>OX638406.1:24564307-25764307 GCA_951813805.1 Limnephilus auricula | reverse complement strand
AGCATTTTTAATCACATTATCCAATGCTTTTGTTTGTAATAATTGTATGTGTAATGCTTTTATAATATATACATCTCTTAAACCTTCTAGATTCTTTTCCTTTAAATTTTCACACATTTCAATGCAGAGCACAGTATTTTGTATTCTCTTAAAATTTGTTTGTGTAAATAAATCCATGTAATTTAGCAACCTGTATTTCAACATACTGTCATTATTTTATTGATGGTTTTATTTATTTATGATTGTATAATGTTTATTTATATATTATTATTGATTACAGATTGACGACAAGTGGCAAGTAGTAGCTTGTGGAAGGACAAAAGACCAACTAGACTTAACGCACCAGGCGTACCTTTACCTCAGAAAAACCGCCCTCAAACCTCGTTCCTTGAACTTTTTGTAAAACATCTTCGAAATTCTTTTAACCTTATCCACGCTGCTGCTGCAGATGTGATCCATCAGCTGCTATCCCCGTTAATGAATGTTGCAAATGTGATACATGAAGTTTCATTGAAAAACGTACTTTGTATTCAAAAAGTGCTACATGGTGGGATATGCTGAATGATAAATAGATGAAAAGGCTAGAGTTGAAAGGTTAAAACAGTGTAAATAAACCAATGTTGAATAACGATTCTATTTGGCCTAAAAACAATAAATGCAAACAATAAAACAATGATTCAATCAAAATTTAATATTAGTCTTGTCACATTCAGAATATCCAGAAAACTGGACTTTCTGCTTTCTTGACTTCAGGCATTTAATCAAAACTAGTGGTAGAATATTTTTACTCTAAACAGTTGGTACATTCAACAGATAAAAAGTTACAAAAATAATTTTCCTGGATGACGAATTAAATTTTAAGAATTATTGCCATTTTGTGTTTAATTTAAGACTATTTTTATGTTCAGATATTTAAAACCATTTTATGTTGCGCTTTAAAAAATTAGTTTATGTTAAAACTATGTAATTTCACATTTAAAAAAAATTGAGTGCCGGTATTATAAAGTTCAGATATGTAGTTGGCGATTGAGAAAATCTACAGAAAATTTAAAGATATGTACCGTAATCTGATAGTATTATAAAATTCAAATATATTTATTCTCTGCCCGCTAACATGGTTCAATTGGTAAGAATTTCCTTCAGCCTCACTCACCCCAAACTGGATATGCCGTAATCCCAATGGCTGCAGGCAGTTGAGACTTCGGTAATTGCATAAAAACAAAAAATATTTAATTATTTTAATTCTGGCCCTAATTTTTTCAAAAAATTCCTACTATTGGTTTCCGAACTGTACATAGAATTATAAATAAAGTGGTTAGTTTTATAGATTAAATGTTTTATGTAAAATATTTATACTCTGTACCTTTCTAGATGTTAGTTTTGAAGGAGATATTATTAAAATAAACAAAATGACTTTTATGTGTTGTTTGTTGTTGTATGTGTGATATTAATTTTCTTACATGAAAAGTATACATTTTTGCAATTTTATTTTGAGACTTTCAACCATTTATTAACATAATATTTGTACGCAATTTAAGAGTAGGATTTCCGTGTTTAGATTCTATCTTCAGTAGTTAAATCAAGTAGAGATTTTATTATATCAATATATTCATAAGAATTTATTGTATTACTAATTCAATGTAAAAAAAATTCAGATATTTTAACCTTTTGACTGCATGTGGGTCGTGAGCGATCAGTTGGACACATGTACCATTGGCATCGAAAGGGTTAATTTTTAAACAAATATTGTATCAAATTTAATTGCCTAATAATTATTCTTACTGAGCACAAAAATTGTGTAATTGTGTGTTGTGTATTTCAATTTATAGAGTATGATTTAATGTACGTAATTTAGCTATTTTATATTTAATTTGACCACAATAATGCATTGTGCGGGTTTGTATTTTTTTAGTTAAAATTTGTTAGTATAAGTTTTTAGAATAATGTCTTTTTTATTTAAATTAATTTATGTTGAATGTTACGATATTATATAATTTATTTCATCCCTTTTCAATAATTTTACAAAAATGCAAAAAAACATTGAAATTTTTTTTACACATTTATTTTCAAATATTTTTTTTTTATCACAACTATTTTCTGAATTTTAAAAGAGTGTAAGTAAAGAGAGGAGCAGCCCTATTATTTTATAAGTATTTTGTAAAATAAAAAAAGCCATATTAATTATAACAGCCAAATGAAGATAACATACTCCTACGTTAATTTATAATATTTTCTATAAAGAATTATTTTGTATAATGTTTATTCATGTAATATGAAATAAATAATAAATATGACGCTTATTCCACCAAAGTGTGTTAAAATGAAATCTTATAAGAAGATAGTTAACTTTATTTCCCATCCATTCCCATTTTTAGTTTTTTTCGTTAACCTTTTCATTACCAATAATAATGGAAATATATAAAATTACACAATTCCGTGTTATTTTACACCTAAGTATGCTTGACTCATATAATACCATCTTATCTTCGTCTTGTTGTGGCCTCTCATATCGGAGACTGTCTGTCTGTCAAAAAAAATAATAATCCTTGATTTCCTTTTATCGTGTCAAAATTTTATGATTTTGTTTTTCTTATCTTATCTGCTATTTTTAATAATAATGTGAACAATTAACTTCAATAACACAATATTGTGTACTTAGTCTCAGGTCACTTATTTGATTAAGTCCGATAGAATTGCATTTTTTTAAACATTTAAAAAAAAATTTTAACTACATAATTACATGTGTAATTATTATTTTTTTTATTTTACAACTTATTGGTTAATTAATTCAATGAAACTGTTTTTTATAATATTATTTTTTGGGAAAATATGTCTTCACTAAATATCAAACAATGTTTAAAGTACAAATTAATCAAAATATTTTCTATAATTACACGGCGAGTATGTAAATAAGCTGCAACGGAATGATGTATTATTTTTACAATAATTTTATCAGATCAATGTTCACACAATTTATAATTTTATTAGATAATCTAAAATACGAATATTTATATATTATTTGTTTTTAATTTCACATAAATATAACTAATGTTATTTTCTAACCCCCCTTTTGAAAACCTTGCGACTAATAAAAAAATTGTAATTAATAATAAAATCCCAATATAAGATTTGTATTAGATTTTGTATGTCTTGTGTCTTTGTGGAGTTTGCAATAGATTATAGTTGGAAAATAAAAAATATTTATAAAAAATAATTTAAGTATTTTTATTCTTCTTTTTGCTTTATAACAACAACAAAATTGGGGAAAATTTACTTCAGTTGTAATATATCAGTTAATTTAGTTGCATTTACTGATATGTTATAATGACTCTGGTACCATCGAAGCCAGAGTCAAGTTAGCCTCTCAGAAGCTGGGTTTACTCTACAGGATTATTGTACAGGACCCTCAGATACTTTAATAGTACACAACTGCTGACCCTGTACAAATAGCAAGTGCGGAGGCAAGTGAATTTGGCAGCCACCTCTGGTCTGGAGCCCCAAAACATTTTTAAAAAAAACCTTGAATCTGTGCAAAAACGGACGGTCTGATATTGACTTATTTCACACCAAAGGGTGTTGAAATGATATCTTATAAGAAGATATTTTCCATTGCCATTTTTAATGTTTTTTTTTGTTAACCTTCTCATTACCAATAATAATGGATGTATATACAATTACACAATTACGTGTTATTTTACTAGCAAGGTCGTTTGACTCATATAATACCATTTCTTGTTGTCTTCTCTCATATCGGAGGTTGTCTGTCATCAGGATAATATTTAACAACCTGTCTTGTAATAATCAATACAATCAGATAAAACAAGCAAAATATAAATAATACAAACAATTTCCCTACTGAACAAGCGGATCGCAATCTTTAAAGCACAGGCGTCTGGTAGGTAAGCTGTCCTTGTTTTACCGGTATCACAATGGAAGATGCTCCGAGTAACTATCATTGTGTCTTCGACACCGGTGCATAGCCAGGAAAACGCCAAACATGCGCACAACATACATACAATCAATCATACAAGCTCGGCTGTGGAATGATTTTCCAGTATCTTTTTGTGTTTCCTCCTTCCTACAAAATGATCACTCCTTCCTCTCCTCAATAAGACTCCACACAGCATCTTCAAAGATAGCATAGGCCCTGAAATAAATTATTTTCCTCAGGTCCTCCTTTGTGGAATTAATGTAAAAAAATTATGGTGTCTTTTTTTGGTTTAGATCACATTTCTCAGATCAAGGAAGGAGAAAAGGAGAAAGCCGGCAGGCTTCTAAAATAATCCGATCCACTAGGAAAAAAGAGAGAGAGTGTATGGGTGTGAGTGGGGCGGGGTTGCATGCCGGGACGAAGTGGCTACTTGTTAAGATCCAAGAAGTGTCCATAAGAGCCAATAATAGGAGGTACGAAGTAAGAAAATTCAATAAAAGACAAGACGAGCAAAGAAAAGACAAGGTGAGCCACGAAGGAGGGGGATGGGGAGAAGATGCAAAAAGAGCCAATAAGAGAAGATGCAAGAAAAACTAAGGCGAGTCAAGAAGCAGCATGAAGAGCCAAGAGAAACTAGAAGAGTAGCCAAGAAGAGGCGAGAAGAACCAGCAAGCGCCAAAAAGTTGCAAGGAAGTGTAAGAAGATGGAAGATATAAAGCAGGAAAAAAAAATACAACGCTCAATCAATTCCTTTATTCCTGCCTATCCTAAATTCCAATATTGGCTTATTAGGTTGCCATGTATACCGGTCGATTAAACTACAACCTCCTTCCTATCCTTAGAGCACGTGTTCCTAGTCCTAACAAATCAGTGCCCCCTGGTGTACCGGTCTCACCGGGACAGGATTGCTCCTGGCTGGGGTGGTACAATCGTATCGTATCGTATCGTAGATCACATTTCTCACTAGGTAAGGGAGATACCCGTACAACAACTTCTGTGATCTGTTCCCTTTTTTGGTTTAGATCACATTTCTCTATGACAGTAAGGGAGATACCCATACAACTTCTGAGATCTGTTCCCATTTTAAGTTTAGATCACATTTCTCACCATGACAGATGAGAGATAAACCCGTACAACAACTTCTGTGATCTGTTCCCAAAAGCGAACAAATTAGCCTGGGGGTGAAATAAATTATAAAAGACAGACTATTTACCGAAATATATTTCATTATGCCACAGATTATACAATAATCAAAAAGCATTCTTACAAAAAAGTAGTAAAACGTAAACTTACTTTGCTATTCTTTAGAAGAGCTAAATTGCAACTATTTACATATTAAGTAATTATAATTTCTCTTGTCGTTTTGCCTCTATTTTCTTTTTCATTCTTATTACTTTGTTTTTATACGTTTTACACCTCAATCTATAAGTGGCGGCAAGCTGTCTAGATTTCTTTAACAAATCCTTGTAGTCTTCGACAGTTGTTGGTTTTGTTCGTTTAGATTTCACTCTGTCCACTGTTTTTACGGGATTCACTTCAGGTTGTGAAAGATCTGGACTTGTGCAAGGCAATTCTAAACTTGTTGCCTGTGTTTGTTTAAATGGTTTCACTTCGTCCACGTGTTTCACTAAATTTAAGTCTGTTTGTGAAAGATCTGGACTTTCTGGACTTATTTGTTTAAAAGTTTTCACTATCTTTATGTCTTGATCTGATTGTGAAAGATCTGGATTTGTAGAAGGATGTTCTTCAATCATCATTTGAACTTCTTTTTTCATGTTCTTTATATTATTTTCTTGTTGATTAATGCTCTCTACTTCTATTTCTATCATTTCTGTCTTTGGTTGGGTCGCTGGCTTATTTGTTTTGAGTTTCTTTCTTTTAGAGAGCTCGGGACTTTGGCATGGAGAGGATTCTGGACTCGGTGAAGGACTAGGGCTGGAGAAGTAGATTGGGCAATGCAGATTGACCTTCAACTTGGCATCGGCGTTACTAACTCCTGGTACATCTTCTTCCCCGTGGATTTTGACCGATGGTACGGCACCGGGACAAACTCTGGAAAAATTTGAAAAATACAAAAAATCAAATATCAATAATTAGCGACTGTTAAAATGGGAAGAACACACAGAAAAAGTTTGATCTATCGTCTATATAAGTTCAATACCGTGTATAAGCCAATAATTAAAAAAAAAAAGTTTTTTGGCCATTTTTAGTTGAACAGCAGTCTACTTATACTCGGTCAAAAGTCAAAAACACGAATGAACCATCCCCAGTACAACAGCAAGCAAGTGCGGGTCTATCCCAAGATAGTTTTTTAGTATTCCCTCCTGAACATTTTTACAAATAGTTCTTCTGCGGTATTGGACTTCAATACCAAATTGATTTATCTGTTCAAGAAAGTATTTCTTCGTTGGAGCAATTTCATTAGAAGGAAAATTGAGATTAATTGGGCAACAGATGCGCCCACAACACACTTCTATCGCTTGTTTCTTCAGTGACTAAATATCTTTTCCTGAAAGACTTTCAGAGGTTCTTACAAATTGCTCCCGCAGAGCTCCTCACATCTACACATTATCTATATTGTAAAGAAGAGGGCCCTGGTGTGGTTTTGTTTTTTATACAAATTTATAGTTTTAATCCGCGGTTGAAGAAGTTTTGCACATTTGACCTTCAAAATAGGAGAAAGGTCACTGTTTATTTTCAAAAAACTTTACTAACTCTTGAGTAAAGTAGTTCTCTGTTTTTTATCATTTGCGGTAGTCTAGTTCTATTTAAATATCTTTGTGTATTCTTTTTATTAAAAACCATTTTATCCCTAATGTATTTTGGCATTTGGTTGTTTATAATTTGATTTACTTATAAAATATATATTATAGCGGTCTCTTTTTTATTTTAATCCAATTTAGCTATTCTCTGGTGTGAATAATTTTTACATATTAATTTTTCCTTAGTATACATCTCGTAATTCTGTTTTACACAAGACAAACATTCCTGGGTTATGAATAACCTGACAATATTTGAATCTCCTACTACCACCGCAGTAAATGGAAAATGTTACTTGTGTCATTATGGAGGACTTAGCTAGCCAAGGAATTGAACACGGGATGCCTGGGTGGGAGGGAAGCCAATTTGGCCACTGACCAGTCAATTTATTTTCTAGTTTAAGGGGATGGTAATGTTAATTCGGCATAAAAAAGGCCCATTTTTAAGAATTTGTTTAGACGCTACAGGTAATACAAATTTACTTAATTGAACATAACATTATAGTACAACATAAAAAACAAAATTTCCTTAATTTAAAAAATATATATATAAATAATTAAGCCGACGGCAGCAAATCTTCAGAGGTGCCTTCAAAAAAGTTGTCCGCTGGTGAACAGTATAACTCATGATTGGATCATCGGAAATCAAAAAATAAAAATGATAGAATTAGATAACTTAACTACTTTCCTAAGGTAACGCTGGAACTTTTTATTTTAAAATTTTTGGTGACATTTAGAAGTGAAAAAACCGATTTTTGTCTAAAAAATGGGCCTATTTGTTATTGTAAAATTCTTAATTATGAAAAATAAAAAAAAGCTCCCAGCGTTACCTGGTCATTCATGTAAGGAAGTAGTGTACAAAATTTCAAAATAATAGGGCGAGTAGATTTTGATTTAAACTGTTCACCGACTTAAAAAATGACAAATGTCAGAAAATCGCTTTAAAGTTTTGGATACCAGAAAATCCAATACCAAACATGAAAATTTTGTTCATACAAGTTCTGTATCATAGTTAGATTTGCTCCGATTTGTTTCAAATTTTGACACAACAATCTTAAGATGTTGAACAATCATATGAAACAATAATATTTTTTAAAATAAAAACAATTAAAATACCATCCCTTTAATAATAATAATGATGTTCAGATAATTTAACTAGCGGGATTTTTGTAAGAAAATCACCTCAAGGGCGCTTCTTGAAAACATGAGGTTTGTAATGTTTCTATTTTCTTTCGCAGAAAATTTACTTTTTTTAATACCTTCTTCAGCACCATCCCATATTATTCGAAATTTGCTGTGAAAGTTAGTTTTGAATCCAGTATTAGGCAAGTATTTGATTTCATTTACTGTTTGAATTTTTTCATCAATAATTGTTAAATTAACCCAATGTCATGCCTTTTTCTATACATTGTTTGTTTATGTTCAGTTTCAACTTTTTTATTTTCACCTATTTTGCTATACATACTTTGTAGGTCCCCATTTATTGTATTTATTGCATCTGTATACTCTGCACACAAAACACAGTTTAACATATGGTGTGTGAATTATCTAATTTTACAATGTTGGTTTTAATTAGATCCTTTATGTAAATTATTAATAAAATTGGGTCTAATACCGACCCTTGTGGAACACCCTTGTTTGAAGAAAAATGGTAGCAGAGCGGAAGATAGTTTGAAATGGCAACAATTATGTATAACTAGGTCTGCATAGCAAGGCAGGTACTTCCCAACCTTCCTCTATTCCATCAGGATTCCTACATTAATTCTTATCACTAGTGACAGTCCCATCTGCTCAGTCAGCGAAACAGTGGAATCTCCAATTTGGTGAATGTTGTCGGCTGAAGAAAGTGTTGAGGGAAGGGAGATGGGGAAGTTCCTGACTGATTCAGAAATAGTCTTTAAACATAGCGAAAGCTATTTGTATTAGTAATGAAAAGAGAGAGAAATATATTAACCTTTTTATTCATATTTATTTACAAAATTCTCAACAAAAACCTAAAACTTTAGCTCACAAAAATAATACAAAAACTTTAGGTTAGGTTGTTTCAAGTTCTTGCATTGAATTAAGCCATTTTGAAATTTTTCCGCATGTGGATATCAGTTTTGATGCATCAATGTCCGTTTATAATAATGGTCATATTGTGTCTCAATAAAACACCTTTCAATTGATTTTTGCCTCCATGACTTGAGCCATTATGAAATTTTCCACATATTGATATCAATTATTACACATCAATAATGTTAATATTCCCACGTTCATTTTTAACAAACGGCGTCCAGAATCCTTTTATAGTAGGTTTCTCAGTAAACACCTTTTAATTGATTTTTGCCAACATCAATTGAGCCATTTTGAAATTTAGCCGCATATGGATATCTATTATGACGCATCAATAATCCCACATTCATTTTTTTCAAACGACTTCCAGAATCCTTTTATAGTAGGTAGTCATCTATTGTACCCAATAAAACACCTTTTAATTGATTTTTGCCTACTTGAATTGAGCCATTTTGAAATTTTTCCACATATGGATATCAATTATGATGCATCAATGTCCGTTCATAATAATGGTCATATTATGTCTCAATAAAACACCTTTCAATTGATTGTTGCCTCCATGACTTGAGCCATTATGAAATTTTCCACGTATTGATATCAATTATTACACATCAATAATTGTAATATTCCCACATTCATTTTTTTCAAACGGCGTCCAGAATCCTTTTATATTACGTAGCCATCTATTGTTTCTCAGTAAACACCTTTTAATTGATTTTTGCCAACATCAATTGAGCCATTTTGAAATTTAGCCGCATATGGATATCAATTATGACGCATCAATAATCCCACATTCATTTTTTTCAAACGACTTCCAGAATCCTTTTATAGTAGGTAGTCATCTATTGTACCCAATAAAACACCTTTTAATTGATTTTTGCCTACTTGAATTGAGCCATTTGGAAATTTTTCCACATATGGATATCAATTATGATGCATCAATGTCCGTTCATAATAATGGTCATATTATGTCTCAATAAAACACCTTTCAATTGATTGTTGCCTCCATGACTTGAGCCATTATGAAATTTTCCACGTATTGATATCAATTATTACACATCAATAATTGTAATATTCCCACATTCATTTTTTTCAAACGGCGTCCAGAATCCTTTTATATTACGTAGCCATATATTGTTTCTCAGTAAACACCTTTTAATTGATTTTTGCCAACATCAATTGAGCCATTTTGAAATTTAGCCGCATATGGATATCAATTATGACGCATCAATAATCCCACATTCATTTTTTTCAAACGACTTCCAGAATCCTTTTATAGTAGGTAGTCATCTATTGTACCCAATAAAACACCTTTTAATTGATTTTTGCCTACGTGAATTGAGCCATTTGGAAATTTTTCCACATATGGATATCAATTATGATGCATCAATTTCCGTTCATAATAATGGTCATATTATGTCTCAATAAAACACCTTTCAATTGATTGTTGCCTCCATGACTTGAGCCATTATGAAATTTTCCACGTATTGATATCAATTATTACACATCAATAATTGTAATATTCCCACATTCATTTTTTTCAAACGGCGTCCAGAATCCTTTTATATTACGTAGCCATATATTGTTTCTCAGTAAACACCTTTTAATTGATTTTTGCCAACATCAATTGAGCCATTTTGAAATTTAGCCGCATATGGATATCAATTATGACGCATCAATAATCCCACATTCATTTTTTTCAAACGACTTCTAGAATCCTTTTAAAGTAGGTAGTCATCTATTGTACCCAATAAAACACATTTTAATTGATTTTTGCCTACTTGAATTGACCCATTTTGAAATTTTACCACATATGGATATCAATTATGATGCATCAATGTCCGTTCATAATAATGGTCATATTGTGTCTCAATAAAACACTTTTCAATTGATTGTTGCCTCCATGACTTGAGCCATTTTGAAATTTTCCACATTTTGATATCAATTATTACACATCAATAATTGAAATATTTCCACATTTTTCTTTTTCAAAAGGCGTACAGAATCCTTTTATAGTAGATAGTCATCTATTGTTTCTCAATAAAACACCTTTTAATTGATTTTTGCCTCCAGTACTTCAATGATTTTGAAATTTTCCACATATTGATATCAATTATGACGCATCCATAATTGAAATATTCCGATTTAATTTTTTTCAAACGGCGTCCAGAATCCTTTTATAGTAGGTAGTCATCTATTGTACCTCAATAAAACACCTTTTAATTGATTTTTGCCTACTTGAATTAAGCCATTTTGAAATTTTTCCACATGTGGATATCAATTACACTGCATCAATGTCCGTTTATAATAATGGTTATATTGTGACTCAATAAAACACCTTTAAATTGATTTTTGCCTCCATGACTTGAATTGAATTGAATTTGAAATTTTCCACGTATTGATATCAATTACTGAAATATTCCCATTTTCCTCTTATTCAAAACACGCCCAGAATCCATTTATAGTAATGGTTTTATTATAATAATTCAATATCATATCTTTCAATAGATTTTTACCATCATGACTTAAGTCATTATATCATTTTTCCACATAGGATCATCGTTGATATCAATTATTATTAGACATCAATAATTGAATCAAGTTTTTTATTTACAAAACATGTACTATGTACCTACACATTAAACACCGACTTATATGATTAATTAAGTTATTTATGGGTAACTACATTTCTAAATAACATGTCTTTCAATATTTTTTTGCCTCCATGAATTCGATTAGTAAAGTAGACATTTTATCAAATTTCCACCTATCGTTATCATCAAATCCACAACAATTATTATTTAAAACGTCCACTGGATCTCCGTCTATCAAACAATGAACGTAATATTGATAAGTCATGTAGATTTGTGGTAGTTTTGAGAAAGGAAAATGTGGCAATGCTATCTTGAATCCCACCGAACTAAAGAGATTTTGAATTAGAAATGTTGAATTTCTTTCTACAATCAAGAGAACATGATGTGTTTGAGATTTGTATTTCAATAGCTGCATTTTGAAATCTCGGCATGAGTGCGATTTGGCGTTGATGTTTAGGCTGAAAACCAATTGTAGGCTAGGTCATGTCAATGCATTGTAATCAGCCTTTAGCTTTGTGTATTGTTTTTCCAACTTCCTGCTTTTCTTCTTGTATCTGCTGACGAGCCTGTGAACGTGAATTATTTTCGTGGCAATGTCTTCCAAGCACGGTGTTCGTTTGATTTCCCTGACCTTGGAGGACTTTCGCTTTTTGGGTTTGAAGGGTTCCTCTTTTGGGGTGGAAATTTCACTTGGAATCGCTCCGGGGTAAATTCTGCAATAGAAAACTTGCTTACAATCAAACAAAGTTAATAAATAACATCAGTATTGGCCTGGTTAAATATAATTAATAATTTAAACAACTATTTTCTTCGGTCTCTCAAAAATTCCTAATATTCGGTGCACCACAGCTGCAGGCATTTGAGACTATTGTGTAGACATTAAATTTTAAAAAAAAGTGACTAATTAATATTGTAAACTTCTAATTTAACTAAGTAAAAAAATACATACCAATAATTTATCAAGATTTTACAAATGTTCTGAATGTTCACAATCCAAAAAATTATGTAAAAATTATTTAATAACTACGTAGATGGATTTATTTAAATCCATGATGTAGAATATAGTACACAAAACAGTTTCTTATAAGAGGTCAATTTACATTTTGTAGCCCAACCCCTATTCACAGATACAATATGAAACAAACAACACGGTGCTGTGCCTTATTTTATTATTTATAATTAAAAGGGATATTTCAAAGTTCCGTAGCTCATTATGGGAATAAAATTGCAAGGAAAACATAACTGAGTTGACCTAAAAATACCAGTCATAAAAAGCTTCCATTTTATGATGCCAAAAATCAAACATATTATTTTCACAACCGGAAAAATTTAGTGGATAATCAATACCTCTGCCATAGGTCACCCCAAATTATGGACGTTTGGTGGCTTAGCAGTGGTGCCCGGTTTCATGGGATGAGGATTGTCAAGATCTTGGAGGTGGATGTGTCTGTCCAACCAACTGCACCGAAATGGGAGGGATGGATTTGTATATCGGTCATGGACACACTGACTATCAGATTTCTACCAACTCTTCATAACTTTTTCTTTACCAAAAATTCCTCTCCATCCACAAAGGTGACATAGGCCTTATGGGAAATTATTTTCCTCATATTTAAAAAAATAAACTTGCCTTGAGAATCTTAATCCAACTTTAGCTATCTTTAGTGACCAATCTGAAGGGCCAGGAATGTTACAAACTTCCTTTAACCTTCTCACAGTCCTCAACATCCTCAAATAGTTACCTAATGTTACCCAGAGACTCCGGGCAATTGGGTTAGGTTAGGTTAACAATACAAGATATATGTACATATACACACCCTTGGGTAGGTTTATTGTTATTTCTGAAGTCCTTAGTAGTAAAATGGTGCGAGCAAAGACTGTGGTTCTTGGAGATGTATTCTGGTCCCTTCTCTGCAAACATTTGACGCAGATCATCCCTCTTGCACTTCTCCACCCATTTCAGGCATCTGAAAGGAAAATGTTACTAACCATCATGCCATTTTTCCACAGGGGTAGGCAGAGAGGATGAAATACCTCACAACTGTAATCGAGCGATTAAAATCGGGTCTTCAGCGACCAAATGTTTTCAAAACATTGTAAAAAAACACAACATTGGGTCAGGGATAAAACATTTTGTTTTCTTTCGGCCACGGAAGATAAAAACATTGTGGGCCTGCCTCCAATGTTTCATGTTTGCACGAACATTTGGTTCAATGTTTGTGGTAATAAGTATTGTCAATTACGAATCCAGAGGTCGCAGATTCAAATCACGGCATACGTAATATTTAAAAAAAACAAAATTTTATAAAAACAAAAAAAATAAATTGTTTGTATTGTTCAAATCGAGTAGAAACAATCCATTCTCGTGTGACAAATTTTAACTGTGTATAAATATTGGATGCGCATTTGTTTTAATCAATAAAGCTAGTTCCTCGGAGCATCTTCCATTGAAATACTGGTAGAACAAAGAAAGCATTCACACCCAACGCCCGTGCTTTAAAGATTGCAATATGTTTGTTGAGAGAAGAATCTATCAAATGAACTGCCGATTTTTGCACAGAGTCGGGGGTTTTTAAGGTATTTGGTGAAGAGACCAGATGTGGCTGCCAAATTCAACCGTGTGGTACACCCAATACGAATCTCTGTAAGTATTGTATAAATAAACAAATCCTATAAGATACTTTCATCAATTAAGCTATGGAGAATGATACTATGTACTTATTTTAAACATGTCCAAAAGAAAAAACATAGTCTATTGTAGACAGAGTATTGATCGTTTTCAAGTACATAGTGTCTATAAATAAAATAAGCACATAAAATAAGCATATAAAATCAACAATCATTTGCGATCAGTTCACACTAAAGCAGTTATTTACTAAATATTTATGGTAAAATGATATAATTACATAAATGTCTAAAATAAAGGATCAAGTCTAGGAGTATTGATCGTATTCAGACGCATATTCCACGATGCAGTTTTGCAGTCTATCACGACAATAAACGGTAAACCAAGTGACGAACTATCTAAAAATTACAAAATGTATGCTTACATCTCCTTGTTCTTCGGAAATCTGTAGAATGATGGTCCATTCTTCATTTTTCTGTGATTGGGGCAGCCGAACATCATGCAGACACCTCCGTGGGGTTGCATATTGATTTTATGTGCAGACCGACGCAGTACAGACTGCAAAACCCCGAGATTATATCCACACCTCTTGCTGCGTTATATACAATATATATACACACGTATACACACGGAAACCCTACGAAAATGCAACGGATATAGATGTAAAAACAAACATTAATTACGTGAAAAAGCACGGGAAAGATCGCGAAACAAATCTAGAACCGTTTGCCACAGAAATCACAAAAGCATCGGTATATTTTTTGACAGTTTGCTTTCAGTTTTGACGTTTAACAACACTACTAATGCAGCCGATTCGCGCATTTTTCACTGCGGCAGAAATATGAACTAAATTGATAGAACGCTATCTTGATTGTTCGGTAGATGGCATTACTTTCTGTTTATAAGTATGAATGTGATGTAGGTTTCTTCGCCAGCAGTCGTGGCCGAGTGGTTAAGGCGTCTGACTCGAAATCAGATTCCCTCTGGGAGCGTAGGTTCGAATCCTACCGGCTGCGAATCTTTTTGGCTTTTTTAAAACTTCTCTAAATTATTTTAATTTTATAAAATACAGCATAGTGCAGATCCGTGAAATACACGGAAATTATTAATTGTAAGATTTGTATAGCTGAAAGTTCAAACCTTCTTCTCAGATATAATAGGTGCTAAAATTAAAAAACTGAAAACTTTGAATTTTAGAATGTTACGTTTATCACAACCGAAATTATAACATTGTTTACAATAATTTTTGAAAACGTAACCTATTTTCATGATAATAATCATTCGTTTTACTTACGAATCTTGTACGGGACCTATGCTTCAAAAAATGGTCACTGAAAATTCTTGTTAACCGTAAAGTAAATATTAACATTTTCCATTGTCCTTTTTCTAACCCTCGGACATTAAATTTCTTCTTTAACTCGCCTCATAACCCCATTTCTCATAACCATAAAAAACCCCTTTAAGTATGACTCAAATCTTAAATGTCAAAAGTCAAAACGCCCCCTATCAACTATTCACACTAATTATCTGGAAACAAAATAATTTATACCACGAAAAACACATAATAATATTACGTATGAACCTTGGCCTTTTGGAAAGCGTTTCCATCTAGCGGCAAACTATTAAACTAACAAGTTTTTCTATCTAAATCGTTACGGCCCAGATAAAGCTTTTCTCGGAAAAACTCGCCCAAAGTTTTATTGGTAGAGTTGCTGAGTAGTTTTCCGCATAGCGTGAATTCTAGTCTAGATGATTTTAAATTGATTAATTATTTATTAATCGATTGTCGATAAAAGGTAGGCGTTTGTTGGCTGGTTTATTAACAAGGAAAAATGGATTTGCCCATAAAACATAGGCAGGTAATAGGGTAACTACTGTAATTCTGTAATACTAATTAAAATGATTCAGGGGGTTTCTCACCATCCTCCCGTTAGCTTATCTACCCTAATAACGAATATTATTAAAAATAAAAATAAAATACTCACAGTGGTTAGAAAACTCCGCCAACTTATCCAATGTATAGCCACTATTCGTAGGTTCGAGTACCGAATTAAAAACTCCAACTTAATAAATAAATAAACCGTAAATCGTAAATCGAAAATATTCGTTATTAGGGTAGATAAGCTACTGGGAGGATGGTGAGAAACCCCCTCAGTGTTTTTATGTTTGTATTTTGTATTGTGCTGCATTTATGAGGTAAAGGTGTTTATCTTTGTAGGGTTTTACTAAGATATTGGGATGGCGGAATAATAGTAAATGGACAAAGCATTATTTTGAATGCCAGGTGATAAAGATAATTAAGAGATTTCTTCAAACTTCGCAAAATCACTTTGTGGCGTCATTTTGAATCACAATATTCTTAAAACAAATAACTTTGTATAAAACCACTATTATATAATCACATTATTTGTTATACTAAGTTATTTGTTTGAATTTAATAATTAAGAGATATTGGACATTCTGGCACGCTCATATATATTATATATATATATATATATATATATATATATATATGTGTGTAATTTGGGAGGCGTGTATAGGTACCGCCGCCCCGGGAATAATTTATTGGATAACCAACAACCCTACCATAGGTCGCTCTAAGTGGTTCGATACGTTTGGTGACTTATATAGGTACCGCGTGACGTGTATAGGTACCGCCGCCCCGGGAATAATTTATTGGATAACCAACATCCCTACCATAGGTCGCTCTAAGTGGTTCGATACGTTTGGTGACTTAGCATGGGGTCCCAGATTCATGGGGTGAGGTTTGTCTAGGTCTTGGCGGCGGATGCGCTTTCCCACCTACTGTGTGCTGGGTCGGATCGGGAGAGACTGGTTAAGGCAGATAATTTTAAATCTCCAGTCTCTCTCTATCCATAGCCTTATAGCGCAGTGTAAGGGATGTATTCATATGTCCGTCACTCCTTAACATATTGACCTCCAGATTCCTATCCACCCCTCATACCTTTTCATTACCAGAACTTCCTCTTCTTCCTTTCCTTAAAAAACCCACTACACAGCTTCCTCAAAGATGGCATAGGCCCTGAGGGATTTTTATTATTCAGTGAAGCTAGTGCCTTCTTTGTATTTTATTTTTGTATTGTCTCTCTCGTACAGAGTGGTAGGCATACATTCACTGAATCTAAACGATGCTTTAAATGGCTTTAGCAGAGTTTGGTGACCAGAACAGAATACCACCTTTCTCTGTGCGAGATACTCGCAGTTTCGCCCTATAAGACCATAATCCACAATCAAAACGTTCGTTGATTTATACGGCTTTATGTATATTTATTGACTATATCTGAATAGATTATCCTTTGCCACCCCAACCTACCTCGTTAAATTTCATTAAGAATTGTAGAAAATTGTTCCTTTCTGCCTTTTATTTTCGATTTCCTTCCATCTCACAATATTCGTAAATCGAGGGTGACAGCCCGATTAATTTACGAACCAAGGAATCTTGTGTAGTATTTATAGAAAATAAAGCATTTATTATAGTTATCTTATCTTCTGACTTGAAATATGTGGCTCCACAAGGTTAGGCAGATAATACCAAGATTAAACCAGAACTTGATTTAATAATCGGATTATATTATAATTTTTAATCTATAACAGTTCTGTAGTGTTCAGTTGTAATAGGATTATATATTAAACAAAGCACAGATTAAAGTGTTTACAGATCGACATAATTAACTTTGCAGTCAGTTGTAGATATTATGATCATATAAAGGGTCCGCCAAATAACTTTTTTTTTTTGAAAATGCTATAAAAAAAAACTACTGAATATTTTCTCAAATTTCTTTTTTTATTTATAAGTACAATCCTTCCGGTTAATAATGGACAATAATTTCATTCAAATGGCTGCCTCGGCTGGCCATGCAGTAGCCTACACGATCGGTCCAATTTTTAAGCACATTATCGATTGTGTGCAGCTGTATTTCACCAATGGCTTCACGAATATTGTCGAATATTGAACGAATTTTTGTTCACAAAAATTGAAGAGGAGGATATTGGCAACATTTGGTTTCAACAGGACGGCGCTACGTGCCACACAGCCGAAGCTACACTCGATGTTTTGCGCCCTGTTTTTGAAGATCGCATTATCAGCCGCAGAGCTGATGTCGTTTGGCCACCTCGGAGCTGCGATTTGACACCGTTGGACTATTATTTGTGGGGTGCCCTCAAAGATAAATGTTACGCCGACAAGCCAGAGACAATTGACGCTTTAAAGGACAATATTCGTGAAGCCATTGGTGAAATACAGCTGCACACAATCGATAATGTGCTTAAAAATTGGACCGATCGTGTAGGCTACTGCATGGCCAGCCGAGGCAGCCATTTGAATGAAATTATTTTCCATTATTAACCGGAAGGATTGTACTTATAAATAAAAAAAGAAATTTGAGAAAATATTCAGTAGTTTTTTTTTTATAGCATTTTCAAAAAAAAAAAGTTATTTGGCGGACCCTTTATATGTGTATGCTGCAAAGGTAAGTAGTTCCATGACAAAAGAGAACTTTGAAGTAAAGAATAAACAATGCGGAAGGCGGGTATGGGTACCGCCGCCCGGAAACAATAATTGATAACAACCCCTCTAACCATTGGACACCCCAAATGGGATGAGGTTTGTCTGGCAGAGTGGGAGGAATGGATTCTTACGTCCGTATACTAAAAATCTAACTTAACCTAACCTGACCTAACCTAAACTAACCTAACCATACCTTTTATTTTATCATTTTCTCTTTTGACATTGCTCTGTTTTATGTGTTTACCCTTTTAAGCTTATGTGACTGGTACGAGTGCAGAATTGAAACGTTGCTTGAAATGGATTAAGCCATGTTTTGTGACTAGATCTGAATAGCCAGGTATTTCCCCACCATCATCTTTATCATCTCCTTCCCTTTCCTACTCCCTTCGGCCTCACAACATACCCCAATTGCAAAATTCACATATAAAAAAAGTTCCGTTTGAGTTGTTCTGGGATTCAGCCTGTTGGGTAAAGATTGCAGCGATGATCGCCAACCCCCGATATGAGAGGGCACTATTAGAAGAAAACGTGTATTTCCATGGAAAATGTTAAAAAAAGACTAAGCAAACAGTTTTACTGAAATAGATATTAATATTTTTCCACGAAGGCTAGGAAAGACGAGCGGAAACTAAACGAGATTAAAAGAAATGAAGTGTTTTTCTGATAATGGCGCGTAATGGAAATAAGTCGGTAATTTATTTTTAATAGGGAATTTACAACGGCTAAAATTACTGCGATGTTCATTAATTTACAAACAAGATTTTACTTTTAAAAACATGTTTTTAGCTTTTTTCTTTCGGTTTTTTTCCAATCACTTTTATTATTTTAATACAAAGACAAATAACTTTGTTTACATCACTTTCGTTTATACACAATCAACATGTTTCATAAACGATGTTCACATCATCAAGATTAAATGTACACTAAACTTAAAAATTAAATATTGATCAAATACAGGAGGAAAGGGTAAACGGAAGGGGAAGGGGTAAGAGTGGGGGAAGTTTATTAAAATTAGGGATTTCAAAGTAATTAGCATTCGTTCTTTTCCTTTCATTCATCGATTCTTTTGTCTGTTCCTAATTATTAATTATACTTTGGAATTAAATCTCATTAAACAAATAGCAGTTAATAATGGTTATTCTGCTAAATTAAAAGACCAAATACTGAATAAACATAAACAGAACTTCTTAAAAAAAGAAAAATAAACAGAAAAATCTTAAAAATATATATTTTTCTAAACATATAAATAAGCAATGGCGTAGAATTCTATTTGTTGATGTATTATATGATTCTATATGTCAAAAATAATTAGTAAAAACATTCCCGGTACTATACAACCAGCATTTTATACAAATAATATATATAAAAAGTCATCCTTAACAACAAAGATAGCGACATTAAACCAAAAAAAAATTGGTTGTTTATAAACTCAATTGCAAGGATTGTAATTGCTTTTATACATACAGGTAGAACTAATATCCATACTCTTTGAATATAACAAATTAATAGAAACTTTGAAGTAAGGGTTAAAGAACATCTCAGGGAATTAAATGGCAACAGCGAATCTGAGTTCACAGATCATTTATTAAATAATGATCATAATTTTGACAAAAACCATGGACTTAAAATATTACACACGGGTTATATGGCATCACAGATAAATAATTTAGAGATTGTAGAAATTTACAAAAATATAAATAATAAAGCTGACATAATTAATAAGCAGCTATTTTTTATAAACCCTCTTTTGACCTTTTCCCACTTAACCGTTCTTTCCCTGCTAATGAGTTTGAAATCCTTAATTTTAATAAACTTCCCCAACTCTTACACCTTCCCCTTCCTTCTATCCTTTCCTCCCATATTTGATCTATATTTAATTTTTAAGTTTAGTGTACATTTAATCCTGATGATGTGAACACCGTTCATGAAACATGTTGATTGTGAATAAATAAAAATTATGTAAACAAAGTTATTTGTCTTTGTATTAAAATAAATAATGCCATCACAAAGTGGAAACCTTTCCGAAGAAGTTTTCTTCGAAAAATTGGCGTATTTCTAGCTGAAGACCCCAGCGTTGCCCGGCTTTACACAGAGTTTTTAGAAATCGGATGTGGACAGTTCTCCTCAAGCCGGTTCCTTATTGCTGAGGATCGTGGCCCCTACTCCAATTTCCATGGTGGACAAGGTTCATTCTCTCCTTTTTTATAGTGAATTCCTCACAAGAGTCCCAACTGCTCCCGTCTGGAGCCAGTGAGACTATGGCATCCCCAATTGGGGAATGTTATGAGGCTGAAGGTAAGTGGGAAAGGGAAGGAGACGAGGAAGAGGAAGGTTGGGAAGAACCTTGCTATTCAGATCTCGTCACTAAACACGGCTAAAGCCATTTCAAGCAACGTTTCAATTCTGAACGCTGGTCTTACACCAGAGCGATACTAAGAGTATCTTTTACTCCGGAACGTGCCGCAAATATTTAAGGCATCTGCGCTGCGTGGAGACTGTGCTTGTACTTGGCCACTCCAGCGCATTTCTTCTTGTGCCTTCCACTTTGCCAGTGACTATGAGGTTCTCCTTGTGAAATTGAAGTCATCAGTTTAGTTAGTGAGCAATGTGTCCAGCAGAGTGAAGAGTAATTTTCCACTTATTTTGAACGTAAATTTTGCAAAATTGCAACTAATAAATAATAATAATAACACAATAATTTAGCAAAGATCGAAGAAATAATAATAAAAACGTTAATTCATCAATAGATTTTTTACGATATTACACATTTTGTTCTTTTATCATTTTTTCTATTGACGAAAAGGTAACTGCTCAGCTACAATTCAGGATTTCTCCTGGAATGCAGCTGGTTTTCAACAGTGCCTCCAGATAATAATAAATATAAAGATTTAAAAATGAGAGTTTATAAATCTTGGTGTTGTTATAATTAGTTACATTTAACGGATTTGTCCAAAATATTCAGACTACATGGTTTTGCAAGAGTAGCAGAGGTAGCGGTAAAGAGATGGGTTAACGACCTGAGGAGAAATTTCGGCCTCGGATGGGTGAGATCTACCAATATCCATGAAACTGGAATCAAGATTTGAAGGTCGTCTTTCTGTTGCTGGGACGTCTTTCAACAGTCTTTAAGAGATATTTTATCCAAAGTTTTTGGAAAAGATGCAGAGGTCGTCCATATAGACATGGAGTGATGACCCGGAGACAATTGTTACCTTCGGTTGGGTGAAATCTGCCAATATCTATGAAACTGGTATTAAGATTTGAAGGTCGTCTTTCTGTTGCTGGGATGTCTTTCAACAATCTGATTGGAACATTTTGTCCAAGGTTTGGCTTGGAAGAGAAGCAGAGGTCGTCCATAAAGACATGGAGTGATGACCCGGAGACAATTGTTACCTTCGGTTGGGTGAAATCTGCCAATATCTATGAAGCTGGTATTAAGATTTGAAGGTCGTCTTTCTGTTGCTGGGATGTCTTTCAACAATCTGATTGGAACATTTTGTCCAAGGTTTGGCTTGGAAGAGAAGCAGAGGTCGTCCATAAAGACATGGAGTGATGACCCGGAGACAATTGTTACCTTCGGTTGGGTGAAATCTGCCAATATCTATGAAGCTGGTATTAAGATTTGAAGGTCGTCTTTCTGTTGCTGGGATGTCTTTCAACAATCTGATTGGAACATTTTGTCCAAGGTTTGGCTTGGAAGAGAAGCAGAGGTCGTCCATAAAGACATGGAGTGATGACCCGGAGACAATTATTGCCTTCGAATGGGTGGGAGCTGGTACTAATCGATTAAACTGGATGCGATTTGAATAAGGCCAGTTTTGAAGGCCGCACGTCAGAAGGTTTTTTAAGAAGAAAGTGGTTTGACCCACGAACCGAGTACCACTGCGTACACACTTACAGAAAATAGACAATCATCTTAAAGTGATTGCACAACTATAATTGATGGCCTTCGTGTCACGTGTTACTATGCCACGCGAGCGTGACATAAGTTATTTGTCTCTAAATCTGGAGTTATTATATCCGAGGAAAACGATCAAACATTTTCATAAACCGATTTTTTTTTCTTGATTAAGTTTGAAGAGTATTTTTGAAGAATGTCTATGAAGATTGTTTTTAAAGATTGTGTTTGAAGAACGTTTTTTAAAAGCGTTTGTAAATAGGGTTTTTAAGAGTACTTACCTATTTTTATTTTTATTTATGTTTTTTAAGAGTAAGTATCTATTTTTGAAAACTGTTTTTTCGAGTGTTTTGAAAGAGTGTTTTCTAAGAGTGTTTTGGAAGGTTGTTTTTGAAAAGTGCTTTTAAAGAGTATTTTGAAATTTTTTTTTGAAGAACGTTTTATAAGGGTGATTTTTAAAGAGCGCTTTTGAAGATAGTTTTCAAGTGTGATTTTGGAGATTGTTTTAAAGAGTATTAATTCAGAAACACATTGCTGTTTATTTTTGCATTCAATAATTTAACAGCGGGTTATCGGGGTACTATTTTTCAACAAAGCGTATCCTGAAATCTTTGATAACACGCACAATTCAATAAGATTAAATATGATTATATTATAACATTACATAAATAATAACATAAATAAAATCAATCTCAGTAGATATGTTAAAGCAAACTACACGTGTTCTGTTAACAATATATGTCCATTCGGCATAACCTACACTCAAATGTGGGACAATCTCACAATATACGACATTGCAAAGTAAATATATAATCTTTCCAAGGGTACATATTTGATACAGAAGTACGGACACGGCTTTTATGTTTAATATGTCACGAAGGTAAAAAGGCCTGACTATCACGTGGTGGTTGTCACGTCGTGATAGCGAAAGTAAAACTATTTTTACTTTCTAATTTAGTAGAGTGCCATTGGCGAGTGTGTATTTCAGTCGTTCAAGGTAATGCGCGTATTTTTATTCGTAACGCACATGTTTTAGATTTCTGGTATCAGAATATTTCGGGGAAATGTGTTTATTTTTATATTTATTTTTACACGCAACTGCCGGCTCTCATAGTAGAAAGAATAAACCAAAATTCTACAATTTCCACTCTAAATCATGTATTTTATTTTGTTGTACGGATATACATTTTATTTAAATAATTACATCTTATGATCCTGATGTATTCAGTAATATTATGTATTCAATTTATAAAAACGATTTATTTATAAAATGGTTCTTATTTATAAAATTATTATTACGCGTGATAGCTGTTTCGCCTTCTCAAGGCATTATCAAACTGTGTATAAACATTCCGAAAGAGTTATCAAAGTGTGGATAAACATTCCGAAAGCATTATCAGAGTGTGGATAAACATTCCGAAAGAATTATCAGAGTGTGGATAAATATTCCGAAGGCATTATCATGTGTGGATAAACATTCCGAAGGCATTATCAAAGTGTGGATAAACATTTCGAAAGCATTATCAGAGTGTGGATAAACATTCCGAAAGAATTATCAGAGTGTGGATAAATATTCCGAAGGCATTATCATGTGTGGATAAACATTCCGAAGGCATTATCAAAGTGTGGATAAACATTTCGAAAGCATTATCAGAGTGTGGATAAACATTCCGAAGACATTATCAAAGTATGGATAAGCATTCCGAAGGCATTATCAGAGTGTGGATAAACATTCCGAAGACATTATCAAAGTATGGATAAGCATTCCGAAGGCATTATCAAAGTGTGGATAAACATTCCGAAGGCATTATCAAAGTGTGGATAAACATTCCGAAAGCATTATCAGAGTGTGGATTGACATTCCGAAGGCATTATCAAAGTGTGGATGATCATTCCGAAAGCATTATCATAGTGTGGATGATCATTCCGAAAGCATTATCATAGTGTGGATAAACATTCCGAAAGCATTATCAGAGTGTGGATTGACATTCCGAAGGCATTATCAAAGTGTGGATGATCATATTGATCATTCTGAGGTAAATAATTTCCATCAGGGGCTAAGACATGTTAGGGGATGCTGTGTGGAGGGTCATTTTAATAAAAGGAAAGAGATAAAGTTCTGGGATGAAAAAAAGGTATGAGGGGTGGGTAGGAATCTGGGGGTCAGGGAGTCATGGGTCCCAGTCATGGGTCGAGAGTGTCCGGCTGGAGAGTTCGAAAGGCCTCCATCAATCAGTCTCTCGATTCGGCCCGCCATGCAGGAGGTGGACAGACGCAACTGCCACCAAGACATCTCACCCCATGAACCTGGGCACCCGTAAGCCACCAAACATAGCCCAACACCAAACATAGGTGACCTATGGGAGAGGTTATCCAATAAATGGTTCCGGCAGCGGAACGCATAAGCGCCTCTCAAATTGTCATGAATTCGTTGATACCAATATTTTTTGTTGATTCCATTTTTCAAAATAAAGAGCATTTTGCTGAATCGTACAAATTATTGTAGCTTAGGTGGTAGTAAGTTATTTAGTTTTAGTGATTTCTGTTGTCATTATCAGTTCCACTTTACTATAATTTTCAATGGCTTAATATATTATGTTCTAATTATCTTATTTTCAATGGCTTAATATATTATGTTCTAATTATCTGTGTAAAATTATGTCTGGGCGTAGAAACAAATAAAATAATAAAAAATAAGTAAAATAAAATACATGAGAAAACGCTACATTTTCAGTAACATTTCACGCTAACTTTCGAGGCCGATTTTGGGACTAGATTACATAGTTTATATTTAGATATTATCAACATTGGGATCTCTGAGACGCAATCACCAAACTTGTAGTTTAATTTTCGTGAAGAAAGAATTAGACAGGTATAATTACTACTAAAATAAAAATATAAATAAACACGAACAACCTCCCTATTCCCTTCTCCTCCCTCTACTAACCTCAAGCTCCCTACCTTTAGCCTCAAAACTATATAGAAAATTTAGAATTTTTTCGTCGCAATTCGCCTTATTTTTGGCAAATTCGTGTTACTAGTGTAAAAGCGATTTTCTAGTGAAACGTTGGCCGCTGAAAAGCGAAAGATCCTTTCTGGAAATCGAAATTTCTTTTAGAATTCGGATGATAACCCAATTTTGAGTACACATATTATCAAGAAACTGACATCAACCGTTTTAGAAGCAATCCGCAGAATACGGTAGGCACTTTTAGATTAATATTTACTGAGAATCGGTTTATATTATAAATACAAAAAACATGCATTGGAAAATTTGAAGCTTTTCCTACCGTCTCCTGAGTGTAATTAAAATTATTGATTAATTTATCAAAAATATAATCGATAACTACATTTTTTTCTAATCTGAAGTGGTTACTTTGTGGTGTTACATAAATGAAATTTAAAAAAATATCTCAGTGAACACCATCTTACTACCGGGTTTCTCTACAACCGTAGGTTCTTCAGGGCAGTATGATACTCTACTAAAAGTAACATGTGTTATGAATAATATGTTCTGATTTCACAGTGGGTTGACAAAAAATGGAGTGATCTCTAGTGAAGGAAGTATTAGGACTCCTAATACTTCCTTCATTAGGAGTCAGGGTAGATGGAGGATGGGGAAGTGAATGTTCTTTGTCAACGGGAAACAACCAAAGTATAGAACTTTTATTTACATTTATTTGGTTGTTAATTACATTATTATTGACGATTTTGGCTTTCCTTGTGTATTGTATTGCATCCTTATGTATTTTTTCGTGTAGGAACTCTATTGTATCCTTACTTGAACTGTATTGTACACTTACTGTATTGTATTGTACACTTACTGTATTGTATTGTACAATTACTGTATTGTATTGTACACTTACTGTATTGTATTGTATCCTTACGTCATGTATTGTATTGCTTGCGACTTCAGGTGACTATTTTTGCTTGCGACAATCAGACATACATACCTACATTATTAGAGTACCTATTATAAACAAAAAAAATAGTTCCACGACAGCTCAACAAAGTGGCACTTCAATACCCCCTTGTCACATATTCCATGACAACTCAGAATCGTGCAATTTCAACACCCCTTTGAAAAGTCATTAAAGTTTATGAAAAAAAAAGAAAAATGGCCCGTTACTTAACCTAATGTAATCGACTAAACGAATTTTAAAAATTATGGATATATTTCACCTCTTTTAATGACTTTTCAAAAAGTGTTGAAGTTGCTTGTTTCTGAGTTGTCAGGTCATAAAAAAAACATGTTACATTACATTATTAAATTCAGTAGCCAAATATTATCTTACAAGTAATGCTTTTAAATTTCATGACGATCCAATATTTTTCGTGGTGTATTTTACCAGATCGATAAAAAGGCAATTAGACCAATGACCTCAGTAGACCTCAATAACCAAGGTCGCGAACTCTATTGCAACTTCGCAGAACTAAACAAATAATATTATGATTGGGTCGTAAAACTTGGTTTTGAAGATAAGACTTATCTTTGATTTAAATGTCGAAAACAGGCCAACGGTGGCAGTGTTGACTCATTGGGATTGTCACAATTGTTTTAGGGTTACTGTTTTGAATATTTCCAGTTTTTTTTTTATACTGTTTGTCGCAAAACTTTTATGCACGCACGATCGATAAAACCCTATAATCAATACGATATTGACTAAATCGATCATCTATGGTCAGTTATGAAAATTTGCGAGTACGGTCATCAATTGATAAAAAATATTCCGAAATATTAACAAATTTTGGCGCGGAATCCTGAGTGTCCTCCAATATACAAAACATTTATTATAATGTCGGGCAGACACATCCACCGCTAAGACCGGAACGAACTTCACCCCATGAACCAGAGCACCCCTACTAAGCCCCCAATCGTAGCGAACAACTTGGAGTGATCTAGGGCAGAGGTGTTGGTTATCCAATAAATGGTTCCCCATACCCGTCTCCAAAATTGAAAACAGTTCACCGTTCTGTTTTGTCTCTGTTTTGTTGCGTCACTGTTCTGTTTTCTTAATTTTATGTTTTGACACGGTTCTGTTTTGGGTGTTTTGTTATTGTTTAGTTTTGCCGTTATCCTGTTTTGTTTTGTCACCGCACTGTTTTCTCATTGTCCTGTTTTGTCACTACTTTGTTTTGTCCCTGTTCTTTTTTCTAACTTTTATGTTTTGCTACTATTCTGTTTTGTTTTGCCATTGTCCTATTTTGTTTTGTCACATTCTGCTTTGTCACTGTTCCATATTGTCTTTTAGTCAGAGTTCTGTTATTAATTGTTCTTTTTGTCACTGTTCTGTTTTGTCACCGTACTTGTTTTGTCTATTTTGTAATGAAACCGCTTCCAAGCCATGTCGTGCAAAAAACTAGGCAGTTGGGTATTATTGTATTTGTCACTATTATCAGAAAATCTTATATCTCAGATAATTTCAACTCACCTTATCGAAATATCACGGAAAAGTTTTGATAAGTGTGTAGGTACCTACCTACCTAATTTAGTTTGTACACTTAATCTTTTTATAAAATTTCTGCGGAAAAATACAAGTTCTTATTCAGAAGCCTTCTTCACCGTAGATTGGGTATCGTTAGGGCAACACAGGGCCTTCGGGCTACTGCCCGGAACAACTCAACGGAACTTCACTCGAACCAGTTAGTAGGTCACGTAGTCCCGATGCCACGAGTTGCGGCTTCTTCCTCTACTAATTGGGTAACTACTACGAACTTGTATTTGTGCTTATTTGTATGCTATTATTAGAATAATTATCCTACTTCAATAGAATCTACTGCTGAGTTGTCAGTTGTTCAGGGTCAGCACACTGTACAAATCGAAAGTGCGCCCACTGTTGAATTTGGCAGTCACCTCTGGTCTGGAGCCCCAAAATACATGAAAAAATCCCTGACCATGTACTGTCCTTGAGGAACTAGCGTCATTGATCCCTTCGGCACCGGTGCATAGTCGGCAAACACGTTAAACACGCACCTAACATACATACTATATACACGGTTGACATTTGTCACGTGAGAACCTTCTACGACTTGTTCTGCGTTCTTCTACGTGTTTCATCCCTCCTAGAACAAGGATCTCTTCAAGACCCATGTTCGCTCCCTTCTCTCCTCATAACTACCTCACAACTCACAACATCCCCAAAGATGTCGTAACTCCTGAGGGAAATTATTTTCCCCAAGGCCTCCTGAGTGAAGCTAATGCAAAAAATCTGAATCAATTGTATAAATTATAAATAATTAAATGAAAACAAATTACTTTGTGAATATACCACTTATATAATCATAATTCAAAAAGGCACAAATACCGATATATTTTTGATTCCCTCCCCCTATTTAAGAAAAACTTTTCTATCATACTGAATTCGCACACATAACACACACATCCACACGCACACACACACACACACACACACACACACACACACACACACACACACACACACACACACACACACACACACACACACATTCCCTCCTCCTTCCATGGTTCCAGTTTAATTTATTTTTACTTTTTCTCTTTTATTATAATATAATATTTTTTACTTACTTTTATACCTACCATTTTTATAATGTTAATTGCTATAAGTTTATATTTCTTATTTAAACATTATTATCACTGTATTATATACTTACTATGTAAAAGCCCATCAGGGCGTTGAAAATTAATAATAAATAAATAAATAAATAAATAATATACTAACTTAATTTAGGTATAATGTATAAAATATAATATATCTATACATATATCCCGCTATATATACATATATAAATAACAGCGACATGTCATTGGTACAATGTAATTATGTACTGTTTGTTTCTGCAAAATAAAATAAAATAAAATAATTATCTACACGTTTCGAAACCTAAGTTTTCTTCGTCAGCATAAGTCACAAACAAATAAACAAATAAGAAATATAGACAAAAATATTACAAAGAGTGGTGATTAATTACTAAAAAATATCATTAAAATTTTTTTTAACTGAAATATAAAAATTATTTTAGAATGCGTAATAATATTATAATTTTTTTTTCCTATGGGAAAAACTAAACCTGGACCTAAAAGTCTGGTGCGTAAAATTTTATACATTACAATAATATATTTAAATAAACAAAAAATAATCAGGTTGTATAAATAAAAATTAAATTATTATTATAAATTTAAATTAATTTGAGAAATGGTTTTTTTTTTTTTGTCATTATTATTAATAATATGTAATTGTCGAAAATTTCTAAGACTATTTGTGATCCTTTGTGTTAGTACCTATAATTTTTTTTTATGGTTTAATTGTCCATAGAAAATTTTAAATTCTTACGTAAATACTTCGTGGTTTGTAATTAAGAAGGTTGTAAAATTTTTATTGTATTTAACAAGAGAAAATTAGCACAACACCTTTTTTGTACGCGATGACTACTGTTCACTACTGTTCACAGAACCATTAGTATCAGAATTCAGATTGTTTACATTATCTTTTTTTAATATTTTCCATGGAAAAAATATATTTTCAGATATCACAACAGTATAATTAAACGTTTTATCTTGGTTGTGTAAAATTCCGACTTAGTGTGTTTTCCCGGAGTTTTCCACATAGCATAACATAATATTGAACTGAACAGCTTAATTCGGATTGTTTAATTTAATCTTTTTTACGTTACCATGGTACAACAAATAGATATCATAATAAAATAACACATATCTAGATTTCACAATAAAAATAACACATTTCTAGATATCGCAACAAAATAATTGTGTTTATCAAACCATTTAATTTCGACTTAGGTTGATTATTCCTTCGATCTCGAATACTTTCTCATTCCCGCATCGCTTCGTCTCTTACTAATAAAAATGAGAGATGGTAAAGATGTGATCCCTGGAAAGGATGTCACTGCTGGGTTGACCGATATAAGGTCATGTGTCAACTCTACGGGGTAAGTTGATTTCCGGTTCTTACCGCACGTCTTCAGGTAAAACTCTACCAGGATTGAACCAAGAGACTGAGCGTTGTAAACCGTCGGCTTCGGATTTCAGCTAACCCAGAGTGGAAATAAAGAATCAATTAGTTTTCCTTTGGGAGTGAACCCATATAGTTATATATTTTATTGCTATTATTGAACCGTGTCACACATACTTGCAAATTGATTGTACCGAAAGAAAAAGAGAAGAAGAGAAGAAGAGAAGAAGAGAAGAAGAGAAGAAGAGAAGAAGAGAAGAAGAGAAGAAGAGAAGAAGAGAAGAAGAGAAGAAGAGAAGAAGAGAAGAAGAGAAGAAGAGAAGAAGAGAAGAAGAGAAGAAGAGAAGAAGAGAAGAAGAGAAGAAGAGAAGAAGAGAAGAAGAGAAGAAGAGAAGAAGAGAAGAAGAGAAGAAGAGAAGAAGAGAAGAAGAGAAGAAGAGAAGAAGAGAAGAAGAGAAGAAGAGAAGAAGAGAAGAAGAGAAGAAGAGAAGAAGAGAAGAAGAGAAGAAGAGAAGAAGAGAAGAAGAGAAGAAGAGAAGAAGAGAAGAAGAGAAGAAGAGAAGAAGAGAGGAAGAGAAGAAGTAAAGAAGAAATAATGAACTTCTCTTCTTCAATCAACACTCGACCAATTATTTATGGATATAATTCAGCACTGTCCAGAATGTGTAGAATGGTCAACTCAAACCAAGCCATTGATTTTTGTCAATCACTAAACAATTGAAAATATTTTTTTTACTATTTTGAATTCTAAGTCTTGACTTGATTTGTTACTTCTATTTTCTTACGTTTATCTCTGTTTTTGCGTTCATACACCAATTACACCATCCTTCTTATAATGTACATTTTTCCAGATTTCGTGTTATTTTATATTAAATTGGGCCTACGTCCATTAATAAATTAATAAACTTTATCTTGGTGCAATTGGATATTATTTTAACCTCTGATTTAGAGTGTTTTTTCTCGATATTGACTCGTTGTTTTTACTGCCATATTATTGAACGATTTAACCGCTGTAATTGTGAGTAGGTAGGCATATAATCGCTCATACATAATTAATATTACTTACACGGTCTGAGAATTCCCCTGGAGGTCAGCGGCCTCCATAACAGAACAATAATAAAGCATTTAATATTCTGTCTTTGGAAGGTGCATTCAGACATTGGCTTAGAATTTGTAGCAATGGCGTGCGGTATCTACTCAAATTTTTATTTATTTTTTCAAGCTGAAACTAACATCAGAATGACTTAGACCTTATTCGAAATAGATTTAACAACCATAACATCACCGATCAAAATACTGTAACTTCATTTCATGCCATATTATAAATTTTAACGTACGTAAGACTATATTTATTGTAAACTAATATAAATTTATGAATAATAAGCTCAAGAGCTAGTTCTCTTAATTGGCGTAGAATACTTGAAATTGTGTAATTTACTATTTGTTTTTGCCATACTATTATCACTGTAACAATATTATAATTTAAACAATATATGTACTACATATTATATTTTGGACACGTTGCTCGCCAAACGGGGGTCTTTAACTTGGAGAAACTCGTCGACACTGGTGGTAATGCCTATGCGCTAGAGCCTCTGGTACTAAGGTGTCCTTGGCTCTTGGCGCAGAACCGTCAGGAGTGGAGGAGCATTGTCCATGGCACCATGGAAACTGGACTAGGAGTCACGAACCTCAGCAATAAGGAGCAACTCGAGAAGAAGAACTTTTATTTTACGACATAAATATTTTTGAGATGTTGGATATTGTTAGTTAGTCACAATTTGTCGAGGCTGCAGTAGGTATCTGTACATTTATGCAAGCTGTAGAATTTTGAAATTGAAAATGCAGTTTCATTGTTGCTTTGCAATAATTGAGCTGAATGATAAGTTATTTCCACCACAGACCAGTTTAGATAATACTTTGGAAAATAATATCGTATAAAATGAAAAATTACAAAACTATCTATCCATCAATTTAATAATAAATGACCATTCACCAACCGGTTTCAAAACTGGTTTTCTATAGTTAGGGCCAGGGTCAGTTTACGTATTTGCCCTGACGGAGGTTTTGTTGTGACTGATACCGGTTTGTAAGCTGTATATTTAAAAAAAATAAAGTACCCAAAGTTAGAGTCTTAAATTTAAAAAAGTGCAGGTGGAACCAATGGCAATGTAAATTTAACGGTTATTTTTTAATTTATTTCATTGTATGTAGGTACTTAGGCTTTTCGATTTTTTTTGGTACATTATGAAATAATTGTGATACATTATAACATATTTATAACAGTTAATGATAAAGATATATCTTGGAAATATATTGCATTACTATCACTATTATTGTACAAATGCGCCTTTTAATTAAACCTAAACTCACATAACCTATTGTTTTATCATGTTCTGTTTTGTCAATGCTCTGTTTTATCCGGTTACCAAATCAAAAAATACATCAAAAATACGAAGAAAGAAACATAATCAACCGATTTTTTTTAAGTTTCTAACAATTATGTCGGGAGTCCCCCAAGATTTATACATTGAAAATAATTATTTTAAAAATTTCAAAATGTCAGTTAGTGCATAATGGTTTTATTCTATTAGTGAATCATTTAAATGGTTTGGTGAAAAAGGTAAAATATAAGATACCTATAAACTTAGTCTCTTCTGCTTTAGACCACACGACTGAAGTAAATACTTCTTTAGTACCTAATCTAATCTAATTTTCTTCCTGGCATCGAATCAAACCATTTCAATCATCAGTGTATAAGAATCTATATTGAAGATTCACTTGGATTGTTACCAATCATCGTTATAAATCAGTCGTTTCGATGCACTGAGTTCGCACACTCTAAACGAAAATTAGATTCATTTTATTATTGGAATTACGCTTAGAATAGATTATTGATTTAATTCTTACAAAGTTTAAAATAAAACTTTTTTGATGCGGATTCTAATTAGAGAGCGACGTTTATTCACATTTGCTGCAGGAAATTCAAGAAATTCTAATCGAAAAAGTGCTAGTTATTAGTTAGATTTTAACGTTTTGAATGTGAGAAACAACAACACAACTAATGTCAGCATAAATGCCATGACCCATTCCAAACGTCATTAATTTGGATTTGAGCACTGTTGTTACGATTAGATTGTGAGGAATGTACCTCAAAATTAATTTTAATTTATTATCGTTCGCTTCTGTAACGTTCGGAACGTCCGATATTACGGCTCTCGTAACGCTGTAATTTCCGTAACGCATTCGCCAGTTTACCCCTCAAGTCAAGCGTGCGTAAAAAAGTATTCACTTTTAAAAAATCCCGGAAAAAACGCCACTGATATCAATGTCGTATATGCTTCGTATTTACACAAGAGGGAAATACCTCAGTTAATTCATACTCAGAAAAACCTTGTGAAATAGATCCAATTGCTTATACCCTGGAACTAAGCACAGCGAGCATAATATTTTTTATAATAATTATAATTACTGACAATGTCTAAAGTCCCAATAACACACGAGTTCTAAGCTGCTAATGAATTTTTAATACGAACATTATTTAATAGAACTCACTTTTCTGATCTTTAAATATGGACAAAGAACGTTAAATTACAAGATTTCCAGTTGTTTAAATATGTTGTTGCTGAAATTAAAAATTGTGCCCAAAACACAAAATTGGTGAATTTACTGAAAACTTGGCTTATGGAGAGAAATTATTTGTATTAGCTTTGAATGACATATTATTTTAAATACTTTAAAATTGTTACTTATGTTTTTCATAATTTTTCTTTTTATCTTTTTATAAAAATATTATATTTCTGTAAAAAGTTTAATTTTATTTTATATGTATAATTGTAAAAATGTAACTATTGCATCACTATAATAAGATCTTTTAACTACTAAAAAGTAGTTTTTCGGGACTTTTTGTCTTATATTTTTAAGTGTATAAAATAAATAACTAAAAAAAATTAAAATAAACTTATGAACTTCATTGCATCTAATAATATTATATCATTCGGACTGGAGGGCTTACTTCTACTTAACGATATTAAATTTGACCTTACCTCCACAATTTAAGTTTCTTGGATAATCTACACCTTTGCCATATAGGTCACCCAAAGTGGTTCGCTACGTTTGGTGACTTACCAGGGGTGCTAGGGTTCGTGAAAAGGGAGGTGTGTATAGGTCTTGGCGGCGGATGCGTCTGCCTACCAATTGCGTGGCATGCCAGATCGGGAGAGACTGGTTGAAAGAAACCTTTTGATTTCTCCAGCAGGGCTCTCTCGGAACCTTGCACCATAGTGAGAGGGATGGAATCATCCGTCTTTCCTGGACACATTGACCCCCAGATTCCTACCCACCCCTCATACATTTTTCCTTCCCAGAACATCATTTCCTTCCTTCGTTGAAAAGATCCCCACACAGCATCCTTAAAGATGACAGGGTAATTTAGAAGTGGAAGAACAAAAAACCTGATGGGAAATATTGTCTCCAGGGCCACCTTTGTGAGGATATTGTAAAATAACGATATTTTGATATAGATCAAACACCAGATACGAGTATTATTCGAAATTGATAAAGCGAACCTAGCAGTCCATAATGGAATGATAATACCTGATGTATGGCAGTGAGGCATGGAACTGGCAGAGGAAGGATGAAAGTTGACTGATTGCTCTAGAAATGAGATCCCCGAGTTGTGTATGATAAATGAGAAATGAGGATATTCGCAAAAAGTTCTTTGTTGATGTAAGTGTAATCAGAAAGATTAATAGATGGTTTCGGCGTGTAGAGTTAACGAAAGGAAAGTAAGGATAATGTTTTACGCGAATGTGAATGGTAGAAGAAGCCGTGGACGTCCGAGAAAGACATGGCTTGATCAAGTGAATCAAATGATCTCAGGCCATGTCAACGGGCAGAAAAACAGATGAGTATGAATGAGATGTATGAGAGTGAGCGCCAAGACAGAGTTGTTTGAAACGGCGTAATGAATATTTAGACATTATTTTTAGGAACCGACTTTAGTGCGGGAAGTTTCAGAATTCTCGTGAAGATGAATTTTTACAAACTTGTTATAATAAATTTAAATACTAACTACGTAGTAATGATAAACAAAAATTTCCAAAGGCGAAAAGTCTGGGTTGGAATTCTGTGTAGAACTAATTTCGTCGATTTTTTTCCGCCAATGTTATTCTAAAGAATTATGCAGATGATTTCGAAGTTATACGTCTGTGTTGTTTTTTTATGTTTATATTATGAATTGGGGAATAAATTAAGCGTCTTGTAAAAAGGTAATAAAGGTGTGAGTACCGTTTACATTCGACAAAACAAAAAGCCATATAAATGTATGTTTGAAGGTAAACACTCTAAACAGAGACTACCGGACGTCATACACCATTACGTATTATGTATAATTTTCTTAATTCACTATCACACCATGTCTTGCATATAATATCCTATTATTTTGTTAAAATTACCTGATACAAGTATTGAATTCGTATTAAAAGAGTATGGAATTAAAAAAAAAAATCTCTGTAAAATATTAGGACATAACATCGCATTTATTTTAGCTGTATAATAATAATAATAATAATAATAATAAGGTCTTTATTCCAGAATGTGGGGAGGTGAGTGCAATCCCACACATCCCATAGGTAGTATATGTACATATAATATTGAAAAGCATAAATATTTTATAAATATGAAACGTAAAAAAGATATAAAAATAAAATAAAAATATAAATAAATTATAAATTCAAACATTTTAGAGATACACATTTTAAAAATACTTTATTTGCAGTTCATTTTAATGGTGAAAGTCTTCCTAAATTCAGTTCGTTAGTACCTATAATATTATTTTTTTTATCAATGGACTACCTCTTTTTTTAACATTATCTCCATATAATTTACCTCAGGGTTTTTGTCTTAGTTGGGTATGCTGTGTGGAGGGTTTTTCTGGGAGAAAATGAAGGAAGGAGAGGAAGTTCTGGGAATCAAAAAGGTATGAGGGGTGGATACAAATTTGAGGGTCAGTGTGTGCAATGCTTTGGGTTGTGGGAGTATTGCTGGAGAGGTCAATGGGTATCCCTCAACCGGCCTCTCCTAATTCGCAGCTGGTAAGCAGACGCATTCACCACCAAGACCTGTATAAATCTCCCCCCATGAAGTGTGGCACCCCTGCTAAGTTACCAAAGGTGCAAACATATATCCACCTTCCAAATTGAATAAAATTGTGACTAACCTAGTTATTGAGAGACAACACAAATTTATTAATCAGGCGATATATATTTTTTAACATTTCTTTACGGCCTTATCTCTGAGTCACATTTCTCAATAGAATGAATCACCAACAGTAAGTACATAGTGTTTTACGAGGAATTATTCATAACAATTGAGATGCGTGGCTGTGTGTATTGTTTGTTTGATCAGCCCCTTTACACCTGCCTATTTCCCATTACCTGTAAACTTCACATTGTGAATACGGCGTACGTACGATACGGCGTGTTGTGGCGTACAAATTCCTGAGCATTTAGGCAGGCTTTATAAAAAAGTTGTGTATTTAGGTGATTTGCATTTCCGAGCGTCTTTCAGTGGCTCTGCGACAAAAGCGTAGCCCTGGGCAACTATTAATCGAAAAGACCTGTTTAAAGCGATATTTGAATATTTTTTATTTATTGTATTATTTTATTTATTTATTTTAATATAGATAGATACAATAGACAAATTGACAGGTTTAATTCATATTATTCCTTAATTAATGTACGTAATTGCATAACAAAAACAAAAAACCAAAAAAACGGCTCGGCCCACGGGGAATCGCACTGCACTCCCAAATGGATTTGCGGCAGGCATTGAGAATGAATTGTATCTTTTGAGCAGTGTCTTGTGTCTTGCCTTGCAGTGACTTATTAACTCGCGAGCTACGGACCTAGTCAGAACTGCAGCTATAAATGGAACTAACTGACTATTACTGTGAAATGAGATTCGGAATGTAATCGGGAATAAGAGCGAAATAGATCCATTAGACTTGGGACAGCTGAAAAAGACAGTATTGTTTTGATTCCTGAATAAGTTATACAGAGATCTCGCTTCGGACAAACTCGGTAGCGACAGACTAGGTACGTTGATCTCGGACCCCAGGAACCAAGAATGAGTGTGATTGCATATCGGAAATCCCGCTCGTTCAGAACTGTTTCGGCCGTTTTTCGGTTGTATTGGGCCGGGAACTAGACGGATCTACAGGGTTTTTTTTATGAATTACGGCGTGAGGGTGGGATACTTTACGTGATTTACAATACGTTCGGAGTCACAAAACTTCGGCCACTTCGCGGCGCGCATCCTACAGAGTAATAATATCTACGAAATATTGCAATATTTAAATCGTTTACGGTACACAACATTCACTGAAATAATTTTACAGTAAAATAAATGCAAATTAAAATTTATTATTTAGGGTGTAAGGAATGAAGAATTAATTCGTATTGAAATTGAGAATCAGATCAAGTGTGTCACAATAATGAATTAATTTGGATACTTTGGATAAAGCCCAGGCAACGCTGGAGGCTTCAGTTTTACTATAAAACCATATTCGAAAAGGTTGGTCTCCGGCGACATTTTTGATGTTTTTTTTCAATTTACAACAAAAGAAATCAAAAGGTGTGGAACTCGTAGGGTTGAATTGAGGGGTTGGAGAAATACTCGGCTGAGTGACCAGTGATGACATGCAGAAGATATTTTTGTTAGGTTTTAAAGAAAAACAAATTTGAAGAACAAAACATTAAAAAATTCACAGGAGACCAAAATTTCATGAACATTTTTAACTCCAAATAATGTCAGGAATCACTTGTTAAAGTTTAAGACTTTTTCATAATGGTACATACAAGTCACTCACAAGCACCTAAAACAAAAAGCGTTCTGAAATGGAAAATAGGTAATAAAATCAACAAAAAAAAATCGTGACCTTTGGGGGGCAACCCGTCTACCCATCCAGTCCATACGCCACTGTCTACACTTGTCAGTATTCAAGCGTGAATTTACATGTGTCGTGTGTCCGTGTGTGTGTGCTACTTTACCGTATTACATTAATCTCTATCTATAAGTATACGAATATATTATTATTATTAGAAACCGTCTGTGGTCTCCGGTCGCGTGGCTCGAACATTTAATTATTGGGAAACAGAATGACGCAAGTTGTACCCGAAACGATGTTATTGGCGTTTGGCGTATCACTTCAAAAATCAGAAGCGGATCTTCCTTCCCAAGGCGACTGATGATTATTTCACTGATTGGATCCTATTTCGATGGTTTTGTTGACATTATTATTTGGTATCGGTACAGACTACGCACCTGTGACGTATATTTACAACGCGGGTTACAAAATGTATGGTTTTGGGTCAATACAAATTACTTGATAAGTGGAAAATAGGTTTTTTTTGTGAATTCATTACCTTTTTTGTGAAATCATTACCTTTTTTTATATCACATCAGCTTTCGTAGATCACATGAAACCTCTATTATATACATATATTATATGTGAATTATCTACGGAAGGAGAGGATGTTCTGGGAATTAAAAAAAGGATGTGTGGGTAGGAATCTGGGGGTCCGTGGGTACAGGAGTGACGGACGTATAATCCATCCCTCTTCTATAGTTGAGTACAAATGGGATCTGTCGTCTAGACTATCCCGATCTGGCATGCCACAATTATATGAATAGTTTGACCAAAATTTCATTTACATGTTACTCCAAATAACGCCAGGAATAACTTGTTAAAGTTTGTCAAATACATCCCATTAGGGGATACCCGGCGGTGATTTTTCCTTACAAACGTATTCCCTATTTATCTCTCTGGTTTTTAACCCTATAGAAAATATTGTTTTTACATAAAATAGATATCAACTACTAGCGTGTCAGTACTTTTTGTTTTTTTTTGATTAGTTACTTTTTATAGAAATTATGACCTTCCAAAAATCAATAAAATTGACTGGTTTAAACGCTGTCAAAAGTCGTTCAGTATACAAACTAGACAATGTTTTTTTAAAAAAAGAAAAACGTACAGACATAGAATAGTTTTTTCTTATGTAGTTGGTAAAAAAAAAATTGGAAATCAGTCCGCTTTTGGAGGAGAAAAGTGGGAAATACCAAAAACCTCGAATTTAGTTAGGTATTAGTAGCCCGAGGTGCATTGTCCCTTTCGTTCAATATCCGGTGGAGTAAGAGCAACAGTGACAGCAACAATTTAGTAAAATCTATTTTTCAAATTTCTCCACCACCAGGTTTCATCTGAACACCCTTTACAGGAAAATTGTTTTATCCTTGATGCATTTGAATGAACATTTGCTCATATACTTCTGTTATTCGGCGGTAAATCCTCTCTGCCCACCCCCTTCGGGAATACTTAGTTATATTTTGTGTAAGAAATTACACCGTATTTTCCCTAAACCGACTGTGTATTGTGTACAAGTATGCCGGGGGGACAACCATCATGAAATCATAATACTTATTTTGAAAGAAAATAAATTATTATTAGTTATTTTCCATCATAAAAAGTTCTTATCTTCATAACTTCCTCATCAAAAATTAAACTTACGTCGCAGGTTTATAATTAACAACACCATCCAAATTAACTCCAAAAATACATCCTTTCATGAAATTGAAAATATTTACATCATGTCAACAAAACCAATTCACGTCATATATATATTTTTAAGAACGCCTTCGCATCATCCATTCACTGTCTTCTAGATCCTGACAATCCCCTAGGTTCGGTAATAAATAACAATATAATTTATTATTGTTTGCATAAAAAACTGTTGTGCAACTTTTTAAAATTAGCAACCAATCGGAATAGAGGATTTTCCTCTGCCCACTTCTAATCACGTGTCGTTTCGCAGAGCTATAAACGAATGCAAATATTTGGACAGCGAACAAAACAATATTGTAAAAATGTTTTAAGTGTTTTTGTGTATTTAATCCCAATCTATGGAGTTTAGTGTGTTATTAGTTTCGTTATCTAGATTAGTTAGATAAAAAAAATAAGTAAGATAGGCCATGAATTAGTAAGAAACGCGTGTCGCTAACTTTGTTCGGCGTTCGGTATGATTTCATTCTACAAAGGGGGTTATGGTATGTGGTTCCATGACAATTGATCCCTGACAGTTCTTCCTTCGGCATACTTACAAACAATTTGCAGTCGGTTTAGGGAAAATACGGTATACCTACTTACCTAAAATATAAATAAGTGTTCCGTAGGGGTGTGCAGAGAGGATAAACCACCGAATAATAAATACTTTAATAATAAACTTACTTTAATTCAAATGCGTCAGTATAAAACCGCTTATTTTTACATATACTAAATGTATCATTGTATATTTTAGGTTTGAAATTGGTAAATAATGTTTAAAAAATTGCAATTTAATAGTAAATATCATATCGGGGGGTAACCGGCTATACATATCTAGTCACCAAACACGGATAATGCTTTTTCGAACAACTTTTCGATTCTTTTTTTTTATTTTATTTTTATTTATTTAATATTTAAAGGTTTTTTTTACAATAAATACACAATTTTTATATTTTATACAGTGGTAAATTAGTACATAAGAATAGCTTTTCCTCACCATAAAGAGACGAGGCTCTTGTGTTTGGTGAGGGAATTTTAGTTTAATTATATAATATCATGTGTGAAAGGAAATAATACAATATGGCAAAAAACAAGAGATAATTAAGAAAATGCAAGATTTATCAATAAAGGATTTGAAAGAAATGATGATGATAGTGAGATATGGACTCTTATAGTAGTTTTAGGTATTTTTTTAATTTTTGCTGAAATTCCTGAATAGTTTCGATAACTTTCGGATATAATGGTAGTTTGTTATAATATGTTATACCTAGATAGAGATAAGTATTTTGTGTGTGCTTTGTACTAAATTTAGGGATTTTGATAGTATTCTGATATCTTGCTGATGAATGGAATGGTAAGTTATTTAACTGTACTTATTCAATTAATATTATAACATTAACTATATTCTGGATAGTGATCTTTCATACCTCATTCGTACCCGACGAGGATAAATTTATGGACGAGATTTTATGGGTTGGGATACTGGGGATACCCGCATAGAATAATTCCAGGAAAGTAACAAGATCTGAATATCCAGATGCTTCCCCACCTTCCTCTTACCCATTTTCTTCATCTTCCGCTTCTCTTTGAACTCTCCGTAGCTTAACAACATTTGCCAAATGATAATGCATTGCAAATAATAGGCTAATGTGAAAAAAATCAGCCTAATTCGAATTATTCAGAGATAAATTAGTAATTGACTTTTAACGCTCATAAAAATAATAACTTTGTTACTCGTAAATTTTACTCCACACTAACATCAGTGGCATTTAAAAAAAATAGCCTTACAAAGTAATGGCGTATTCTCACCTGATAAAGAAAGTTAAAATCCATTCAAATTCGGATTTCTATTACAAAGAAAAAGCCTATCCTCGCTAATCTATTTTCTAGAGTGAGATCCCGGGTATATATGGAGGCACACTTCAAAAGTACAATTTCAATTTGGGAGGAATGAGAACCGCTGCCCGGGAGCCATTTTTTTTATTCAACAGCTCAGCCGTAGCCCCATGGGTCACCTTAAGTATTTAGCTAAGTTTGGTAACTTAGTAGGTGTTCTTGTTGTTTATTCAGGTCTTGGCGGCAATGCGTGTGTCCACCAACGATCGAGGTAGACCTCTCCCGAGGTAGAATCTCTCGACCCATCGCCTTGCATCATAGTGGGAGGGTTGGATTCATAGTCATATGATACAATAATCCACCCCTTATACATTTTTCTTTCCCGGAACTTAGTCTCCTTCCTTTCCGTAAAAAAACCACTACGCAGCATCTCCAAAGATGGCATAGGCCCCTGAAGGAAAGTATTTTCCTCAGGACCGCTCCTATGTAGAGATAATTTTTATTTTTTTTTATTTTTTATTAATAAATAAAAAAAGATCCATAAATTACAAATACTGTCCTATTGTTTTTTTAACATATTGGAATAGGAAGTATTGATGTTTGTCTAAGATTTTTGTTATTTTTAAAGTTTTTTTTAATAATATTTTACTTCTTACTAATATTATAAACGCGAAAGTTTGTATGGATGTATGTATGTTTGTTACTCTTTCACGCAACATTTACTGATTGGATAAACTTTACAAATACATAGCTCATACATCAGAATAACATCTTACTAATATTATAAACGCGAAAGTTTGTATGGATGTATGTATGTTTGTTACTCTTTCACGCAAAATTTAATGATTGGATTTTAATAAAACTCTACAATAATATAGCTCATAAATCAGAATAATATATAGGCTATATTCATAAAGTTAGCTATTTATTTTCAGTATATTAAAAATTTTAATTATGGTTTAATAGAAAATGTCAAAATTTGAGAATGACATTTTGCAAAACAATGATACTTAATTCAAAATTATATTTTAGAATAGATGAATTTATTTGAAGTACTTGACTAATACTTTGAATCAAATCAAGAATTATAGATATTTTAAATAAATAGATTAAGAATTTTGGTATAAACGTAAATGGGACCCAGGAAAAGAAAATAGATTACTCGAAGTAATCCTATGCAGACGAAGTCGCGGGCAGAAGCTAGTAGATAATAATAGTCGGATGGAAAAATAATTATGTTATAGGCAGGTTATTACTTATTTGAATATGAAAAATTTATTTTTATAATTTGACCATTTCACATTTTCTTTCTCTCTCGTGCGTACAAGGAAATTAATAATTGTTTTGCGGAACCTACATACAAAAAGTGTTGCGTAAAGTTCAATTGATTTACTTTAAGCCTCCGTCTACAAATAGATTTAATTGCTCCCAATAAAAACCAGACGTATACATTCTAATGAATTATTGTGCGTAAGAAGGTAGACTCGGGGTGAAGCCATCATGAATGACGTCTCTGACGCGTTATGTGTGTCGACTGTGACGAAAGAAGTCAATTAATATAAACCAATAAAGTTTTTACTAAGGCGAGAAGGACATAATACAATACAATGATACAATGTTATATGGTCTAGTACTGACGCAGAGAGCGCATTGGAACGCATTTGGATTGGCACATTACGGAGCTCGTTTGGTAAAACCTGCATAGTGAATTAAATTATAACGAAAGGTGTATTTATCGTCTGAACTAATTTGAATAATTCGTGAGAACTCGTGCGAACTTTAGTGTTCGACGTATTTATAATTTATAAATTATTATTTCTTATACAATGCAAATCGATATTAAATTAGGGGTTTTTCTATGAAGATTTAACTCTGGTTTTATTATTATTTGTTTGTAATTGCGGGTAAACCACACTTTTAATGAAAGTAGGTCAAATCTGTCTATCTTCTATACAATATTATTATTTATAAAGGGTTTTTTTTTACATTTGCTCCACACAGGAGGACCTGAGTAAAGTAATTCCCCCTCAGGGCCTATGTCATCTTTTGGGTTGCTGTGTGGAGGGTATTTTGAGGAAAGGAAGGAGAGAAAGTTCTGGGAAGGAAAAATGTACGAGGGGTGGGTAGGAATCTGAGGGATGGTGTCTCTAGGAATGACAAACATATGAATCCATCTCTCTCACTGTGGTGCAAGCCGATGTTCCGGGAGAGACGTATGAGAGTGTATGCAAGCCGATGCATACACCGCCAAGACCCGGACAAACTTTACCCCCATGAACCCGGGCACCAAATGTAGCGAACCACTTGGCGTGACCTATGGCAGAGTGGGTTGATCCAATAAATGATTACCGGGGCCTAAAATTGTCAAATTTTGAAAATGACGCTTAAATTCAAAACATATCCACACATTGAATCAGAGTAACAATAACAGACAGACCCACAACCGAAATTAAAATGTTTTATGATGATTACTGATTACATTATTTCTATTATTTAGAACTTCGCGCGAAGTTCGACGTTGTTGTGTTTTATAAATTACCACAACGCAATGAAATAAATGTTGTTATTTGGTATTTATATACTACTTTAGGAGATTTTTTTAACGGGGTTTTTCTGCTGTGTTTGCATCCTGGTTTTATTATTATTTTAAGATTGTGCGTACAGTCTTTGAAGGGGAAGTTTTTTACCTCAGTAAATAATAACAATGACGTATTCTGTATTATGTGCTCTCGGTGGCTTTTTTAGTTGATGTCAAAGATCAATGGAATTTTTACTTACAAATCAGAATGGTGTTCCGCCAGTAATTGTTTCCAGAAATTGTATCCTTCCATCCAGTTTCCTTTATCTACGACTGCAGTACTTCTTCCTTGCACTGTGCCAACTCATTGCCTAGGTAGGCTGTTGGGGTCGGCTCTCCTCGTTCTCAGGTTGTAGCTTCTTCGGTTCTGGGTATCGCTTTTATCCAGGCAGTTTCTACTTAGGATTTTGGAGCATTGAATCATCCAGGAGTTCTTTGGTCTTCCTCTGGATGACTGTCGATGAAGCTCCAAGGACATTGCCTGCTTCACTGTGTGGTCTGGTGGTCTCCGTTTTATGTGACCATACCATCTCAACTGTCGTTCCTCTAGCTTATTGTTTATATATGTGACACCCAGGCTACCGTGAATGCGTGAACTTTTAATTTTATCTTTTAGTGACACTCCTGCCGACCATCTAAGCATTCGCATTTCTGCTGATTCAAGTTGGCTGGTATAGGAGTTGTATATGGTCCAGCATTCAGAGCCGTACAATATCGCGGGTCTAACAATAGTCTGGTATACCTTTCCTTTTAGTTTTATAGGCATTTTTGTGTCACACAAGATTCCTGTTACGGATATAAATTTACTCCATCCCACATCTATTCTGTGGTTAACATCTGCTGCACATCCTCCATCTTTGTGAATGAGTGAGCCGAGATACTTAAATGTGTCACAGTTGGCTAATGTAACTCCATCCAGTTGCATCGAAGGAGTTATATTATCTACGACTGCAGTGTTTACCCCAATTACCACAAAATGACCCAACCACGTAATTCTAAGTTTTCCGAAACTCCTTCGTCCTGCCTTATTAATTTATAGAAGCCTTTCCCCTTCGGGGGTCAGCTTTCAGCTTTCTTCAACTCGTTTTAGACGTCATGCACACCGTCTCACTTTTATAAAACTTATTATTCTCTTTAGTTGGTACATAATCGTAGCATAGTTGTAAGTGGTCCAAAGGAGGTCATTTTCTTGTATGGCTTCAAAGAATCGTTGACAATTGATCTTTACCTGCTTTCGATACCATTCCAAAATGTTCTACAATCCTACAATGTAGACGAGGTATTTTACAGGATATCAAATTTTTATCCGAAAATGAACTTTATTGAAGACAAAATCTTTTTGGTCAATTTCAAAACGTTCAGAGTTCCATTACTGTTGAAAATCAGTTCATTTAGTACCTATATATCTTCAATTATATCTACTTGGAGATAATTGAATACTAAAATTCTGCTGTTTTAGCACTATTTAACTCGTAAAACAATAGGTAGATACTTAAACAAATACTTAACCATCTTTTTTAAAAGAATTGCAAACATTCTCGAACACTATTTGAAAATCTCCTACTACCACCGCAATAAGCGGGAAATGTTGCTCTTGTCGTGACGGAGGACTTAGACAGCCGAGTAATTGAACACACGATACCTGAGACCCAAATGCGATGCTACTTAGCCACTGATCAATATACTTTGGTAATTTTTCACCACTGTGTTAAAGAGTGGTTGAAATCGGGATCAAAACAAAAACACCTTGGATCCTGGCATCCAACTTTGGATAAAGCCTTCCAAAAATGTCAAATTTTTTTGATTCTTGGCAGTACTCTCAGTTAATTTTTTTTATTTAGTCGGCAGTGTTACCTTTACCTTCAAGCTCCTAGCAAGTTAGCGACCTATATTTATTTTTCACAACAAAGGTACCGATTACACGATGCATTCTATATGTCCATAGTATGGGTGCATTATAATCCAACTTGTGTGGAAATTATCGTGACAGCAATATAGGTTAGTTTGATTGAAAACCTGGCAAGGCCTTTCTTTGACAGAATGTCATTTAGATCTTTTGATCCTATCTTAGAAAGTTATTTGTGCATCGTGTTTTTCGTATTGTATTTGCATGGCAATAAGCGCTTTTGTAAGTATCTACGGTGAATTTCTGTAGCTGAAAAATATGGAAGATGACGTCCTTGACTTCCTTTTTAAGTGTTGGTTTTGTACGGTCCATGGTAAAGACATAAATTCCAGACAGAAAGAGCTGTGCAATTTATGTGGAAATTTTGTTAACAGTGTAAATCGTAACAATTTGGAAAAGGGAAAACAATAAAAAGTAAAGTTTTTTTTATAATAAAATCATTTTATTTATATCAGAACCAGTTTTACAAGAAAGTGTCACTTGAATTTTAGAATTTTTATAGCAAAATTGCTTTAATACAAAATCAGAAACTATTTAAAAAATGCATTATTATTTTGTATAAAATCTACGTACCAGATAATAATTAAATTTATTATCTATATTGCTTTTATAGAAATGTCATCAACATTGAAACCTACCAATATTTTAAATATGATATATTTCTTAAATTGTTAAAATTCTTGCTATAACTTGTTATATTATCAAAAGGCAAACATATTGCTAAATGACATTTCATTAGGTACACGCATATTTGTACATATGTATTTATCAATTTTAAAAATCAGGAATGTTATCAAAATCTAATTAGACTGTATTACCTGCAGCTCAATAAGTATTTTTTGGAAATTAATTTAATCTTAAAAAGATTGTAAAATTATTATTTTTTTATTATAAATTCCTTTTATTTTATCACATTTTGTAAAAAGATCCAATTATGACAATTTATAAGCGGTAATTCAAATCTATCAATTTTTATTAAAAGCTAAAATAGGGCTTTACATTCCTAGCTAATTATCCATCTACAATTTTTACTAAAATTTGTTACACATTATTTGCAATTTTCTATAAACATTTCTTTGATGTGTAAATAATCTATTCCTTGAAATGCAGCATTATAAGAACAAAATATTACAACACTAAGCACTTCCCAAAAGATGATTAAAAAGCATTATAATCACAGAAAACAAAATTTCATCATCCAATAGTTTTTACAATCAAACCTTTAATTAAAGGAAGACATCTTTCATTTATCTAATTCTCTTCTGTTTAAAATCTTTTACAGATTCTAATCTTTCCATTTTACAAGATCTCAAGTCTATTACATAACAAAGACTCTTTCTTCTTTCCACAGAATCATCTACTATTCATTTAATACAATTTTCTCTTTAGTCAATGGTTTTATTGATTGGAGTAAACAATTCTTCACCCCTACAATGTTATTCGTGCGTGTAATCTAATCTTCCAATTTTACAAGATCCCAAGTCTATTACATAACAAAGACTTTTAACTTCTTTCCACAGAATCATCTACTATTCAATTAATACAATTTTCTCTTTAGACAATGGTTTTATTGATTGGAGTAAACAATTCTTCTTCGAAAACGCAGCGATCTATTTCTTATACAGATTCTAATACTCCCATTTTACAAGATCCTAAGTCTATTACATAACAAAGACTCTTTCTTTTTTCCTTAGAATCATCTATTATTCAATTAATAGAATTTTCTCTTTAGCCAATAGCTTTATTGATTGGAGTAAACAATACTTCATTCTTACAATGTTATCCGTGCGTGAAACGCTGCCATCTATCTCTTACAACAACTTTACCATAAGAAGTTTGCGTGGCAACTTCAAAATCTACCGATAAAACTTTACGTTCATCATTCTTCGAAATAATGATATTATATCTTTAATATCGTCAATTATAATATTTTCAATAACTGTTATTGAATAATAATCTTTGATTTCAAAGGCTCCTTCTGTAACAACTGAGAAGTTGTTCTAATCAACATTTATTTTCATAAATCCGTTTGATTGGTTTTTTTTTTACGTCAATCAATTGATTTTCTTCATTGGTCGGGAAGTCTAATGATGGGAGTTGGTTGTACGTCCCACATCATCTCACAATGTTCTGCGAGGAGTTTCTCCGGAGGAGAGAGATGGTCCAAGTTGGATCGGGGACACCCGTCGGAGAAGGGATCGGTGAAAGGTTCATGGATGAGAATGCAGGAACAGTCTCGAGAACTGGATCCCTGCACCAAGTCATGTAGTTTTTCTGCACAATCAACCTGCGAATAAAGAAAAAGACTTATTAGATTTGTGTACATTAAACAGTCATTTTACAAGAAATAGAGAACACGTAAAAAAACAACCATCAAAATTATGTTTTTGAGTAGGTACAATGAGTAGAAGATAAAATAATGGGTTCAAACACACATTGATTTTATTTTATACATAATGCGGCGTAAAATGTCTTATCTTTCTTTCTGTTAGTCTTATCAGGGTGTTTGCCAGAAGTAGTGTTTGTTTGGGAGAAGGTCACTCAACGGAGTGAGAACAGTTCTGAGAAACATTACATGAAAACTCAGGTACCTAGCCACCTTTTATCATTCTGTTTAATTACATTGCTAATACTGCAGTAGTTCAAGGTATTTGCATTGTATTTAGTAATATCATGCAGTAAATGTGATAAGATTTCTATTATTATATATCTAACTTGAAAATTAAATTGATAATACATAAAAATAATAAAATGCTTGCACGAAAGGTAAATTATGAATTATTTTCACTGTTTTGTGTATTTTCTGTATTCTTTCAAAGAATAACTGAATATATTAAGGAGATTCAAACAAATTTCAGTTTAGACTTTAAGAGTGTGAAAAAAATTTGGGTGTATCCAAGTTTGTTTTGAAATTGATTATTACCTTCACAATATAGATGTCGTTTTCATAGCAGAAAGCCTCCAGCAGGACTTCTTGCATATGGTGGGCGGAGTCCCCAGGTCTAGAAGGGGCCAACAGACAGAAAAGAGCCCCATTTGGCCCCATTGACAGCCTCTTCACACAAGCTGGGAGCCCCACAGTTATACGCTGACTCGCTTGCGCAGAACGAAGGATGTTCTTGATAGTTGAGCCCACACTGCTGTGAAAAAATTAAAAAACAATTATTAGTAAAATATTATTAATGTAAAAAATGAAATAGATAAAAAAAAATCTCCCCGGCGGGGAATCGAACCCCGGTCTCCCGCGTGACAGGCGGGGATACTTACCACTATACTACCGAGGATAGTGATGGAGGCGCCAATATTTCGTTTTATAAAATTGTTGCGCAATCATTTTCTAGTTCAATGTTTGTTGAAATTCATTACAATCATTACACAGTGTTGTGAAATTTAATTATGTTATCAAGGCTCGACAATTTGTACTACTTTCAACTTGTATGGCAATAATTATTTTATATGTAGGAAGCTATAAATTCTCATTGAAAAGGCGGAAATATTGGGATCAGTTCAAGAATAATTAATTGAAGGCAAAACATTGCACAATAATATTATTATTTGCCTTTATTCAAGGCAAAATACTATGCAATGTGGTTACTGTAATGTACGAGAAAGTGCGGTTAATAATTTAAAGTACCTACATTCAATTGGAATCTAGTTGGTTTTTAAATATAATTAGATAATAATTACCATTTGGCAGAGCTGAACTTCTCTCTTCCATTGACAATAGCGGCAGCTTGATCTTCGAGACACATTTTGGCTTCGTCTTCGGAACTACTTTCACCACTTGAACTGCTGCGACTCAATACACTTCGAAAAGCACTGTATTTCTGCCTGTATGCTTCACGAGAATAACTTAATTTCTCCAGCTTTTTACTTGTGGTCACAGGCAAATAAAAATCACAAGAAATTCTCACAAAACAACTTATAAACGATTAGCCAATCGAATTCACCAACAAACAAACACTTGTATAGTTATTGTTCCACTGTTTGTTATTGTTTTTATAACTTTTGTATGAACTAACAAAATTTCTATAACACCAAAAGATCGCTTCGAACTACCACCAAGCCGAATGAAACTCTCAATGAGACTAGCGAACGGCTGAATAATCTGTACGATAATGAAAATAAAACCGCCTTACAGCGCTTTTATAGACTCTAGACTTGAGTCCGGCGCATGCGCAAAACGGGTTAATAAAACTGGCGAGGATTTCCCAGAATGCGCCGCCTATGAAAATTTATCGTAAGCGCCATTCTGTGAATCATTCCAATGTGAGTTTTAATGGTATGTGTTATCGTGAAAAGGAGGCAAAACCACGCATACAGTGTTAAACAGTTGTAATGGTGTGTGTAATTATGGAAAGGAGGCAAAACCACGCATACAATGTTAACCATTTGTAATGGTGTGTGTAATCGTGGAAATATATACGACATTATCGAGTTTTGATGGTATGAATGTTTTGTGGAAAGCGCACATACAACTACTGTGGAGTGTTATTTCACAACACGAAACTATTATAATTTATACAATGTCTGGTATGGAATTTATCGGACGTGCTCATTTCGGAAATCTTTGGAAATTCCCGCATTTACTCGGAAGTTTGCTAAGTTGATTAGGGTTTTTACTGATCATTTACTGTTTGCAGTTTGTACAGGTTTTAACTCGTCAATAGTTCAGGTTTTAACACGATTTGTTGTTGTTTTTGCTGGGATTTTCATTTAGGGATGTTGTTGTATTTTGTTACTGTTGTGTAAAATTATCAACAATATTGTTAATAAAAAAAGGAAAGAAAATAACACGCGGATGTAGCCACGCTTCTTCAATTAAATAATACGTTAAATCCACAATATTTACATGCATTATTGATAATTAAAAACAATAACAAAACATAAAATTATTATTGACAACAAATCGTTATTTTTCTGACTAACTCGGGATGTAAATTTGGTGCAATTTATTTAGATTTTAGTAAAAGAGTCAATTTTGGTTAGGATGGTTTCCGTTGTGATATAATAAAAATGATTAGATATATAATTGCATGTACAACCAAAAACTTTAAAAGATAATCCTCTGAGTAGGCGTTTTAATTTTTTTTTCAAAATAGTAATCTATATCTACAATCAACTGTTATTTTATAGAAATCTTTGTACCCAGCATAAACAAAATCCCAGTTTATTGAACCAGAGTTACATCACAGACCATAACCGAAATTAGTAGGTACATTTGAATTGATTTAAAAAAAATATATTTTTTACATGCGTCAGCACAGGATGCCCTGAGGAAAAAAAATCCCTTAGGGTCATCTTTGGGGTTGCTGTGCGGCGGGTCTTTTTAGGGTGGGTAGGAAGTTTGGAGTCAATGTGTACGGAGTGATGAACTTATGAATCCATCTCTCCCATTGCGTTGCAAGGCGGTGGATCGAGAGAGTCTGGCTGGATAGCTCTAGTTAGGTCCTCCCTCAATCAGTAGTCTCTCCGGATCCGGCCCGCTATGTAATTTGCGGAGAAACGCGTTCGCCGCCAAGACCTACACAAAACTCACCCAATGAACTGGGGCACCCCCGTTAAGTCACCAAACTTGGCGAACCACTTGGAGTGACCCGTGGCAGGCCCCCTAGCACAGTCAGTCGACAATGATTGATAGGATAACTTTCGGTAACTTCTCATCGTTCCCTAGGACGACTGCAGATCGCTAACGTAAAAAAACAGTTGACATCGAATATATTAATGACATTTAGTTATTGTGAACCGTTTCTTATTCGTTGGCGATCTGCAGTCTTGCTATGGAACGAAAAAAAGCTACCGAAAGTTATCCTATCGATTGACTCTGTTAGGGGGCTAGAGGGTTAGTTATTTGATGAAGATTACTGATTTAAATACCACGAAGATTGACAAAAATATTATTGTTATTCTCAACAAATTTTCTCTATCTTAATCTACTAATAAATATGTAATCCACGTAATGTTTTCAGCACTGTACTGTCTACGTACAGGGCATAAAATTATTAATAATACAACAATGTGTCTACGTGCCTTTTAAAAATCTTTTCTAATGATTCTGTTGTTTCGTAAAGTGCAAAGTGTAACCGATTCATTACATTATATAATTGCCTATTTATTTCAACTTGCCTAGTCATTGTTATGGTGACCAGATTGGGGTTGAACGTTTTGCAGATTTCACCAAAATTAAATCATTTGGAACCAGTCGGTGGTCAGAAGCATGGATACTAAATAATACATGGGAATAACAAAATACTTAAAAATATGTCAGACGATTATGCAAATAGTTTGGTGGTATAGTCAGTGGAGTTGTGACAGACTTGCGGGCTCCCGGGCAGTCGTTAGTATTTATTATCAATAAGTTAGTTCCGTGATAACACAGAATCAACATAACTTAACACCCCTTTGAAAAGTTATTAAAAGCTACAGAATAAAAATTGAAAAATAGCCCATAACCTAAACCAACGTAAACTTTTCAAAAATATATCTTTTTATATAAAAAGTTCGCTTCACGATGTTAGTCTTGTAAAGAGGGGATTATACTTTAGTTTAATTCATTCCCATCTTAATTACCTCATAGAAATATGGGGAAACACAAATATCACATTCTTAAACGAAATTCAAATAATTCAGAATAAAGTTATAAAAAAACTTTTTAACTATAGACCAGATACCCCCACCAAAAGAGTATACAAAGAAACTAACTTAATGAAAATCAGAAAACTGTACGAAAATAACATATGCTTATTAATCTACAAAATTCAAAATGGCTTTATACACACAAATACTACATTTATGAAAACATCACAAGTAAATGACCACCACACAAGAAAACGTAATAAATTATACACAAATTCAACCAAGACAGAGTGTGGCAAAAGAAACATAGACTATGAGGGTATAAACATATATAATCTCCTTCCTGATAGCCTGACAACCGAAAATAAATTAAGTATATTTAAAAAAAAACTGTTTGCTCTCAAAATTAATGAGCAAAACCAAAATGTTCTCACTTAAAAAAATGTATTACGTGGTGTTAGGTAGTAAACCATCATTATTAATATTATTTGTATCAATGTATTAAGTTAACAAAGCGAAATATGTATATTTCTTTTAAATTAAAAATAAAAAAATAAAAAATCCAAGGTAAACTCCGAAACTACCAGATTTTTATAAAATTTGGCTTACTGTGTGTAATTTGGCCCAACTTAAAGATTGGATAGTTTTTATCTCTATTATTCACCTCAATATTTATTATTGCGAATTAAATCTTCATTCAATGTTTGTTATGGGACAATGATTTGAAATTATTTGTAAGTTCCATAAGTTTCTGACAGATGGCCGTGTTACTTTTTATTGACACAACACTTGGTTATCTAAATTAGGGAAGGGGGCATAGGGGGGGGAAGAGAGAGCAAAAAATAGGGGGCGGTCCAGTAAAATCTCATCATACCGAGGGGGGGGGGGGGGGTCAATAAAAATCTCACGTCAACTTTAAAAGCGTATATATTATTATAGAGGTAATAAAAATAAAAATAAATTTTTTCACTTCTTTTGAAGTTTTCCATTTTGCCTGCTGAAATGGCTATTATGAAAAACATTTACTTCGAGAGTAAGAAAAAAATCTCACGTGAGGGAGGGGGGGGGGGGGGTGTCTCACTAAATCTCACTTAATCTCTCCAAGGTAGGGGGGTCTAAATAAAAAAAACTTCTCATGTAATTAATGTACGTCCCCTAACCATCCAGTAGATTGCGTTTCGTTAGCCATTTCGTTAGCCACAGCGACGCGTGGGTGGGTCAACTAGTATATAAATTTTTTCATCGCTTTTAATGATTTTTCAAAGGAGGTGTTGAGTTGAATGCATTCTGAGTTATCCGATCACCCAATAAGTTAGACTTCCCCTCCATCCTGCAATAGGAGTCTTTTGTTTACCTTTTTTAATCCACACCTCTTTACTAAAAATTAAATAACACATAAGACTCTGAGGGAAACTCAGGGTCTCCTGTGTGACATTAATATACATTTTTTTAAAAATATTATTTTAAAAACAAATAACAACTTTGTTTACACCACTTTACCTTATCTTTTTCTACTAGAAATTTTCGTTTATAAGTCGCGAATATTATCACAATATGTTTCACAGAATTTGTACAATTCATCAATTTTAGAAGTTAATTTTCAAGTTTTGTGAAAGTACAATTTAAGTTCTATTATTTTATCATTATGGGCAAGTTACTTCACACAACTGAGAGCTTTAATATAACTTTCACAGAACCTAAAAATTGACATAATTCGATGATTTTTTCAAATTCTGTGAAACAATCCGTCCTGAATGACACAAATTGAGGGTTTTACTCATTAAGTTATTAAAAAAAAAATTGCGAAAGCGAAAATAATCGAATCAATATAAATAAACTACGACTGCCCAATATGGACCGAAGATGGTCGCTGCCACTGGATGGCATTGAAAATTATTTTAGACGTCAACAGTTTTCATTAGCTGTTTTTTCTATTTATATTAGTTTGAAGTTTGAACTACTTACGGGGTATTTGAATCTTCTTACCATATATTCTCTGGTATTTCCAGGCAGGACATACTTACTAATTACAGAAAACCTACCACAAACAACTTCGGTGTATTTTAATGTCTTTGTTTATTTTGTCTGCCTCCGTGACAGATCGGTAGGCTCGTTGGCTCTGGAACAGAGGTCGCGGGTTCAAACACCCGGCGAGGGCAAAGACGAGTTGATAATACATTGAGGTTTTATATGCGTTTAGGTAATTAAATTGCACACACTGAATGTACTATCAGTACATCCCTGATGAGAGATTACAAATCAGATTCTAAACGTCGCTTAAAATGGTTTTAGCTGTGTATAGTGATCGAATTTGAATAGCCAAGTGCCTACGAAGCTTTCTCTCTCTTTTCTGCTTCTTCTCTCCGCTTTCGCATCACAATAATATTTAATGTGGGGATGCCATAGATCTACTGGCTCCTAGCAGATCAGAATTTTGGGATATAAGTTATTGGTATAATGGTCTCCGGAAAATCTGCTATAGGTTGTAAGGCTAGCGGCTTTCTTGACTTCCTTTTTATCCACGATCAAGAGACGCGCACAGAATACATGATGATGGATTCGGATGATTTAGATGATTTGGATGAAGGTTTTTCTCAAAGTAAATACTTGTGTTTTGTACTGATTGATTTTAGTTTATTCCTGTATAATTATTCAGATGAATAGCAACTCTGTTAGATTAGTTTCGATTCCGAGCCCTTAGGCTTCTAAAAGTGGAATGAAAGGTAATTTTCGATAAACTTTAAGAACAATAATATGACAATGATTCTGCAGAAAAAATAAACCAATGACGTTGTTTTGATATTATTAAACACCATAGACTATTAAACACTCTCAATTTGGGAGGCGGGAATGGGTACCGCCGCCCCGGGAACCATTTATTGGATAACCAATATCTCTGTTATAGGTCACCCCAAGTGGTTCGCTACGTTTGGTGACTTAGCAGGGGTGCCCGGGTTCATAGGGTTCATTGTCTAGGTCTTGGCGGCGGATGATCTAGACACACTGAACTCCAGATTCCTACCCAACCCCCATACCTTTTTCCTTCCCAGAACTTCATCTCCTTCCTTTCCTTAAAAATACCCTTCCACACAGCATCCCCAAAGATGACATAGGCCCTGAGGGAAATTATTTACCTCAGGGCCTCCTGTGTGGACTTAATGTAAAAAAAAAATATATATATGACATATACAAAGATTGCATAGAAAGATAAATGAACGGTGACACACAATTTTAATGTAAAGGAGTCTACACATCGAAGTTAGAAAAAATGAAGTTAAATTTGAAACGATAAATAAGAGAACATGAAATGAAATATGAAATAGGACAATACAAAATCAACACACGAAGTAAAGTTTATTTAGGTCTTGGCGGGCCACGCGTTTGCCCACATACATTGCGTAACGAGACGGATTCGGAGACATTGGTTGAGGGAGACCTTTTTATCTCTCCTGCCGGACTTTATCGATCTTGTTCAGTAGTTGGATGCATTGACCCCCAGATTCTTACCCACCCTTCATAGCTTTTCAATTTTTGAAAAACATATTGCCATCAATTTATCAATAACCATTATTAATTTAAACAAAATCACACATAGAGCACTCAATCCTTCCACGGAGAGATGATTAAAAATTGTTTACAGTAAAATGGGAGTTATCGTATCGTGTTTATTAACAAAAATATTATCCTAAACTGATAAAAGGTTAAATTCCCAGAAATTGAATTAAAACTTGAAACGCCCATAGTACTATAATATTAATTTTTATTGCTCTGAAGAAAAATGAAACAAACATGTTTTTCGTCGTAATCGACGTAATGCAATGAATTTAATGGCGTTCATAGGCAATCCTCTATAAAGGATAAGGAAAACAATTAATAATTAGTAATAAATGTAATAATTAATTAATTACTATTATTGGCAATATGTAATGTTTTCAATTTTAGATATTTTCCGATGAGGAAAAGAAGGTTATTGACCTTTGGTAAGCCGGGACACTGCTTTAAACCACTAAGCTATTGAGGTTATCTGTACATCTGCCGTGAGTAACTAATTTGTTATTTTTCACCTGTGAAAAGTCATTAAAAGGTATGAAAAAAAGAAAAATAGCACATAACCTAACCTAACGTAACGTTTTTTTTCATCTCTCTTAATGGCTTTTTAAAGTAGGTGTTAAAGTTACATGATTCTGAGTTGTCCGGTTACCATAAATTTGATTATTTCTAGAAGTAAGAAATTAAATTCTTTCTATATTTTATAATTATTATCGTATATTTTCACAATCTATAATATAAAAATTATTGTTTGTTAGTTGGTTTGTTCGTACCTTATGCGCGGCCATATCTTTCATCCGATTGCGATGAACCTTTGGGAATAAGTTGTGCGCATACCCGGGATAGTTAAAGGATAGTGAGCTCTGGCGTTATGAAATTATTTCCTGTACTACTTTTACGATTGCGATTAAAATTTCATCCGATTGCTATTAATTTTTTTTTTATTGTGGTGAACATGGCCGTGAATGCTTCTATATAAATATATTTGTGAGATCTGACATTATGAAATTTGCATACAAAAAATTATAGGTCACGTGAGTTGTTGGAAAAATGGGTGTATTTTATGGAGTTAGGTGGCAGGCAAAAAGGAAGAGAGGAGGGTCGGTTGCGGAATTAAGGAGGGAGGTTTCGCGGAAGGCGGGACGAGGGAGAGGGGAAGGCGAAGAAGGTTGAAGCGGAATGCGTGAGGAGAGGGGGGGGGTTCGCGAGAAAGGGGAGAGCGGTAGAGGGAAGGGGGAAAGGGGGAAGAGGAAGAGAAGTCGGAAGGAAAATGTAGACGAATGGGAAATGACACGAAGGGAGAAATATTTTATTTAATCAGCTAATCTAATTAAATACAAGCCACTGAAAAGTGAAAGCACTCTCAAAATCTCCCGAAAGGTGAATTCTGACGATTTGATATTTGCACAGCTTTCTCAGTCGGGAATTTCTAGATCAACGCCACTATTTACAACTGACTACGTCATTTGAGCACATTATATCAGCATTATCCTTTATCAAACGCGTAGATTGAATCAGCCACTGAAATCTGTCGAAACTGGCATCTCGAAAGTTGCATTGGTATTTCTACGCCAACGCCAATATTTTTAACCACGCTACTTGATTTCAGTCATAAGTTAAGAAGCTTTAAAATACACAACACATAACTGTCAGAAAATTAAAGGAGTCGACTGATAATTTATTTTAAACCTTTTATAATGTTCGAAGAACATGGTAATACTAATAAATCAAAAAGAAAATAAAAAAGAAAAACAAAAAAATAAAAAAATAAAAATGTAACGGTCACAACTGGGACTCCAACCCAGGATATCGTGTCTTAACGTGACAAACGCCAGTCCATTGTTCATTTTTGTCGATCTCATAATTCAAATTCAGAATTGAAATTTTTATCTTCGAGGAATAAGAAATTTTAAACCTCTTATTTTTAACTAATAAGTTAAAATAATAAGTCCCAATGGACGAGTTAGTAAAGGCGGTCGTCCCGGAAAGGCATGATCCTGGGTTTGAGTCCCACTTGCGAAAGGTGCCTTTTTATTTTTATGTGTCCTGTTCTTTTTCATATTTTCATTTATATTTATTAGTATTATCTTCTTCTTCATAGACACATTACATTGATGGGTTAAGTCATTCAAAAGTTATTATAACAGAAGTAATTCCAATAAAAAAAATATAAATAATATGTTGTTCGAAAAAGGCGATGAAAATCCAGTAGGCAGTAAAAATCGAATAATATTAAAAAATATATATATTTACAAGCACTTACGACGAGAGTAGTCTCTAAAAATAAAATGTTGCCAGCATCGACCTATGAATTAAATTAATATATCAGTGGGTTGCCAGAGATTTAGCTGTGACGTATTTTCCGCCTTCCTACGTCATCGACTCCATCACAAATAGCGTGGAATGCCAGAAACATTGATTTAATTTGCGTATCGTGGATCCTCTTACATAATTATTATGTATTGTAGAACACCATAACAACGTTATGTCGGAGTGTGTTTGCGCGTATCGTGTCAATAGTATAGATATATAGAATTAATGATTACGAGATTCAATATGGATAATACAAGTTTAATGTTAACATAATTTCAACTTGGGAGGCGGGTATGGTTACCGCCGCCCCGCGAAATATTTAGTGAATAACCAACACATCTGGCGCAGGTCACCCAAGTGGTTCGCTATGGGACGAGGTGTGTCTATTAGGAATTGGCAGCTTTTGCCCACTCTACGTGGCGGTCTGGATTCTGGATTCGGAAAGACTGGTTCTGATCTTTCCAGCCTTAGTCTCTCGACATGTCCCCCCTCATTCCTTTCCCCCCCTATAACTTCCTCTCCTCTCCTAAAAAGACCCTCCACGTAGCATCCTCAAATATCACACACACCCTGATAGAACTTTTTTCCTCAGGGCCTCCTATATCTCCCTAAGACTTTGTCAACTTTTCGGACATCCTTGCAGTGATCACGAACAGGACTAATGTGCACGGAGAAAAATGTTATTCTAAAATACGATCATTTTATTCGTCAAAACGGTTAAAAACGGGACTGAAGTTCTTAAGAACAAATTAACAGGGTTTCAATGTTTATTGGCGGGAACATGTAAGAATAATTTCGAACGTTTACCAACAAATTAATCTAACATTTTCCCTCCAATACATACACTGAAAAACTGTTAATTTGTTCATAAGAACTTCTGTCCCGTTTTTAACAGTTTTTACGAATAAAATGATCGTATTTTAGAATAACATTTTTCTCCGTGTGCAATGTGTTAGCAAGCTTATTATATTAATTTGTTGCATGGGTAGGAACATCCACATTTCGATTTTTCAAAGTCAAACTATATAACGCGTAACATTATTGGCCGTGAAAGTATTAAATCATTTATCTACCTTGAAATAAAATATATTACGTGAACGTTACGTTATGAAAAAACTGATTCAAATTGGTATTATGTGTTATTGACTATGTAAATGAAACTAAATATATCGGCCTTCTGCGAAGTTATCCATAATTATTTTTTCATAGGACAATTCGGATAGCGGAAACAAATTATTTGATAAGTGTTAATCAAATCACACAACGAGTATAATTTAAGGTAATACAATAATTCATTGAAGAAGAAGATAACAATAATAATCTAATTTATTAAATATGAAAATGAACAAGACACAGAAAAATAATAAAAGATAACGGTCGCAACTGGGACTCGAACCCAGAACCTTACGTCTTACCGGGACATACATTATCTTATATTATTTGTGTCTTGTTCATTTTCACATTTTTAAAAATTAGATTATTATTGTTATCTTCTTCTTCAATGGTATATTACATTGATGGGAATAACCTTCAAAAGTTAAAAAGAGAGTTTTTCTTATAAAAATATGAATACAATAATTCATTATCTGCTCGTTCGTAGATAGGGCGAGTGTAATTATTTTAGGAAACACCTTAAGAAAAAAATATTTAAGATGAATTAATTGTTTATGTCCGTACGTACGCAATATGAATTATAATATTAATTTTTTTTATAAGAAACACTCTCTTTTTAACTTTTGAAGGTTATTCCTATCAATGTAATATATCATTGAAGAAGAAGAAGATAACAATAATAATCAAGTTTTTTAAAATATGAAAATGAACAAGACACAGAAAAATAATAAAATATAATGATCGCAACTGGGACTCGAACCCAGAACCTTACGTCTTACCGGGACATACACCTCTACCAATTGGGCCACTACGACATTACATCCCAGTTGTGACCATTATCTTTTATTATTTTTCTGTGTCTTGTTAATTTTCATATTTAAAAAAACTATATTATTATTGTTATCTTCTTCTTCAATGATATATTACATTGATGGGAATAACCTTCAAAAGTTAAAAAGAGAGTTTTTCTTATAAAAAAAATGAATATTCATTTATACTTTTATAAAAAGTCAATAGATGTTTCATAAAAATAAAATCGGGTATATTTATCCGAAACACTATCTAGGTAACAAAAATATTCTTTGAATACTTGTTTCCAATAATTAAAGGTAGCTGCCAATAATATGGAAAAAAAACATTAGTCGAACTTAATATTGTTAATTCTGAAAATCGAAATTACAATGAAAGTTGACAATTACGACAGTCTCATAATAGATCGCAGTGGCCCAATTGGTAGAGGTGTATATCCCGGTAAGACGTAAGGTTCTGGGTTCGAGTCCCAGTTGCGACCATTATCTTTTATTATTTTTCTGTGTCTTGTTCATTTTCATATTTAAAAAAATTTGATTATTTTTGTTATCTTCTTCTTCAATGAATATTAATAATTGGTTTCGTCCATAAACACACTCAAATCTTTAAAGAAAGGCTTACAAATTTACAATATTGAATAATCGGTACACCACGGTTTAAAAAAATGTCGCTGAACAACATAGCATTAAAAATCTAACGCAATATTTACACGTGGTTTATGATGATTGACCTGAATTTATCGAATGAATTGAGCAAACAGTCATTAATGTCATTATTAATTAATGTTGAGAATATTATTATGATGACATGATAATACTAAACATTATCATTATTAGGTCAATCAGGCACGGTATTGACTAAAATCCAAATGCTTATCAAACATTATTTGTACATGGTTGACAATTCCGAAGTCGCGGGTCGAAACCCGGCTTACGAAAATATTTTTATATTTTCATCATGTTCCATTGTGGTTAACGTGTCTATTTGCAGCATGTTCCATATTGGTATGTTTTGCAGGAATATTTTCAGCACCGTTCATGGTGGTAGAAGGGTATATTTGCAGCTTGTTCCATAGTGGTAAAAATGTCTATTTGCAGCACGTTCCATATTGGTATATTTTCAGCACCGTTCATAGTGGTAGATAGGTTTATTTTCAGCACTTTCCATATATTGGTGGAAAGGTATATTCGCAATTTGTTCCAGAGTGGTAGAAAAGTACATTGCAGCTTGTTCCATAGTGGTAGAAATATCTATTTGCAGCACGTTCCATATTGGTATATTTTCAGCACCGTTCATAGTGGTAGATAGGTGTATGTTCACCACTTTCCATATATTGATGGAAAGGTATATTCGCGGCTTGTTCCAGAGTGGTAGAAAAGTATACTTGCAGCGTGTTCCATAGTGGTAGAAATGTCTAATTGCAGCATGTTCCAAATTTGTATGTTTTGCAGGTATATTTTCAGCACCGTTCATGGTGGTAGATAGGTGTATTTTCTGCACTTTCCATATAGTGGTAGAAAGATGTATTTGCAGATGTTTCATAGTGGTAGAAAAATCTATTTGCATCATGTTCCATATTGCCATGCCTTTACCAATTCCGCTATGCCACCATTTATTTAAAGGTAATATTTGTCAATTTCATATTTCAAATATTAGAATTAATTTTTTTATTATCGGCAGCAACCGTTTTTTTCAAAAATAAGTATCGATAATTTTGAGAATTTTTCTCCAGAATGTATTGCTTGCTCGTATTTAAAATGTCATTAATAATTATTCATGTTTTTCACTTTTTTAGAGACGGGATGTATAAAAAGTAATTGAGTTATCCAGTTATCCATCATTATGTAATATTTGTTATTGTGTCTCTTTGCAAGTTATTAACTAATTACAATTATTTACGTAGGTACCCACTCATGAATTTTTTCAAAAGTTATACTTTTTTTAAATCATAAAATTGGTTACGGTTGAAGCCAAAAACGACACAAAAGTTTAATATGTAATCAGAATTGAAGAAAGTTGATTCACAAAGGAAGTGAAAAATTACAATCAGTCTAATTAAAAATCAGAATTGGCTTATTTTTTAATTGGATACCTGGAATTATCAATTTAAATGTTGTTATGTCTGGAAATCAAACAACACTTTGTCGATATATTTTCGGATAATTATAATCTTAGAAGCCATGTAATTGTCAACAAAAAATCTTTTATTATGAATTATGAACACGAGTCATCTTTAAGAAAAATATTGTCGATCCACCATAATTCATAAAAAAATATCATTCATTAAAAAAGTTGATAAGAAATTATCACAGGTGGTAATAAAAAATAAAACTTTTATCTAATCAGTCAACAGGTGCCATTTCACTGTTTATTTAATCACAATTATTATTATTCTGATAAAATTCCAAGAATACTTCAAATCTTTATTTTATTAATCATCTTATGGAATGCCAAAGTTTTATCTGTAATAAGTAAGTTTATTTTAATTAATGTAGACAATATTAGAGAAACTCAATCTAAATCTGAAAAATAAAAATTAGAAAAAGATCGGGTCACGTCTGGGAATGGAACCCAGGACCTTCGGCTTCGGACCTTCCTGGGTTCGAGTCCCAAATGTGACCCGATCTTTTTCTGATTTAGTTTGAGTTTCGCTAATATTGTCTTTATTAATTCAAATGTTATAATTAAAGGCTTAAATATTGAATTTGGCATTCTCAGACTATAAAAATATTACCATTTGTTATTTCGGCTACTGGCATTATACCTAGCTCTCTCATTAAAAATTTGGGCATATTAGATTTGTCAAAGAATTTGTATATAAAAATGCAAAAATCAGTCATTTTAAATACATGTAGAATTACGATTTTTTTTTAAATATTTATATTGAAGGATCAGTAGGATTTAACGGTTAAATTAGGAATTCCACCGATCCGAACGCTCTGATATGAAAATATCTGGAGTCGGTGAATTATTTTCCCATTTAATATTTTGGTAGATTAACGTGTTGTTCTTGTATTGTTTTGTATTAATTATACTTATATAATACACTTGCATAGCGTGGATTTACTAGATGACCATTTATATGGAAAAAACGTATGAAAGGGTTTAGTTTTTCCCATAGGAAAAACTAAACCTGAAAATCTGGTGCGTAAAAAAAAGGCTTTACCTATTAAGTTAAAAATAAAAAACAATATGTTTATTGTTTATATAGTTTATTTATTTATTCATTAAAGAATTTTATACATAGTGTACATATTGTGTTATTTCGCCCGCCATGCTAGGGATGTCCCTGTGTTATGGCGGGTGAAGTATGCAGATAATAATAATAGTAATCACAATCACTAATCACTAAGGATGCATTCAGAAAATATTTAAAACTTAATTATTTACTGAAATTGTAATCGAGTGGCTAATCATTTTTTGACATTTGAAATGTCCGGATTAACGTCCATTTCAGTTTTTGAACAGTTTCTGATCGGCACTTCTACTGTCACGTGGCTTAGGGTTGCTGTGTGAAGGGTCTTTTTAGTAAAGGAAAGAGATGAAGTTCTGGGAAGGAAGACGGTATGATGGGTGGGTAGGAATCTGTGGATCAATGTGACCAGGAGATCAAAAGGACTCCCTCAACCAGACTCTCCTTAGCCTGCCGTTAGTGGCTCAGACGCATCCGCCACCAGAACAAACTTCACCTCATCAACCCGGCTCCCCCTCCTAAATCAATAAACTTAACGAACCACTTGGAGTGCCCAATGGCAGAGGTGTTTATAATCCAATAAATGGTTCCCAATTAACGCCAAAAGTCCTACTGGCTCCTGATAGTGAGGAGCAGTTGTCTCTCTTGTGTGGTATATTTCTAAAAAAAAACAAAAAACGCCGTTCCGCTTTTCGAATTTGAAAAATAAAACGAAAATGACGTTCCAAATTTATATAACATAAAGCGAGTTCTGAGTACTCGTGGATTATTACTATAGGTAGGTACTCTGTATGCTTTGTGAAGCCTCTCAAAACAAGTTGACACATGTTTTTCAAGAAGCAATAATTAAATTATAGGCACTAATAATATTTTCCTGTGAAACATGTACATAATATTTTACGAAAAACACACTCATAAAAACAAAGTGTGTTTTTAAGAAAACCGATACTATTTAATTAAATGCATTTATTGTTTTAAAAACGTTTCAAAGTTGTAAATTTTAGGGCATTTTTAAATACATTTGTAAAAGAGTAGGTATTACATAAAACTTTAGCAATGGGTAGTAGGTATGTCAAAATTACTAATTTGCCCTTTAAAGGCAGCTTCACTGAACTAAATATTTTATTTATTTATTAAAAAGTTATGCATTAGGTACATTAAAAATGTAAGCTGCACATCTCACTAGGGCATTCCTGTACTACAGCTGCACATCTCGAATAGTAGCAGGTAGGTAATACTAAGTAGGTACATAAAGTAGAATATATTTTTAAAAAATAATGATAAAAATAAGTAAATTAAAAAGTACCTTAATCTCCAGTTAATTTCGAAAAAGTGCATTTCAATGGTTATTTTTTAAATGTACAAACACTAAATATCATTTTTCACAAGTTTCGGTGAAAAATTAATTTCCGAGGTTCTACATTTAAAAAATAACCTTTAAAATGCACTTTTTTCAAAATTCCGGCAATTGAATTGATTAGTACTAGTTAATATCTAACTACTACAACTTTTTAAAATTATTTTTGTAGTCCGTAAGCGTGTCATTTACCCCTATATTTCACACAAACGGGGACCAGATGACGTCACACACTCTCTCGTCTCTTATACCGGGCGTTTTCGCGGGCTTAATAAAATTCAAACTTATATATGAAAACGAACTTTAAAAAAAAAAAATCTATTATTTTAGTTTGCATGTGAACATTGATAAAAAAATAAATAAATAAAGGACTTAACTTCCCTATTGTGAAGCAAGTCTTACAGAGTTTAAAGGAATTTTACAAAATTCGTATAAATTGAATTAACATCTCGATAATTAAGCTAAGATTAATCCATGTACGTATTAGGTATTTTTCTTTAATCACTATTGATATTGTTACTAAGTTTACTGTCTAATACGCAATACGAAGATAACGCTATTTCACTATTTGAGATTAATCCTTACCGCGAATCGGTTTACATTATAAATACCAAAAATATACTTTGGATAAATTGAAGTTTTTCCTACCGTTTCCATTGGGTAAATTACTTTATGAAAAATATAAGCGTAAACTACTAAAAAAAATGATGTTTTCATTGGAAATGCAAGACGCATAAGTATGTAGTATAACAACTTTTTAAAAATACAATTTCATAACTAGAAATTATCTGAATGGTTTCCATTGATTTTATCATAAACTTTTTTCTTTATCATAAAATTATTCATAACATAAATAAAAAACGCTTTTGCGCTTGAAATCGGACCTTCAGACTAAGCGATTTTCAGGGTCGGCGTAAGCTTGGAGTCAGAATGTGTCGCGCGTGCAGACGACGCAGGAAATGTATGCACTTGTACGACATGCTTCGTATAAGCCCATACATTTCCTGCGTCGTCTGCACGCGCGACACATTCTGACTCCCAGCTTACGCCGACCCTCATGATTATTAATATAATGCAATCTAAGAATACATACATTTTTGGGTTGTGGCTTCACAATTGTGATGCAAAATTCAAGAGCTGATCCGCCAAGCAAATCAGTGTGTAAATTGTGTGCTTTTTTTGGAAAAGTTCAAGCTTCTGCCCGCGACTTCGTCTGCGTAGGATTAGTATTTCGAGTAATCTATTTTCTTTTCCTAGGTCCCATCTACGTTTATAGCAAAATTCTTAACCTATTTATTTAAAATATGTATAATTCTTGATTCGATTCAAGTATTAGGCGAGTACTTCAAATAAATTCACTAATTTAAATATTTTCCAAATTAGAATTTTGATTTAACAATCATTGTTTTGCAAAATGTCATTTTCAAATTGTGACATTTTCTATTAAACAAATATTATTATTTTCAATATATTGAAAATAATAATAATAAATAGCCTACATGTTATTCTGGTGTATGAGCTATATTATTGTAAAGTTTCATTAAAATCCATTCAGTGGTTTTTGCGTGAAAGAGTAACAAACATACATACATCCATACACACTTTCGCGTTTATAATATTAGTAAGATATTATACAATATAATTTAACCTCGTAAAATATATCGTTGTATGTGTTATAAGCGCTACTTGTTTCTTACAAATAAATAATAAAATACGCAATATGAAACCAGTTTATCACGCCGACCGCAACACGTGGATTCTATTAACAACAATTAGATACACGTGAATTTTAGGAGGTCAGTGTCGTATCCAAAAACTTCATAAACAAAGGCCATTCCACCTGTATTAAAAAAGTATTTCTCTTTTTTTTTTTTATGGAATAGGCAATTCACCCTAAGAAGAGTGCTTTGTGCCATTAAGGTTAAGAAAGATAGTTAATTTTTTTAGGTTAATCTACGAGGGGACAGGACAAATCAAACATTGAACTCATTTAAGTCTATGAACTTGTATAAAACTGAAAAAACGCGAGAATTGTTGAGAGACAGCAAATACGGAATACTAAGGGGAGAATTGTGGGTAATTTTAATAAGCAAACGATAAATGTTTTTGAAGGAAGAATGATTTTTACAATTAAAGAATATATGGTTAAGAGTCTCCTCCTCCACACCGCACTCGCAGAGTGGACTATCGAGGACTCGGATCTTAAACAAATGAGTTGCAATAGAGCAGTGACCAATTCTCATTCTCGAAATGCAGGAAATAAATCTTTTGGATTTTTTTTTGCCGTGGAACCAAGGTTTACTCGGAATATGCCTTTGTATTCCAGCATAGAAAGATCCAGTTCGGGTTTTCGTACTTGTCCAATTTTCTTCCCAGGAACGAGACATTGGATTTAAGAATAGAGAAGACGTCAGAGATAGGAATTCTAAAATCTAAAGGGATAGAACCAGAGATCGTTCCAAGTTTAGCGAGAGAATCGGCTTTCTCGTTACCCTCAATTCCTAGATGGCCAGGGACCCAAACCAATATTGTCTCAAATTGTGATTCGTGTAGAGAGTTGAGGATGTTTTTAATATTACAAATAATGTAGTCTTCTGGACATCGAACGATATTAGAGGAAATTTTTAATACAGCACTTAGAGAGTCAGTGCATAGTATGGCTTGACGAATATTGAGAAGCTGGATTTGAATTAAAGCTTGTTCAATTGCGAAGCATTCTGCGGTAAATATAGAAATTTCTCTAGGCAATTTATAAGAAAGATTTAGATTGAATTCAGGAATATACACAGATGCGCCACAATCTTTGAGCTCGGACTTGGAACCATCTGTGTAAATTAGGGAAAACCCAGGAAACTTAAAAGACGTAATGTTTTTAAAATGATCGTCCACATTTTGAAAGTTATTAGATGATGTTAAAAAGTTCGTCCGAAAGTCGGAAGTTATTACATTGGGGATAAAATTAATAGTATCAAACGGGATTTTGTAAATAGGAAGGATTGGATCTTTTTGTACGTTTTGGAGAGAAGAAGAGTGAGATCTGTATGAAAGAAAACTTTTTAGAAGGAAAGACTGTCGATTTTTATCTGTCAATCTTTTGCTGTTGTTTAAGTTATTAAACAAATGATCGAGACTTTCTTCTAAAGGATGACGAGACAGAGATAAAGATTTGAAAATAAACTTATCAGCAAGGAATTGTCTTCTCAAAAATAAGGGTGGTTCTACGCATTCCACCTGGAGCGCGTTATTAGGAGAAGATTTCATCGCCCCAATAATAATTCTGAGCGCCTTGGATTGAATTCTTTCAAGTTTTTTATCCAAATATTTAGGAAGGGGGTCGAAAAGAAATGTGCCATAATCCAAGTGGCTTCGAACTAAGGAGTTATACATTAGTTTCAGGGTAGTAGGATGAGATCCCCACCATACTCTGGAAACTGCTCGCATCATATTAAGCCCCTTTTCACACTTAGCAGAAATGTGTTGAATATGTGGGAGCCAGGAAAGCTTATGGTCCAAAAGTATACCAAGAAATTTTACTTGCTTAACAGTTTGGAGATGAACATTATCAAATGAGACAGAAAAAGGGGGCAATTTTCTTTTGCGCGTAAAAGCCACTACCTTAGTTTTAGAAGTCGCTAAATTCATTCCATTTGACAATAAACAAACTTTAATATAATGCAAAGCCAAATTTAACTCCTCAGCAGCATGGGATAAATTTTTGTGTGTTATATATATAAGAAAATCGTCCGCAAAATAAAGTCGCTTGATATAAAAAGGGATTAAAATGTCTAAATCGCTTATATAAATATTAAATAACAATGGACTAATTACAGACCCCTGAGGTAACCCTTTCCATAATTTACGTTTTAAAATTTTTGAGGAAGAGTGGATTATAATGGATCTGTCTGATAGCAAGTTGATAATAAATTGAACCAATTTCATAGGAATTTTTATTTTTATCAATTTTTCTTTTAAAATATTAATTAATACATCGTCATAAGCTGACGACAGATCAAGAAATGTGGCCAGTGTGCAAGAAATAAGGGATTGGGAAATACGAATTTCTGTTGTAAATATACTTAAATTATCCATAGTTGATTTCTTTTTCCGGAAGCCATATTGATTTTGAGAGATAATACTGTGATTTTCAACAAACCACTCCAATCTGTTCTTTATCAAGTGCTCCGCTACTTTCGTTAAACACGACGAAAGAGCGATAGGACGATAGGAAGAGACTTCGGAAGGATTTTTCCCTGGAATTAAAATCGGGAGGATTTTTTGAATTTTCCAGATATCCGGAATAAATCCGGTTTCAAACATGTTATTAATTAAAGATAAGAAGTATTCTAACGACGTGTCAGAGAATGCTTTAATAAAGCTATATAATATTCCATCAGGACCAGGAGAAGAGTCTGAAAGGGAATTAGTTACTCGTTTTAATTCATTAACTAAGAAAGGAGAGTCTAGCCAGTTAGAGTGAGAAGGATAGGAAATAAAAGTAGGCATTTCTTCATATCTGGCAACTGATGGAGGGGCTATCTTGTCAGCAAAACTATTTAAAATTTCTTCTGGAATATGCTTAGTACGCTGCGGAGCAAATGATGAACCGAACTTTTTTAAACTGGTCCAAACAGATGACTGGGAAGATTCAGGAGACAAACTTTCACAAAATTTTCGCCATCCAGAACGCTTTTTATTTTTCAATATACGTTTAGTTTCTGCCTGGGCGCGTTTCACTAATAAGTAATTTTCGAACGACATACACTTGCGGAAAATGGAAATTGCTTCTTTTCTAGAGTTAACAGACCTAGTACATTCTTCATCCCACCATGGAGTCGAATGTTTTATCTTAATAGTAGCATTACGTTTCGGAATGGATTTTTCTGCTGCTTTTATTACTAGACTAGGAAACAATTCGCATTCTCTTGTGATGTTCCCAAGGGTTGACTTTGTCGAGTGAACAAGGGAGTCTAGTTCATTAGAGAAAGTTTTCCAATCTGCGTCTTTAGTTTTGAATTTAAAATTATTGTTTACAGTAAAGGAACGCAAGGTAGTTAGTTGGTGGAAGAGAATAATGATAGGAAAATGGTCACTGGAAAGGGGGTCTTTAAGTATGTCCCAAGAACATTTAGGAATCATTGAAGATGAGCAAAGGGACAAATCAACGGCACTTTTCCTTTGTTGAGGGGGGGTGAATCTAGTTGGGGATCCGTCGTTTAAAATACAAAGATTAAAAGTATCAATAAAATCTAACAGATTACGACCCGAACGGTTTGTTAATTCGTTACCCCAAGAGGGAGAATGAGCGTTAAAATCGCCCAATATCATATAAGGGGGACGAATCTGAGATATTAATAATGACCATTCGTTTTCGTCAAAAATAGTAGAGGGAGGGATATATATTGATAATATTGTAATGTCAGATACAACAGCTGCTACTATCTGAAAATTGATGGGGAGAGTATGAAAAATGATTTGTTTAAAAGGGAAAGAGTCATGAATAATAAGAGCTGTGCCACCTTTACCATCCAATCTATCATGTCTAAGACAATGATATCCAGGAATCTTAAATTGATACAAGGCTTTTAACCATGTTTCGGAGATGGCGGCGACTGAAATATCATGTACATTGAGTAATTGAATAAGCTCAGATTTGTTAGAGAATAGACTTCTACTATTCCACTGAAGTATTCTGTTCAGTTTCAGAGACATTGGGAAGACAAGAGAGTAATGATTTAATATAATCAGCAGCGTTGGACGGTACATTATTGTTGTTTGAAAGAATTGAAATTAAGAGGGTAATTAATGTCTGAATGAAAGAAGAATTTTCATTAACAACTTTAGGGAAAATAGGTGAAGCAGAATTATTTTTTAAAACACTCCCATTGGGTTCCTGAGTTTTATTGTTCCCATTTGGGTAAAACAAAAGTTCATTGTGTTGCTTTTTGTCAAAAGAGGGAATAAATTTAGGTTTCGGTTTTAACGGTTTAAAAAACGTTTCTCTGTGAGAAGATGATAGTGGAGGTTTAGAGGAAGTGAATTGAAAGGGAGATGAGGTAGAAGTTATCTCTGCAAAAGATTTTTTCGCAATGGGGAATATTTTTGACGCCTGGAAGTAAGAAATATTGTCTGAAGCCATTGCTTGCTTAATATTCTTTTGTCTAGTTAATTCTGGACAGGCCAAACTAACCGCGGTATGATTGCCCTTACAATGAATACAAATTGGATCATTAGATGAATTTTGACAATTATCAAAAGCGTGATTTTCTCCGCAATGAAGACAACGTGGAGGGGAACGACATACGGGTTTCGAATGTCCAAACCGGCAACAGTTGAAACATTGAATCGTCGGAAATTTATATACTTCTACAGGAAGTGAGTTGTAATAGATGAACACACGGGATGGCAAAGTTTGACCTTCAAATGTTATTACAACAGATTGCGAAGGTTTCCATATGGTGGTTCCAGTAGATGTATCCTTGTAATTTAATCGACGTACTTTTAATACTTTAGGAGTCACTTGAGAATCATTAAGAGCATCAACGATTTCTGATTCTGAGAGATCAGGTGGAATACCCCTGACCCGCCCCATCCTTGTAAGGTTATATGTAGGAATAAATGATTTAAATTTTTGGTTTGAAAGTGAATCAATTTTTTTTACAAATTCATTTGCAAGGGTGGCGGATTTAAACTCAATGGATAATTTGTAGCGGCCTTCCGGTTTGATTGATCCATTAACTATTCCAAGGTTTTTATTATTTGAACTGAAAATAAATTTCCCAAAATCCAGCGGATGAATAATCTTCCCATGTTCAGTTCTTTGAACATTAACAATGAAAGGGGCAGATGAGGAAAGAGAATACATTAGATCAACACTTTTAGTGTCAGGTAGAATGGTGTCTTTATGATTTCCCTGAGAGCTTGAGGTTTGATTGGTATGAGAAAGAGATTTAATTTTGGGAGGTACATTAAGAGAAAGCGAAGGTCTTCTTTTACGGGAAGGGAGAGTTATAGAAATATGGCTATCATCAGAGTCACATCCATCTGCATTGTTGAATATGGATTCGGGATCAGGGGGTCTATTTTCGTCTTCCTCCATTTTTACAAATTATTTAAAAAAAAAAAAAATAATAATTTAAAAATAATAAACAGTCTATTTGATTGACTGTACACACGAATTTATCGTAAACAAAATAATACAAATAAATTATAATCAAAACAAAAGTGTAACAATAAATGAATTCTTATCTGCAGTAGAATCAGGAGGTAAGTAGGTAGATCGTCAAACACAGAGCACCGGTAAACACAACCAATCACTACCGACGTTCGATGCGGAATCTATTTCTCTTCTTCAAACACAGCTAACTTATTTTGTGGCACCATTTTAATTATAAATTAATAGATTACTTAGTTTTAACCACGTTAATTTTATACTACATAATCTGTTTCTCTCCTATGTATCACTGTAACCTTATGTATCACTTGAATGTAAAAGCCTTTATGGTGTTTTGTAAGCAATGCTTACTTCTTCAGTTAAAACTAATTACAACAATGGACGTAGACTTAGAGGTGACAATAGATATGCGTGAGTGGGAAGGGGGAGGGGGGGGGGGGGGGGGGGGGGTAATAGGGCATAATTTACAAAGGGAACAAGTTTAATAAGTGTTATTTAAAAATATTTTTCGATTGTTTCGAGTGTAATATTTGAATTCATATTTACGTTATTTTCTTTTTCTACGATTTCTAATTTATCCAAATGAATATATGGAACCCGCAATTAGGAAATTTTGTGAGGTGGAATGAAATTGGTAGGAAAGAATAGGTAGAGAAAGATAGGGACCTTGCCATTTATTTATTTAGCAACCCTCCAACTTCTTCCTACTAAATGGTAGCTGTTCGACATGACATGAGGTCGAAACTACAAATTTTCTCAACATTTTAGTAAACCAGTGAATAAATATGGCCTTAATAGATTGAAACCGGTTATGGTCATAAAATAAATTAGGTGGTAAATTGTTTTAATATATTGTTGTCATGGAATTCCACCACAAATTGTCAGCGTCAAAAATAAAAATAGATGGTAGTACGAGTTTTCTAATATTTTTTAAATAACACTAACAATTTGTTTCGCAATACGGAAACAATTATCTTTATTTTAATATTTTTAATATAAAAAGGTATCCATAGCACATAATATACGGTTCGTTTATGAGAAATATTATGATGAAAAATAAAACTAGGATACACTAGACCTCTCAGCGGATTGTTTTGATGCAATTTTTTTTTTGCTGTGCATATTATATCGGATGACTCCCGACGCGCGGCGGCTGCCCAGTTTGCCCGGGGAGGTCGAAACGCCACTGAGTAAAAATATTTTTTGGTGGAATTGCAATTTTCTCTAATCTGTATTATTAATAACAATAACATAACATTTATAGTAAACAGTGTAAGATTATTATATGAACTTAGTCGCACTATGTTTTGTTTATCATGTCGACTCATTGTACATAATAAAACTATGTAAATTTCGTAAACAATACACGTGTTTTAACATTATCTACGTTCGCATTAATAGTCCCTTATCTTATCAAAATACAATTTGTGCACGTTTAACGTTGTTGCATGAGAACAGGTCGTTTTTATGGTTTGTTCTTGTGATCAACATTTCGGCAGTGGAATTATTTCCGGACTTTGTTTTTCTTTCTCTAACAACAGGGGAATCAGAAAATGGTTTACTTTCTTTCAAAAGACCCGCCAAACCTCTGTTCTCAAAACTGACAGATTTTTCCTTTATGGACCTAGATAATTTCTAAGGCTAAGGCTCTCGACTAGGAATCCGAAGGTCACGGGTTCAAATCCCTAATTTATTTGATTAATTTTTATTATTTTACAAGTAATTATTATTATTTAATTATTTAACATAATATATAATATATTTGCGGCACGACCCAGAGTGTAAAATAATCTCAGTATCATCCTACTGTAAGCCCACTATTCAGAATTGAAATGATGCTTGAAATGTCTTTAGCCATGTTTCGTAAACAGATTTGAATAGCCACGTTCTTCCAAACCTTCCTTTCACAACATACCCCAATTGCGGATGCAATAGCCTCACTGGTTTCTGACAGGAGCAGTTTTTTGGATACCAATCAGACTTATTCTACAGCCTAGAGCAATGTTTGCCAAAGTGGTCCAGGTGGACCCCCAGAGGTCCACGGGAGACTCGATGAGGGTATACGTTGGCGTGATATAAATATGGGTGTCCACAAGTTGTATGCGGGGGTCCACGAAAAATTATCTGGTTTCGATAGTAAAGAATCAAAATGTTGTCTAGGCTTTACCTATCAAAGTAGGCCAGTGGTTCCCAAAATAAAGTGGTCCGTATGGAACCCTAGGGGTCCCGGGGATCATTCAGGGAGCCCCTGAACAATGTCAGGGGGTAGACACATTTTTATTAATATGGACGTTGTTATAAATATGAACGCACAAATTATTAGCAATTTTTACGTCCTAGGTAAAATATTGAATTCATAACCTACAATTCTCTAATTCTCTCCCCCCCCCCCCAGAATAAATAGTCGTTCAGAAAGGAATTTTGGCAGGATCACTCGTTCCCTACTCCGGGGTCCAAGGGGAAATTTTGACTATGAAAAATGGTCCATGGGCCAAAAGAGTTTGGGAACCACTGGTCTAAACTTCTAGACCCTAGAATAAGTCAAGACTCCAGAGATTGGGGTCTACACACGGTGCTGCGAACAGCCGGCTGTTAGCAGCTGGTTATTGTCTCGTGTCTCCCTTTTCCTCGTGCGAACCCGTAACATTCTGTTTCACGTTGTCTTCTGTCTCTTTTATTAACATAACAAATTCAATATCACCATCTCATTTCCTCGGTTGGTACTAACGGCAGACGGTTTCTTCCAATTTGCAGTCAACGTGAAACAGAGTGTTACGGGTTCGCATGGGAAAAAAAGAGACGGAAGACATTCTCCAACCTTCGATTTTTAACCATCTGCCAAAAGCTGCTGTTCGCAGCATGGTGTGTAGATAGTATAAAGAGTATAGTTAAAGATTTTTTATAAGCTTTCTACACATCAATAAACAATTTATTCTGCACACATTTTAAGTAAAATTCTACCCAAAATGATTCATGAAATTACTCAGATTAAATTAACAGTAATTTTTTTTGATAAGAATCAAATTTTCATCGACTTTTCTTAATTATCCAACTGTAATCTCTTAAACAACAAATATTTGAGATACTAAAAAGTTATTAATTGCTTTGTTATGGTGTGATTTTTTTTAATCGGATTTTCTGATAATTGTTGGTTGTCAGCTTGTTGATTATCAAAGCTGTAAGAAGATAATACGAATAATCATAATTCTTATGTACATTTGAAGACAGAATTCTTGTAAATGAGATAAAAAATATTTCTTATATTTAAATATCTAATAATAGATGTTATCTTTATAGGAAAAGTTTGTATTTCTCTTATTTATTTATTTAAAAAGACGAATATTTTAATTAATCTTTATACAAGCTGTAACACCTTCAGGAGGCGAAACATAATTTTTATTTAATTAAAATGATGCAACAAAGTGATTTTTCGATTATTGAAGATGATATATACTTTTTGAAGTAAATACTTCTTTACGCACGCTTGACTTGAGGGGTAAACTGGCGAATGTGTAACGAAAAGTGAAATGCGTTGCGAGGCGAACGGGCTTACTGTAGAAGCAAGAGAGAGCAGTACACGCGCACATTTTCTTCCTCTCTTCCTCTCATAGCCAGTGCATGAAATATTTCAGTCAGTATTTTGAAATAACAGTGACGCGCCAAACGCGGACGTCGATGCGCACGGCTTGATCGGGCGAGGCGAGTGATAATAAATTTAAATAAATATTTGTAGAAAATTAATATATGTATATACATGCACATATCTTATACATATAAACATATATATGTGGACATACATATAGATGGAGCTAAAGAAGTATTTACTTCAGTCGTGTGGTCTAAAGCAGCGTTTCCCAATTTTTTTTCGCCCCGGAACCCTTATCGATCATACTTTTCTAGGCGGAACCCTATTTTTATAAGAAAAAGATGTAGTTATAATACTTTCATGTTTACCTTGAAAAGAAAGATCAAAAGTTTTGTGTAAAACTTACATTAATGTGTTGAGTGATATTTTTTAACATTTTTTGTTAAAATAGCATTGAAATCAGGCTTTATGTCAGACAGCTGAATACGAAGATCTGGAGCTGCATCCAGTCTGTTTCTGTATTTGTTTTTTGTGTAAGCGTAAGCCGAAAAACCAGTTTCACACCGGTAAGTGGTCACAAACGGTAACAAAACTGTGATAGCCTTCTCGACGACTTCTGGATATTCGTTTTTAAGTCCAATCCAAAACTCATCCAGATTAGTTTTTTTCTGAATTAAACTTTTGTAAGGAAGAAGAACATTTGATATCTATCAAAGTCTCGTACTCTGTTGCTGTAAGTACTGTGTTGGGTGGCGGCGGAGGAAGGGAAGGCGGTCAAGCGCGCTCGATCGAGCTTCCGTGCGCATTGTTTTGTTTGTTAAATTATACATACGTTAAATCTGGACGGAGCGCGGAACCCTTGTGATGCTTCTACGGAACCCCAGGGTTCCGCGGAACACCTTTTGGGAAACGCTGGTCTAAAGCACTCTTTCTTTATTGGTAGCGACTTAAGATGATAGACTTCGCTTTTCGGTCCATACAAAAAGGACGCCCGGGGAAAAACACTTTTCTACATCGAAAATTGCACAAAATGAATATTTTTTTTATACTGCCTTCTAGAGCGTGAAAACTATGTCGGTATATTTTCGAATTTTCGATGCGTTTCGTATTAACGTAAACATTCACTGTCAAACATGTACGATTTATTAAAAAATATTATTTTAGGAAAAAGTGCTGTTAACTCAACTCTCATAAAGAATTATAAAATTATAAAAAGCTACCGACGTAGCTTCTTCTTTCTAAAAAATATATATTTTTTTAAAATTTCAATTTCGTGAAAGTTTCAGTGTAGAAAAGTGTATTCTCCATAAACCACTTTTCGAGCGATTTCTGTAGGTAAATTTGAGCGTTGTCTCATTCGCACATTTCGCATTCGCATGTATTGTAAGTGCGCGTGAGCTTATTGTGAGCGGGACAGAATGACAGACGCGGGTGTTCCGCGTGTGGTTCAAAGTCTAGCCTCTTAATTAATATGTTCTTGTGGTTAAGCATAATATATCTTATAAAAACACCTAATAATTATAATTACTTTTTTGCTTTATCACATTATCCGTGACATAAAATACGTAGGGGAAGGGGGGGCATAGCGGGGCCACGGGGCATAGCGGGGCGAGCCTTACGCAGCTCGAAACGAACGCTGTGCAAACTGTCAAATGGCTCACTTTGATTGGTCGTAAGTCGGCGTGTGACCTCCATACGCGAGCCACGCCATTTCGGTACGCGTTTTGTGTGATATAAACAAAAATATCAAAACCAGTGTTTTTCTTAAAAATTTTAGTGAAATTGAACAGCTTGTGTACTGTGGTGTATTATAGTTTATTATGAATTAGTTCCCTTCCGAATTACTTAATCAACAAGCACAATGTCATTGAATCAAAGGTAAGATACCGTAAGTTTGTGTTTAATTTTGAACGACCCGGTGGGGCAAAGGGGGGTATGACGCCTGGGGCAAAGTGGGGCACCCCACTATGCCCCTTTTTGATTATAGAAAAGTGCCCCACTTTGCCCCGTTTTAAAGACTTCTAAGTTGTAATATATTTATTTTTGACGTTTTTAGCCAACATGGTCCGCACATACAAGAGAAAGACTGAACAGCATTCATGGTATGTGGAAGCTATGAAACATGTATCTGCAGCAACAATTACGACTGCTATAAATGCATTCAGAGCTACTGGTATATGGTCTGTAAATAAGGATGTTTTCACTGACGTAGATTTTACACCCGCTGACACTACAGACAATCCTGAGCCTGCTGAGGTGCCTTTAGTTGACAAAGCCATTTCGCAGAGAGACAACACTTCACTGAGACAAGAAACCCCAGAAGGTGACCCTGGTGCCAAGACGCCACCCAGACAACCACTCCTAGAAATTTTGACCGGTAACAAGACACCACCATCGCAAATACCACAACAACAAATTCCTCGGCTGGCTAATTCCTCCATCACAACACAAGCAACATCTTCCGCTTTGTGTTAGGAGATTTTTAAATGTTGTTGGGTTATTCGTAACCCGGGAATGTTTGTCTTTCTTTAAAAAAAAAAAAAGAAAAAAAAAGGATAGGAATATTCAAATCCCACCTGGGCAACCTTCTCCACAACCTGGTTGTTCTTGGATGGTCGATAGGCCCTCGAATTTTTGCAACAACTCCAGAACAAATAATGCCAGTGCCTAAGGATAACAGAACAAGCTAAAGAGTTAGTAAGCAACGAGGGAAAACAGCAATCATCACAGAATCACCGTACAAAAACGAGCTTCTAGTCATAAAAATGACCGCAGAACTAAAATGAAGAAAAATAGGGCAGCTAAAGATTTAAAATTGAAATCCATTAAACAGAAGAAGAGAAAGGTTGTCAAAAAGAATGGCAGCTAAAGCTCTGCAGAAGAAGATGCTGGTGCTGAAGATGCTGAATGCATCTATTGGGGTTACTTGTGGTCAGAGTCAACCGAAGGATGGATACGTTGCCTAAAATATTCAAGACGGGCACACTACTCTTGTGCTGGAGAGGATGAAAAAGATTACTCATTTATGTGCATTGTGCATTGAAAACTAATTTTGTTAGAGATTATAATGATTAAAAACGTTTTTTCGAAAGCCATAATGTTTAAGTTATATCCTTATTATGACCACCCCACAATGCCCCATAGGAGACCCCACTTTACCCCTATGCATGGGGCATAGCGGGTCAAATGCCTTTTTTCGTTTAAGTATTTACGTCTCTTAGATTAATTACGTTATCAACATAAATGTATCCATAGGCATTCACAATGAATTAAGCTATAATTTTAAGTTAAAACTTTTAATTTAATCGCATTATTTTAGTTTTTAGGGATGTTTAAACGTTAAGTACCCTACTATGCCCCCCCTTCCCCTACTTGCGAAATAATTATCAAACTCAAAGATTAATAAGAATCGTAAAAAGATTTTAATGGTTTAAAGTAGCCATAGTAGTAATTGGATAAAAAAACTGTGCTGATTGTGAAAAAGTATTCAAGCTGCAGTTAACTCAACTTAGCTTAAATTAGTTATGTTTACGTCGTAGACTATCTCTGTCCATTGGTTAACTTCAAATGTGCGATCTCAGGTGAAAATGGTAAATCATATAATAAAGTAAAGTACATTATATATGAATTACCCCATAACCAAAAAAATAAAGGAATGGTTGTTTAAAAAAAATTAACAATTATCGAAAATTTGAAGAACTTGTTGAAGGCCAGCTTACAAAATATATATTTTTTCAATACGACGTAAAATATTTGACAGTTCTCATCTTTCTTACGAAATCAATTTTTATTACATTTCTTTTATGATATATTACAAAAATTACATCAAAATAATGTAGATAAAACGAACTTCCTAATAATCACTCAAATCTATGCTTTCCACAATGGGTTTTTTTTTTTATCAAAAACAATGAATAAAAATATAGAATTCGAATGTGACAGCTATCATATTATCAAGCGGCAGCCATTTTGTCCGCCATCTTTGGTGCCCGGCTTGTCTTTAGCAAGAATTACTCGAAGTGGCTAAATGCTATCCAGTAATTCGTAATGTCAAGAACGAGAATGGCTCAAACGATTCTGACCTTGTTCTTCATACAATTTCTTTATACATAAGGGGCAAAATCGCATCAAACATCCGGACCCGCTGGGGGGACTGCGGCCTACGAGAGGTTAATTTTCAAGTTCTGTGTAAATTCTATTCAAGTTCTATTATTATATCATTATTAGCCAGTTGCTTCATAACATATTACAGAACTATTACAGAACTCTAATATAACAGTTTATATCACTGAATTAATATTTTATATCTACTCAAATATTTGATGAATTGTATAATCTTTTTGATACAACCCCTCCTTAGTTAGATCTCTGTCAGAAGTTGTTAAAATTTCGGTAGAAGAATATCTCACAATTATAAGTTGACTGCTCTAAATTTCTCCCAAAATGGCCCCGTGTCTGGGGCTTGCCATCGAAGTAAAATCATGTATGGTTTCATAGTGCTTTCACACAATGAAGTAATGAATTCCGTAAGACTTTACTTTCACTAACCTCAATGGCACGTATGTGTACAGTACATACATACAGATTAAAAAAAAAAAAATCGTTATTGTATGTTATTATTTATTATCCAAAACAAAAGTTTTTTCCAAATACAACCTTTTTGTATGTACAAAAAATAACCATTAAAAAAGTATTATTTTAGCAACCTTTAATCTGACAACCTCACTTTTTTCTGCCTAATCGCTACACGTACCTCAATATATTATTTTGACCATTGAGTACGTATTGGGAAATGAATAAGTATTCAAAAAACCAGTTTTTTTGTAATACCATTTTTTTGCTGTAGTGATGGCCAACAAGTATTGTTTGAACAATTATTATTGTACGACTTTTGCAAAGGTTATTTTTTGATATCGCTTTTAGAGTTGTTACATCCAAAACTGCTTGCTAATTAAGGCTTTAAATGCACTTGTAATGGACTGGAAATACTAAATACGAGACGAATTTGAACCAAACAAACATCCTAGTTTTCATTGAAGAAGAAGATAACAATAATAATTTATTTTTTTTATTATTTTTCTGTGTCTTGTTTATTTTCATATTTAAAAAAAATTGATTATTATTGTTATCTTCTTCTTTATCATTGATGGGAATAACCTTAAAAAGTTAAAGAGAGTTTTTCTAATAAAAATATGAATATCCTAGTTTTCCCCTATTTCAATCAATGGCTACACATGGTATTGTGGGATGGAAAGGTTGTGCAATATTCTTTTATCATTTCACATTCTATTTATCACCTAGTTTTTATTCAACTACTATTGATAAGAATAATATTGATTTGTCACCTACCATACCCATCAGAGCCACTTTTTAAAAAATTTTCCCATCTTAGACATTCGACAATTATTAAATGTAATTTTCATGTAGGTATCCCCACATGGAAAAAGGAAATATTTTTTTCCTAACTATATTAGAAGAAAATATTCTATATCTGTACGTTTAATTTCTTTTGAATACATTGTCTAATGTACACTGAACGTCTGTTGATAGCGTACAAACCGGTCAATTTTAACGATTTTTGGAATGACCTAACTTCTATAAGAAGTAACTTATCAAAAAAAGCAAAACGTGCCGACACGCTAGTTGTTAGCATATACATTATAATTAAAAAATATATGCTCTAGATCAAAATCCAGAGAGGAAAATGGGAAATGCGTTTGTATGAAGAAAAAAAACGCCGCCTGGTTCCGTATAAGGACCACCGCATTGGGAGGGATGGATTCATACATCAACCTCTCCTGGACACTTTGCCCCTCAGATTCCTACCCATCCCTCGTATCTTCCTTCCTTTCCATATTAAAAAACTCCACGCAGCATCCCCAAATAATTACATAGGCCCTGAGGGATTTTTTCCTCAGGGTCTTCTGAGTGGCGGTAAATAAGAAGAAAACTTTATGCATCCAGAGGTGACCACACACTCAGCGGTAAAGTAGTATACTTGTAAATTGTAGACGTCAGTAAAGTATTTGTTATGCAGAAACTGTAATTAAAATTGTAATTGTAAATTTAATGCTCATTGGTTAAACTTTTTAATATGCAATATCTCAGGCGGAAGCCAAACCGTATTAAGTCGCATTCTTATATTTTATTTTATGAAATTACTGCATTTGGCATTCTGTTTGTTGTTTAAAAAATGTTTGTGACTTTGTTTATCTAACTAACTAACCATCAGTTTCACGCAGGGGTAGGCGGAAAAGACAGACCGTCAAATAAATCGTTCTTGACACATACTCCTTGCCTCGTTCACATTCGTACATCGTTTCATACGTATACTCGTCTATTATTATTCTGACTCTTGACATGTCCCGACTCATATATCTGATTCACTTCATCGTGCCTTGTCTTCTACGGGCATCCTGTCTTCTTCTACCATACACATTTGCGTCATATATTCTCCTTACATTCATTCCTCCATTATTTCGTTCTACAACAGGCCCAAATCATCTGATCGTCCCTTTCTTAATCTTTCGCTTAAATCAGTCTTGCATTACACGGTTTTACCACACATATGCCTCAGGCTATCATTTCTACAGCATTTAGTCTCCATTGTTGACTGCTAGCTTCGCTTATTTGGGCGGTATTTTGTTAGCGCCAACAGCTTTCAGTCTTCCTTTAATAGAGTTACCTGTGTTTACCCTTCTTTAAATAAGTTTCACTTCTTCCTCTTCTTCTTCGTGTGCCCTATCAGGTCCCCCCGACGTTGGCGATCACTCTTGTAAATATTGCGCTGCCCGGAATAGCTCCTCCACACTTCTAATACTGGTACATTTCGCAACCAAGACATTTGTCTCCTACCAGGCCCTCTGTGACCCGACATTTCAATTTACCCATTATTATGTACGTCCACATGTCAACCACCAGTTACATCGCATTGACTGACTTCAGAAATTATTTGCTCTTTACAACGACATCAATTCTTGCAGTATATGCCGTCAGGCCGGTCAAAGGTGAATAACAGAATATAAAAGCAAATCCTATGTAATAAGTAATAACTCATACCACAACACTAATTGCCATAATTTTACGGTAATTGTTATATTATATGAAATTCTCAGAATTCCCGTAGTAAAAAACAACATTTTATCTTGAACATTTATCAATTCGGTTGCCAAAAATGTTTAAAATCTACCAACAAAATTGGATTGCTTATAATATTATGACATCTTCTAAATCTTTTTAGTAAAATTTGTTTGACTAAAGAAGTAAAACTCAGGAAGAGTGACTTCTGGAGTTAAATAATTGGATCAGGTAAAGGGCAACGCAAACCATTTTCAGCTAGCAACACAGATACATAACTATAAAACAGAAGTGAAAACCTTAATCCTTCTGATAAATAACTTAGTTTGATCCACGTGTTTATGTAAATATTCTTATCTGGCTTGTTTTGTCACAATTTTAATATCAGGGAGCAAAATTGTTCACAGATGTTTAAAAAATCAATAAATCAACCAATTTCATCTTTCTCCTCTCACATATGATAGTTATTTTTTAAAGAGTGAAAAGTGATTTAACGCGTGCAAAGTCGAGTCTATTTTTTATATAAATGTTTTAAACGTACTTATCTTGACTTGTTTGGTATAATACGTAAAAAAAAAAACTCGTCTTCATGTCTAAAAATGAGAGTCAAATCTTTATTTTTTAAGAGAGATAAGTGGTATAACGCGTGCAAAGTCGGGTTAGTATACTAGTTTCTACGAGTGACCAGTAGGTAAATAAGAGAAGTTTTTTTTGTTTGATTTTCAAGGAAAAAAATTGATTAAATATAAGGTCCTCGAAAAAGTCAACGGAGACCAAAATTTCATTAACATTTTTCAAGTACGTCCCTCAACACCCTATCTATGTATATACATTCATGGGGGCATCAATATTAGGCACGTTTTATCATTATTAAACCACCTTGGTTTCCCACACCTGCCTGTCCTAAGACATAGCAATGATACTACTCTCAACAACAATATAACCTTACTTGCTTTGTAATTCAATTTACATAATAGGCAGCGTGGTGGTCAAGATTAGTCTTTGTTTGGTATTGGAGGAATGTAGTGTGTCTTATAATCTAGCAAATGTAAAATTTCGATTATATTTCAAAGTTACCTCTTCCTTTTAATAAGTTATCCTTTTAGTGGCAATTAGTTCAATGTGGTGAGTTATTCTTTAACTTTAGGAATTGAATCTATAATGATATTCCATTGTAGTGGTGTTTTGTTTAATATAATGTAATGTGTTATTATTTGAAGATTACTTGTGTGTTTACCTTTAGGTTACTTTTGGATATTAAAGCCATAGTAAAATATAATTATATTATCTTCTTTCTCTAGTGATTGGTAATGAGGTGAGTTATTACTTTTTGGTGTTAAAGCTTTATTTAATGAATTTGGTGGTGATACCCACATATTTGATCTAAGATAACTTGGTTCCTTTTGGATATTTGTAGGAAAAAAGTATCTCGGCGATAAGTTCATTTTAGTTAGTTATTATTTGATTGAAGATATAATTGATAACTTGATTACTTTTTCATATTAAAGATACAGTAATGATTTAGTACCTAGTAATCAGTAATTATGCAGTCAGTACCTACTCATTAAATTGGTGGTGACTTAATGATTTCAGATGACTTGTTTACGTATTGCACCATGTGCTTTTTCCTATGAACTGATAGAATTTTATCGTGATTTATTTTTGGGGTGTTATGCCGTGTTGTGCTACCTCCTTTTTTAAATAAGAAGGCCTGGCTAAATAAGGAGGCACAATACCCCAAAAATAAATTACCATAATATTTTTGGCCGTGAAAATATGAAATCATGTCTGATATAATGTTTATTAATATGACTTATATTTAATAAAAATATTAAATTTATTTATTGGGAATAATTGAGTTTTGCATGATTTAAATAAATATGTTTACGCCTGATAGCCAATTCGGCCTTATCATCATACTGTTTAATTTATTTCTTGGTGCTTATTTCAGATTTTGGTCGATTAGATATAGGTATCGGAAAGTTCTCTAAATTTTCCATTATTTTATTGTTATAAATTCCTACATCAGATAGTTTGTCGATTCAGGAAGAAATCGATATCTTTTTTCTGAATAATTCACATATTTGACATTATTATCTCTGACGTTATCTTTACATGATCATATTTTATCAGCTTTGGTGTTACCAAATTGCTTGTTAAATATTAGGTAAGTACCTATTTTATTATCAAACTACTTGACTTAAACACAACACTATCGAAATTCTTAAATTATTTTATTATTTTCAGATATAGGTAATCAGTAAATTGTTTGATTTATAATATCATAACCTATACCAATATCTGCTCTATGCTCAATGTTAAATTTATGGGTATTTTTTTCTTCTTCGTGTGTTTCTGGTTTTCACTCTTCAAAAGTGTTCTAGGCCATCATTTCAAATTATCGAGAAAGAAAAGGTGATGGTTTATATTAATTTTCAACATTAAATGGACAAATTTCAAAAATTATGTTGGAGATTGGAGTCTAGCTTAGACTTGGAAGAGATGAAATGTTGAATGGGGGAGGCAATTTTAGATAAGGCTTAAGATAGAACGGAACAATGTTTAATTCTCATTCGAATTAGTGAAGAAATTTATTTTTTTTGTAAAAATGGGGCAATTGTTGAAACCACGGTTTTTATGGGATAGTCCTTTGTATTGAGGCATATCAGGCTCCCTTGGATTGACTGGCAATGTGCCTATACTATGCCCAAAGAGTGGTAGGCTCTTTTTTTAAATATAATTTTAACGATAAGATTATTTGAAACAGTTTCCCTTCATTATTTTTTTTTTCTTTTAAAATTATTCACAAAATAAATAATAACAACTTTTGAGCAAAAATCGACCATTTCTGGTCTGCGTTTATTTTTTTATTTTTTTATTTATTGATACAATATTTTTACATTTAATAGTAAAATTCAATAATGTTGGCCTCACTAGGTGGTTTACCCGTGCTGAGGCCTCCATTTTATCTACAATTTAATTTTTACACAGTACATTTAAAAATATATGAAAAACATAAGATGATAAATTAAATTTAAAAAACAGAGATTTGAAATTAAATTAAAATTAAAAATAAATAATAGATATTATATAAGGTTTAAAATAGGTATATTTATATTATGTGTGTTTGTGGGTGATAGTGTTTTATATTGGTTTTGTGTGTTACTTTATGTTTTATTATTTTATGCTATGAGATTTTGGTAATATTGTCTTTTTTGTTCTTTAATCCATTTTGTAATTTTGTGTCGGAATTTATTTTTGTTTTCCTCAATTCTATTTTCGAGTGTTAGACTGTTGAATGCTTTTATAGCGTGATATTGGTAGTGTCTTTGTCCAAAGCTTGTATTTACCGTCGGAGTTTTTATGTTTTCTTTGTACGCTTGTCTAACTGGTCTGTTAGTGATATTTTGTGTTTGTTGAAATTTGTTTTTTTGGTCAAAAATGTAGTTAAGTAGTGTTTTAACGTATAATTGGCGTATGTCTAGTACGTCACAACAATTGAATATTTGGTCTGTATCAGTAAGTCTATGTTTTTTAAGTATTACCTTTAAGATCGCTTTCTGCGCAATTTCTATGTGTTCGATAGCTGAATTTGTTGCTCCTCCCCAAACAATTATTCCATATTCTATTATTGATTGACAGAGTGCAAAATATATTGTTTTCATTTGTTTTATTTTGTATATATTTCTTATGTTAAGGAAAATATGTATTGTTTTGAGGAGTTTATTTGTGATTTGTTTGATGTGATGTGTCCATCTAAGGTTATGGTCAATTACAATTCCTAGATACTTTATTTGTTCTTTTTTTTCTAGAGGAGGGCAATCACAGTTATTGGTGTTTTAACATTCGTGTATTTTTATGGTGTTTGTGTTATTTTTTGGCTGTCCCGTGCTATTTATACTGTACGTTGTATATTTTGTTTTCGATATGTTTAATGTAAGTATGTTTGAGTCTAGCCATGTTTTTACTTGCATGATTCCTAAATTCGCTATGTTAAATACATTTTTCCAATCCTTAGATTTAAAGAGTAAAACTGTGTCGTCGGCATAACTAACTATTTCACCGTCTATTTCCATGCTGCAAAGTTCATTTATATAAATAGTGAAGAGAACGGGCCCTAGTATGCTTCCTTGTGGAACTCCATATGTGATCGGCAGTGGTTTGCTAGTATGGTTGTTAATTTTGACTTGTTGTGTTCTATTACTCATATAACTTTTTAATAGTTGGAGTTCCTTGCCTTTGATGCCCATGTTTTCTAATTTTTTAAAAAGTGTTTGGTGGCAGATTGAGTCAAAAGCTTTAGCTAAATCTAGATATATCGCTATGCATTTATACCCTTGATCTAAGTTGCTATGTATATAATCTATTGTACGCGCCAAAGCTTCTTTTGTGCCTATTTTTTCTCTAAATCCATATTGTTTATCCGAGATTAATTTGTTTTCTTCAAGGTATTTTATAATTTGGTTTTTTACTACTCTTTCGAAAATCTTTGAAAGCGAGTTTAACAATGTGATTGGTCTGTAGTTAGTTATTTCCATTTTGTCTCCAGATTTATAAATAGGGATCACTAGTCCTTTTTTAAGAGTACTAGGAAAGCAGGAGTGTGTTATACTAAGGTTGATTAAGTGTGTTACGGGTTTTAAAATTTCGTTTTTTATTACCTTAATGCAATCCGTTGTTATCTCATCTAATCCAGGAGCAATTCGGTTTTTTAATGTGTTTATTATTTTGTCAATTTCCTCTTCCGAAGTTGTTTTTATTTTAAATCTGTGTTGTGACGGTTGCGTATTTATGTTTGTTTGTGTTAGTGTGTTTGTGTTAAGAATTTTACGGTTCGCTAAAACTTTTCCTATACTTGCGAAGAAGTTATTCACATGATTTGCTATAGTTTCTTTATTTTTATTGGTATCTATTTTTTTTGAGTTAATGTTTAGATGTTCGATTGTATTTTTCTGTTTGAATTTTTGTGTGTACGTAACTTCTTTTAATATTTTCCACATTTCCTTTGGGTTATTGTTTTCTTTTTTTTCAAGTTTTTCTCGATAGTACAACTCCTTAGCTACTCTAATAATTTTCGTGCAGATGTTTCTATATCTTTTATAGTAATTAAGTTGTGTTATGTCGTACGGCGTATGTTTAATTTGTTTGTGAATTTTGTCTCGTTTACGAATACAGTTTAATATTCCCTGTGTTATCCATAATTTAATTTTTTTAGTTTTGTGTGTAAGTTTTACTTGTTTTAGATTAGTGTTATTATTTATTTCTTGCGCTAACATTGTTGTAAATTTATCCCAGGCCTCTTCGACATTCTCTATTCGGTATACTGTACTCCAGTCCATTTTTTTGAGTTTTTCTTTTAAGTTTGTGTAGTCAATTATTTTTTTTGTGATTATTTTATGTTGGATAGGTTTTGTGTTTTCGGTATCAATTGCTATCATATTCATGTAGTGATCTGTAATAGTGCTTTCAAGTACTACGGTTTTGGTCTTTAGTTTTGTTTTGATCATTATATGATCTATACAACTTTTTGTGTTTTGTGTGACTCGTGTCGGAACATTTATCGTTGGTTCCAGTCCATGCTGTGCTAGTATTGTAAGGTATTCTAAGTTTTGTGGGTGTCCGTTTTGTAGAGTGTTTATGTTTAAGTCTCCAATGATGATGATATTTTTGTTTTTGTTGAGATCATTTAATGTATTGTTAAGTGCAGTTAGAAAATTTGTAATGTTGTTTTTGGATGGAGATCTGTACATTGCAAGAATACACGTTTCTTTTTCACATGTTATTTGTATGCAGTTGGAGTCTATGATATGTATTTCTTGGACGATTGTGTTTATTTTATCATTGATGTATATCACTATACCATCATTTTGATTTTTGTGATTCTTTGTATGGTGTGTGTTATAGTTTTCGATTGTTTTTGGTATATATTTTTCATTCAACCAGCATTCTGTCAGCACAATTATATCAAAATTATTATCAAGCTGTTGTAGGTATATAGTAAATTCATCAAAATTTTTATTAATCGATCTGATGTTTTGGTGTAGTATTTTCACTTTATTTTTTTCTTTTGTGATATTGGTCCATATGTTAATATCGTTTGTAGTTATACAGTGGTGTTGATTGTCTGAGTCTATATATTCCATGTAATCAGCCATGTTGGTGAGTATTTGTGTAAGTATATAATATAAGTATTAAAATATTTAAAATTAAAATGAGTAAATGAACATATATAAATTTAGGGAATAAAAATAATATAGATCCAAAGGATTAATAATTTGGATAAAAGTTGTCAGTACTAAAGAATCTAAAGTTACTATAATAATTAAAAGAATTATGAATAATGCAATGACAAAACGTGTCAGGCGAATTGGAAGAATTAAAAAATAAAAATAATTTGCGATAGATAAGTTAATAATAAGCATAAGAATATTCAAAATTAATAGATAGATTATATGTTTTATAACAAGTAAAATAATTGTATTAAATATGAGAATTAATTGGGACGTAGAAATTGAAAATTTTACATGTTTTGCATAATTAGAGTGATTGGAAGGATTATAATAAGACATTAAAATTTTAAGGATGAAATTGATTGAAATAAGTGAAGGTAATGAATTGATTAGGAGAGTTACAAAAATAATGTTAAAATAATTAAAATAATTTTGATAATAAAAACATTTCGAACAAATAGTGTAAATAAAATAGTTTAATGTAATTGTGGAAATAAGATTTATAAAAGAATTACCTAAATTAATTAATAAAAAATTTAAAAAAATATATAGCATCGACTGGAGTAAGTTTGGGTAATTAAAACATTTAGAAAAGTAATTTTTGTTGGTAAAATAGTTAATATAATTTGTATAACAAAAACATTTAGAACAGTAAAATTTTTTGGTAAAATAATTAAAATAATTTTCGTAATAAATACAAGTAGAATAATAATATTTGAATATAAAATACTTTGTATAATAAGAACATTTATAAAAATTAGTGTAAATAAAATCATTAAAAATAATTAAAGAAATGATAATTTTAAGGGAATTACATAATTGCAAAACTATAAGAATTAAAATTAAATCTAGTAAATGAATATAGATAAGTATAGAAAATATAAATAAATTATCAATATGATTTACAATTTGAATTAAATGTAATATGTAAATTGATTAAGCTTTGCTAAATGAACAAAGTAAATTCTTTTTATTGAATAAAATTAATATGTTTATTAAAAAAATCACTTGATTTGTAATAATTTGACGTAGTATACAGTGCGCAATTTTTAAAGTGATAGCAATAATTATATGGGTTACGTGATTTTTATAATGAAGTAAATGTGTTGTTTGAATAATTTTAAGGATATTAATCAATATTGAGAGTGTTAAATAAATTAGAAAAATAAGGTACTTGAAAGAATAATAATAGGTTAATAAATAATGTAAAAAAAATACTGTTTGTGGTATAAATTTTCTTATAAATAAGAACTTCCTAAGGTTTGTTATAACATCCATTTTTAGATAGCAAGTTTAACGACAGTTTGGCACTCGCAACCATCGGTTGAAACTATTTTTAGGTAATAATTATAGTACGTACTGACTTCTTATATAGCTGACAGCCGAAGGTGCGAGTTGCCGTATACCGTCTAGATAAGTTTAGATAGATCATCCGAATGCTTGATAAAAATTATTTTTTCATTCGGTGATTTACGAATTAGTATTCTATTCTCTTTAAACCAGACAAACATGTAATTAGTTTCTTTTGCTTTCTGTTTCGCTTTCCAGAGCAGTTCTTTGAAGTATGGGCAAATGGTTTCCCCAATGTAGATTTTTTCGCTCCCCAGGGCTGATGCGGTTTTGGCGTTAATATTCTTCCGTAGTGTTAGCATTTGGTTGCGCTTGTAGATATCGTGAAATTTGACTTGGATTCTCGGGTAGGCTCCTGGTCGTCTGTCCTGGATCCGTTTCACTTCCTTCAGGTCCTGTAGTTGGATGGTCATCCCGGTGGCCGCAGCCACCTGCTGTACAAGTAATGGTGTCTGTTCCTCATTTGATTGAGGGATTCCACATATTTCTAGGCAATCATCTTTCGTGGATTGCTCAAGATCCGCGATTTTAATTTCTAGGCTCTTAATAACCTTATTTTTATCATTATTTTTTATTTCCATTACATCAGTATTGACTGTTTTCTGCGATTTTTCAATGTCCGTTATACGCTTATTTATTTCATCATGTTGATCAGATATGAATTGTATAGCTTTTATAATTTCTTGGTTTTGTATGATTATGGATTCATATTTTTGGGTATATAAGTCAAGTTTTTTTTCAACAAATTCCATAATTGCTGTTTTAAAAATGGATAATTCCTTGACAAATAATTCGGATGTTAGTAATCCATGGTTTGCACCATCTGTGGTTGGAATTGATAAATTATCTGTGCCTATTTGCTGGTCGATTGCAGATTTTGGTGATTGAGTCGTCTGTTTACCATGTTTGACGCTAGATGGCTGTTCGTCATTTAAAAGTACATCATATTTTGTCGTATGTTTTGGTTTGTTTTTTTGATGTTGAATACATTTTTTACACTTAAATTGTGTGTTTCTTGCACTACGACGAGAGGATTCCCCGATTTCCGCACAGCCGAGGTGATAATTGCTTTCACAGAGGCAACAGCATACATAATCAGATGGGGAGTCAATATTTTTTTGACAGATGATGCATTGTGTATTCATTTTGGCTGCTGTTATAAGCGAGTTCCTCGTAAAAAAAATGATTTTTAGATGGTTACCTCAAGTGTATGATGGCAATCACTTTAGTTACACTTGAATATCTCTGGAGGAGTCACTTTTTTTAGTTTTTTTTTTTCTTTTCTCCAAACAGATTGACACTTTCGGTGACAGTTTTGTACTTGAGCTTAAGACACTAAAATACACCACTCCGCGAGAAAAAAATACACAGGTGTGATGCGCGGTCTTCAATTTAGTATAATTTAAAACCTTAAACTTGGTTTGTTATAGTTTTTTTGTTGTTTTTTGATTAATTCAATGCGGACACAGAAATACGTAAACACTAGACTTGGTAGGTAGTAATGTGTTTGCTTTACGATTTTTTCGAAATAGCTTTACTAAAGTCAGTGGCGGCTCGTGACTTTTGGTGAGCTAGAGTGCTAATATTAACAAAAATGAAATTATTGATGTCGTTGTAGCCGAAAAAAAATTTTTTTTTTCGAAAAATAATTTTTCGTATGAAGATTTTCAGGAAATCTGTGCGGTGCACGGCAAAACTGAAAATTCCTGAAAATCTTCATAAAAAAAATAAATTTTCGAAAAAAAATAAAAAATTTTCTGCTACAACGACATCAATAATGCCATTTTTAATATTAGCACTCTAGCTCACCAAAAGTCACGAGCCGCCACTGACTAAAGCACAATATATTATGTTAAGGATTCTAAACTCAAAATTTAAATACTAATTTCTATGCCTCGCGAAATAAAATAAAACACGTTTTCGGAGACGACTTTTTGCATAAATCGAAACAGTTGGACACATTATCGTTGAAGGTGGAGTTATTTATTATTATTATTCGAAAAATATAACATCAAGGAATCTCTTACACCTACAACGACAATGCGGAAATTATTTTTATATTATTTTACTTAACGTTTTTCCTTATTTCTAATAGTCCTTTATTCATTTAAGTGTTGTTGTGATTCTCGAAAAAAAATTATCTAACTTCCTCATACCACGGATTAACAAAGGTCTAATTATTCGGCAACAATTTAGTGGTTACTTACATCTCAAGGGCACTTAAAAAAATACAACAAAAAAACTTGAAACTACAGGAATGTTCTTTTTGTTAAATAACCTAAGTTGTACACAAAGGTGAAAGACCAACACACTGCATCGAAACTTACTTCAAATTTTATAAGTTGTGATTTGTGTCACATCACATTTTGATAGGCAGATAGACAGACTTCCTCCCCCTTCTCGTTCCCAAAAACCAAACCAAAACAAAGCCAAACTCCAGCAGATGGGACTCTTGTATTATAATCAGATAAGATGAAAAAAACAGATGAATTCTCATAGGATTTAAAGTTAAACAACTATATCTTGGTAGACACTCCTTGCTTTATTCATATGCATAGATACTTTTCTATTGTAACGACTCTTGGCATGACCTTACTCAAGTGTTTGATATATTTCTGAGGCATATCAAAATTATTTTTCAATTCACGTGCTCGTCCACATACCTTTCACCCTTTCCGCATCTCCATATTTCTAAAGCAGTTTAAGATGGTTTTAAAAAATGCCATGGGATCAAATATATAAAGCATTAAGTCTACTTTCATCCTTCCTCTGCCTGTTCCTTGTCTCACTGCCAAAATCATCAAACGGTATCAGAATTCCAACATGGAATGCTAGCCTAACCTTGCAATCTTTCCTAGTGTCCTCATTTTTAAAGCAGTTTAAAATGTATTTAAAAACACCCCAAAGGGATCAAATTTCTACAGTACTGTCATGATTATTCTGCCAGTTCCATTTCTCACTGTCAATTTCAATGGTATCAGGACCCTATCATGGACCGCTAGCCTAGCTCCCTAATATAACTTTTTATTAGGGACTCGCATATACATTCCTGCAATCTTCCGTCTTTAAATGTCCTTATCAGAATTATTTGTCCACAGAATTAACATTTATTATCTCCTTTCTTATGCATATTATTTCATTGTTTCAGTATTTGATATTCAGCCAAAGGACCTGATTCAACAAAATGCTGATTGAAGCAGGTTGCATTTTAGGGGTTGTTGCAGCAATGCTGGCGTTTCTCTCTACTCAGCCACACCCCCTAGGAGCCTTCTTACGAGGATTGAAATACCAAGCTCGCTCAGACTTTGGTGGCTTAATTTCCTTAGTTCTTGGATTTGCCATGAAACAATACAACAAACTGGAAGAATATCCTGACAGAAAAGGTCTAACTGCCGTCGTTACAGGAGGAGGAAGGGGGATAGGGATATTCGTTATTAAAGGATTGGCTAAATGCGGAATGCATGTAATAGTCGGAGTAAGAAGGCCAGAACTTTGCGAAGAACTAGCAAAAGAGATCATAAAAGAAAATCACCCAGGAACTGTCGAGTTCTTAACACTTGACACGTCGTCGCTTGCTTCAGTCAAAGCTTTTGCTGATAAAGTCAAAGCAAAACATCGAGAGATCAATTTATTGGTGAACAATGCAGGAGTCATTGATCACCCATTCAAAATCACTGAAGATGGCTTCGAAGCGCACTTGGCCACTAATTACATTGGACACTTTTATTTGACGCACTTGCTAATGAATAATTTGGTAATGGCTGGTAAGGTTGCAGGTCTTATATCGAGAATTGTGAATCTGAGTTCGTGTGCTCACGCCTCCACAAATATCGACTACAACGATATTAACATGGAAGACGAATTTCATCTCCCTGCAGCATACTCTCAGTCAAAACTTGCACAGGTTGGTTAAATTTTGTGGTGATAGCCGATGTTTCTGTCATTATATCAATGCTGGGAAGTGGTATGGCTAACGTATGACTGTTACATCATGGTACGATGTCCGTGAATGGGAAAGAGGTGAAATGGACTGATGACGTAATATGAGTATTTGGGAAGGCCTACTTTGTCCAAAACTGGATGCCAGACGGCTGGTAAAGAATAATAACGAACTACTGCTATTCTTTTTGTCAGCCATTTTATTTTTTTAACCTGTCGTCCTACTACTTACTACTTATTTCTACCAATCTTCCTATGGTAATTGATCGATGATGACAACATAATAACATGTTTTGTTTATTTGTAAAATCATGTGATTTCTTTTACTTTTCATTTGATAAAATCTAAAAATGTCTAACAATACGTTTACCAAAATAAACTCGAGTTATGTTTTCTTTTGTTATTTGTTTTTGGGGTATTATGCCGTGTTGCGCTACCAAAAATACTTTTGGCCGTGAAAATATAAAATAATATCTCTCGAATTTTGTTTGTTTTATAATTAACATCAAGGATTCCTAAATTTGAGTAGACGTAGACACATCAAGCCATCAGTAGGAAACTAATTTAGATACAGTGCTTTATTATTATAAGCAATAAATATCAGCCTGAAACACTCTTCCACATTGAAACAATCTTCCAAGAAAAGATATATGCCGCCGACGGGACTCGAACCCGCGCCCTTCTGATGTTCGGTCAGGTACTCTTAATCCACTGAGCTACGGCGGATTACCTCTTACCCACCAAATGATTCAATATATGCTAGTGTTTCATTCAACTACTACCGTTTATTACATTTTTTCACCGCCGTAGCTCAGTGGGTTAAGAGCACCTGACCAGACATCAGAAGGGCGCGGGTTCGAGTCCCGTCGGCGGCATGTACATTTTGCCGGAAGATTGTTTCAATGTAGTTGAGTGTTTCAGGCTGATAATTATTGCTTTTAATAATTGTTACCCTTTGTGCTATGCATAAAATCTTGTCTTAAACATTAGTTTATCAATTAGAATAATCTACATTGCTTTAATTTACCTGAGGACTTTCGTAAGCACCTTTTAATATCCAGTTTTTCAGCTCAATTGGTATCCTCCAAAAACATTTTCTAATCTCTGTGTTATTCTTTCAGCTGATGTTTTCAAGATACCTTGACCGCGAATTTGTGGCTCGCGACCTCCCCGTCAGGTCTTACGCAGTCCACCCCGGTATCGTGGACACCCAGATGACCAAGAAATACAAATCCAACTATACTATCGTCGGACTAATGATGAAGATGATGAAATCCCCTATAGAAGGAGCCATTACTGTTCTGTACTGCTGCCTATCTGATAAACTTGAGGGAACAGGAGGACAATTCATCAGTGATTGCAAGCCATACTTCTCTACCAGTTTTTCAAAGAGTGTCAATGAACAGAATAGACTATTTGAGTATACCAAGAATATTTTGAATATACATAATTTTGGCGCTGTTGAATAATGAATTAATAAAGTTTTTTTATTGTGAGTTTTTCTATGTTAATTAATGAAGACAACATTAGCGAAACTCAATCGAAAATCTGAAAAAGAAAAATCAGAAAAAGATCGGGTCACATCTGGGACTCGAACCCAGGACCTTCGGCTTTACGGGCTGCTGCTCCGCTCACGCCTATATTCGCGGTGTGGTGTGGTTTATCAAAACTTGACAATTCATAATATATGTTTAATTACTAAAAAAAAAATAACGATTATAGACAATTTTAAATTTGTAGGTGGTCAATGAAGGAATTAAAAAATCTAAAAATTTTAATGTAATGTTATTAATTTTTTAAGGTAGTTTTTTTGGTGTTTTACTTACATATTGACTAAAGATTATTAATTTTTATTAACTTGCTGCGGTAGAACTGGCAGCAGTGCATTTGCGCATGCGCGAATGGGCGCCAGTTTTCAGGCAAATTAGGGTTTGATGAGTGATTCATACCATGTTTTTTGTTCAAAATTTCTATTCTAATGTCAAATTCACTATTATGTTAGTATAAATCAATATATTTCCTATTATTTGTCTAAATTTAAGTTTTAATACTAAAGTACATTTCAAATACAAAAAAATCTAATGTGATATTTTATGCATTTTTTAAATTGGTATTTGTTCTTATGACACCTAAAAATAAATAAAAAAATAGAATATTTAAATTACCTGTTAAATTAATAAATTAAATTATTATTAATAACAGTGTATATAACAGATAAACAACCAACCCTCTTTGGCTGGATTAGCAATTTATATTTGTATATCTTTCCATGAACTATTTTCTGTCAGAATCTTTATTAGTGTTTCTCTATTAATTTTTCTATTAGTTTTTACATCCACCGTGGCTTATCAATTGTATAAAATATTAACAACATTTTTTAGTAAGGATTTGATTTAAGAGCCGGAAATTTGATTTTCTGCTGATTTATAACGTATGTCCCTTGAAAACTTTAAGTTTCTAAGTTCTTAAAAACACATATGTTATTTTTTAAGATAATATCTGAAGATTTGTAGTGCCAAAATATCAGTTATATAAAATAGATAGAAAAAAATCGCAAAAAGTGCGCTCCGAAAATTATTATTCACGTATTTGTTTCTGTTATTTTACAAGTTATATGAAAAAAAAAATTCATTGTTACTTTAAATGCTACTTAAGGTGTAGAAGAGAGATTTGTTTTCTATTGTTAACTAGTCGTGTTTTATTAAACATTTTCCCAATTTTCGCTTGAATTTTATCGTTTTTAATATTAACGCGCTCCCTTCGACATTCGTATTGTGGTATCTCTCCTTCTTCTTTTTTTTGGGTAGGTACTACCAGCTCTTAGGTAGTGTTTTTAACCGCCTATAAGGTGATAATGTGCAGAGTGAGATGTAAGGTGTAAAGTGAATTTTTCGAAAATCCACAAAATCGCATCGTTTACTAGTGTTGATTTTTTGGAGAGTTAAAATCAATGTTTTAAAAACTTAATCTTACGTCCATTAGTTCCTTATTTGGCTGCTTACAAAGTTAACTGTGTCAAGCTGTAAGAAATATTGACATGTTGTGATATCGAGGTTTCTTTTTTGTTGCTTTTTCGTTTTTTCGATTCGTGTACCGAATGTGTTGATGTATTAGATTTGAACTCTGGACATTGGTCAGTGACCACAGTTCAATTCTTGGATATACCTACATCAATCACCAATTATGAAAAAAAATTGGCAACAAATCTCAATACCTCACATGAAACAAAATATTTCTTTTTACTTCATTTTTTTATCACAATGATAAGACAATTACCCATTGAAAACGTATTATCCGAATGAATAATTTTACTAGAATTCTAAAGTGATTAAATGAACAATTTGAATTTTACTGAAAAAAAAACATCAATTTCTTGACCTCAAAAAAGATGACAAAACTTGAAAAAAGCTCAAAAGAGAAAAACTCGTTTTCATAAAGGCACCTAACTAAAAAACAAGATATTTTTTAAAACCATAATTAATTTACCGAATTTCATCCACTCAAGGTTATTTCAAATTAATTAAGTACCTACACATTCGTTATCTATCAACAAAGGTTTCCTGTTAATAATTATACCTGTATTTTTATTTTATTTAAATACATCTATTTGAATTCTTGTTTGAATTAATGTCTACTAATTAATTAATTAATGAATACGAAATAAACCCACTCTACTGACATCCGATCTAGCTGAAATTCGGCAAACTCATTGTAGACTACGGCAGACTGCATTGTATTGCATTGTATCAACTTTTGAACTTTTAATAGCAAACGCACACACATGTGCGGACATACATGCATTTTTCTGAAATTCGAAGAAACTAAATCACAAAAAATGTTGGCCTTACCTACTCGTGATTTGGTTCACTGGGTAGGAAGATTCAAACCTCAAATATACAAAATATACAAAAAATAAATAAATATACATTTAAGTTTTAAAAGATAGATGGAAATAGACGTCCTATAATAAAAAAGCTAGTTTTTTACGAGTAGATTTTTATATATTTTAATGGGCACACATATTTATTAATTATATTACAATGCACATGTTACAACTTGCATTACAAAAATAAATAAAATAATTTTTTACAATTCTTGCCTAATGTGTTATGTTTGATAATATAATTAAAAAAAACGGTTTTACTTTAATTTTCTGAATGTGTGAAAATTATAAGGTGAAGACTAAGTAATGAGGTAAAGGATAAAGATTGCCGATGATATCCAACCTCCGTTAGGAGAAAGGTTCCAGAAAAATAATAAAGAAGGTCTTACCAGAATTCTATGAACCCTTCGAGGCCTTTAGCTTAGTCACAGGAGACCCTGAGGAAAAAAAACCCTCAGGGCCTAAGTCATCTTTGAATATGCTGTGTGGAGGGTCTTTAAAGGGAAAGGGAGGAGAGGAAGTCATGGGAAGGAAATAGGTTTGAGGGGTGGATAGGAATCTAGCGATCGATGTCTAGGAGTAATGGACTTGTGAAGCCATCCCTCCCAATGCGGTGCAAGGCGATGGGTCGAGAGGGTCCAGCTGGAGAGATCAAAAGTTCTCCCTCAACCAGTCTCTCCCGATCCGGCCTTCCACGAAGTTGGTGGGCAGACGCATCCGCCATCAAGACCCGGACAACTAAACCTAACCTAACCCCATGAACCCGAATACCCCTGCTAATTCACCAAACTTATCTAACTATTAAACTGTAAAGTACTTTGTATAATTTCAGAAGCAATTTAATTAATTTTTGCGTGTGTTTTCTTTAGCCTTTGATGTTCTTGTATAAAGGTCAACAAACATAAAGAATTTTTTTTTATGATTTAGTTACTTAACAAATTTGTACTAGCACGCTATGACGTACGTTACAGTTATTTAAGTAGGTAACGGAAATTTACTTACATAAAATGAATCTGCTTTAAAATCACTACTTTATTTTCAAATAGTCTTGACAACGTTTAAAGGCCAGTCCTGAATCAGTCCGGAACTTCCCCGTCTTCCATAACCAACGCCTCTGCCATAGGTCACCCCATGTGATCGCTACGTTTGCTGACTTAACAGGGATACCCGGGTTCTTGGGATTTTCATCAGGTTTGTTCAGGTATTGGCGGTGGATGCATCCGACCACCAACAGGCAAGATCAGGAGAGACTGGTTGAGGGAGACCTTTTGACTTCACCAGCAGGTCTCTCTCGGATCATTGCCTTTCACCACAGTGGGAAGGATGGATTCATACGTCCTTCACTCCTGGAGACACTTACACCAGACACCCACCCCTCCTACATTTTTCCCTCCCAGAATTTCATTTCCTTCCATTTTTCAAAAGACCCTCCACAAAGCTTCCCCAAACATGTCGTAGGCCTTGAGGGAAATTATTTTGCTCAGGGCCTACTCTGTCAAAATAATGTTTAAAAAAAGCTCACTTCCCTTACCACATTCTTCAGCTGACAACATCACCAAACAAAAAAAAAATTGGGGATTCCATAGCTTCGCTGACTAGAAGAAAGACTGAGGTAGAAGAAAGTTGGGAAGACAAGTAACATTTGAAATTTTAAACTATCTTCCGCTCTGCTTCCTTTCTGTTTCAAACCACCTATGTGTAGGTGTTCCGCAAGGGTCTGTATCAGGCCCAATTTTATTAATAATTAACTTAAATAATATAATTAAAAAAATAAAACATTATAAAAATAAACTAATCACAGACGATACATTAATCTATGTTTCGTGTGAAGAGATATAGGCGCAATTAAAAATGAGGACCAACAAAATATAGCAAAATGTCTGAAATAAGCAAGTTGAATTTGAACATAAACAAAAGAAAATGTGTGGCAATTGGCAATAAAACAAATAACATTAGTTTAAATTGGATAATTAATTTTGAATTTTTTAAAAAGAAATAGACATCAAATACGCACCTAAATGTAATATTGGTTTCAAAACTAACTGTAACGGACAGCATATGGATGTGCCGTCGCCCATTTCTACAATGAATCTTATTGATAAGATTTTTATGACTGTACACGTGTCATATTGCTTTTGCAGGGTTGAATTACTCTCACGACAAACCGTGGGACCTTATCAGTTAAATTTGCGGACTATAATGCATGTATTGTTTGATCCAGAATCCCATGCATTCCTTTCTGGATAAGAAATAATTAACCTATTAACACGTATAGCACTGTATACTTTTTAGGCTAATAAATAGAGATGTAACTGAATAAATCAGTTAGTTGTTCTGTGACATTCGTGAAGTCTGTGTTTCATTTTGTAAAGCCTTACCCAAGGTACCCTGAAGAGGAAGCCGGCATTTTTATAGTCAATGCTACTGGCGTGAGCGTCCAGTACACTAACATTGACAGCAAATTTCGAATAATATGTTGTGCTAAGGAAGGTATCAAAAAATGGGTAATTATTAAAAACCTATTTTAAAATTAACAACGCACTCATGGGAAAATTTTATTTAAAGAACATGCGACCCCGTAAACATGGCGTCAAATGGCGTTGTTCTAAGACCAAATTACACTATTAAAACTAAATTGTTTCTTTAACTAAATGGTTATTTAATATTTTTATGTTATAATTACCGATGATAGGTAACATTTTTAGTTGTTTTCAATCGTCCTTTGTAATTCCTGCACACTGTTATAGCGCAAATCGTCATTTTGAAATGTCACACAACACGTCTTTACCGCACAACGATACTGTCGCCACTGAGCGGACAGGACAAGCTTATGAGCTAACAGTTAGTTGATATTTTTTTGGCGTTTCGTCGCTCGAGCGCTCTATCTAGACATTTATATAATCAAAGGGCCCCAGAGAGCCCGAGGTAACTGCTTTAACGACTAAGATCGCATGATCTTTTAACGATTGTTAGTTTTTGGAGATTTTGCGATTGATTGGCCTTCAGACTATAATTTTTACTAAGAATTCAAAATTTCAGTTGTTTTTTTCCTTTAGAGCCCGAAATAACCGCCTCCAATAATTATGAACACAAAACATTAACGACTAAGATAGCATAATGCCCATGAAATCAATTGATGGTTTTTACTCAATTGTTACTTTCTATAGATTAGGTGATAAGTTTCACTTCAGAATATTATTTTTAATAACAATCCAAAATTTTAGTTGCTTTGGCACCAAAGAGCCCAAAAGAACTTCTTTTTAAAAAGTCCGAACATAGTACTCGCATTATTCCCATGAAAAAGCATTTTTTGTTTCACGAATGTTACTTTTTGGAGATTTTATGATTTATTGGCCTTCAGACCATCATATTTCATGAGAATCGAAATTTTCAGTTTGTTCGCGCCTATAGAGCCGAAGATAACGGCATTTAAAAAATGCCGAACAAAAAGCCTCGCCTTTTGCCCATAAGAAAACAAAATTTTACATGATCGTTTCTTTTTAAAGATGTTGTGTTCGGTTGCTTTCATCTTCTAAAACAAACTTTCAAAATTCGAATTCGAATGGCAGCATCTATATACCGAGAATAGATTTTCAAAAAGTCCTAGCATTTGATACTTTTTTGAGATTTTGTGATTGTAAACTCTTCAAACCCATCATTTTTTTTTCAGTTGAACACACAACATTCATTAATTACACAACTGTTTGGCACTATAAATGTCCAATTGGACAAATTAAAGTCCATAAGGACTAATTCAAGTGAATGTCCCATTGTGCAGATGACTGTCCAAATAAACAAATACATGTCCAAATGGACTAATTCATATGAAAGTCGAATTGTACAGATAAATGTCCAAATTAACAAATGCATGTGCAAATGAACTAATTCATATGAAAGTCGAATTGTACAGATGAATGTCCAAATGGACAAATGCATGTCCAAATGGACAAATCCATATGAAAGTCGAATTGTAGAGATGAATGTCCAAATGGACAAATGCATGTCCGATTGGACCAAACGGACACTCAATTGGAAGATCAGTTTGCCCAGTATGACATTAACGAAAAATGTATGTTATTCAATCAAATTCGGTTTACATTATGAATATGAAAAAGTATGTTCTGGATTGAATTGAAGCTTCTCCGACAAATTCATATGAAAGTTGAATTGTACAGATGAATGTCCAAATGGACAAATGCATGTCCGATTGGACAAATTCATATGAAAGTCGAATTGTACAGATGAATGTCCAAATTGACAAATCCATGTCCAAATGGACTAATTTATATGAAAGTCGAAATGTACAGATGAATGTCCAAATTGACAAATGCATGTCAAAATGGACTAATTCATATGAAGGTCGAAATGTACAGATGAATGTCCAAATGGACAAATGCATGTCCAAATGAACTAATTCATATCTGGCATCTGCAATAGAACCAAAACAAATTCATTTTTCGTTTAAATTCCCACCTACGTCAAATGAAGAGGTCATAAAAATTATTGACAATCTTAACACTACGCATTCAAAAGGTCCTGATAGTCTTAACACTCATATTCTAAAAATCATTAAACACAATATCGCATCGCCTTTGTCGAACATTTTCAATAAAAGTTTTTCTTCTGGGGTTTTTTCTGACCATCTTAAAAAATCTATAATAGTACCAATCTACAAAAGTGGACCCAAAAACCAAGTGGGCAATTATAGGCCAATATCCCTGCTGAGTGCAATCTCAAAAATTATAGAAAAAATCTTTAAAAATAGATTAAGTAATTATGTAGAGAGCCGAAAACTTTTAAGCAAAAATCAGTTTGGCTTTCGGCCGGGGAGAGGAACGGACGATGCTATAGCGCAACTTACAGAACATATTTCTGGAAATATAGATCGCAGAAAGAAAAGCATTGCACTGTTCTTAGACTTAGCCAAGGCTTTCGATACAATTTCTCATAAAATACTCCTCAAAAGATTACAAAATATTGGTGTTGTAGGTATGCCTTACGAATGGTTAAAGAGTTACTTAACGGGTAGAAGCCAGCAACTCAAAATAGGCAATACAGTGAGTAACTCACTAGACACCAACTTTGGTGTACCACAGGGAAGCACATTGGGACCTCTTCTATTTATAATTTACATCAATGAGTTATGCAATCTACCAATAGGCGGAAAAATTATTACGTTCGCGGACGATACGGTAGCTATATTTGAAGGAGAGGATTGGGCTGAAACTCATAAACATGCTGAAAGTGGAATCAATGCGATAAAACAGTGGCTTGACAAAAATCTACTAACACTAAATATAGCAAAAACTAAATACATAAGATTCAGCTCAACCATAAATGGACGACCTAGTACATCGTACACAATAAAAACTCATAAGACTAATTGTATTTCCTATAATATGGACTTTAACTGCAACTGTGAAGCTTTGGAATGTGTGAACAACATCAAATATCTAGGTGTTATCATAGACAATCATCTTAAGTGGAAATATCACATCGACAATCTTTCAAGTAGGGTAAGAAAATTGATATACATTTTCTTTGCATTGCGAAACATAATTAAACAAAAAGACCTAAGAAAAATATATTTCGGACTGTGCAACCCCATCTTAACGTATGGTTGTATTGGCTGGGGAGCGTCAGGAAGAACGATTTTAGATCCGCTTGTAAAGGCCCAGAAATCCATAATTAGAGTCATTATGCGTAAACCCTACAGGTTCTCAAGCGACAAACTCTACAAAAAATTTAACGTTCTTGATGTTCGTCAAAACTTCATAAAAAAGATTATTATCCATGTACATAAAAATATAGAAAATTTTAATAAAATTGATCACAAATACAATACAAGAAGTCACAACAGAAAGGATCTCTTCGTCCCAGGGAGCAATACGGCAAAGTATCAAAAGACGTATGCGTATCTGGGACCGAAATTATACAATAAAATCCCCCCAGACTTAAATATTAAAAATTGCAAAATGTCCTGCATTGGTTCAATAATAACTAAATGGTTGATTGGCTTGGGTAGGGAGGAGTCTGAAAAACTATTATATAATGTGAATTAAAACGATACATGGTTACCTATGAATGGCACATTTAGTAAAAACTTAGTACATAGGTATTAATTAAAAAAAATAATAATAATTTAAATTGCATTTGGCACTTTACACACTTTGGTTCCTTAGAACAGGCAATCTGCCTAGCTAGGAACTAATATCGACCTAAAACAACGTAATAACACTTGTATTCATTTTAAATATATTCTCTTATTATGTAATATTATTTGTTATTTTGGCTTTAAATGTATCAAATGTAAATAAATAAATAAATAAATATGAAAGTCGAAATGTACAGATGAATGTCCAAATTGACAAATGCATGTCCAAATGGACTAATTCATATGAAAGCCGAATTGTACAGATGAATGTCCAAATTGACAAATGCATGTCCAAATGGACTAATTCATATGAAGGTCGAAATGTACAGATGAATGTCCAAATGGACAAATGCATGTCCAAATGAACTAATTCATATGAAAGCCGAATTGTACAGATGAATGTCCAAATTGACAAATGCATGTCCAAATGGACTAATTCATATGAAGGTCGAAATGTACAGATGAATGTCCAAATGGACAAATGCATGTCCAAATGGACGAATTCATATGAAAGTCGAATTGTACAGATGAATGTCCAAATGGACAAATGCATGTCCAAATGGACGAATTCGTATGAAAGTCGAATTGTACAGATGAATGTCCAAATTGACAAATGCATGTCCAAATGGACTAATTCATATGAAAGTCGAAATGTACAGATGAATGTCCAAATTGACAAATGCATGTCCAAATGGACTAATTCATATGAAAGTCGAATTGTACAGATGAATGTCCAAATGGACAAATGCATCTCCAAATAGACAAATTCGTATGAAAGTCGAATTGTACAGATTAATGTCAAAATTGACAAATGCATGTCCAAATGGACTAATTCATATGAAAGTCGAAATGTACAGATGAATGTCCAAATGGACAAATGCATGTCCAAATGGACAAATTCATATAAAAGCCGAATTGTACAGATGAATGTCCAAATTGACAAATACATGTCCAAATGGACTAATTCATACGAAAGTCGAAATGTACAGATGAATGTCCAAATGGACAAATGCATGTCCAAATGGACGAATTCATATGAAAGTCGAATTGTACAGATGAATGTCCAAATGGACAAATGCATGTCCAAATGGACGAATTCGTATGAAAGTCGAATTGTACAGATGAATGTCCAAATTGACAAATGCATGTCCAAATGGACTAATTCATATGAAAGTCGAAATGTACAGATGAATGTCCAAATGGACAAATGCATGTCCAAATGAACTAATTCATATGAAAGTCGAATTGTACAGATGAATGTCCAAATGGACAAATGCATGTCCAAATGGACAAATTCGTATGAAAGTCGAATTGTACAGATTAATGTCAAAATTGACAAATGCATGTCCAAATGGACTAATTCATATGAAAGTCGAAATGTACAGATGAATGTCCAAATGGACAAATGCATGTCCAAATGGACAAATTCATATAAAAGCTGAATTGTACAGATGAATGTCCAAATTGACAAATACATGGCCAAATGGACTAATTCATACGAAAGTGGAATTGTACAGATGAATGTCCAAATGGACAAATGCATGTCCAAATGGACTAATTCATATGAAAGTCGAATTGTACAGATGAATGTCCAAATGGACAAATGCATGTCCAAATGGACTAATTCATATGAAAGTCGAATTGTACAGATGAATGTCCAAATGGACAAATGCATGTCCAAATGGACTAATTCATATGAAAGTCGAATTGTACAGATGAATGTCCAAATGGACAAATGCATGTCCAAATGGACTAATTCATATGAAAGTCGAATTGTACAGATGAATGTCCAAATGGACAAATGCATGTCCAAATGGACTAATTCATATGAAAGTCGAATTGTACAGATGAATGTCCAAATGGACAAATGCATGTCCAAATGGACTAATTCATATGAAAGTCGAATTGTACAGATAAATGTCCAAATGGATAAAGGCATGTCCGATTGGACAAAACGGACACCCAATTGGAAGATCAGTTTGCCCAGTATGACATTAACCAAGAATGTATGTTAATTCAATCAAAATCGGTTTACATTATAAATATGAAAAAATATGTTCTGGATTGAATTGAAGCTTCTCCTACCTTTTTATTTTAATGGAATTAAAATAAAGTTATTAATTACATTACAAAAAATATAAGCGTAAAGTATTAAGTAATTGGTTTTTTCATTAGATAAATATGTTGTTACATGTTAAGAAACAAATTATAAAAAATACTCCTTAATGGCTCAGATTATTTTTGACTCGATTCATTGACTAAATATTATTCATTATTGTAAAATTTTTCTTTATAATATAAAAACAACTTTGGCACTACTTTCCTGGTGCAGATAATACTAAGTACACACGGAGTTTTAAAGGGGTAAGAAGTCAAATATTCCTTGTAATTAATAAGCATTAACTTTGTGGCTCGTTATAATTTACAATAAAATGTATAAATTTGTTTTAGACCACTTTAATGTAATGTTGTAAACAGTGTTAAACAAGTCTATCAGGGCGTTGAAAATTAATCAATAAAATATTTCTAGGTGGTCAAATTTTCAGACCAAAAACACAACATGATAGGTATTTCCTTCACATTACATCGGCTACCTTCCATTTCATAACAAGGTCGCCTTTACAAAATGTTAAGTATTTCTCCTGATTGCACAACGCGCATCATGAGACCATGTAAGTAAGTATTGAACAGTTTTAACTGAAGAGTAAACCGATAGAAGTGGGTTCGTGCGTGTCCTTGTACTCGAAGTAAGCTCAATTTTGCCTCACTTCTGGTGAATACGGCAAACTTTTGTTCCTGACCAAATAATATACTCGTAATGTCTTCTTTTAAGCAGATAATAGAGGTACGACTAATCTACGATAGTACGAACTATTGGCGCAGCCATTGAAATAGGTAGAAACAATAACGGGGCACCACTGTGTGTAGATGCGATTTGCAGTATGCGTGAGCGATGTCGAAGATACTTTGTCATTACCAATATTCTTTTATATTTATTTATTCTGTTTTTGTTTTACATATCGACCCTTTGGAATAACAAGGTTCCATCTGTTGCGGAAACGTCACGCTGTTATGGGATCTATGGCAAGCTACCTTATAGTTCATTACCGCGTGATGTTAAAGCAACAGATGGAACCTTGTTATTCCAAAGGGTCGAGATGTTGTAAACTTCAGGTAGTTATAAAAAACTCAGTTTATGTACAAATAGGAATATAAAAGTACAAAAATCTGATCAGGCAACGGCTATATTTGCATTCATCTAAACAAAATAATAAAAAAGAAACAAACAAAATATCAGTATTAAAAAAAAAGTTATCTCAAATGACAATTAAATCAAAGATAGTCAAGAAACACAAGAGACAAGAGATAAACGAAAAATACAAAAGAGGTAAGAGACGAAAAAGACGCACGAGACACGAAAGACAAGAGAGTTATTAAATTATTATTAAATAAACGAAAAATACAAGAGAGGCAAGAGACGAAAAAGACGCACGAGATACGAAAGACAAGAGAGTTATTAAATTATATAACAAGTGATACATAATAAAATTGGTACGACATATTTTTGGAAGCGAAGAATTATTTTCTGTATCTGTATAAATTGTCAATGAAAATATCTGCTTCAGCACCCTCTATCTATATATCGTCGCTTCAGTTCGTTTTTATCCAACAGACCAAAACTGAGAAATGGCACTTTAAACTTTTTTTACGATAGAAGCACATATATTTTGGAGGACGTAAGACAAAGTGTCTTTTGAAAACCCCTTAAATAATTGTTTATAATTTTTTTTTGAACGAGTATCGCATAAATAAAGGCTTTTTGAGAACATTTGCATACTTAATTTCACGAAAAATGGTCTGTTGGACAAAAACGAACTAGAGCGACGATATAACGATCGTCCAGTTGATCTCCAAAAAATCTATATTTGAGATGAGTATGCAATTATGCATACAAGTGTACCCTCTATCTGGTACAATACTCAGATTACACATGAGCACCACCTAATCAATTACAATGCAGAAAAACTTAGAGTGAATACAAAATGTTGATGTTTTTTGAGTCACTAGTAGGGCACTTCAAAATTTCATAATAATGTACCGGATCATTATGCCTTCCGGTGTTATTTTATAGCTAGGTAAAATGCAGATACATGTTATTCGATCATTGCTTTCCTCTTTATCTCAAAATCTAGTATTGGGAGATTTCTGATTTCAACTGAACGATCTATATCTATAAGATTTAGAAGAGACATATAAATATTACATAATACATTATTATACACTACAGTCACATTTTAGTGATTATTGATCATCATTTGGTTCAGTGGCAGCATTGCTTACATTAGTACATATCACGCAATAACATTGCACAAGTATTTACTAAAATGGATTAGTTTTGCCAACCTTCTGTAGAAACTCGACCATTGGGATAAACCCGTGATTTCTCGCTTCATTAGTCACTTCATCTCGTGTTAGGGCTTGTCGGTCTCTTATCGCTGGGTACCAATCAGTACCAATGGCCTGTAGAGTGAAATAAAGTACACACTTTATATAGTATTTGCTGTATTCAGCTATTATTAGATTTATACATTAGTGTGTTCATAGTGTGATAACTGATAACGGTACTTGAGTTAACAGTCATACCATGTGTGATTTGGCGCTAAAGGCATTCCAAAATCGTCAAGCATAACATATATATTTTTATATCCATCTAGGGAACGGGGAAATTCATTGGTACAAACATTTGTTATTCCCCCATTCCAAGACTCAAGTATTTATTTTATTTTAATTGATCGTTCCACATCTTCCTAGGATGTCCCGGATTTATTTTTTCTTCCACTTGAGCACATGTCTGATATCCTTGATAGGTTAACTCTACGTGTTCAAACAATTCCTGCGTTAATTTTGTATCTTAGCATTCGTAAAATAGTACATATTTTATTTATAAGCCTAGAAATTTCATTTTTATAGCATTCATCTTTTTTCTGCTTGTTCTATACGTCCCTGTTATGTATCAGGTTTCAGATCTCAATAATGCCTAGTTCTGACTGGGAGAGTGTCCGAACACCACAATTGTAGGCTAGTCAGCTCTTTAGTAGATTGAATCGATTTGGTTCTATTTTTTCGGCGAGTAGAGTCCCATTCCACGAGTCCCTTCGCAGTTCAATCGTAGACGCAGACGCGCGCAATATGTCGCCCCGTTAGAGCGAAAATACTACTCTAAAATTCTTTTTTTTGTAGCTATTAATCTATTTTCTTGAACAGAATTTATTTATTTTCATCTCACTAATTTATTCTTCCACCTCTTCAAAAATTAGCATTGAAAAAAAAAGAAACTGATAAATCTGCCCTATGTCTACTCTTTCATTTCTTGCATACAATAATTATCTCAGATTGAAACACCACGGTAATATTATGCAGCCTTTCTAATTTTGGCATTAACAAATATTAGATGCAGGTAGTTCATACTACGAAGTACAAAATGTAATAAGATAATGTTTACATAAGAAATTATGCCAAAACTTTCCCCTTTGAAACTCTCGCTGACAGTGCGAGAATTTTGGCAATGATTTCGCTTTATCACATGCCATGTCTCACGTCTGCGACGATCCTTGTACACCCTTGAACCCAAAAATTTACCCCATGGTCAAAAGTTGAATAGAAACCCGAAACAAAGGCCATTATGCTAAGTGTTGAGTTTCTTAGAAACTCGTAAATGAACAAAACAAATCGTTATTGCAATCTCTGTAAACAAACAATAACATCTTCAGGTAGAAAAGTGAAATTTTGTGAATATTATGATTGTATTAGGAATACGAGTACACTAATGAGGTAACATGACATTAATATATTCTTATCAAAGGATACTATCTCTCCACGGGGACAATCAGTGGAAAAGGTACACCACTGTATACACCCTCTCACCTAAACGATGTTGCCAAAGAGAAAGTTATGTAATACAAGTGAAACCTTGCATTGGACAAAAATGTTCGTTGTGTTTAGCTGTAACATTATTTTGTTTTCGCGCAAGGAATGCACCAATTCCTAATCTAAGTGTAAGAAAAATGCAACAGGAATTCCAATCCTCTATTCAGTGTATAATTCAAGGTTGAATCATAACGTGTTCCCAAGAGTAAGATATTTCGCAGTGGAATGTAAATATTGTCTGGGAAATGCTTTACTGTTCTAACAACGCTCAAAATCTGAATAAAAAATGATCCATGAACTTGGGAATCTAAAATATAATAGAACAGTAAACCGCGGATAGACGCTGTCGGTCCCAAATCCCGTAATAAGTCGCTTGGGGAATGCAAAAGGTGAGCTCGATTACGGGAAACCGAAAATCACGATCAAGGTGGAAGAAACCCAGAGGCAGGCCGAGGAAGAGGTAAACTGACCGCATGAAGGGGGTTTGGAGTAAGATAAGATCAAGCTCTGAGCTCTGAGGACTATAGCCAGTGGAAATCAGCCGTGGAAGACACCGATTTCCAACCTTTACTTACGGCCATTGTTCCCAATACTACTGATCTACTGACGAGCCGACATTTTGGCTCAACAAATAATGCAATATATACCTCTTCCCATCGCAACTCTCCGACCAACATGCGAATCGAGCTTTACTAAACAGCTGATCCGAGACTCAGATTGATCGATCAAAAAGTTGGGAACAATAAACGTTGTACTGTGACACAATTTTTATAAATGATAATAACTAACAGGATAAAAAAAATGATGGCAAATTACAAAGAAACTAATATTTTTATGTTAATTTTTTTTTATAAGAAAAACTTTTCTTGTTTACGTTAGAAGGTTATTCCCGTCAATGTAATATATCATTGAAGAAGAAAACAAAAATAATAATCTAAATTAAAATATGAAAATGAACAAGACACAGAAAAATAATAAAATAAAATACGACAGTCTCGTAATAGATCTCAATGGCTGAATTGGTTAGAACGCCCGTCCCGGTAAGACGTGAGATCTGGGTTCGAGTCCCACTTGCGACCATTATGTTGTATTATTTTTCTGTGTCTTGTTCATTTTTATATTTTAATTTAGATTATTATTATCGTCTTCTTCTTTAATAAGATATTTTTATGAGTCATATAAAAATCAAAGACCGTAAAAGGAAGAAAAAATGTGACCATCTAACTATAACAAGAATTGGACGTGTCTATTGACAATGCAATCAATTTTCGAATTCGCTATAATCTGGTAATGTTCATTTTTCCAATGTAATTTCGTGGGTATTTCAAATATATATTCCGAGAATTCATTATCAGTACCGCCACTTATCATTTATCATCAATGCTTATTAACATCGGAGATAAACAATGAATAATTTGAACATGGGCTCGTGGCGCCCTGGCTGTTAAAATGTACAGACAGCCAGACATGATACCAAAAAGATAGGAGAGATTAATCCCAAATTCTGAAAAATCTGTAGATTAATACACATATTTATCGGTTGATTGGACGATATGCCTTTTAATGACCATGAATCACGGATGCTTTATTATCTATTGTATTATCATTGTTACTTGTAATTGTACATATTTAAAGGATATTCCGAACAGAAAATGAGGTGGCATCGCCATGATTTATTTTAGAACGAGTAGATGATATTATTTGAAATGTATGCAATTTAGATTAGGCTGAGAAGAGATTACGAGAATTACTAACTGATTTAAACTAAGATAAGTGATAATATGACTAATTTAGACGGGGACAGGAGAGGCTAACCTGGCCAATTTAGATCAGAGAAAGGATATAATATTATAATATTTTAATTAATGAAAATAATATTAGCGAAAGTCAATCGAAAATCCAAATAAGAAAAATTAGAATCTGTTTCGGATTTTCGATTGACTTTAGATAATATTATCTTCATTAATTAAAATATTATAATTTGAGGTTTAACTCTTTAAGTTAAAAAGTTAAAAAATATAAATAACAATATAATATTATGTTTACTGACCTATTTAGAACGGGAAAAGGAGAGAGAACCGGGTTTACTAACTAGTTAAAATAGGTTTAGAAAACATTGTGGGATGACGCTAAATAATGGAACTAAATAATTAAATATATTGAACTAAATAGATGGAACTTAAATAGATGGAAATTAAATAGATGGAACTAAATAATTAAATATATTGAACAAATGCATCAGAAATAAAATCGGTATGAAGTAAAACAAAGAAAACAACTGACTGATGCAGTAATGATGGGAGGAAGGAATTTCATTGTAGATTGACCAATTTAGATAAGAGAAAGCAAATAATTCTAGGTAGATTAGCAAATTTAGAAATAAATAGGAGTATAACCATAAAATGCAAGGTTGACTTACAGATTCAAATCAGGACAGGATGGAATTGAAGATAAACTGATACAGTTACATTTGAAATATGACCTACCAATTTAGGAATAGGAGAAATGTATCATTTGAACCAAACGTGATGGGGCCCAATTCACATAGGAATATTAAAAAATAATACTTGTTTCATTAAGGACAAAATGAATAATATAAAAACGAAACAAAATTTCATATCTGGGTTATTAATGTTATTATTAATTATTAGCGCTCTGGGGTTTGAGACAACGATGAAGAATGCTTATTGCGCAATAACTATTGTACAGGTTTGAATTGGTTTTATATTCAGGTAGCAAATAAAGTTTTTAAAAACAACCTGTCAGTGGTTCAGTGGGCATCGCGTTTGGGTCTCACCCAGGCGTTCCGTGTTCGATTCCTCGGCTGGCTAAGTCCTCCACCACAACACAAGCAACATCTTCCGCTTAGTGTGGTGGTAGTAGGAGATTTTCAAATGTTGTTGGGTTATTCGTAACCCGGGAATGTTTGTCTTTCTTTTAAAAAAATCAAATCAAAAAAATCAAATCAAGTTCATGTTTGGACAAGTGCAGAGGTGTGGTGTGTGTTTCAATCGTAAATAGAAAGAGATATCTTGTTGCTAAGGAATTAAAATACAGTTATCACATAATGAACGTGTTTGTCTAATATATCATTTATTGTCTCCGAATTCAGAAATGAGGTTGAGTTGTCTTAAGTCTGGCCTGAGTTAAAAAAATAATAATAATATTGTAACTGAATTGAGTTTCCATGGAGATACTTTGCAATATTACATTTTGTTACGTATGCGTAAGTCAATGTCATGGGAGTTGATTTTGAGGGATATAGATTATTGTCGGATAAGGTAGCCGAAACAAAAGGGCAAAATAAAAGGTATGATATTGACGCTCAAGGTAGATAAAGCATTGTGGAAATGATGCAACCAATGTTTTGAAATCATAATAAATAATGGGAAAAGAAAGAACAACGTGGAGGTAGAATTTTCATCAAATTGACTGCAGTCTAGTAAGCAGAAGGAAAGGTTTTGGACAATCTAAAGTTAACGATCATCTGGCGAACTAGCCTTAAGATTTCATCATTCATCATTCATAAGGTTATAATACTGGAATGGATCATTCATCAGACAGCACACGTGCCAAGAATGGAACATAGCCGACCTCTAAAGTGTCCACAATTTATCAAACCTGCAGGACGACGGAGCGTTTGGACACCTTATCTTAGGCATCTTGTAAGGTGTCAAATTCAATAAGGGACCGGAAGGAAACAAGAGGAGACCATCAGGGTTTTTCTGGATAGCCAGGACTCTCCAAGGGTTTTAGCATCAATGACTTGTACACGTGTATGTAAGAAGAAGAAGTTGATCCCAAAAGGATACCAGAACACTTTCAAATTCAGCCATCCTGACAAATCGGCAGTTGCCGAGCACTTAGATAATTGACACCAGCCATTACTTTAGATTTGTTCATGATGTCCTGGGAAGACCCGAAACGCCATCGAGCACGTCTAATTAGTGAGCAAGTAAAATGCTATTAGAGACGACGGAGCTATAGACTTAATAATTAATGGTATCCGGTACTTGGTGGCTACACCAAAACTGAACGCTAAAAACCAGAATAATTTGATGATTTATATTAAAAATTCTGGCCTTTAGAGGATTGGAGCTCGTAACATGGTAGCAATCGCTTCTACTTTCATAATCACACATCACCACAATCAACAATCTACACATTTACCTTGATGATGATGGACACAGTAAAGCTGCCTGAGACGTTGGCCAAAGAAGTTGGAAGCGCAAAATAATTCAAAATAATTCATTATACTTTTTGCCGTGAAAATCTAAAACCATACCGGAAGAAGTTGATATAAATGTATGTATCCTCACATATCCTACTAGGTCCCAGGACATGACTATCTCACATGCTCAGCTGATGAAATACGTTGTTACAAATTACATACGAAAGCGTAGGAAGTATATTGTCCACAAAACATGATTGAAATTAGCACCTTCACATCTCTAATAATAACAGGACATATTCCCGATTTATGTATGATTACAACTTTTATCTCTGGCAGACAAAATTCATAATATTGATGTCAAGTGCCGACTCAAATTAAGCCATTAGCGGATGTAACACGTTTGGTACAGGTGGAAGTAGGCGGTAGATGATGTTGCATCAGATTTTTATAATAAATGCGCAGTTCCTTTTATATGGCATTGTGATAACATTATTAGTCTAGCCGTAAGTCTGGACATCTTTTAAAACGCAAATAATATGATTTCTGAATCATGGTCTGAATCGTAACGCCCTGGCTTATTTATTTATAGGTATAGTGGGTTATAAATACTCAATTTATAAAAACATCAAATTATAAAAATTACATAGAAGTTCACATAAAAAATGATAGAGAGAGAGGTAAGAGAAACAAAGAGAGACACAAGTGATGCATGATATAAATAGCTCATCATATTTATTAGTAATAGTAGCACATTTTTTTCTGAATGCACATAAATTATTGGCCAAAAGGTCTACTTCAGCACACTCTATCAATTAGATATATTTATATATAAGTAGATGTCAATTTGTGTACGACGAAATGTTTTTTGATAATTATAAGATTTCACTTTTCCGAAAAGTCTCATTAATTTAATAATGTATTAAAATGGAAATTACATAAATAAGAAAACTTTCTTGACATCTCTTTTATTTTAAACTGGTCGAAGGATTTTATGGAATGGAAGCCTGGACACTTACTGAAGAACAGATACTGCGACTTGAGGCATTCGAGATGTGGATCTACAGAAGAATACTCAAAATTAACTGGATGGACAGAGTTATAAATGAAGATGTTATGGTTCGGATGAATAAAGAAAAATAAGTTATTAAAACAATAAAAATCCGAAAACTTCAATATCTATGACACGTGATGAGACATCTGGAGAAGTACAAGATCTTGCATCTCATAATGCAGGGGAAGATTGCCGGAAGACGGGGCCCTAGAAGAAGGAGGACATCGTGGCTGAAAAACTTGAGACAGTGGTTTGGCCAGTCTACTGTAGAGCTGTTCCGGGCGCAGTAAACAAAGTCCGCAAAGCCAACATGATAGCCAACGTCCGTTGAACGGACAGGGCACGAGAAGAAGAAGAAGAAGGATTTGCATTAGTTTCAAAGATATATGAATAGTTTTACTCTCAATTTTATTTGATTAATTCGTGTTCTTTCACAATTTTATTAAATAAACATACAATTAATTAAAGGCACTTTCAGACCACCTTTCAGATTTGAAACGTTGCTTGGAATAGCCTTAGCCGTTTTTGGTGACCAGGTCTAAATAGCCAGGTACTTCCCAACTTCCTCCTCTCCACCTTTTCAGTCTCAAAACATACCTCCGTAATTGTCTCACTGTCGAGAGTTAGGCTCTTCTGAGGTATTCATATAAAAAAGGCTTAGACGAATTTTATTATATACAATGTCATTCTATGTGTGTATTATTTGTAAGAATATTGATTAGTCGACATCATTGGTTAAATTTAATACATAATATTAGTGTGTAATTAAAAAGAGCAAAGTCCCTTTCAAAAGATTGTCGGTTATTTAACCTCTTTTCTTTGGCCCTTGGCCCAGTTGGGTCGTGAAAGCGTTGGGTTTCGTGTTGCGTTGAAACCGGGTATTCCCAAAGCATTGATGCAAGAACTGGATGTCTGCAGTCTGCCATCACACAGATTCCAGCATCCCGTTTTCCGGTAATCCCCGACCGGTTACGCATACACTCTCCTATCCTGTTTCTACAAAACAAGTTAATACATTCTCGACATTCCGGAACGGTGAGCAACTCTCTGGTATTTGTATTGGTACAGATAGGTACCGAGTGGTACCAAGTCCCTCGATCAATTTGAAATGAAATTTGATCCAAAATGAACCTAATTCTGTACTTCTTGAAAAGTCAAAATGAAATAATAGTTTTTAATGGTAGTCAAGATTCTAGATTTTTTGGAATGATAAAATGTTTCATTCAATATAGGCAAATTACAAATGGCACGGCAGTGAAGCAAGGAACTGAAAGAGGAAGGATGAAAGTAGACTGAATACCGCAGAACTGAGATCCCTGAAACGTATGCGTGGTAAAACCATTACGATAGTCTAAGAAAAGTATAGATCCTAATGTAAGAGGAATTAGTAAGATTAAGAAAGGGACCCTCAGATGGCTTGGGCTTGTGGAATGAATTAACGAATAAAGGAGTGTAAGGAGATATACGATGCAAATATGAATGGTAGAAAAAGTCGGGGATGCCGGAGGAAGACATGGCACGGTCAATTAAATCAGATACTTTAGTCGGGCCAAGTCAAGAGTCAGAGTAATAGAAGAGTATGAATGAGAGGATGTATGAATATGAATGAGGAAAGGAGTGTGTTGTTTGGCGGTCCGCCCACTCTTAGTAATGATTGCGTCCACTTATAGGTAAGATAAATTTAATGAATAATGTAGAAATTTCATAATAAGAAACAAAAATTGAATCATTGTCATTACACTGTATTTAATATTTGATTTGGCGTAATGGAATTTTAAAGATGAAATCACTGTAATTATTAGGTCAACATAACCTAATTACTAATTACTAATATAATTACTTTATTTACTAAGTATTTTTAATTTTAACTAAGTCGTTTGTCATTTAGGAAGCTAAATCCATGGTCTATAGTGTACCATCGTCTATGGATTTCTTATTTATTCCGTCATTATCGGTCTGGTAATCAACCGTGCGGCCGTGCTCTGGAAAACGGTTTAAAATCATCGGTATTTACGCATCTCGATCCGATATTGGAAAGTAATCGATTTCACTGTGCTAGACCCCCAGGGAGCTTGTCGCCAAGTCACTGAATAAAACACGCAACCAAAATTCATATTATTCGTTGAGTCACCCGTGAAACATTTGAACAAGCACTATGAAAGTGTGTTCGGTATATGTAATAATAATATATTAGTGTGGGTAGTAGGCTGGTATTAGACAGGTAAGAGGTAGCTGATAGCTAGTGGGTGGGTTCTTTAGCTAGTAGCAGGCAAAGGCGTACATTCCATATAGTTTAATTAGCAATGTATAGTCTACCCTGCCTTATTCGCGAAAATTATGAATAATATTAAAATTTATGAACTTTCAAGAAAACAATCTTTATCTACTTTTAAAAATATGTGCTAAGTTCCAGCTACGAATCGCAGACCATACCTAGGGACGCAAAAAAAAGTATCGATACTTTGTGGTATCGAGTACTTTTCCTTTCGATACCGATACTTTTGTACTCGATACTTTGTATTCGATACTTTTACTCAATAAGTACTTTGTGACAAGTATCGATACCTTTAAAATTTTGGATAAGCGGCTCATGTTTATGGCAATGCCATCTAGTTAAATCAGTCATAAATCTATTAGGTTTTAAAAATTTTATGATGTTTAGTTCCAAAAAAATCCCCTTAACTCAGAAGCCTCTGAGACTCCACATCTAGAATAGTGATAAGAAAAAATAATGTCTATAACTGGTAAAGTAATAAATAAATAATTTAACACACTAAAATTTCTCAACTGTCCTGCCAAAGCACAAAGTAGAGAAAAAAATGTATTGCAAAAAAATTGTTTTAGTTTTTAGTTCGTGTTTTAACAGGGCAACTGTGTTTCATTATTTATTTAATTACGCACGTTTAATTTTGCAGTTGACTATGTGCATAAAAAAACATTACACTTTTATGAGTACCAAATCAATTCGTGAATTTACAGATCCTTTTTTATTATTGATTAAACGTTGTAAAATTTGATTGTATCTTTTTTCATTTCACTGACGTTGACGTCCTCTAACCTTTTTTCTTTTCTAACTAAAATATAAAATTTAGAAAATTGGGGGGGGGGGGGGGTATGCAGTTAGGTGTTACCAATCAGAGCTGTAAATCAGGACCTATGCCATGAAATGTACTCGATACTTGAAGAAACGATACTTTTGTTTCAATACTTTTACGAGGACGATACTTTTTGTTCGATACTACTCATGAGTATAGTGTCGATACTTTCGATTCGATATCGTGTCCCTAGCCATACTCATAGCACACAATAACCTATCAAAAGTAAAAACTAAATATGCCAAATCGTGAGCAAACGTCAGAGAATTCAATGTTTACTTTAATCTAAACATGATGTGTACATTTGCTGTACGTACGCATTCAAGAGATGAATCGTTTGTATTAGCGTCTAAATAGGCAGAGCTTTTCCCGGAAAATTCAACAATCAGTGCCATCTGTCGAAACCTGCATTAATTACTATAACTTTATTAACGAAATAAGGATAATACAATGACTAAATAAAATACCCTAAAAGAGGACTTGGCACACCAATAAAATATTCTGTCCAAACGGTTATTCAAAAATGGCGGCTAAGACGGAACCAATATTCTTCTTCTTTCGTATGGTGGGGGGGTCAGAAGGGGACATCTAGGTCTGCCAGCCAGTCCAGGGCCTCAGGCGTCACCCCGTGGACCTCATCAATCCCGCCGGGGAATGAATGGAGCGGGCATTCGTTGACCACATGTACGGTGGTCTGCACCGCACCGCATTCACATTATGCCGCTACGTAAGGGGTCAAAGACCACCAGGTCTCCCGGCCAACGGGAATCACTAAATATAGGGGAACCAATATTTATTACCTATCATATATATTATTATTTAAAATCATAAATTTTTTAATTTTTTTAATTTAATAAAACTGAAATTAAAATATTTTTTTAAATCTCTACAATAAAATTCTATATGTACCTTACTAGTAAATTACATTTTTATGTATATATTCTGTTTTATTGATTTGTAACCCACATAATTAACATTGTAAGCGTATACGCACACGCTTGCTTTTGTGGGTATACTTTCTTTTACTTACTATTTGAGGTTTAGATAATTATTATAATATTTTTAATCATCATTTATTTTGCTAATTTGCCTTAATTTTTATTATATACATGTGTGTTATTTTCTTACGAACACTACAACAAAATTTTTAATTTTATACCTAAAAACTTTATTCAATTGAAAAATTTGTATGTAAAAGCCAACTAAGGCGTTAATAAATAATTAATAAAATAAATAAACATAAAATGAATAATAACCAAAGAAACCATATAAATGTAACGCTATTTTTTTACCGTTTGGACAGAATGTTCGGTACGTATTTGGAATGCTGTGTCAAGTCCTTCTCTTAGGTATTTTGTTTTGGAATAATATAACATTTAAAAGTATTTTCTGTGTTTGTTTAGCGAAAAAAATATTTAAATTGTATATATCCAGTAAATAAATAGGCTTGTACATGCACATATAAATAATTGGACTTGCAATGCACTAAACGAGTATTTTTGGCTACTAATATTTTTCTAAACTCTTTTTCAATGAATTTGCAATTTTCCCTTTTGCCTACCCTAATCCCAAAACTCAGTGCACGCCAATGGTAGCAGGTAACCGTGAAATGTAAACCACAAACACATGTAAGTTGACCTGTCAAGGCTGAGGTAATATCGGTATTGTGTAATAGGTTAAACATCCCGCATTCTGCAGGCGGTCAATGACCTTTCAGAATTTCTCTGAGAATTTGAGATTTACCAGCAAGCAGTTTGAATTATGTATGAAATAGGTAAGTGGGTTATGTATTGTTGGAACTAGCTGGTCTTTCTGAAATTCTGAATAATATTGAATAATTAATGTTCACGGAAAATTAATGTTCCCGGTGTTTTCTTTTCTCTACTTATTATTTTTTTTTATGTGAGTACCGCTAGAGTCCCAAATAGGTTAGGAAACCATCTGGCGTGCTAGCATGGTCGATTGATATGAAGTTACCGACCGATCGTCGGTTACTTCTCATCGTTCCCTAGGACAACTGCAGATCGCAAACAAATAGGTAACAGTTCACAATGACTAAGTGTCCTTAATATATTCGATATCAGCTGTCGTTTATACGTTAGCGATGTGCAGTTGTCCTAGGGAACGATGAGAAGTTACCGATAGTTATCCTATCGATAGTTATCGAGCGAGTGTGCTAGGGCCTCTGGAGCCAGTGAGACTATGGCATTCCTAAATCGGTTATTTTGTCAGGGTGAAGGTAGATGATTGTGAAATAACACAAATTAATCAAATACAATTTACTTTGACTTCAGAATTCGTAGCCAAAGATCGTAACTACTAAACCACAGCAGCCGTCAGACTACTTTGAGTTTTATTTTTATTTAATGGAATTTGTATGTGAATATCGCACGATAGTACCAAATGCTCCCGTCTGTATCCAGTGAGACTATGGCATTTCCAATGGAGGTATGTTGTGAGGCTGAAGGTAGTGGGGGGGGAAGAAAATGGGGGGGAGGAAGGTGGGGAAATACCGGGCTGTTCAGAACTGGTCACCAAACACGGCAAAAATCATTTCAAAATTAGTTTAAATTATTAATGGTGGTCTTGCACCAGGGCGATACCTACTCTTATCAAAGAGAATCTTATGACATCATTGGAGATAGGTACTGTTAAAGGAATGAGGAAAAACAGTGGCTGGCAAATCATTCCACAGCCGAGCTGTTAAACGCAAGAACGAGTCGTAGAAACAATCCATTCTCAATAGACAAATTTAATGTCAAACGGGTACGGTTGGGCACGCGTGATTCCCGATAGTGAATGAGCACTGATGCCGAAGGGATCGATGATAATAGTTCATCGAAGATCGAAGCATATTCCATTGAAGGATTTATGCTTGCTATTCAAGATAGAGTCATTAATACCAAAAATTATAGGAAGCATATTATCAAAGATCCAAATCAAATTGATGATTTATGTAGAAAATGTATGGCTTTTCCGGAAACTATAGAACACATTATATCAGGATGTTCTATATTAGCGCCGTCTGAGTATACATTTAGGCACAATCAGGTTTTAAAAATAATTCACCAAAGTTTGGTAATTAAACATAACTTGATTGACTGTCATAATATAGTACCATATTATGAATACGAACCAAATTCATTTTTAGAAAATAATTTCTTTAAATTTTACTATGATAAAACTATACTAACAGATAGACCAATTAGTCACAATAGACCCGATATAGTTATACACGACAAAATTAAAAAAAATAACTTATATCATTGATGTAGCTATTCCAAATTCCTGTAATATTCAAAAATCTGTTTCTGAAAAAATAAGAAAGTATACAGATAGTTTTTCCTATGGGAAAAACTAAACCCGTTCCTGTAAATCTGGTGATAAAAAATAAATTAGATTAGGAAAATTAGGAATTCCACAGAGCCGAACCCTCTGATATGAAAATATCTGGAGACGGTGAATTATATTTCCATTTAATAGTTTGGTAGATTAACGTGTTGTTCTTGTATTGTTTTGTATTAATTATACTTATATAATGCACTTGCATAACGTGGATTTACTAGATGATCATTTATATGGAAAAGAGTATGAACGGGTTTAGTTTTTCCTATGGGAAAAACTAAACCCGTTCCTGAAAATCTGGTGCGTAAAAATAATACGTAGAACAAGCTCAATTCCTTTACCCTGCCCAATCCGTTCCCCATTATAATGTCCATATTGTTATGAACTAACATAATGTGAATAGTGGTTATCTTAATATATAAAAACGAATGTTTCTTTGTTTGTCGCTTATGGGTTCCTAAAACAGTCAACCGTTTGAGATGAAACTTTGGTGATTTTGGTGGCACGCGAGTTGTTAGAGAAACTTGTGTATTTCATAGAGTTTAGCACCAAGAATGATAGGAAAAAAAGGTTCAAAATAATAATAAATAAATTCAACAATAAATGCAATAGAATTTTCCGTACTGATACTGTCAACCAACTTTTTTCCTTGTTTACGTTTCAATGACACTGCAATTTTTCAAAATAATTAACAACCAGTTGCAATTAAATAAAACTTATGTACTGTTTATTTCCTCGCGCATGCTGTGAAGTCATTATACCTAACTATGTAAGTACTGTTAGTAATTGTAATGTTAATATGTCATAAGCGTCATTAATCACTTTAGGTTATTTTTCGACATTCGAACAGCAAAATGTAATATACATCTTTTTCCACAAAAATTCCTTAAATCAAATATACAAGGCGTATATGGGTACAACTTCCCCGGGAACCATTAATTGGAAAACCAACGAATCTGCCATTGGTCACCCTAAGAAATTTCCACATGGCTTATGTCATATTTAAGGTCAGCATGTAAAGAAACAATAATTTAAAAAATATTATAAAGAACCCATACAGAAGAAAAGTACTATGATAACATTGATTTTTTTTAGGTCTGTTATCTCAGCCCACTCGTAAGCGCCTCCGCCCACTCAGGCAACTGAAAACTCTCAACTGCCAACTGTCTTTGTATGACAATGTGATGGCCCGCACACTTCACAATCACACAAAACCCCGTTGTCAATGGTAACGCAAGCGGTGACTTGCGACTTGCTCTACTGGTTGCCCTAGGCGGCCATTGATAGTTGCCAACTGTCAGCTGATTGTTCTTCTTCTATGGTTAACCAAGCTTTTTGACCAATCAAGACAGAGAAACAGCCGGTTTTAGTTGGTTTTCAGTTGCCTCAGTGGGCGGAGCGCCTAACACATCTACGAAAAGAAAAAAAAAGGTTAATATCAGGTTATCGTGGTTGCATATTTAATATGAACAATGTAACGATTTTGACGAAAATTAATTAAATATACAGTAATTTTTCTATTTTTTCTCCATCTTCTACAATATGAGCCATGTAAAAATATCAAATATTTAAGACGATGGAAAATAAACCATGTGAGGACAATCAAAATAGTACATAAAAAGAGTCATATCCTCTGCATATCACTGAACAAATCAATTGCCTTGGTATGTACATTATATTATTATCATTTTGTGATGCCTAATTGTCAAATATGAATAAATTTTAATTAAATATTTTGACATTATTATAGTATTAAGAAAACTGCATATAGAAAATCTGTGCATAGAATATGAAGCATGTGAGAAAACGCGTTAAAATTCAATTTTCTGGAATAAAATAATTAATGTTTGCCAAAATATATTCTTACAACGAACGAAATATATTTTTCCTACTTTGTCCATAATTAAAATTATTATTTTCATTTTGTTATTTTTTAAACAGGTGTTATCGATTTTCTCAGAATGTACTCAATCTCACATGGTTCATATTCTATAGTTTAACGACGTTATGTTTTATTTCAAGATAATCTATGCACTGAGAAAATTTATTTATTCAGGGATTTCCTTATCTATGGTCCATCAAAGACAACAGAGCAATTTTTTTTCACAAGTAATTATAATTATAACACTTAATTAGACAAGCTCTAGAAATTTACTATAACAACATTGATATCAAGAGTCCATCAAGAGAAAGTATAATGATCGGTAATTCAAAAGATAAGACAGATAAATCATTAAACGTGGCTTTAAATTACATCGTGTGATTATAAACACTTGTTTACAATAAAACCGCAGAAGCACTTTGTCCTTTTTTGCGTATAGATAAGAAATTTATAACATGATAGATTAATTAATAGATACCCTAATATGGAGCGACTTTTCATTGGGAGGGAAACTTTGATCATCGCGGATGTCTGCTTATTTCTCGCTTACTTTTAATGATTTTTTTCAGGTAACGTGGATACAATAATCCATCGAAAATAAGTGTCAAATAACTTGGTCTCTACTTATATTCAAGCATAATTGTAGTTTTTTTTTTTAAATTTATCTTATTTGAATACCGCACAATAATCTCAACTGTCTAGAGCTAGTGAGACTATGACATTTCCAATTGGGGTACGTTGTGAGGCTGAAATTAGCGTCGAGGGGAAGGAGATAGAAAAAAGAAAGCGGGGGAATACCTGCCTATTGATATCAGTACACCAAACTCGGCTGAATTAATTTCAAACAACGTTTCAATTCTGGCTAGTGGTCTTTCACTAGGGCGATACTGAGAGGTGATCTTCAATTCTGGAAAATCTGAATCATCAACAACGCCGTCGCGTCGGTTGAATTGTGAAGCTGTACTTTTTTAGATGTTATCCAGACGGAATAAAATGTAAGTAGATTTTATAAATTCTCAACGATTGAGCAATTATAAAATCTATCTAAATAATTTATATTGTAAAGTAAATCAGTGTCTAGTGATAATATACGAAATTCGAACTCACATTTTTTAAATCATTTTTTTAGGATTGGAGTATATTTGCAATAAGATTACAAAAATTGTATATCTAAGTCGCCAAACTCCGAATGGTGACTTTGATCACTCACTTTTTTTTTCTCTCCAAACAGATATCTATACAATTTGTTTTCGTATTACATTTCGATAGTTTGAACTTATGCAATAAATGCGACATAAAAATCTCCGATCAAATGATAAAAAAATTATTTTGTTTAATTGTTGAAAATTCAAAAGTCACCCCATTTTACGGTACTTTAGACTTATGGACGATTACCCGGATACCGGATATTTTGTTATGATTGATTTTGTGATGATTCTGTTGATGATAATTTTGTGACATTATTGTAGTTAATTAGAGAGATCAGAGATAGCGGAATAAAAAATAAAAAAACAATAAATAATAATTTCAAAACTCAGAGTTCAAAGCCAAAGTAAAGTCGGTAGAAGTCAAAATGTGACAAAGAAATGGAGGAATCAATTACGGTAGATCATCGGAGCATTTTTATTGAAATACTGATAGAACAAGGGCAGTATTGCCACCCGACGCGATACTGTGAAAATCTTCAGGATTGAATTAAATATATTGATAAATATGTGCAACATGCTTGTGTTATTAACATCAGCCATTGTCTATATCCTATATTTATTACTAGTATTCGTAGTTCAATGAATAAATGAGAAAAAGGAAAAAAAAAAACAAATTGTGGCAGGAAAACTGACACAAAATAAATTTAATGAAGTGAACTGAAAATAATGAAAACTCAGATTTTATTACAATGCACCGATCAAACGGGAACCAATACGTATAGAACAAACTCAAAGTTTCTTAAAAATATTATTTTACTAGCATCGTATACATTATTTGTTTTCTCTCTTCCGCTAGTAACAATAAGTCGGCATAAACAAGAAAAGGGTCTTGTTTTGAAGAGTTTTAATTTTCAATGTACTTAAGTTTGCTAGTGAATGACACGGATGTGTCGAAACCGGTAGCAGAAAAATTAAAATTTAAGTAACGATAGTACATTGAAAATTAAAACTCTTCAAAACAAAATGTCTAGAAATTGTTACATAGTGCCCAAGAAATACAAAAAAAAGAAAAGGGTCTGTTCTTTGCCAGTGGAAGCTCACACCGATGCACAAAAACATTCAATACTAAGATTTACAATTTAATATATTGACATAAAATCATTTTATTTGTCCTTTTCAAAATTTGATTATAAAATTCCGTGATTTTAATAGTGTAAGATAATAAAACACAATTCATTGTGAAAAAGAAATTACAGCAATGGCTCAATTCAATGTGATAATAAGACATGAACATTACGTCTGACCGACAAACAAGTATCACATAAGTAAAATGTGGGTTACTTTCTCCCGTCTTGGCTTTGACCTTAAAACCGATGACTTCAATGTCGAATACCAACTAAAAAACGATCTAGCAATTTTGCTCAATCCATTTTCTCTGTGGGCATACCAAGTATCGACCGAAAAACGAAAGAAGGCAGGCAGCGGGCGAGTCAACGTTGAAAGAGCAAAACCAATCGATACTGACTAATTTTTTGGGGTCACCATCTTATAATTTATTTAATCAGAGCTCTGATCGCTTTAGCAAAAAATACACGCGTAATGATTATCGTGGAAATACGTGCTTTGAAGCGGTTTGTAGTTTGTATAGCATTCGGAGTAATCAATTGTCTTTGTTATTTTTTAAAATTGATAAACTAATGTTTAAGACAAGATTTTTTATGCATAGCACAAAAGGTAACAATTATTATAAGCAATAATTATTAGCCTGAAACACTCATCAATATTGAAAAACTCTCCCGAGAAAAGATACTTGCGCCGACGGGACTCGCACCCGCACCCCTCTGTTTGCCGGACAGGAGCTCTACCATTAATCTACGGCGGGTTACCTCCTACCCGCCAAATGATTCAATATATACCTAGTGTTTCATTCAACAATTATCGCTTATTATATTTAATCGTATAATATAATAAGCTCTAATTGTTGAATGAAACACTAGGTATATATTGAATCATTTGGCGGGTAGGAGGAATCCCGCCGTAGCTTAATGGTAGAGCTCCTGTCCGGCAAACAGAGGGGTGCGAGTGCGAGTCCCGTCGGCGCATGTATCTTTTCTCGGGAGAGTTTTTTAATATTGATGAGTGTTTCAGGCTAATAATTATCTTTGTGCCATTGAGTGTTTGCTATTACCTTGTAGTCATCCATTATAATTAAATTAAACAATTTTACTCTGTTTCAAACCACAACCTTTTTTTTATTAACGTCTCAGAACAACATTTCATTCCTCAAGGCAAAATATACCTGTACTAACTATTATGTATTACAAAATTATCATGGATGAACAAAAATATATTAGCGGTTAAAGTGGGGGTGGAGGCGTAACTAGGGATTAGTAAAGTTAATTTATTTTTTAATTGATTCTTGTATTCTCTTCTATTAAGTATTTTCTTATCTATTTTCTTATCCAGTTAAACGAAAGCTAAATGTAAATCGAACAATTTTTTTTATAAAACTTTAAATATGGGGTAAACGGTGAAATCTAGTTGAATTCATTGGCTTTAAACCGCAGTGAGCAGTTCATATGTTTTATTTGGAAGTATTATAGGTACTAATTAAATCAAATGGCCGAAACGAAAACCAAAAACTTTTTTTTTTGTTTCTATTGTGCTAATTTGTTTTTGTGTCTATAATATAATAGAAAGTGAGCCATACAGAGTAGAGATTTTGAAAAAATTACAAAAAAAAACTAATGTGTAAACTAATAACTAATAACATTATTATGATACGTTATTATATAAAAGAAACTGGGAAATTTATCGAACCTGGGGGCTAGCATGGTCGATCGATCCCTAGGACAACTGCAGATCGCTAACGTACAAACGACAGTTGATATCGAATATATTAAGGACATTTAGTCATTGTGAACTGTCACCTATACGTTTGCGATCTGCAGTGGTCCTAGGGAACGATGAGAAGTTACCGACAATCGGTCGGTAACTTTATATCGATCGACCATGCTAGGGGTGCAGGAGCGCAAATTTGTATCAACTCCCTCGCGCATTGCGCGTGGAATGGCAGCCATTTCTTGGATGATGATTTAATTGATGGGATGGATGGATTTATACGTCCGAATTCCCGGACACATTGATCCATTACCCGTACATTTTTTTTTATTTCCAGAACTTCCTCTCCTTCCTATCTTTAAAAATACCCTCCCCACAGCATCTCCAAATATGACATGAGCCCAAAGGGATTTTTTTACAAGGCCCCCTCTGTGGAGCTAATGTAAAAAAAGATAATCCGCTATTTTATAAAAAATATTATAAGCAATAATTATTAGCCTGAAACACTCACCCACATTGAAAAAATCTTCCGAGAAAAGATAATTATTACTTATAATTTATAATAATTGTTACCCTTTGTGCTATGCATAAAATCCTGTCTTAAACATTAGTTTATCAATTCAAAATAATCGGTATTTGATAGTTAATTATTATACTATAAAATATATAAATTAACTCACAAATTATTCAGAAGGTGAAAAAATTTTGTAAAATCAACCGGAACACTTCCTGGTTTTAGCGGAATCTTTCGGCTTACCTACTGATTCCTCGAAAGGAACCATACGGAAGACATACAATAATAATACAATAAGCATCAATGACGGAAGACACAAATCGGAGTGGCGTTCCGGTTTCCTCCGGTTAAATCGAGCACTGGCCGATATCTTAGCATATTAAATCTTCCGGTAAAACTAAGCTGACATAATAAAAAAATGTTTTGGGATTTTAAAATACGTCTAATCTTTTGGCACGTGCTACTGTACCATCATTTATAAATACATATTATTAGATTCGGAATTTGTAAAATAATTATACATAAAATCACTGGTGCCGCCAATTTACTTAAGATTTTTTGAAGTTGAAAATTTAAAAGACTAACTTCACCCGAAGTAAGATAAAATAAATTGACCTATCTATAAATTGACACATTTTTATCGATTTATCTAAGAAGGCTACAACACTCGCTAAAAAAGAAGAAGAATGTGAGATACCACGAATAGAATAGAATAGAAACGATAATATTTAAGCGAAAATTGTGAAAATGTTTAATAAACCACGACTCGTTTGAAAAATAGCAAAAATCTCATGAGGGTTATGTTAAGTATCATTTAAAGAAACATAGTGAATTTTTTCATACATACAACTTGTAAAATAAAAGAAACAAACATGTAAATAATAATTTTCGGAGCATACTTTGCGATTTGTTTCTATCGAGGGAATTTCAAATAATTCCCGTTTCGGCGTGGCGAATGTACAGATATCTACTATCTTAAAGAATAACACATATTTTTTAAAGAGCTTAAAAACTAAAAATTTTTAAGGAAAAATTTAAAGAAATTGGTAGAAATTCGGGATAGAATTCAGTAGTTGAGAATAAAAGTTTTAAAATGCTTGCAACTGAACAAGGAGGTTCCGATTAGCAGTAGGAGATCGATTATTCCCCGCATCAATTTTTTAAAATTAAAAATTTAATATCGATTTATTTCATTCAAAACTTGCTTTAAATACCTAAGCAATAAAAATTATCAAAACGCACGATGATAAATTATTAAATATCGTGTACTTTTCGTAAATATTTTTTGAGCATAAGTATTTATGATTTTTCAATAATGTCTAAATAAAATAAGTGTGTAAAAATTGTTTTAATATTTTTGTTTTTATGTTTTTAATTTTTGTCACAAAATACGCGATCGGATTTATTTTTTAATGATTTTAATTTAACTAAAATTTGTATTTTTGAAACTGTGTTGACTAGATTATGTATTGATTTAATTTGTTGTAGGATTATATGATTTGAAATTTGTGTTGGTTAATAGAATCTATCGTTTGAAAATTGAACAAATCTGGCAAACGACTAACGGTATAACCTTAGTATCTTAAAAATATACTCAGTTTTACGAAATTTTAAAACTGCGTTTACCAGATAAAATAACAATCTTTCAAAATCAATATATGTTTTTTGTAAAAAAGAGTCAATCAGTCAATACGTCTAGAATTTGGTTTAAAAAGGACTAATTTCTGGTATTCACTGGTAATACCCCCTATTTGTTGAACGAATTTTCAAAGACTCGTTTAAATTTTGTGGTGATCGAACTCACCCAACTCAACTTCACCACTCCTTTGAAAAGTCATTAAAAGTGCCACCTTGTTGAGTTGTCACGGAAGCAAATTTATTTTGGAGGTGGGAGAATATCCACGTTTATGTAACTATAATTTACAGGCGTGAATTGAGGTTAGATAATTGTGGTCAATTTGTCACTAAAGAAAAGAATTTTCCTCAGAACCTATGTGATCTTTGAGATTGGTGTGAGAAGGGTTTTTTTAAGGAAAGGAAGGAAAGAAAATGTATGAGGAGAGGGAAGATCAATGTGTTTATGAGTGACGTTTGAATCCAACCCTACCACTGCAGTGCAAGGCGATGGGTCGAGAGAGTCCCGCTGGAGAGGTCTACACGGAGAAAAATGAACTGTTAAAAAAGGGACTGAAGTTCCCACGAACAAACCAACAGTGATTCAATGTTTATTGGCGGTAAAATACGTACGAAATTACGTATACCAACAAATTATTCTTAATGTTCCCGCCAATAAACATTGAAACCCTGCTAATTTGTTCGCAAGAACTTCAGTCCCGTTTTTAACCGTTCTACGAATAATGATCGTATTTTCTATTAAAATGTTCGTTTTTTCTATTAAAATGTTCGTTTTTCCAAATAACATTTTTCTCCGTGTAGGTTAGGTCTCCCTCAACAAATCTTTCCCGATCTGCCACGCAGTAGGTGGGCAAACGAATTGGCCGCCAAAACCTAGACAAACCTCTCCCCGTGAAGCCAGGCACCCCTGCTAAGTCACCAAACGAACCACTTAGGGTAACCAATGGCAGGTGTTGGTTATCCATTAATTGGTTGCCGGGGCGGCGGTACATATATCCGCCTCCCAAATTGAAAACGATGAAGAAAAAAATATTATTGTCTTCGCCCCTAAATAGCGACGTATACAGAAATATCGGTAGACTACTTGTGGTTGCGTCACAGTCTCATATTATTTTGTAAGGGGACATACATTAATTACGAAAAATGTTTTAAAAAAAAATTAGATCTCTCCCCCCCCAGCGGGGGTTTTTTCATCGGGTTTTTTCAGCGGGCAAAATAGGACACTTCAAAAGAAGTAAAACGATTTAAAAAAAAAAATTATCTCTATAATAATAATATATACTCTTTTAAAGTTGACGTGAGATTTTTTATTCACCCCCCCCCCCCCCCCCCCCTCGGTATAAAGAGATTTGGTGAGATAATACTGGACCCCCCCATTTTTTGATCACGTAATTATTAATTTATGCCCCCTAAGTATCTTTGTTTACGAATGGCCTTACAAGCCTCTTACTTATTACTAGTTATCCTCATTTTGTAATTCCTAAACGCTTAGTTTTAAAGACCTCATTTTTACAGCAAACTTTCTTCTTTCTACTTTTTCACTGCTAAAATATATCTGACTTGGTACCTAGATATCAGATGAATAACACATGTTTACACATAGATAATAAATTCGGATATAAATCTTTGAACTATGTCCTCGCTGGGTTAATAAAGTTGATCAATTAATCGATAAAATATATTTCTGTTATTGTTAAGTACATATTTTATCACTTAATTCAAACTCTAGGAAATATTACTTCGATTGACAATCGATTATTTTTTAAATTATTTATTGGGACTTTGAATTTGTATCCATTTGTAATAATTATTTAATTAATATAAATAATGTAATTAATTATTTTTTTATCACTACCTGAGATTCTGTGTTAAGTATTTAATGTGCCAATTACTTATCATGGCGTGATATTGTCTGAATTATGGTAATCTTAATTTATCTAAAATTGGTAACTATTAAGAAATACGATAACACTGCTGAAAGTAGAAAAAAAAAACATTTTCAAAAAACGTATGAATTCTTAGTTATATCTCAACAACTATAGGGAATAGGCATAAAAATCGTTTGGCAAATGGAGTCTCTTCGGAGTCACTTTGTTGGGTTGTCCGGACACCAAAAAATCACACAAACCTTGTTTTTACGATGACTAAAAATTAATAATAAATATTTCAAATTAGTCGCAAGAGCCTACGAAAACTTACATAGCATTATAAAGACAAGCATATTAGGTAATGAATAAATGAGAAAAAAAAATCATAATGAAAAAGTGCAAAAATTTGGAGATGCCGGGGATCGAACCCGGGGCCTTTCACATGCAAAGCGAACGCTCTACCACTGAGCTACATCCCCATCTATTGAGGGCGTCTTATACTAGTATAGGAGTCTTACAGCAGTAGTATAGGCATAGTATGCATTCGGAAAAATTATACAATAATTAAGTGGATACCTTTGATTATATAAATGTCTAGATAGAGTGATGCGCTGTAATTGCAACAAAAAGAACAGGCCAGATTTGAAACACTAGTGTGCGTGACACGCACACAAGTATGCGTAACTTGTATTGTTTTACAAGCGCTGCGGGCGTATTGAGTGATACCAGCTCCCAAATATTTCCCATAAAAGTGGGTAAAAAATATGTTTCGGTTTTGCGGGATCTATAATTCGTTAATTTTGAATTCATTTAAGGAAAATAGTTTTCTACATATAATAATGATATAAATGAAAAGAAAATCATTATTAAAAGAGATTTATTTTTATTTGATTATTTTTAACAAATAAATACAACGAAAATCATTAGAAACGGTTTTATTTAGTTAACTAATAAAGACTTATTAAACAGTTTTAGAAATCATTTACACATTACTTTTATTATTATTATATTTTATTCGAACAACAAATTAAAACTACAAAGAATAATAAAATTTACTTAGTAAGGTCAAAAATACGAAAACACGGTTGCTGAATTTTAGTAATAGACTTACGTTATTTGGCACCTTTTGGTACGGGCCGCTAAAAACAAAATTACAACTTTAAAAAATTACCTTACACGGGATCGCTTCCTTTTTTAACCTTCGACGCTTTTGATTGTTGACAAAATACAGGTCTTTGGCACGGAAACGATCAGAGCAAATGACAGTTGTTTTAGCTGGTTGCCAGACATCCTCTCCGCGGCTTTTTCTTATTATTTCTATTTACTTACTTCTTAATATAGGATCATTAGGTATTCTGTAAAATATGTACGAATAAAATTAAAAGTTTACTTGATACTTCACCAAACAAACCTGTCACATTTTTTGTAATTTTAATAGATAAACAAATTTCGTATTAATAACTTTTTTAAATATAGTGTCAACGTGAAGAATTAAAAAACACTTAAACACAAAGACAAACTTTCACATTTATATTATTATTATGTATAGTGTACCTACTTTTGGGTAATTATTAAAAACCTATTTTAAAATTAACAACGCACTCATGGGAAAATGTTATTTAAAGAACAGGCAACCCCGTAAACATGGCGTCAAATGGCGTTGTTCTAAGACCAAATTACACTATTAAAACTGAATTATTTCTTTAACTAAATGGTTATTTTAAGGTAACTTACCGATGATAGGTAACATTTTTAGTTGTTTTCAACCGTCCTTTGTAATTCCTGCATACTGTTATAGCGCAAATCGTCATTTTCAAATGTCACACAACACGTGTTTACCGTACAACGATACTTTCGCATCTGAGCGGACAGGACAAGCTTTACGGCGAACAGTTAGCTGAATCTTTTTTTGGCGTTTCGTCGCTCGAGCGCTCTATCTAGACATGTATATAATCAAAGGTGGATACTTTATAGAGCGCCGTTTTGGTATAAAATCACCTCAAGAGCGCTTTACAAAATATTATGAAATCTTAGGCTCTATCCAAATTTATTATTTATAAATAGATACATAACACATACTTTCCTGGCTGGTCACTACCGCCACAAAACATAGAGCTATACAATCAAAGAGATATACCGATATATATCGATGTATACTATTAGCAATGCCACAATATTAATTAATTTTTAGTCCAGTTGATCGCCCTATAGAGGCTAGAAAGGGAAAAAAGGAGACTAAAGAAGCTGGGTGAAATAAAAAGGTTTTTGCTCAACGCCACAAAAAGTAACATTATTTCTTTCTTCGTAGTGCGCAATGGAAAAACAAAAATGTTCCATTTTATTACGAATATGTACACTACCTATGTAATGAACGTATACAATTACTTGCAAAACATACCTACTTTTATAATGGAATAAAAAAGCATACATAAAACTAACAACAATATTGCCAAGAAATTATTAGTAAAAGTGCATTTTCATCGGACAAAAAAATATAGTTAGGGGACACCCGGGTTTGAACCGGGGACCTCTCGATCTGCAGTCGAATGCTCTACCACTGAGCTATATCCCCGCATGTCTGTCCTGTAAAATTTATTGTATAAATTACTAGTTTAGAGTTATAGATCATCTCATTGCTCATTCTCATCATCGGAGGAAAGAAATTAATGCAGTATTTTCTTTCATTCTTTGGGATGAAATGCGATAAAGATACGCACCGTCGCACACTTGGAAGTTAGAAGAGAAAATCGGTAGGTGCATGAAATGGAGCGGAGGCAATCTTTAATAAGGCTTGATAGAACAGAGGATGTTTGTTTAGAGAGGGTCAACCAAAAAATAGTGATCTAAAGTTCTTACTTCTAGGCCTCAAAATGTAGGTACCTATAGTCTAGGGAGTCAAGGACGTGAATTTTAAAAAGGTGAGAAGGAACTGAATAAGGAATTTTTCTTTTTTGGAAAAAAAAGTTTTTACTGTAAAAATAAAAAATAAACCATTTGTTAAATAATAATTAGAAAAAATAATTCCGCTAAAAAAAATGCAAAAAATAATCGCCCCCGGGTGGACTCGAACCACCAACCTTTCGGTTAACAGCCGAACGCGCTAACCAATTGCGCCACGGAGGCAGTTGAGCAATGCGACAAAATAGCGAAACAAGTGAAATCGTCCTTATATGAAAACTACCTCGGCTTTCAAGATAAGATTAGAGCAAATTGTATTTGTTTCTAGTATTATTGTGCCCATCGACAAAATCCATACTATTTGCCATCGACCAATGTTAGTAGAGGTATACCTACCCATCTAACTCACAATTTCTCCGCATGGATAGGCAGAGAAGACGGGCCGCCAAAAAACTCTGTTTTGGTATTATTGACTGGAGAATAGTTCGTCCATTGCGGATGAGATCAATTATTAGGTAACTAAATGCATTATATTTTTCTCTAATATCAGACAAGATCGAGGTGTGGATAAAGAAAGATGATTAATAAATAATGAAGCCAACAGACCTAGCTGTAAAAGCTCAAGCGTTATTTGGCTTGGCCTACTTCAGCATATCGCTTGTCAATAACATGTCATATATTCCCATTGGGAATGTACGGCAACCGATATGCCGAAATACGTCAAACCAAATAACCCTTGAGCTTTTATAGCTAGGTTTTGAAGCAGCTAAACAAAAAGGTATTCGATCGACCATGTTTATTCTACAATTGTTATTGTTTAATAAAAGTGTCTCTCTCTCTCTCTCCCTCTCTCTCTCTGGTTTCATTCCTGGGATTGGTTTGCAGCAATTTCCTTTCTTTTTTTCTTCCATTCTTCCCTGTCTTGTGCGGCTCTTTTGAAGTGTACCTATGGTAATAAGAAAAGGTCCAGTTCATCGGCAAATAAAAAAACGACAAAAATATTTGTCAGAAGTGGGATTCGAACCCACGCCCTCAGAGAGGACCAGAAGAGCTCGATATCCCCGTATACAACGGGTAAGGTAAACCTTGAGTCTGGCGCCTTAGACCGCTCGGCCATCCTGACATGTAGAACTGTGGCGCTAATGTCGTTTTCACTCTAATGTTGTCAGAATGGAATAAAATTAGTTTTTATGAGTTTTTTTATGACGATTGGGAAACTTTAGCTAAAGAAAGATGTAGCTCAACACGGCATACTTACCCAAAATAAATCACGATATCACTTTAGGTAGCGAAAATCTCATATCAAAATAGGTACGAATTATTTTTTGAGATTTCCCCGGGGTTTGCCGTTTTGTTTTAGATAACTACTACCTACATATTTATCTTTATTTATCTTCCCTACCCACTGTCCAATTTGTATCGCTCAACAATTAATATTAAGCAAGTGTATTTTAGAATTTATTATTTATATTATGAACCATAAGCGTATAATAAATAAATATATTTTGCTATTTATGACTTTTAAATTTTTTGTTTGATTCATAAATTTACAACATCGCCATCTAGATGTACTTCTCGAAATGTCTAATTTATTTCTTTTCCTTCTTTGTTGTGTAATATTTGAAGGTTTCCCTTTAAATAAAGGTTTGAAACTCCGCTGTATATTTAATTAATTTATATTTTTGCAACCAGGTGCCGCTAATATGTTGCCCAAATTGCCTGTAGCTCCAGAAAATAAAAATAAAAAACCACATTATTCTCACCAGATTATTAATTTCTTCTTTGAAATTGAAAGAACTTTTCTCATTACTTCTGTTTTGTATTAGCATTTTATTAGAGAATTGTAAACGATCACATCATTTTAAAGCGAACATGTAATAATATTTTTCTTGCATAAATATTTCACTGTTTGCGCAAGTTAATTAATTTTATGAAATAATTTATCACACGGCGAATTTTTCTTTCTAGATGTAACTTTCAAATTAATTACGACTGCAGACGTTCCATTATGTAAAAAAAAACTAATTAAATTAGAAATATGTTCGTGTATTTTACTAGTGTAGACCAGTAAAAATTCACGGGATAATCAGTTTTAATTTTTAAAATGGAAATAAAATTTATTTTCGGTTAAAAATTATATTAATTTTTCGAAGAAAACTTCTTCGGAAAGGTTTTTACTTTGTGAGGTCATTATTTATTTTAATTAAAAGACAAAATAACTTTGTTTAAATCACTTTTTATTTATACACAATCTACATGTTTCGTGAACGATGTTCACCTCATCAGGAACAAATGTATACATATGTATAAAACTAAAACCAGTGCTTATATTTTGTTGTGTTTTTGCCGGGTAACGCCGGGCGGGGAGGTTCTCCGTGTTTAAAAAACTGTGGCAACCCAAACAATATTTGAATAAACTAAAACTACACGACGTCCTTTCGCAAGAAATTTTGCTAAATTGACAGGAATGTAGGTAGGTACCCACTTAATAGAATTGTTGGGCATAGGTGTGGGTTTCACCCTGCAGCTATATATTTCGTCATCGCCTTGTATGTGTTTATAATAACATTACTTCTCTATCTCTTTGAACTTACCTTCCGTTGCCTATGTCTATGGCCTATGTCTACGCGTACTTTTGGAATATTTCATGCGGTGACCAGACTCGTGGCGAGCCACGACAACCCTTGACAAGTCCCACGTGTGTGGTCAGACCGTTTGGCTTGTCGTGCCGACGCCTGCGAGAGCGTGCCATAGCTCGCTGTTGACCCGGGACCCGGTGGATATTTCGGCCACCAAGCGACAAGCTCGGAAAGCTTCAGTATAACTTATGAACTGGCCGGGTGCGGTCGTCGTTTTTGCTCCGTGCGGTTTATCGTAAATTGCGATAAAATGTAAAATATATTATTTTTATGTTACAGATTTTTAATGCACTAGTAAAATTTATTACGACTGGATCTACACAATAGCCCTAAATAATTTTTTTTTAAAGATTTATTATTTATTACAAGAATTTTTTTTTAATTATTGAATATCTCTTATTTATAATAAATAATAACTTTTTTAAGGTTATTCCCTATGTAAGTTTAAAGTAATTAATAAGACGAGTGATCCTGGGTTCGAGTCCCAGTCTTAATTTGGGAGGCGGGAATGGGTACCGCAGCCCCGGGAACCATTTATTGGATAACAAACACCTCTGCCATGGGTCACCCCAAGTAGTTTACTACGTTTGGTGACTTAGCAGGGGTGTACGGGTTCATGGGGGAAAGGTTTGTCTAGGTCTTGGCGGTGGATGATATAGACACACTGAACCCCAGATTCGTACCCAACCGTCATTCCTTATTCCTTCCCAGAACTTATTTTCCATAAAAATACCCTCCACATAGCATCCCCAAAGATGACATAGGGAAATTATTTTCCTCAGGGCCTCCTGTGTGGACATAATGTAAAAAAAGGGTGCGCCGTTACCTTTTAATTTTTTTGTGTGTAGTTCTCTTTCATATTTTTGTTTAGATTTATTATAAAATAAAATAAAATTCTACGAAGAGATAACACACGAATGAACAAAATACTAGAATTTAAAATAAATTATCTGGTACGGTTTCTGTAAATTTGAATCATCCACCATCTCTTTCGGCGAACTCTTCGTTTTTTTTTTTAAATTTAGTACAAATAAGTTAGGGCAAATGTGACAGCCGATGTAGTTGCCTCGATGTCCGCCATGCTTGGGCGCTCCGAACGCAATGTCGAACTCGCAAGCTTATGCACGAGTGTGGTGACCAATATTTGCGTGCCATAGCTTGCCGAGTCGTGCGACGAGCGCGCTCGGCACGTATGAGGCCATACCATCAAATGTGCAAACGGGATTCCAATTCCGAAGGTTAAACTGATACAAATGTAATGTGGGTGGGCCTGTATGCCAGATTTAAGCTCCATTTTTGCTTACTTCCGCTGAAATTGTTAAAATTTTTCAGATATCGAAGTTATACTTTGAGCATAATATGATTAGATTTATTGGCCTGGGACCTCGAAATCGAAAGTTCTCATCTAAATTGGCGATGTTAACTTTTTTTAAATGGGTACTTATAGATTTGATAAAAACTCCCAATATCGCCGATCTAAGTACCACCGCCCCGGGAACCATTTATCGGATAACCAACACACCTGTTGTAGTTCACCCCAAGTGGTTTGCTACGTTTGGTGATTTAGCAGGGGTGACCGGGTTTATAAGGTGAGATTTGTCTAAGTTTTTCCCGAATTCCTACCCATCCCTTACACCTTTTTCCTCCATAGAGCTTCCTCTCCTTTCATTCCTTAAAATGACTCTCCACCACGGAGGAAGGAATATTCCTTCCTCCGTGCTCTCCACACATCATCACAAAGATGACTTAGGCCTGGAGAGATTTTTTTCCTCAGGGCCTTCAGTGTGGAGCAAAAAAAAAACCAGAAAAAACATCTTCAAAAGCTTTGACTCTGGGAAGTTGAGGAACAAATATTAAAATATTTTTCGATCGTAATCTAAACCAATTAATTTTTCATGTTGCACAATAAAATCGAATCCAAAAAGGGGATAGTTATTGTTACACTATTAGAAACTTCAAACTTCTAGTTAGACTTCACATTGGTTACAGTGCTAGAAATTATTCGTTCAGTGTCTTTGATTGAGTGTGACCTCATTCGCGAATAGTTTTCAACAGAGTTGATAAAAATGCACAGTGCGTTATTACCGTATTTGTCAACCGCACACGGTTGACATTTTCTAAGGCATTTATTAATTCAAATGTGATGAATCGTTTCATAATCAATGGTTATCAACTCTGCAGGTGTTTACGAGTGACCACAATAAAAAGCAATATTAATAGAACTGTTTCTTGAAGTGTTTTCATTTTTACTAGGTAAAACGCTAATATATTATAAGCCCTTAATAATTCGATTTTCTAAGATGAATAAACACGCAATGAAAATATATCATTTACTTAATGTTTAATTATAGAATTTAAATACAGGTTTCTAATATATACTAGGGCTGCCCGTAAAATAAGGTCTAAGATTTTACGCGTGATCCGGCCACACTGGCGTGTAGCCTGGTTCTCCCACGTCAAATCCCCACCACGATGCGCTCTCTGCTACACTAAGTCTCGGCGTGGCAGCCGTTCGCGATGGAGCTTTTACTCGCCGTCCCCATCAGTTGCTTTGTTCTTGCAGATCAATGGGTGATGGTTCGGGAGCTTTGTGAAATGATCCTTGATGTCAGTAAGACCACTATTAACAAGATTTTGACAGAAAATTTGTGATACCACAAGATGGGTCCCATTAATGCTCACCGAAGATCACCAACAACAACAGGTTGTAGGAGCCCACTCCTTGAGTGCTACGACATCGATGGTGAGGAATTTTTGGACTCAATTGTTACTGGGGACGAGATCTGAACACCAACTATAAAGGAAAAATCCCGCCAGTAGCGTAGTGGAAGTTGTCTAAATTTTTTTAACATTTGTCTAATAAATTATGTTTTTTTTTTTCATTTCGTTATCACTGTTATCAGTAATTTTGGTTAAAACGTAGGGTGGGCCATTTTTAAAACTTTTTAATGTTTTGCATGCACAAATTTTATATTTCAAAACGTGTATGCTTATTTTGAGTTATGAAATTTGAAAGCGTATTTCATAACCTTTCCAAAACAGTTACTAGTTTTCGGATAAGTTCGATGCCTGGGGGATTGTAAAACATTTTAAATAAACACTTGCTTCACGTACTAGCTAAAAACGTAATTGGCGCCATCTTTAATTTTCAAAGAGAACTGTTAATGTTTTCATATTGTATTACATAAATAGAAGGTACTATAAAATTCAATTAGGTACCTTAATATGTTCAGCGATATATTTTGTTACACAACATAAATGGAGGCGTTTTTGTCAACAATATAAATTGCATCTTTATTCTATGATATATTGAAAATCAACCAGTTTTTCCGCATTCTTAACTCTAGTTCTACAGTCAATATATAAAAACACGTTGCGGAAAATCACCTTCTCGAATCTCGGTTATATGGTAGTTTTATTCAAGAGATAGATTAAAAGGAATTTGTTTATTGATTACCTACTGTGTCACAAGAAGTAGTTGTTGAGTCCCAGTTACTTCTCATACATTAAAATACATTAAACATCGTGTAACATGCTTTTGAGATGCAGGAAAATTTTAACGGTTTTGAATTTTGGATTTTACAATTTATAACGGACGCCATGTTTGTTGTTATTCGTCATAATATGATGAAATGAATAATAATTTTTCATTTTATCCCAATGAAGAAACCATTGGTTTCGATACTTGTTAATGATGTATTTTAAATAAGTAATGTAGGTATATAAAGTGATTTTCAATTAATTACAATGACGCCACAAAGTATCTTAGATTTTGTATGAAAATGCCGCGCAAAAGTTTTTCTTTTCTCTTGAGCATGTTCGTAAAATCACCCATTCCTTGGCAGAAATTTAATGGCTCATCTGCGGGCAAGTATGCAGACTGGAAATTACCCATTGTTTAAATAGAATTTATGACTTTTGTGGGAAACACATTACGACATTAGCATTATTCTGTGGAGAGAATGGGATGTTGGTCAACAATAATGCGAGATTAAAAATGAAAGTGTTCATGAGGCTATTTTCAAACATATGACGTGTGACGTATAAACATCACAATACCAAAAAAAGTACAAAACGTCTGTTAAATTATTTAGTGTGACTCGGGGGATATTTAACCATGCTCTACATAGATTATCCACACGATAACTTACATTTTCGATTTATTAAAAACAATTTATTTATTTAATGAGTCACAGTTTGCACTGAGTTTGATCAGTTGGCCGAGTTTTTGAAATGTGTTGCGATTTTTAATTGTTAATTTATTAATAATTGTTATCGTATGGATAAGGCATCAGGAGGATGGTGAAATATATATATATATATATATATACCTGGGATCGCCAAGTTCCTTCTATTGCAGGGGTTGTCAACCTTTTTGAGCCTGCGTACCCCTCTTCAAAAAAAATTGTTGTATCCCTTACCCTTTATCTTCCTTGTGTACACGCGTAATGAAAGACATGTTTTATTTGTAATTTTATAATACTCTCATTATTACATGAATTTTACCATCAAATCCCACAAATACAATTAATGCAATTTTATACAGAGTATAACAGGACTTCGGGCATTTTTAACCAGTGATTTTACAACAAACCGAAAAAACTCACAAAGCATATTGAGACGAAGAATTTTTTAACCTTAAAAATTTGTAGAAAAAAAGATTCTCGTGTACCTATCAAAAAATAAAAACCCGATTTTCAGTTTTACAAAGTTTGGCTCAATTTCATATAGGTAGAGCCTCAAGTCTGGTTCGTATTTTTATTGATCGCGTAGGAAGGAAATGCCTTTTCATACAAATGCGTGTTTGTGAATGGTATTAATATTTTTAAGGCTATAGCTGCTGAAACGTTGAGCCGAGTTTTAAAACCTACATTTGTGCCACGATATTGCGTACCCCCCATTTTTACTTCGCGCACCCCAAGGGGTACGCTTACCACAGGTTGAAAACCACTGGTCTATTGGATGACTGAAATTTTTTTATTCAAAATTAATGGATTGGTTTTAACCACTTTGCTGTTAAAGGGGATACCCGGCGGTGGTTTTTCCATACAAACGTATTCCCTATTTATCTCTCTGGATTTTAACCCGAGAGAAAATATTGTTTATACATAAAATAGATATCAACTACTAGCGTGTCGGTACTTTTTGTTTTTTTTTGATAAGTTACTTTTTATAGAAGTTATGAACTTCCAAAAATCAATAAAATTGACTGGTTTAAACGCCGTCAAAAGACGTTCAGTATACAAACTAGACAATGTTTTTTTTAAAAAGCAAAACGTACAGACATAGAATAGTATTTTCTTATGTAGTTGGTAAAAAAAAATTGATAATCAGTCCACTTTTGGAGAAGAAAAGTGGGGAATACAAAACCTCGATTTTAGTTGGGGTCGTTTTAGGCCGAGGTGCATTGTCCCTTTCGCTCAATATCCGGTGGAGTAAGAGCAACAGTGACAGCAACAATTTAGTAAAATCTATTTTTCAAATTTCTCCACCACCTAAACTAACATGTTTCGCAAGCAATGCTTCTTACTTCATCAGGGTTTTTACTTAAAACCAATCACAACAATAGACATAGACTTAAAGGGGGAGGGGGGGGGGGGGTAATAATTTAGAGGGGGGGAAGTAATATTTTGACAATTTTGACACAGTGGTGGCATCCGTAGTCGAGGGGTAGAAATACCAAGTCAGTGAAAAACCATCTGTCGATATTCATATCAATTAAAAGAGTGTTGTAGTATGTGATCATGTACGAATATTTTCCTTAATATGTATGCTATATGTTTTTACTTTCATATACATATAAGGATGATTATACCTAATATTTTATACTTAATATAACATCTTATGAATCTCGACTACCATAATACGGGCATTTGCCTAGCTTGGTAGTTAAAAAGCCATGTAAAATAAACCTGTAACAAACAAAATGAATACAGAAAAAAAAAATTTAAAAAATGGTGGAATACCCATTTTAAAACATACAAAATGTAAGAATATATTTTGCGTACAAACGCACTCTTCAAATATATTTATTTCACACAAATACTCATACACACCTCTCTCCTTCCATAATATACTAACTTAAATTAGGTAAAATGTAAAATATATATAACAGCGAGGTGTCATTAGTACCAATTATTGTATTAACTTCTATAACTTTGTAACTATTTTCTTCCATGTAATTATGTACTGTTTGTTTCTAGAAAAAAAAAAAAAAAAGGCCCAAACAAACACGAAACGTAAATATTATTGTAGAAGCCAAACAAAGCATAATTATTTGTTCTCACCTTGTTTTTTTAACAGCAAACAGATTATTGTTAACGAATTCAGTCAATAAACTCCTTTCAGACTGTTCCCCTGACTTAAAATCAGCTTTGTTATTCTGTAAAGGCTCTGTGGAGAGCATACACGATGAGGATGGAATGCTAATGGGTGTAATAGACCAATTCAATAACAGAACATGTCTGCACTCGACAGTATTGGAGAATGCGAACCGATTGACCTCTAAGAATGGGTAAATCACCTAGATTCCATCTAGAGGTGTCACCCATTGTTGAAATCAGTGTCAAAAGGATGCGTGTAGTGTCAATTAATTGTGATCCAAGTTTCTGAAGGTTTTTATTTTTATTTTTTTTGTATTTATTGAGTTATTTATTTATTGAGCTGATTTTCTCACTTACGGCAATCTAAATCTAATTATTAATATTTCCGGTTTCGTAATAATAATAAAAATAATAAATGGGTAATTTGTAGAGCGCCGTTTTTTTAAGAAATCACCTCAAGGGCGCTGTGCATTTTATTATGAATTCTTAGGCTCTTTCTAAATTTGTTATTTATTTTAATTTAATTTAATTTTATTTTATTTAAACGCCCATAAGGCTTTTACATATAAAGCAACACATTTTTTTAAATAATTACAGTGAAAATACGAGTAGATAAAATATAGGTAACAGAAAATATAAGAAACAAAATTTAGGTTACAGGTACACAAAATATATAAGTAAACAAAATGTAGGTAATATAGCATATAGGTGAAGTAAAAATAAATAGTTTAATTTACTAAATTTACTAATAGGTACAGAAAACATATTTACCTGGCAGGTCACTTAGGAATTTTATGTTTGGAGAAGATACGATCAACCACCTCGGAAAAGGCTCAACCTAGTGGGGTGGCATATACCTAAAAAAATGCACTAAAATGTATTTTTGGTTAATAAATAATAATAAAAAAATTAAAAAAAATATTGCGTGATTTTACATTTATAAGAAAATTCATGCCAAAAATAGAGTTAATATTTATTATGAAAGACTTTTGAATTTAGGACTCAGAAATTTGTATGAAATTACATTTACAAAAACCTACCTATAAGTATTTGCTTAAACTTTTATTCATTAGTTATTTACTGTGTCGCGGGCTGTGAAGGTGAAGAAAAGGTTTTATCAAAATAACGAATATCTTTATTAAAATTAATTGGTTTTTCATAACAGCGCCCTTGAGGTGATTTCTCAAAAAAACGGCGCTCTACAAATTATACAATTATTATTATTATTATTTATGCACAAAAACAACACATTAAATAGCCTCGTTTTTATTAAAATCCAATTTAGCTCATCTCTCATTTGATTTACCCTTTCTTACTTGCTTTTCCCCTAGTACACAGCTCTATTCTACATAACTTCTAGCTCGTCCCCCGACGAATAGCCCCCAAACTTATAATTATACATTTTTTTATGCAATCGACTTCAAAAATACCTTTAAAAATAAGTTGGTGTGCGTATCAGAGAAATTTATTTACATTGCCGATTTTTATATATATTCAGTTTACAGACAAGTAGTTTTATCCTTGATGTTTATATTATATTTGAATGAAAACAGGTTTTATACTTTTGTTATTCGGCGGTATAACCTCCCCGCAAACCTCTTAGTTAAATTTTGTGTAAGTAGGTGTTAAGTATTTTCCTTAAATCGAATACACATCGTCTACGCCGGGTGTTAACTACCGGGGAACAAATATCGTTGAATCGGTTTAGATAAATTATTAATCGCCTTGGAATAATAAATTGTGACCGGACAACTTAATAGGGTGGCACTTCATCACTCCTTTGAAAAGTTTATAATTAAATATGTACTTAGGAATTTAAGTACCTGCTTAGAAAACTTATGTTTTTAGAGGAAATTTTGATTTTGATGCCGTAAGAGAAAATTAGAAACTTACTAGATTTGAAAATTTTATTATTATCTCAATTATTTCACTTGTAGCATCTGTAACAACTGAACCTTGATTTACGCATGCTGTGAACATTTTAATTGGAATGTTTAATATCTACACGGAGAAAAATGTTATTCTAAAATACGATCATTTTATTTGTACAAACGGGACTGAAGTTCTTACGAACAAATTAACAGGGTTTCAATGTTTATTGGCGCGAACATGAAAGAATAATTTGTTGGTATACGTAATTTCGTACGGAGGTATACCAGCAAATTATTCTTACATTTTCCCGCCAATAAACAATGAAACACCGTTAATTTGTTCGTAAGAATTTCCGTTCCTTTTTTAATCATTTTTACGAATAAAATGATCGTATTTTAGAATAACATTTTTCTCCGTGTATGCACATTCCAATGACAATTTTGTTAATTTTATAATTGTTAACACTTTGTAAATTTATTTCAAGCAAATAAATAAAGAATGTTCGAAAAATGCTTATACCCCCTTACTTATAATCGTAGTATAACTAATACGCGTCGTATTACGTCGTAAAAGTGAAAAACTTTACTTATTATTGCTGCATATGTCGGTTAAAACGGCTTTAAACCAGGTTTAAGGCCAACATTACAAAGCCAAGGATGAGTCGGCGGGGGGATCAACTCCAGGCTCAACAATAGGCTCCAGACAGGCAAATGAATTTGATAATCTGTTAACGAAAGAATTTTGGAATTTGAAAATGTTTATAGATACTTCAATATTTCACAAGAGTGTACCTAAGGAAAAGGCTTAATTTGGTAACACTGACATACACACAATACACTTCTATTCGGTTTATGTCTTCAGTAGCTTCAAAGCAATTATTACGTATTTTTTGCGAAGACAGGTAGGTACCAAACTTTCTTAAAATTTTAGTAGTTTTAATTAATAGTTACAAATTGGCCCACGCACGGTGGGAAAATATTTCAATGACTACTATTATTTTTATTATCTTTACATTTCACACGCTTAAATCATTAAGTACCTACTTCACAATGAAATTATTTAGCTGACGGGGTTTCCCTTTTCATGCTCGTCAATCATCAACTAAATAAGTAGGTACTAGGATATTTATTTTGACTTTTAACAAAAAAACAAACATGGAAATATAGAAATCATAATTTTTAAAATGTATAGGATATGTTTGAAATTTCTTTATTTATTTATTTATTTATACGCCTATTAGGCTTTTACATACATAGTTATAAAAAATATTCATAAGATTGTAAGTTCACAGTTACAGTAGTAATACATAGTATAATCTATCTATTTAACATATTATTACAGCAAGTAACTAGTAATGCATACGATGATTATTTGTAGGTATAAACTTGTTTTACAAAAATAAGAATTTGCCTACTCCTAAGGTTAACAAACGTAATTTAGTTATAAAGAAATGTAAAGTTTATATGTACATAGTAGACAGTGAGAGCAGTAACATGGTATAATACGACATAATAATATAGTGTTTAATATGAGGCCTTTGAATTAGAGAGTTTACGAAATTATTGTTGGCGGTATTGTTAACATAATATATCTAGATCGTTTGACCAGTTATCGTGGCCCGTTAAATCCAGGGCGTTCGCTCTGCCATTTTACATAGTTTTTAAAAAATAATATACACAAAGATTATAAGTATAGAATAGTAAGAGCAATAATTTAACCTTAACCGTTTGACACATAAAAGCAAGTAAAAAGCAAATGAAAACATGATAGTTTGTAGGTGTAAACCTGTCGTAAGAAAATAAGAATATGCCTACTTCTAAGGTATAAAAACCAAAAATTTCTTATAAAAATGAAGTTTATATGTACATGCAAGAGATTTGAGAGTGTTTGCATTTTTATGCAAACACTCTCAAATAGTTAGCTGCGGCGTCATGAAATTGGTGTTACTTTTACTGCAATATATTTTTTATATTTTTTCGTATGAAGCAGTTACTTTGTGGTGTGACATTATAATTTAAAATAAAACAATTACTTTGTATACACCACTTTTATTTTTTTTATACTTAATGCCGACCGGGTTTCGCTACAACCGTAGCTTCTTCGTAGTGTCAAGGAACACCTAAGATATTTACACAGTACCGGATTCTCAGAATTTGCAAACCATCTTATAGAAACAGACCATAAATTTAATAAAAATACAGGCGTAACGTTATTGCACAAAAACGAAATAGGTATCAGATTGGACAATTTAGAAGCCCTAGAGCTAAGGAAAGCCATACACACTAATAGAAAAGTAATTAACAATCAAATAAATTTAAATAAAAGTCCGATACTTAGGTTGTTCCCCATTGACAAAGAACATTCACTTTCCAACCCCCAGTCCCTTACTCCAATTACATCCTGCACCGGCGGAACCCAGCCCATTTCTTCAATCCCCTGAATATATTATCTATAACACATGTTAGATATTAGTAGAGATTATACTGCCCTGAAGAAGCTACAGTTGTAGCGAAACCCGGTCGGCATTAAGTATAAAAAAAAAGTGGTGTATACAGAGTTATTGTTTTATTTTAAAATATTTTTTATAGATAAAATAAACTATTTTTAGCCCCCAACTTAATTTATGTCATGAGTTTTAAAATATCAGTTTAATCGTTACTTAAAAAAGACTAGACCCTATTTTGATGGGAAAACTTATTATAACTTATTACGGGAAAACTTACCATGACTTATTATGGAAAAACGTAAAACGAGATGTCCCGGCAGCAGTAGAATAACAGTATTTTGATTAAATATGTACCTAAGTATACCATATTTTCCCTAAACCGACTTCATATTGTGTAGTTTGGTGAGGGGGAAACTGCCATGGAACCATTTTGGGAAAATTTATTATAACTTATTATGGGAAAACTTATTGTGACTTTTAATGAGAAAACTTCCTACAATTTATTTTGAAAACATTATTATAACTTATTAAGTCAAAACTTATTACAACAAATTTTATATCTGTATTTAAAGGTGTTAAACCGTACACGCATACCGAATGTAAAAAAATGTTTTATATCCGTATTTAAAGGTGTAAAACCGTACACGCATACTGAATGTAAAAAAGCTGTTTTATATCTGTATTTAAAGGTGTAAAACCGTACACGCATACCGAATGTAAAAAAAATGTTTTATATCTGTATTTAAAGGTGTTAAACCGTACACGCATACCGAACTACAAAGGATCGTAAGATATTTTGGACACAAAATGAGGAATCCAACATGGAGAAACTCGTAGTTACTGGCAAAGTGGAAGACAGAAGAAGCTGAAGAAGGAAGTGGAGGAACATTGTCTACCATGGAAATTGAAGTAGGAGTTATCTTTTACGGAATTTCCTCTCCTTCCTTTCCATAAAAAGACCCCCATACGTCTGATGACATAAGCCCAGAGGGTAATTGTTTTACTCAGAGCCTCCTCTGTAGAGCCAATGTAAAAAAATTCTTAAATTTCGCGATACCGTACTGCCCTGAAACACGGTGTACTTATACTGTACATATAGTACTTTACTTGTACACAACTTTAAGTACTTGACTGTGTTGCTTGTAAGAAGTACTTAAGTATTATGTAGTCCACCACGATTGGTCTTAGTTGGTTCTCGGTTGATTATAGGTTCGCAGTTTCCGTTGTTTCCGCAATCCTTAGCCAACCAGTGAATAATAGAATAATTCCGTACTTACCTGACAATGCAGGTAGGCCGAATGGACGGAGGAATTTATAGTAAGTATTTGAATGCCCTTGGATTGAAATTCCTTTTGATTAAGGCCGGTTATTTTGTTAAGTAGGTTGCCAATATGGCGATACTTTGAACAACAGGTTAATTAATGTGGCGATGCTAAGAAATCAGATGGCCTCCGTGGTAGACGGGTAAGGCTCTCGACTAGCAATCCGAAGATCGCGGGTTCAAATCACGATGAATTATTTTTAAATACTATCTATATATATCTTATCTTATCTTACTAATATTATAAACGAAAAGTTTGTATGGATGTATGTATGTTTGTTACTCTTTCACGCAAAATTTAATGAATGAATTTTAATGAAACCTTACAATAATATAGCTCATACATCAGAATAACATATAGGCTATAATTTATAAAGCTAGCTATTTATTTTCAATATATTGAAAATAATAATTATTGTTTAAAAGAAAACGTCAAAATTTGAGAATGACATTTTCCAAAACAATGATCGTTAAATCAAAATTCTATTTTGGAAAATATTTAATTTAGGGAATTTATTTGAAGTACTCGCCTAATACTTTGAATCGAATTAAGAATTATACATATTTTAAATTAAGAATTTTGGTAGAAACGTTGATGGGACCTAGGAAAAGAAAATAGATTACTAGAAGTACTAATCCCACGCAGACGAAGTCGCGGGCAGAAGCTTGTTTATTATTAAAAAAACATTGACATAACAGTCACATATATTCAAGAAATCTGTTTGATTATTTGTGGTGGTACCGTTACTACTGTTGTACTCTTGTGAACAATATAACTCAGATGATCGGAAGATTCAATAATATTTCGGTTTTTATTTTAATATTTATTTTTCTGCGGCAGGGGAACTGGTCACTGAAGGTGTACGTACGCCTGTCGATCGGATATTATCGGATATCTCGATTACCGTTCGATATTAGACTTTACTGACCTCTGTTGAGACACATCAACACTACATATAACTACCTATACTAACGACATCTGTGGAAAGACATTTAAACTACAAATATATTCATGCACACTACAATATTCCAATAAAATCTTACGTACGGTGAGCTCTGACGACATGATACAAGCATATGCAAGCAAGCACAAGCAAATGCTTTTAATGGAAGACCAGAATGAATTAATATGTAAGATTTCTGTTCTAAATTTAGTAGGTTAGTACTTTCAGCTGGAGAAAATAATTTTTATCAGGAGCTACAGAGCTTTGAAATATTAAATCAACTGTCGAAATATAAGAGATCGCGTCATTTGAAAACGACATTTTTTTCGTCCCTTTAATAATACGTGTTGTGCTTCGAATGAGACACGTGTGAAACCGGGTACAAAACCATAGATTAATCTTCGGGCTGGCTATAAATTAAATTGCTTTTAACCTATACGTAAAAAGCGGTAACCAGAATGTTCAGTGGAAATTTTTAAAGTTTATGAATATTGAGGACAAACTTTTCATCGGATGTTAATTCCTCACATGATAATTCATCATGTCTCGAAGCGTCGAAAACTGATAATTGGGGTTTTTAACCTTAGGTTAGGTTAGGTAAGGTTAGGTAAGGTTGGGTAAGGTTAGGTAAGGTTAGGTAAGGTTAGGTAAGGTTAGTTAAGGTTAGGTAAGGTTAGGTAAGGTTAGGTAAGGTTAGGTAAGGTTAGGTAAGGTTAGGTAAGGTTAGGTAAGGTTAGGTAAGGTTAGGTAAGGTTAGGTAAGGTTAGGTAAGGTTAGGTAAGGTTAGGTAAGGTTAGGTAAGGTTAGGTAAGGTTAGGTAAGGTTAGGTAAGGTTAGGTAAGGTTAGGTAAGGTTAGGTAAGGTTAGGTAAGGTTAGGTAAGGTTAGGTAAGGTTAGGTAAGGTTAGGTAAGGTTAGGTAAGGTTAGGTAAGGTTAGGTAAGGTTAGGTAAGGTTAGGTAAGGTTAGGTAAGGTTAGGTAAGGTTAGGTAAGGTTAGGTAAGGTTAGGTAAGGTTAGGTAAGGTTAGGTAAGGTTAGGTAAGGTTAGGTAAGGTTAGGTAAGGTTAGGTAAGGTTAGGTAAGGTTAGGTAAGGTTAGGTAAGGTTAGGTAAGGTTAGGTAAGGTTAGGTAAGGTTAGGTAAGGTTAGGTAAGGTTAGGTAAGGTTAGGTAAGGTTAGGTAAGGTTAGGTAAGGTTAGGTAAGGTTAGGTAAGGTTAGGTAAGGTTAGGTAAGGTTAGGTAAGGTTAGGTAAGGTTAGGTAAGGTTAGGTAAGGTTAGGTAAGGTTAGGTAAGGTTAGGTAAGGTTAGGTAAGGTTAGGTAAGGTTAGGTAAGGTTAGGTAAGGTTAGGTAAGGTTAGGTAAGGTTAGGTAAGGTTAGGTAAGGTTAGGTAAGGTTAGGTAAGGTTAGGTAAGGTTAGGTAAGGTTAGGTAAGGTTAGGTAAGGTTAGGTAAGGTTAGGTAAGGTTAGGTAAGGTTAGGTAAGGTTAGGTAAGGTTAGGTAAGGTTAGGTAAGGTTAGGTAAGGTTAGGTAAGGTTAGGTAAGGTTAGGTAAGGTTAGGTAAGGTTAGGTAAGGTTAGGTAAGGTTAGGTAAGGTTAGGTAAGGTTAGGTAAGGTTAGGTAAGGTTAGGTAAGGTTAGGTAAGGTTAGGTAAGGTTAGGTAAGGTTAGGTAAGGTTAGGTAAGGTTAGGTAAGGTTAGGTAAGGTTAGGTAAGGTTAGGTAAGGTTAGGTAAGGTTAGGTAAGGTTAGGTAAGGTTAGGTAAGGTTAGGTAAGGTTAGGTAAGGTTAGGTAAGGTTAGGTAAGGTTAGGTAAGGTTAGGTAAGGTTAGGTAAGGTTAGGTAAGGTTAGGTAAGGTTAGGTAAGGTTAGGTAAGGTTAGGTAAGGTTAGGTAAGGTTAGGTAAGGTTAGGTAAGGTTAGGTAAGGTTAGGTAAGGTTAGGTAAGGTTAGGTAAGGTTAGGTAAGGTTAGGTAAGGTTAGGTAAGGTTAGGTAAGGTTAGGTAAGGTTAGGTAAGGTTAGGTAAGGTTAGGTAAGGTTAGGTAAGGTTAGGTAAGGTTAGGTAAGGTTAGGTAAGGTTAGGTAAGGTTAGGTAAGGTTAGGTAAGGTTAGGTAAGGTTAGGTAAGGTTAGGTAAGGTTAGGTAAGGTTAGGTAAGGTTAGGTAAGGTTAGGTAAGGTTAGGTAAGGTTAGGTAAGGTTAGGTAAGGTTAGGTAAGGTTAGGTAAGGTTAGGTAAGGTTAGGTAAGGTTAGGTAAGGTTAGGTAAGGTTAGGTAAGGTTAGGTAAGGTTAGGTAAGGTTAGGTAAGGTTAGGTAAGGTTAGGTAAGGTTAGGTAAGGTTAGGTAAGGTTAGGTAAGGTTAGGTAAGGTTAGGTAAGGTTAGGTAAGGTTAGGTAAGGTTAGGTAAGGTTAGGTAAGGTTAGGTAAGGTTAGGTAAGGTTAGGTAAGGTTAGGTAAGGTTAGGTAAGGTTAGGTAAGGTTAGGTAAGGTTAGGTAAGGTTAGGTAAGGTTAGGTAAGGTTAGGTAAGGTTAGGTAAGGTTAGGTAAGGTTAGGTAAGGTTAGGTAAGGTTAGGTAAGGTTAGGTAAGGTTAGGTAAGGTTAGGTAAGGTTAGGTAAGGTTAGGTAAGGTTAGGTAAGGTTAGGTAAGGTTAGGTAAGGTTAGGTAAGGTTAGGTAAGGTTAGGTAAGGTAAGGTAAGGTAAGGTTAGGTAAGGTTAGGTAAGGTTAGGTAAGGTTAGGTAAGGTTTGGTTAGGTTAATGTGAGTTATCATGTGAGGAAGTATCGTGTCTGAATACATTTACTATGGGAATTTAGACGCTGAGATCTCATAGTCCGATTAGATATGGAATCGTCAAAGGCATACTTACAATGATTACAATAATAACTAACAGGCAAAACGCGTTTTTAGATTACACATACCCATACCGGTCAATACTTCTACATTCACATGCATGATATCGACTTCATCACCAGGCAGATATGTGATAGAATCCGGTTGGAATAGAAAAGTATTGGCTTGACTCTTGACCGCCAGTTGAATAATATTAAATTTGTATGTCGAGTGTTGTTTTCTGTTCTTTAAGTAGTCAAGACAATAATTAAATAACCTGAAAAAAATCCCCCAAACGTGGGAAAAAATTTGAAATTTTCAGTTGATCCCCGACAGTTGGCCCCTAGCAGACGGATATAGAATATACAGTCGGCTTAGGGAAAATAAGTTATACCTGCTTATACAAAATATAACTAAGTTTCACTGTAGGGGTGCGCAGATAGGATGTACACGGAGAAAAATGTTATTCTAAAATAGGTTTTTTTTTCTTAAAAACGGTTAAAAACGGGACTGAAGTTCTTACAAACAAATTAACAATGTATCTTACATGTTCCCGCCAATAAACATTGAAACCCTGTTAATTTGTTCGTAAGAACTTCAGTCCCGTTTTTACGAATAAAATGATCGTATTTTAGAATTAAAATTTTCTCCTTGTACCACCGAATAACGAAAGTTTAAAACATATTTTGACCGGTCAGTGGTTCAGTGGGCATCGCGTTTGGGTCCCACCCAGGCGTTCCGTGTTCGATTCCTCGGCTGGCTAAGTCCTCCATCACAACACAAGCAACATCTTCCGCTTACTGTGGTGGTAGTAGGAGATTTTCAAATGTTGTTGGGTTATTCGTAACCCGGGAACGTTTGTCTTTCTTTTAAAAAAAAAAAAAAAAATATATTTTATTAAGAGCGATTGACTAGCAGCTGCGAATAAAAGTTTAAAAATGCTTGCAACTGTACAGTAAGGTTCCAATGAGAAAGATCGATTATTCCCCGTATCAGAATTTTTAAAATAAAAATTTAATATCGATTAATTTCATTCTACATTCAGGTAAGCAATAAAAATGCTCAAAAGGCACGATGATAAATTATTAAATATCGTGAACTTCTTGTAAGTATTTTTTGATCATAAGTATTTATGATTTCTCAATAATGTCTAAACAAAATAAGTGTGTAAAAAAATTCTGAAATATTTTAGTTTGTAACACCTCTTTTTTGTATTTCTTGGGTATTAACTATGTAACTATTTCTAGACATTTTGTTTTGAAGAGTTTTAATTTTCAATGTACTATCGTTACTTATATTTGAAAATTAAAACTCTTCAAAACAAAATTGTAAGACCTTATCCACTCGAACGCATTTTTCCACATTACGGCACTATTTCCAAAGCCTCGGATTGCTTTGCTGCCACAATGTGGCAAAAATTCTCTGGATTCTTTAAAATGTTTTAAAGTTAACGATTTTATAATATATATTTTCATAAATCCTACGAATACGCGATAATAGACAAAAGCTAGGTGAATTCTTTGGCTGTATAGAACTTTAATCTGTTAGTATGTCTCCATTTTCAAATTCGGAGGTATGATTTTTTTAAGGAGGGATATAAATATTTCCTTTAGCAATAAAACTACTTTTCTATACAGGGTGTTAAGGTACGTACTTGACTTACTTTAACCAGCGAGAATTGTAGTAAAAAAATGTAAAAAAAATGTTTTCATCTCCGGTGACACTTTTTATGTTTTTTCTGCAAAAACATAAACAAAACTGGTTGGACAGTTGGGGGCGGGGTAAGTAATGGCGCGGTTACTCGGCTGAGCGGCCAGGAACGTCACGCTTAAGATTTTTTTTTGATTTTGAAGAAATATTGTTTTTAAAAAAGTCTTCAAAAAAGTACCGGAGACCAATATTTCATTTTAATTTTTAACTCTAAATAATGTTAGGTATCACTGGTTAAAGTAAGTCAAGTACGTACCTTAATACCCTGTATGCTGTGTATATACCAGCGTATTAGTACAAAAGATCGACACTTTGATATCAATACTAACTTATTATCAAAGGTATTTTTGAAGTCGATTGTAGGTTTGAAATGCAGGTAAATAATGCAATTTAATAATTATTATAATTTAATATAATTATTACAGTTTTATAATAATTATTATTTCGGGGGGCCAACTGACGATTCATCTTATTATCATTGAAGAACCAAAATATCTACCGCATACATCCAATCTAATTTTTAGTATCTACCAACTTCGCCGTCAAAAGGGATAATGTAAATTTTCGATTTACGATTTATTATTTATAAAGTCTTGGCTCACTATTCGGTAGTTGAACCTGGCTATATTTCGGATAATTTAACCGAGTTTACTAGCTATTGCGAGTATATATTGGTTTATTTATTAATATATACGTTATCCAATGGAAAAGCTATTAAGAGGATGGTGAAATACCCACTATACCGGATAAGTTAACCGAGTTTTTTTACGTACCTTTTGCTAGTAACTATTAATTTATTTTTTTCAATGGAACTGTACGAATACAACATATGCTTATTAATCTACAAAATTCAAAATGGCTTTATACACACAAATACTACATTTATGAAAACATCACAAGTACATGAACACCACACAAGACAACGTAATAAATTATACACAAATTCAACAAAGACAGAGTGTGGCAAAAGAAACATAGGCTATGAGGGTATAAACATATATAATCTCCTTCCTGATAGCCTGACAACCGAAAATAAAATAAATGTATTTAAAAAAATACTGTTTGCTCTCAAAATTAATGAGCAAAACCAAAATGTTGTTACTTAAAAAAATGTGTTACTTGGTGTTAGGTAGTAAACTATCATTATTAATATTATTTGTATCAATGTATTAAATTAACATGTATATGTATATTTCTTTTAACTTAATTAAAAAAAAAAAAAAATGATAGTTATTTTGACAGCGTCTTGAGTTAAAATGTCGTTTTATAAAAGCTATAATCATTGCAAGACATATTCGAGGATTAAGAAGATATAAAAACGCCACGTTTCGCAATGATAAAAATATAAAATAATATTAATAGACAGGAGCATATAATATTTTAAACTTTTTTTCCCCTAAATATTGGGAATTTTCCCTTAAATTACATCACCTCGCTAGGCCGAAGCGCAAATCAGTGCCTAAAGATAAAAAGCAAAAAAAAAATAATGTTTACGGTTTTTCAACGTCCATTCTTGCTTAGCACATCAGCTCAAAATGTTATTGGCGTGAATCACGTCTGGTCCCGACTTCCATCGAAGCCTTCTAATGCTATTAAAGCCTCCATAAAAAGGCACTAGATGTTTACCTTTCTCTGTAAAATGTTTCTCAGGTGTGCTAGATACCTTTGTATAAAATGCAGTTAATTTACCTGTGGTTTTAATGTTTGACGTCGACGTTGTGCGGAGTAGAAGATACAGTGGCGTATAAAAGAAAATGAAATGCATGCATTATTCTAAGACTCGACTTATCTTTGGACTTATTCTAAGGTTAAACTGTTGACATAATGAGACATGGGCTAATAGAAGTTTATATTTTATAACGCAGATCGTATTGGATTGCAATTAATTAACGATAATATATTATTATTTAGTGCGTATTGGGTACAATTTTACAATAAAATTTGACAATGTTAGCTCACCCGTACTGAGGCCCCAATTTTATAATTCCAAATTCAATAAGATGAAGTAATACATTATATTAATAAAATATATAAAGTCAGTGATGAAAAAAAGGGTAAATATTATGAGTTACGATTATGTATAATGATGTATGTTTTATAATGGTATTGTGTGTTAACCACTCGAACGCTTTTTGCCACATTATGGCACTATTTCCAAAGCCTCGGATTGCTTTGTTGCTATAATGTGGCAAATATTCTATAGGTTCTTTAAAATGTTTTAAAGTTAACGATTTTATAACATTTTTTTATAAATCCTATGAATATGTGATAATAGACAAAATATGGTTGAATTCATTTACTATGTCTCCATATTAAAATTCGGAGGCATGAATTTTTTACTTAGGCAGAAAAAAATCCTTTAGCAATCCGAGAAAAAAGTTTTAAATGCTCTGTCGCTCCAGTGGAAAAGTGTAAACGTTTTAATTTTTTTTAATATTGGTTGTATGTAATTTAATCCATTTTGTGAATGAGAATGAATATTTTTATTTTCCTCATTTTTTATATCAAGTGAAAAATGGTTGAATGCTTTTACTGCCTGGTAGGCCATCTTTAGACTGGTACAATTATTCTTGAAACTAAGAAAACAGAGACGGTATTCAATGATTTTAATCAATTTATATGGAATTTCCCATCTTCGTTGCCATGTGACCGAAGACAGGAAGATGTGAACGAATATAGATGGCCCACGAAGTTTTTATATGTATACTGGTGAGCTATAGTGTCATGAAATTGGTATAAAAATCTTACAATGGGTAGCGCGCGAGTTGTTTAAAAAACGGGTGTATTTCACAAAGTTTTGGATAAAGAGGGGGCATGGGAGAAGGAAGGCGGGGAAGGTGAAGGCGGCAGGGGAAGGGGAACGGGTACGAACGGGAAAGAACACTCAGAGAGAAACAATTTATTTATTGAAGTGGCATTCAACGCAAACCGGGAACTCACCATATTATAATAAATAAAAATATATACATTGTCGCACGCCACTGGTAAGGCCTCACAAAAAGGTAGGAAAGCCAATCGCCCAACGAATGGCATTCTTCAAACCACCTCCAGTTTCTCAGCGGCCAGCGCTCCGTCTGAACGCCGCGTTCGCGAATAGTCAAGTCCAAAGAATATCCATTCTATTGACATACGAAAAACTATTCAAAGAGACTCTATATCCCATTATTTGACAGCAGTTAAAGAATTACTACTACATTATACCTTTATAAAACTTTTTGTGTTTATCCTTCATAGTTGAATTAAACTTTTCGAGCTATTATTCAATGTGGTAAAACTTATAACTTAGTGTGTTACTTCTAGTGTTGTTTAGATACATTTTACGACAGTGTACGTCTCGGGTAAACGTCCTTCACAACGGCTAACAGCAAACTTTGTGAATCAAAAACGTTATTATCATTTGTAAAAGTAAAGTTGTTGTTTTTCGTGTAGAATTATTTTTATAATATTGTATTCGGTCGTGGGTTTAACCAAAACACAGTTAAAGTACTTTAAAAACAGTTTTAGTGAGAAATTTAAGTGAGTTTTGTTTTTAACATTATTTGGAGAATCACTTGTGGGTATTTTGCGAGACATTGTTCAAGGTATGTTACTTTTGAATATTTTGAATATTGATTACGATTGTTTTTGCGATATAACTTTTGTTTTTGTTTTTATTTATGTAGATACCGCACAAGAGTTCGAACTGCTCCTGTCTGGAGACAGTGAGACTATGACATCTCCAATTGGGGTATGTTGGGAGTGTGGTGGTAGAGAAGAGGAGAAGATACTTGGCTATTCAGATCTGGTCACCAAACAAGGTTAAAGCCATTTCAAACAGCGTTTCAATTCTGAATAGTGTTTTTTTTATATGAATAATGCACAAGATTTCCAAATGTTCCCGTCTGGAGCCAGTGAGACTGTGGCATCCCCAATTGGGGTAAATTGTGAGGCTGAAGGTAGTGGGGAGGGAAAAGGTGGGGACGCACCTGGCTATTCAGATATGGTCACCAAATACGACTAAATTTCAAGCAACGTTTCAATTCTGAATGATGGTCTTACACCAGGACGATAATAAGAGTATCTTCCACTCTGGAACGTGCCGTAAATATATTGTATATTATTTTTAATGAAAAAACTATGAAATAACACAAATTAATCAAATTCAATTTATATGCGCATTCCGGGATTTGAAAACTCAACCTTCCGATTGCTAGTCGAGAGTCTTTCCACTTGACCACGGAGGCCATCAAATTGTTAATGCTTTTGTTAAATATTTGCCTCAGGTATTTAGATGTAGTTGCAATTGTATTTTTATACCTTTACTGTAACGTTATGCGGGAATTTTTATGAGAGAATATAACGTTTTGCTGTTGAGTTTATTAGTTTGTAGTACAAAGTTTTTACATAATATATATTATAGGGGCTTCAAAGTAGATACTGGAATGATTCATAGAAACGATGTAAACATAAAACAAAATAATTAAATTTATCGGTTTTAAACAAGTCTAACGCATATTTTTTTGTACATTAACTACACACAGGTGGACCTGAGGAAAAAATTCTTGGAAAGCAAGCAGCTACTCTCCGAAAATCAATTTGGTTTTCGGTCAAATAAGAGCACTGCCGATGCTATTATTGCTGTTACACACTTTCATGTTTCAAATTTAGATAAGGGTAAAAAATGCAATTCTATCTTCCTCGATCTCTCAAAAGCTTTGATACTATCTCCCTTGACATCCTTATTAATAAACTAAATACCATTGGTATAAGAGGGAATTTACTTAACTAATCGAACTCAAAGTGTCAAAAATCCAATACAAATTCAGCCAACCCCTCCCTATAACCTACGGAGTTCCTCAAGGAAGCCTCTTAGGCCCTAGTTTGTTTCTCATAAACGATCTTTATAACCTAATGATATTGAAATATAAATGAGAATGTGAAGGCCCACTAGGGTGTGTAATAAATAAGCATAAATATTTTATACATCACTCTGAAACCTCTCGCAAGTAGTACCTGTATTATACCTTATATGATAATTATGTGAAATAACAAATATTATTTGCATAAAATACATTTTGGGCTGTCGAAATTGCAGCGAAAGGGCAACAAAAAGACAAAAATATATGTATCCTTAGTGTGCCTTACATCGCCACATAGGGGTAAAAAACGCAAGGAAAACAAACTCTGCAGGTCACGATTTCAAGCCTAAAAAAGGTTTTATTTATTTAGTGAATAATTTTAGAAAAAAAAACAAAAATAATCAATGGAAACTGTCACAGATAATTTTTTGCCATAGAAGTCTATTTTTAATAAAGTTGTTTCTTTCACGCGTTCATACATTTTTAATCAAAAATACATTTTTAGTAATTTATGCTTATATTGTTTTACAAAGTTATTAACAATTATATTTTAGTTCTACTAAAGGGAAATGGTAGAAAAAATCTTCATTTTATAGAAAACAGTTTTTTTTGTATTTAAGACTTAAATCGATTCGTAATAAAGATACATCCAAAAGTGTGATTTAGCATTAAGCTTTGCCTTAACTATTCGGCCACGGAGGTCATCAGACCTAACCAAATACCTATTTGGTTAGATAGAGAAAAATCAACACAACGCATCTCTCTTGCAAACACGTGCTTTGCAACTAGTTTATTATAATTTATTTTTATTTTTAGTCAGTCATCCACCTTAAACTATGATCATTATTTATATTGGCTAAGTATAAAAAGTCTTAAAAAGCAGTGAAGTTTTAATTCGTCGGTGTATTTGACTTCGGGGTGACCTAGATCCCCCGATTTATTGTTTATTTATTCAATCTCTCGCCGTGTAGCATTATTTCATTCTATACTTTCTTTTAATTCGTGTAAACCACCTAAGTCAATGGTTACCATCACCAGCAGTATTCCCGCTCCGTTTCACCATTTCAGTGGAACTTGTTTTGAAATTGCCTTCCTTACTGTACGTCTTCTAAATTCTAAATAACGGACGAAGTTAAGCCTCCGCATTTCTGATTTCTACAGTTTTATAACGTATTTCTCTTCAACACTTTTAGTTTTCAAGTTTAAGATAATATTAAATTATTTGTAGAGCCTTAACGCAAATTATATGAAATTCCCTAGAAATAAAATAATTGCAAAGTATGCTCCGAAAATTAGTAAGAACACATTTTATTCTGTTATGGGTATTTATTATATGTTATGGGTGTGAAAAAAATGACAGTATATCTTTAAGTGCAACAAAAGCATTTATCGGGAGATTTTTACTCTATTTTAAACAAGTCGTATTGTTTTAAACATTTTCACAATTTTCGCTTAATTATTATCGTTTTTAATATTGGCGCGCTCCCTCTAACTTTCATATTTACATATATCCCCTTCTTCTCCTTCTAAATATGATTTTTTTCCCTTTCAACCAAATCGTCACCGCTAAGATAACGTTTAAGTTTTTACGTTTGTAGCTAACGGGTATCTTTTACAACAGCATAAAGCGGCTTAAAACGACCGTACACAACACATTTTGACAGTTTTCTTAAATGCAGTATAACAAGCAAAAGACTGCGCAAAAGATACTAACTCTTAAAAGTAGTTACCCTAACGCCAGAGATTACCCGAGTGTTTGCCGCGTAATCCTCGTTAAGAGATGTCAGTAGAATGTCATCACGTACAAAAACCAAAAGTACTCGAAAAACGAATAATCATTTATGAACGCTTATTAGGCTTATATACATGTAAGTCGTTTTTTATATACAATAAATAGTACTTTGGGTTTTTACGTAGGTAATTAATCGATTCAATACACGACAGGCATAGTAGTCATTGAAAACCACAGAAATCACAGAAAATCGTCAGCCTATAATAATGCCACCTTCAGATTTCCGACCGATTTTGCCTTTTTGTCTTCATTGTCTCATAAAACTGACTTAATGCAAAAGATCACCATTCTGAATAAAATTTGATCCAATCCTTAAATGCATGGAGAAATGGGGTACCAGGTTTGATAAAAAAAAAAATTTTGTGATTTTTCGGCTTGTATTTTTTTATGTTGAAGAGATTTTTGTGTCAAATATAAAATTTTTGGTAAAACCGTCAGTCAGGGTTAGGAGGATATAAGAACGCGGAAGACACGTACGGAAAGACATTTCTGCAGGAGAAAGTACCCACCTTATACGATTCGTGCCATTGGAATTTCATAAATAGGCTTCGTTTTCTATTCGCGTGAATATTTCACTACCTACTTATATTTTAAATTCTCTATACATCAGTGTACACAGCACACTTTACAATGGTAATTTGTTTTACACGATTTGTACGCATATCTGTGCTGTGTCTAAGACATAGAATAAAGAAGCACACAAGAACATTTGCAATTCTTCAATAAGATAAAATATATCGATAAACGGTATCTATTGAATTTATGGCGAAGCTAGGTAGAAACTGTAAATTAATTAAAATATTATATATGTAATAATTTTTTTTTTACTTTTTATACATACCATTATAATTATTTAACACTTTTTGTACTTACATATACAATTTTTTTTGGGTTAATTTATACTTTTTTACACTTTACTGCTCTTTACGCCTGTAACTTTTTATGTCTTTATACTCATATAATACATTTCATCCATGAGAAATAGTTATAATGCAGGCGAATTCTCTAGTTATAATTTTGTATTGTCGTGTTAACTACGGTCTATATCTGTGATTTATTCTAAATAACAAAAAAACTAAATAAATAAAACCTGTATATGAAGCCTAATGCTAGAGGTTCCTATGTCAAATGCGTAAATTGTTTAGAATGCTATTATTTATCGATTTCTTGGTGTAAAACCGGTCAAAATATTTTTTTGATATACACCATTAGACATGCTTTGTTCTACTGGTATTTGAATGGAAGAACATCTGAGAAACTAGCGTCATTGATCACTTCGGCACCGCTGCATAGTTTAATCGGGAAACACCCCAAAAGCTCGCCAAACATATGTACATTGTTGACATTCCTCACGCGAGAACGAATCGCTTCTACTATTCGTTCTTGAGTTCGGCTGTGGAACGATTTGCTGGCCTCTGTGTTTCCTCCTTCCTACATGGGTCTCTTCAAGATCCATATTCAATCTTTCTTCTGCTCAAATAAACCCTCCACACAGCAAATTCAAAGATGACATAGGCCCCGGGGGGAAATTATTTTCCCCACGCCTCCTGTAAAAAAGGCCAGACTTTCATTAATCTAAAGCGGCTAACATACGCTTTCGGACTTTTGAGATTAGATATATTTTAAGAACTTTCTGATACACAAAAATCTGACATAGGCACTTTTAGCATTAACCCCCAGATATATATTATTTTGGCTGACACTAAGTAGTGTCATGTAAATATTAAATGTAATAAAAATATTCGTTGTTGTAAAAAAATTTTAAAAATTTCTAAGATATCATATTTGATGTTTATAATTTATGTTTTAAATGCATTACAGATAATAATAGCTAAAACGTTCTCAGCGCTATTATGCGACGATAACGCCTCTGTAAAATTAAATTTATACGATAACTTGTCGAAAAGATTGTAAAATGCAAATAATGACGAATATTATTCTGATATTACAATGGACGAAAGAAAAGTCGTATTTGAGTCTTATACCATTTAGAAGTCGTTAAATTCAAGGTTAATTCTCACAAAATACCCAAGGATTTGTCGTAAGAATGAAAATTCTCCAATTATTTCGAATGTTTGAACGAAGATACAACGATTCATCATTATACCCACTTATCATTTGGATCTAATATTTCGTTTATTTTATGTTTTTAATCGTTTGATTCTTTCAATTGGAATGTTCTACTGTGGGCAATTAGTGCTTCATTGTTCTGATTAGCTACTGTTATATCTGCCTCCTATGTGACCTCCTAGATGCTGTGCCAATTGTTATGTCTACCTGATCAACAGTCAGACATTAGTAAATGTATCATTGAAGAAGAAGATAACAATAATAATCAATTTTTTTTTAAATATGAAAATGAACAGGTCACAGAAAAATAATAAAAGATAACGGTCGCAACTGGGACTCGAACCCAGAACCTTACGTCTTACCGGGACATACACCTCTATCAATTGGGCTACTGCGATCTTTTATGAGACTGTCGTAATTGTCAACTTCATATTTCAAATTTCAGAATTAACAATATTATCTTCAACTAATGTTTTTTTCCATATTATTGGCAGCTACCTTTATTATTGGAAACAAGTATTCAAAGAATGTATTTGTTACCTAGATAGTGTCTAGGATAAATATATCCGATTTTATTTTTATGGAACACCTATTGACTTTTTATAAAAGTGTAAATAAATATTCATATATCCCAGTTGCGACCGTTATCTTTTATTATTTTTCTGTGTCTTGTTCATTTTCATATTTTAAAAAATTAGATTATTATTGTTATCTTCTTCTTAAATGATATATTACATTGATGGGAATAACCTTCAAAAGTTAAAAAGAGAGTTTTTCTTATAAAAATATTAGTAAATGTGTTGGGACTCTTCAAGAATAAATAGGTCCTTATACAAGTTGGTTTATTATTTATATTTACGTGTTTACAATAAATTATACTGTTGGGTCAAACGACTGATTCTAACTGTGTAGGAATTTAATCGGAACTTGATCGCGATCGTCGACCGGGCTGTACTGCTCGTGTACCTGCTCTTACTACTGGACATCTGTCGGAACTTGACATAAGCTCTAAGCCTAACGACATCTATCAAAATCAAGTGAAAATAGGTGTCAATCGAGGACACTACAGGTACCTTCCATAAATAGTTCACATCTAGGGTATTAGGATGTTAGGTACAAGGGTGTTACAATAGTTCATACACATCTTCCCTGATGATGGACACTGTAACGTTGTTCGAAACGTTGGCTAAAGAAGGGGGTAGCGTAACACGGCATAATATCCCAAAAATAAATAACAAAAAAAGTTCACATCAATTTTTCCGTACAAATAATGAGTTTTTACATATCTATATGCAGATTTTTATGATTATCGCATAAGAACATTGTGTCGTCAGGCTGAAGTTAGTGTTAAGGGGAAGGAGATAGGGAGGAGGAAGGTGGGGAAGTGCCTGGCTATTGAAATCTGGTACCCAAACATGGCTAAAGTCATTTTTTAAGTAATAATGTTGATTGGTAGAACCTACAAACAAGCTGATCTGTCACAGCTTTGTGGGACTACCCATATTTTATATTTTATTAGATGTAATAAAAAAAAAGCTACGATTCAGTTCTAAACGGCGGTTTTACACCAGGGCGATATTGAGAATATCTTCTACTCTGGTACGTGTCGCAAATATATAATATATTATTTTTAAATGATTAAAATGAGTCAATCAAAGAAATATTGAATATATGAAAGAAATAAAAATTAAAATGGAGTTCTAAATAACATATAATAACTTGATTGGAATAAATAACAAACAAATAATTTTTTTTGGATTTGAACACTTGACCTCCGGATCTCCGTGAAGAGCCTTACCCTCGACCATGGAGGTCATCTTTCGACCGTCTTTGATGGTACGAGTCTTCAGTTAAATCTTCTGGTTACCTAAGGAATTTTGCAAATTTAGGTATGGCATTTGAATTGCTCAAGAACAGCAGTTTCAAAATGGTTTAATTATCGAATTGTTCCAACTGGTTAAAATATCATTTGCCATTTCCGCATTGTATGTTTATAATTACATTGCGCTTTTTATGTGGACATTGTTTTGGATTGTGAGATTATTCAAAAACATAATATAAGCACTAATGATAAACTTTTTTATATTAGCAATATCATTTGAATTTTTTTATTCTCAACAGTACCGACACATGGGTCGATGCATGAATGTTACTGAAGCAAGAAAATTTTTAGAAGACAAAGTGTGTGGCGGTCTGTCCTCACTGCCTCATCCCGATTCCTACCTTTCACGATTATCCCTGTCCCTTGATAGGAAGGTAAGACATTAGTACAGTCGTGTACTGTCTGTGCAGTTCATTGTTTTTCATTAGCTCCACACAGAAGAAAATAAAGGAAAAAAATCCTCTGGAAGTTTGTCATCTTTGGGGATGCTATAATGGTGCACGGCAATGAGTTGAAAAAGGAGGAAAGGAGAGGTCTAGGTTGGGTCTCCTTCAACCAGTCTCTCAATGAATCCAGTGAACTGGATTGAACCTGCTAAATTATCAAACAGCCACTGGAGCGACAGAGCAATTTAAATTTTTTTCTCGGATTGCTAAAGGAAATTTTTCCGCCCACACTTAAAATATCATATCTCTGAATTTGAATATGGAAACATACAAACTGAATATATTCCTATGTAACTAATGAATTCCCCTATATTTTGTCTATTATCATATATTTGTTGGATTTATATAAAAAATATAATTAAATTTTTAACCGTAAAACATTTTAAAGAACCTAAAGAATAGTTATTTTGTTTTATTTTGAATGTACAGTTTATTATACAGTCGTTTTAATAATTTTTTTTTGTAAATTTGCCACATTTTGGCAACAAAGCAATCCGTGGTTTTGGAAATAGTGCCATAATGTGGCATAAAGCGCTCGAGTGGTAATGGAATAACTTGTGATGAGCTATAGCAGGGTGTTGGTTGTCCTACAAAAGGTTCCCTGAGCGTTGTCCTATAAATTGATATGAAGATTGTGTTAAAATGTTCAAAAGATTTTGCAGCATTGAAATTATATCAGTTCTTCTAGTATTTCTGATTCTAATCTCCAGTTAATGAACTTCTATCACGATATTATGATTGATAATAAGATGTCAACCGTTGCTTCACCTCGGGCTTATTGACTTTACTATAATAATAATAATTATTGTGTAACGCACAGTGGACGAGAACAACCTTGTCTTAGATAGAAATGGTTACGGTCAAGATATAATATTACGTTCAATGGACCATTATAATCAATGACACAGGGTTATTCTCACGACGTATCGAGGCCTGGAGCCAAGTTTAAAGATTAATCAAATTCATGAATCATTGAGATCCCATTATCGACCTTCTTGCAACCTGTTTGCACGTAAATTAATAGTTTACTAAAAATATACGCCCTTATTTGCAAGGGGTGAAAATTACACGCCGAGCATTGTAGAACCCTCATATTTCTGTACGGTGTGAAAACCCTGATACGTATTCCTTGTTCTGACCTGACAAGTAGTAAGTCGAGTGACGAGTAACTCGCTACTTGACTCACCAAAAAGTGTTCGCCTGCTGTCAAGTAGAGTTCATGACATGACGGGCTGCAACGTTATAAAGTAAATACGCTAATTAAGCTGATTGTAATGCTTATTTTAGAAGAGGTGGAAGAATAAATTAGTGAGATGAAAATAAATAAATTATGGCTACGAAAATAGATTAATAGCCGCAAAAATAAATAATTTTACAGTAGTATTTTCGCTCTAACGGGACGAGATAATATTGCGCGCATCTGCGTCTACGAATGAACTGCGAATGTCAGTGAGCAGGGACGAGTGGAGGGGGACTCTACTCGCTGAAAAAATAGAACCAAATGGATTCAATCTAGTAAAGAGCTGTCTAGCCTACTCTACTAAAATTGTGGTGTTCGAACGCGTTTAGTTACTGATATATTCGCTACTCGACTAAAATACTCTCCTTGTCAGAACAAGGCATTAGAGCCAGTAAAAGAAAATGGATAGACGCCCTTGAAATGTGGTGCTGGAGTAAAATGCTCAGGATTCTAGGACAGTCAGGCATACAAATGTGTCCATTCTGTTGGTATCTACAATAGGCTTTCAACTATCTGCCTACAACGTATTTCAAGATACTTTGACATGTTGCTCGCCAAATGAGGACTCGTAGTCATTGGCAAATTGTTTGGCATAAGTATCAGAGGAAGGCCACCGATGCGCTGACGTGGCCAAGTATCATTGGCGTCTGGAACGTCGGTGTGTGCAGCTCTCCATGCAGCGAAGGACCACGAGGAGTTGAGGAGCCTTGTCCACCATGGAAATTGGAGTTAAGGTCACGTTGGGGTCAATTTGGGTTACGATCCTCAGCAATGAGGAACCGACTTGAGTAGAATAATTTCCTCAGAATAACTAATAATATCCAGAAAAATGATTTTTAAACAAGCGTTTAAATTTATACATAAGTAATTTTTAAATTGTCAAAAATAACTTAAATATTTCAGTGCTCCTTAGGTCATATTGCGAGCTTAAAAGTGAGAAATAAAAAGACGTATTCAGATTGGGATATTTTCAGCACAAGAATTCTCGTTTACACTTATAAACTGAAGTAGATTTTATGTGACGTAATGGGACTATGAATTATGACTCTCTAAATTTTAGAACCATTTCGAGGCTGAAGAAAATAGAAAAGGTGTAGGTATTTACAAAAGTTTAGGAACTACCAAAAAATTCAAAATTCGTCACTTAAGAGGGTATTACCAGAGAATACCGGAAATTAGTCATGTTTAAATCAAATTCTAGACGGATTGACTCTTTTTTACAAAAAACAAAAATTGATTTTGAAAGATTGTTATTTTATCTGGTACACGCTTAATGTCTATGGAGCTTCATCGACAGTTATCCAGAGGAAGACCAAAGAACTTCTGGATGACTCAGTGCTCCAAAATCCTAAAACGGCCTGGATGAAGGCGATACCCAGAGCCGAAGAAGCTACAACCTGAGAACGAGGAGAGCCGACCCCCACAGCCTACATAGGCAATGTGTTGGGACAGTGCAAGGAAGAAGAAGAAAGAAACACAATTTTCAAATCATATAATCATATAGCAAAATAAATCAATACATAATCTAGTAAAGACATTTTTCAGAATTTTGATTTTAGTTAAATAAAAATCATTAAAAAATAAATTCGAGAACGTGTTTTGGGACGAAAATACCTCAGCTTTTCTACAAACTAAAATATTACAGATTTTTTTTTACAAACCTATTTTGTTTAGACATTATTTCAAAATCATAAGGACTTATGATGAAAAAATACTCAAAGTACACGATATTTAATAATTTGTCATCGTGCGTTTTGAGCATTTTTATTGCTTACTTGAATGTAGGTATATATTAAAGCAAGTTTTTTAATGAAATAAATCAGTATTAAATTTTAATTTTAAAAATTTGAACGGTGAATAATCGATCTTTCTCATCGGAACCTCCGATTTCAGTTGTAACCATTTTTAAACTTTTATTCTCAGCTGCTAATCAATGGCTCTTGACATAGATAAAGTCTTAATCAAACCCGCAATATGTTTTGATCTCCTGGCCACTGCTAAAATTAACTATAGCTAGAAACCGAACAAAATTATTGCGATAATTTAAAAATGATAAAAAATACATCGCGTTAAAAGACCCCGTATGCGAATGAGGCCGGACTGAATGCCAAGATCTACGCACGAGGTATGATTGCCGGAATGCCCAGGAGGCTATCAAATTATGTTAACGGTGGTAATGATTAAAAACCGTTAAAATTAGTTACACGTCTGTCACGAACGCAAGTCAAGTGTTTGTATCAACGCTGCAATTAGGGGACTATTAATTTAGTTGCGTTATGTAGGCAGGTACTTCTGTAATGAACATGTTACTGACGGCAGTCGGCACGCTTCCATGCCATATCTCCATCTGTTTCTATTATCGTTGTGTTAAGAGGAAGCCACAAGCCAAAAATGTATTCTTATTGTGCCTTATATGGCCACGAATTTAGATAATACACATGAAAAAATGCTTGGCAAACTAGTTCACAGGTCACGATTTCAAATGCAAAAGTGTTTTTTATTTATTTTTTTAATAATTTTATAAGGAAAATAAAATTAATCAACGGAAACTGTGAAGGATAATTTTTGAGTGTATTTTTTAAATATTGTTTCGTGAAGGCATTCATGCATTTCTAAGCCATTGAATTTGACAATTTTGTTTTAATTGTACTAAAAAAAATGCTTCAATTTATCCAAATAGTAAAGCTTAATCTTAAATAGTGGTCTAAAATTAATCTTCGCCTTAAATGCTCCTTGCTTTGTTAAGAATACCGCAATATCTTTTTCCAAGACGCCAATATGCGCAGGTATCCAAAAACAATATATATTTTTGATTTCTGTAGTAAATTAATTGACCTGCATCCGATTTCAATATTACTTAAGAGCCATTTACCAGCGGCTGAGAATAAAAGTATATACAACTGTACAGGGAGGTTCCGATGAGAAAGATCGATTATTCCCCGTATAAATTTTATTAAATTAAAATTTTTATATCGCTTTATTTCATTCAAAACTTGCTTTAATATGTACCTTGATTCAAATAAGCCATAAAAATGCTCAAAACGCAGGAAGATAAATAATTAAATATAGTGTACTTCTTGTAAGCATTTTTTAATCATAAGTATTTATAATTTTTCAATAATATCTAAACAAAATAAGTGTGTAAAAAAAATCTGAGATATTTTAGTTTGTAAGACCTTAAAATAAATAGAAGAACTGAAGTATTTTCGTAACAAAACACGCTCTCGGATTAATTTTTTAATGATTTTAATTTAACTGAACTTAAAATTCTCAAAAATGTGTTTATTAGTATTGATTTATTTTGTTGTAAGATTATATATGATTTGAAATTTGTGTTGTATAATACAATATGTCGTTTGAAAAATTGAACAAATCTGCCAAAGACCAACGGTATAACCTTAGTATATTAAAAAAACACATAGTTTTTCAAAATTTAAAAAATGCGTTTACCAGATAAAATAACAATCTTTCCAAATCAATTTAAGTTTTTTTGTAAAAAAGAGTCAATACGTCTAGAGTTAGATTTAAAAAAGACTAATTTCCGGTATTGTCTGTTATAATATCCTCTTAAGTATAATTTCAATATTAACAGGGTTATTTTTTTCTGTTTTTAGGTTGTACCAAAACTCAACTTAAGTATTACATTTCTAGTTCAATTTATAAATACTCATATTGATAATTTAACCAGTTTGTTATAACTTTTAACAACAAAAAGGAATTATGAAAAATTTCACCGAAGATCGGAATCTTTAAACGCTTTAGGCGTTTGTGAAACCGGCCTCAAAGAATTATTAATGTTTTACAAAGAAAGCGGACAAAGCGTTTTCTTCAGTTTCTCCGCCATTTCAACATTTAATATTAGGTATTTCATTGTTAAAACACTGACATTATTGGCTTGTTCAATGTTTACAATAAACATTGCTTTGTATTAAGCCACATTAAATAAAACATAATTTACGAGGGAAAGTTGGTTTTTCAAATTCTTCGAACAATTCAGTCAACTTAATTCTTATGAAGTAAGTAGCAGGTGCATCCCCATATGTGGATTGATTTGAGGTTGAAGTAATGGGCCTTTTACAGGATGCTTTTTTAGTACAGTTGCCTTATATATGGGTCGTCTTTTCATTGGATTCAGGATGAAAAGGGGACGTGTTCCACTTTGGTGCGGTTTAAATTGTTGTTTGTAATCTGTCGCCTGCCATTGTTTTACATATTAGTATTATGTGGAAATTATGCTTGTTTAATTCGATTTTACTTAAAATATTCACAAAAAAAACTGTAATTGCTGAATAAAGTGATTTCTGTGGTGTTTGCAACACTGCCTCTTACTCTATGATATATGGGCGGGCTCTACCGCCGAGCAACGTCCCGAACGTTGACGGAGTTGCGACCCGAAGTGGGTCATTTCAAGGAAGCGCTTTCGGCATCTTACCGGCAGCTAGGCTGGGCGTTTACTTTGTAACCATTTGTATTCAATAAACGACGATCTCGTATAACGAACCTCTATTGTGTATATAATACTCAGTGTGTAGTACTGAGGATAATATTGAAGAAATTATCCCAATCAAATTCCTGAACGCTTGAAAATTATGAACGTGAAAAATTATTCGGTGTTGTTAATTTCATGTGGATTTGTGGATGGCAACGGAAATTACATAATGATGAAATGCTTTCGTGTGGTCTACGTTCAACGTATTTTTTAGTTTTTATTTATTGGATAATCAACAACTCTGCCATAGGTAAACCCAAATGGTTCGCTACGTCTGACAACTTAGCAGGGGTGCCCGGGTTCATGAAGTGAGGATTTTCTAGATCTCGATGGCAGATGCGTCTGGCCAATTACTGCGTGGCTGGCCGTATCGGGAAAGAATGAATGAGGAAGACTATTTGACCTCTCCAACAAGGCCCTCTCGATCCATCGTCTTGATGGATTCATCGGGAAAGAATGAATGAGGAAGACTATTTGACCTCTCCAACAAGGCCCTCTCGATCCATCGTCTTGATGGATTCATCCGATCATCCGATGTGACATCCGTCACCATTAGACCCATTGAGCACAAAATTTTTTACCCTCCCCTCATACCTTTTTTCTTCCCAGAACTTCCTCTCCTTAAAAAGTAGCGCCATAGAACATCCCCAAAGTTGACATTTGCCCCGAGGGAAATTATTTTCCTAAAGACCTCCTCATCTGTGGAGTTAATGTAAAAAAATTACCATCTGTATGAAATCGTAAGCATGAAAATTGGTCTTGGAGGAGAAGGAAAAGGAAAGAGTTAAGATTAGAAGTTTCTGGATATTCAGATCTTGTCACCAATCATTGCTAAAGACATTTCTATCAGACCAATCTCAAAGTTAAGATTTACTGTTATTTTATATTTCGTTGTAAATACATTGTAAGGTTCACGAAAAAAATCTTCATATTCGAAATGCACTTAAACAAAGATCAACACCATAAATTGTCAACAAGGTTTGGTTTTTGACTAAAATTATGCAAATTTTGTGTTATTAATATTTGCCACCTACTGTAGAGTAGCATACAGCCCACTTGAGCAGTCTGACGGCTCTCTCTTTTGTCCAACCACTGTACCCCAAAAACCAGTTGCTTCGAGAAGAATCACATCGCAACTTCAATGAAGATTTTTTTTATTTAACAAAGATGCTGTACGAAGATCCACTTTTCGCACGAGCCAAAAATGTACCGAAGGTGAATTTTTTGTGATGAAATCTTTCTTCGTGTTCGTATGGTGTATGGGGCGCCGTGTGGGTTGAAGACTGAAGAAACACGTTGAAATTAAACTTTGGCATGCCAGAAATTTATGCGATTTTTTTGACAACTTGAACAGTGCTTGATTTGAAATTGAGAAAAACCGGAACGGCTTATTTCCTTTCCTTATTTATTTTATGTTAAAAAAGTACTTAAAAATACTGTTGGGGTACTAAGGACAGTTCCATATTAGTTTCTTTTTGTATTCTTGTGTGCAAAATTGGTAGTAACGTATTTTTGAAAATTATGTATCTACATAGTTCATTCACGACAATTTGCCCCAAAGTCCAAATCCCTTCACAGCACATGGCTCATGTAAATGTGTGAATACCAGATATTTTTTCATAGATATGCTTAAGTACCCAGAGGCAGTGGAATGAAGTCATCACAACACAATCACACAACCAAAAATATAACGAACCGACATTACAATGAACTAAACTACATCATCACAAAGACAATTCATCTATTTAGCTCCTAAAATCTTCAACCTTCTTCCTGATAACCTAAAAATCTAAACCCAACTCCATACTTAAAAAAAACACATAATGCTATAAATCCTTACCAAAATATATATAACCAATCTCTTTTAAAATATTTATAACTTAATCTAAATTGTATAATTTCGATAATAATAACACAGGTACATCCCAGCATGGCGGCTAAAACAATTTTTTTTTGTAATTAAGAAGAGTTAAAAAAAATTGCATCTGGTCACCAAACTAATGAAACAATGACAAACTAATTTTTATACGAGTATAGTTTTATCTTAATTTATATATGTAAAAAAAAACAAACGGCAAAGGTGGGTAGAAACTTGGGAATTTATATTTTCAAAATCGTTTAAATCTTAACTTATTCGCTTATACTTACTGAACAATATATTTCATTACCATTAATCCAATGCTTTATTGTGGGATGTTGGAATGCTGCAGTCCATAATAATAATTGTCTATTATAATTGTTATTGCCAATAGAATTCCCTGCAATTTAATTTTACGGTCATATCTTTATTTATTATTGTACTGTTTATCAACAATGTTAAGTATATTCACAATGTTAGGTGTGAGAGTAATGGATCTAGGGCCAGAGTTACAAAACATAATACTCATATTACACTAAACCAAGATACTATAATACAGTGAATTCTTTGCCATTTATTGAGAACCGTTAAAAACAGCGCTACTTGAAGAGTTCCATAAATAATGTACTTGAAAAAATGTAAAATCATATTTTTAATGATTTTGGTCTGAAAGCTTTCGAAAGTAATGTAATAATTTATCTATATAGGTTAGTATTTTAAGATAGTCAATGTATCTAAAAGATTTAACATGTGTATTTTGGTGTTTTCCCGTACTCATTTGGGGTATTTTAATGACCGAAGCTCTGACTTGATTGGCGCCTTCTGGTTATATGCAGTGGCGGTTATTGCATAGAGGTCGTCACTTTAAAAAAAACGCCCAAAAATATGCAGCAATATTATCCATTAATTAATTTAACCAATAAGACACCCGATTTTAAATTTATTTTAATTTTCATGCAGATTTGTATCGTAATAGCAGGTTTCATTGCAATTTAGCGGCCAAATAAGATGTATACATACAACCGTGGGTCACTTCAAATTTTGCCCTGAAACTACCTCCTTTCTTTTTATTTTCTATGCGGACAAAGGAGATAAACACTATCACATCTGGGGTGTGCTTAGTATCATGCAAAATATATTTTTAGAGGTTTTTGGCCTTGACCGCGGTGCGACAGATATATCTAAGATCTAAGATTATTAAGATATTAGAGGGAGATGTCATAAAATGTAGACCGATTTTTTTTGTGTGATAAACAATAGCCATCTCCATTCTACGACATCTGTAAATGTGTAAAGATTGGGAGAATGTTTATTTATTTATTTATTTATTTATTTATTTATTTATTTAATACATGTTACATAATTGTGACATTTACATAAAGTTGATATATTAAATCACCATACTAGGCGGCTGCCTGTATCATGGTGACCAATATAGTATAGTTACATTGTATGAAATATGAAGTCTAGTGTAAACATGGAATTAGTATAAATCATGTTAAATATTGGAAAATATTTATTTGACGAATAAAGACGTACAGGTTCGTTTGCAACGATGCTACACCAGTCACAGCGTCATGGACTATTAACCAGTTTTAAATTATCAAACTGTATTCGTGGACCGGAACGGTACGAGTGACATTTCATAAACCGGAGCGACGTTCCGGGTTTCTCTAGTACGGCCGCGGTTCGATTACGATAATAGTCCTATTTTCTTTAAACCAAACTTTTTCAAATAAAGTAAGGTTTTATAACACGACCTCCGAAGTATTCTTAGGGCTTGAAATAATTATGATTTACAATACCATAATTAAAATCTAACCGACAACTTAAAATGGTAATCTTTATGGCATTTTAGTTAATGTAAAAGTGAGTTCGTGAAATGCAGTTTAGATTATCACAATAATGTGGTATTAACTACGAACCACGCATTATACTGTTCAAGTATCAAAGTACGTGTCATAAACTCTACCCATTCTGGTTTTATGATAATTGATAAATTCCTCCGTAGAAATAACTCGGAACACGGCAAAGTTTCGTAAAAGCTCATATAAATATAATAATAGCTACCTGTACTAAATTTTATTTCTCATCTTTTCAAATAATTTAATTTCTTTATATCATATCTTCTCCATTTTTTTCTTTTCTGTTTCTCTTATTAATTTTCATTTTATGTTTATTTTTCCAAATTCTATTTATTAATTAATAATTAATTTTATTCTTTCTTTTAAGAAAATGATATAACAAATATTAAATTACTGCCACCTCGGAACAGGCTCAGCCTAATGAAGTGGCATATACCAAAAAATGTACTTAAAATGTATTTTTGGTTAATAAATAATTAAAAAAAAATAAATAATAACTAGATAACTTTTTAGCCTATTAATAATAGGCTAAAAATCTAGTTAGACTGTAATTTACCTGTTTATTTATTATTATTTTTTTTTTACATTTACTCCATACAGGAGGCCATGAGGAAAAGAATTCTCCCTCAAGGCTTATGATCTTTGGGGATGCTGTGTGGAGGGTCTCTTTAGGAGAGGAAGTTCTGTGATGGAAAAAGGTGTGAGGGGTGGGTAGGATTTAGGGGTTCATTGGGTCCAGAGTAACGGGCATATGAATCTATTCCTGAATAGTCCTGCAGGGGAGGCAAAAAAGTCTCCCTCAACCAGTCTCTCTTACACACTTAGTGGACAGACGTATCCGCCGCCAAGATCCGAACCCGAAACTAAATCCAAAACTTCACCCCCATGAAGCCGAGCACTCCAGCTAAGCTAAAGCTAAAAGTAGCTAAACACTTGAAGTGACCAGTGGTAGAGGTGTTGGTTATCCAATAAATGTTCCCGGGACGGCGGTACCCATTCCTGGCTTCCAAATTGAAAACCTCCTGTTTTTAATGTAAAGTGAAAAAAATTTATCGAAACAAAACTATAGAATTGTATAAAAAAAACACACACCGGGACACTCCTTTACGCCAATAAGGAAAAATGTCTACGATTTCACAACTATTATAGTCTGCCTTTAACTATTTTTATAAACAGTTAAATGATTAGTCATTATTATCACAATAAAGACGATTGCATCCTTGAATAAATTACAAATAAATAGTAACAGTTGGCAGACGTCGCTTCCACGTTGCAACAATAATAACAATATTAATAATCCCGCCTAAAACGGCCGTCACCGCCATTTTACCAATATGGCTTGCCGGCTTCCGCAACAAGGTGATTGCACTTCCGCAAATATGGCTGACCGCGGCTTGAATGGCCAATACTTAAAGTAAATAATACAGTTTTGCAAGATGGCTATGCGGAAGGCGGTTTTATGTTTTTTGATTTTTGTAATATTTATTTTGTTTTGTGCTGTTTATTCTGATGTCGTTTGGATCAAGAACAAGGTTAGCAAGTAAACAGATGAAATAAATTTAGTTTGGTACCTACGAGAAGAATTTGTGAAAGTGTTTTTTTAGAGTTTTGTACCGATTTTTTTTATATGAAAGTGTATTGTGTATGTATCGTTATATACTTATTATGGATGACTTATAGAAAACAATGCTTAATATTTTGTATTATAGACTTTATTGATTACGACTTTGACACCATTGAAATGATTAAGAGAGAGTCCATAGACGACAATTATATGACAATTAGTTCATCCCTAGTGATGCGCAAAACATAACAATAGTGATGTGATTTATATGTAAAACAAATAAGCAAAGCTCTATACCTACTTACTTATATTTAGGCACCATAATTTAAATTTAAACAAGATTATTTATGGAGAAGTGGAGAGCAAATACGAAGCAATATCGCGAGCTATTAGATGGCTGGCAATCGGAAACGGAATGAATCTTCTTTTAGTGCGACACCCGTCGCTTGGGGTAAGAAGGTCCGTGTCTACAGTTGGAGTAGAAATAGTTAATATGAGGTAATCGCGTCGCGAATAAATATTAGTATTAGTGAAATTGATTTCGATTAAAATTTCAAATACATGCGCAGATCCATGAAAAATTGCTGGACATAAAAATGAAGAAAAAAACAGAGTTTAATAAAAATTTCCCACGGCCGAGAAATGAACCCCGATCTACTGCTTCGAAGTGCAATATACTGACGATCAAACCAACAAATTTACTTTTGTAAGAATGGCGGCAAACGGCGCTTACAAGGTGTTAAAAGACGTACTTGATTAACCAATGATTCCTGACATTATTTGGAGTATAAAATGTATATGAAATTTCGGTCTCCGGTGACATTTTAATGTTTTTTTGCTATAAAAATCTTTTACACGTCGTCTCTCAGCCGAGTAACTGCCCGACCTCTTGTCCAGATCCAAACTATCCAAACCTTACTGCTTTTTTTAACGTTTTAGTTGAAAAAAATGTTACCTGAGCCAAAATTTCATTTACATTTTTAACTCAAAAAATTTCAGTCAAGTTTATCCCATACATCTATCTGTACACTGATGAAAACATATGTAATAAGAATAAATAATTTATTTTTTAATTAAGAATGTTACACACGCACTCACTTCACAACTGAAATTATATTGTTCGATTCTTTCGATGCGAATTCTTACATAATCTGTATTACGGTTTTTATCTAAATATCTTTGAACATCATAATTATAAACACCTATACAATTGTTCTAATTCATTCTAGAGAATACGTGTTATACATACTTAAAGTTTCGATTCATTAAACTAATTATTTCTGGTATGATAATACTGCTAGATATAATAACACTCGTTAGAGTCGATTAACATTCTTTTGTAACACATTATTTTGCTATCGGAAGAATAAAATTATACAATTAAAAGTGGAACGATTTGTACGACCCTGAAGGGGAAATTAAAAATAGTTTTTTTTTAAGCCCAATAAAATGAACATTAGTATTTATCTTTAGGTAATAAAACTGTCTAGGATGCAGTGGAATTTTTTTATAATTAAATGAATGTTGGCATAAAATGTTTGCATTACAAACTTTTATCCGAAAATCATCAATTCAGTCATCCGAAAGAGCTCTTTATTTTTACACCAGCTGTCCACTAACCAAACATGTTTTATAATCATGAAGTTCTCTTATATGTCCTATTTTAATATTTTGCCTAAACAGACAGTAAAAGTTAGACTAAAAGTAGTTACTAAAGATAATTTTCACCAAAAATGCGTTTTTCAATCAATTTGACTGCTTATTTTACGTAACTTTTAACTTTTGTTTTTACTTTCCGAAAACAGATAGTTACTCTAGAGTTACTCCGCCATATTGGCATATTTGAAAATTATGTTGGAGGTAAGCTACGACGCTTCGAAATCGATTACTAATCATGATATATTTTGTAGAAGATGATGATAGTGACGATGAAATCCTCATCCAATATGTCTTGCAGCAAAAACCAAAAACCCCGCGTCAATAATATGGTTATTTGGGACGATCTCGAATTTTTGGCGCGATATCGGATGTCGAAAAACCTCGTAAAATTTGTGACACATCAAATACAAGGAGTTATTACTTATATTTTTATATCGTGTTATATATTATAATGGTTCGTCATTTACTTCTAAATACTCACAAACATATTTTTATAGGAACGAAGTTGTCAGCGCTATCGATCAAGTATTCCGCCATTTTGAAGAATTTTTGACGGATTTGTTGTTGTATCAACAACGATAAACGTTTGAATCATAAATAACGGAAACAAAATACAGCCGGATGTTTTGACAGTTCTTTTGGTTTTCAAATTTAATTTGTGGTGTGGCCGCACCAAAAAATATTGCGGTGCGTTTTTTCACACAATTTCGAGGTATATTCTGCATTTTAGACTGGTTACACTAACTATTAATCTTTAGCTAAAGTATGCTTGAACTGACGATTAAAATTAAAATTTAGTTTAAGATTTAGATTTCTGATGAAACAGACCGTCCCTACTTATCATTTTATGACCTGTTTTCTTTACAGAACGTGTTGTTCTGTAACATATGTCCAAGCATATGCCATTTTCCTTTTCTTTATACTATTCAAGGGCTTCTACTTCCTCGTTGACCCCTTTTAGCACGTGTTTGCTAGCTACAAGTGACCCCTTTGGCAGATCATTAAATTTCCTCACAAATGAATTCTGGATATTATCTCTAAGTTAATCGATTTAAGTAATTGGCAGACCAGCAGTTATACAAGTAATAATTAAGTACCAATAAAATTAACCAATTATAGGTTTACTATGAGGTAAATGTTACGATTTAAAAGATAGGGTTAAGGTATCGTCCTTGAGGAAAACCACCACTCAGAATTTAAATATCTGTTGAAATTGTACTTGGTGATCAGCTTTGAATAGCCTCTCCCATCTTTCCTCTTCTCCTTCTCAACATCATCCTCCCTCTTCCATCAGCCTTCCTTAGAATTCTCCAAAACTTTAGATGTCACAGTTCCAATGGCTCTGGGCAGATATTTCTCTCGTGTAGGTCTAAAAATAAAATTGTCTCCAACAATCTCATACAGAGAAATCAAAATCATCTAATTGATTAATTTCTACACAAATCAATAATGACCTACACTGGCTGCGGTCCCTTCTGGCCGCAGTTCTTCCCGTCCTGTTCCAATCATCATTCACACAGTTCCACCCTCCTCTTCTTCGGTCTGATTTCGGGTCATTTCTACTGAGGCACCGACTTGGTCAATGGTTTCGGCTTCCTATAGTCGTTCTTAGTCACGTTACAAATTATTAACAGGATGTCTTGGAATCTAACAACCTTAATATGTACAGTTTAATGTGCTTTGCTAAAATTCACTTCTGTTGTTTCTTCCGCTTGGCTTCAAATTCCCAGTACATCTGTTAAGTATTTAGGTATTGCTACTAATTTAATATTAATGATTTCAAATTGAAAAATAATACGTTTTTCTTTCATCTTTGTCATTTTTGTATATATCGTTTAACAGACCACCTGTGAGATTCTTTTAGCAATTAAAGCACGACTAAGAATTAGCAACAAAGCGATGTCTTTTTTATAATGGCAGCAATTTAAAATAGATCAAACGTTGAAAAATGACCGGATTCATTACATGCCATAATACGCCAGACACAATGGCGTACTCATTAGATGAAGTTTTGTTGCAATGTTGCCAAAATATGGCAGGCACCAAGCGATCACTAAAGTTATAGTTCAAATTTGGTTCAGTGTGATTCAGGTAGGTATACATTATACATGATAATGTTTTTTTTTTAATGACGTGATTTGGCATATTGGTATGTATTTCGATAGCGAGTATATTTATAATTTATTTTCTTTTACTTATCACTTTCCTTATCAGTTATCTAGATTTTTCCCGACGAAAATGTTCTTGGTTGGTTATTCTGTAGGTGTTTCCCAGCGTTGCCTGGACTTTTTGTGGTTCGCTTTATGCTTTTCGAAATTAAATGACGCGAATGGAGCCCGCTTGTCCAAAATATTTGAACGGTTTTGTGATTGCTGATGACTGCATGGTTTTTAAATGAGAATATGCCTAATTTCCACCGGGATGTCGTTTATTCAGTTCCTACTTCTCTCTAACCAGATCGGAAGTTTGGAACTATGGCAAGAAAAAAAATGCTAACTCGATTGCGTTTGTTTTGAAAACAGAAGAAGGATTGGGACTACCTTGGAAGCAAGTTGTTGGTGTTTTTCGTGTACACAATCTCGTTTTTAAGTAAATAGAAGGAGTTTGATCATCTTGGAAGTACATATTTTTTTACTTATTCGTTTTGTAGTAGCAATAATTCCTCGAGGTATCGCGGGGAACTATATAACTACATTGTGGTTGCGTTGTGTACGTGACATCACAGAGATACAGTGGTAAATGATTGGTCATCCTTTTTTCCTTCCATACCTTGTTCTTACCTACACATACTATCACCCAATTCCAGCAAATATCATTTAGTCTCCTTTAGATTTTTAGTATTTACAGTCAATCCTAGTGCATCCGAAGCTGTAATTCAAAGGCAGTTTTTTTTAATGATTTGCCTTATGTTATGTTTTCTCCCTCCTACAACACAGAACTTTCCATGAAACACATTTTTACTGCTTCCTTTCATCACTTAGAACTTCAACATCATTGAAAGAGTCATACAAATAATTATATCTACCTAGCTGTAGGTCGGTGATAAATTTCAATGAATTCGTTAACAGGGAAGTGAGCATTTATTTCTTTCATAAAATAAACTGTAATTTGTACATTTAGTTGATGAGATACAATACTTTCATTCTAAAGCTCATTATTGAAAAACTACTACCAGCTTTTTCCATTTGCAGTTACAGCTATACAAAAATACCTACTTCACGATCAAAATCGATTGAAATATAAATCAGGAATAAACCAGCGTTGTTGCTCAGAGTATGCGGAAAGTAATGATGTGATATGGTAGGTTGTGCATTACGACGATGTGAAAGTATACCAATGTGGATGTAGTTATGTAGGTACTAGTTATGTAATATCTAACATCAGGTATGGAGTCGGTACCTACTCGGTCTTTAATACGAACGAATAGCAACAGGTTGTGTGAGGCTAGCACCTCAGAGAGATGTTCTAACTTTCATGTAAGTATAGCAAGCCGGAATAGAGAATAATATTACTGGCATAGATTTATTCACAAATTATAGATTTGGTATTTTTCTTTTGATGAGTTTCTAAATGACAGTGTGATTTATTATATCTAAAAAAAAATGTTTTTTAACAACCAAAACTGATTTCATACTGTTGTTTTAGCTCTTTTCACTGCGTAACTCATATTTTTAAAAGCAAAACGATTGTAATATTACCAGAATTACAAATCACTTCTACGTTCTTTTAAGCTTTTTTTACTGCTGAAGTATTTATTTATTTATAGATAGATACAAAAGAAAGTACAAGTTACACATTAGGAAGCTTTGCCTGTCCAACTAGGAAAGTTTCCCGTTCCAGGACAGACAAATTGACAGGTTTAGTTCATATTATTCCTTAAGTACATAATTGCAAACAAAAATAAAAACAAAGATAAAAACAAGAAAATTCATTTTTCTTTGAAATTGAGTTGTGTTATGAAGAAATATATAAAAAACATGCATACATTTTTTTTGGGACTATGCAAAAAAGTAATCTGTTAGCATATGCGCTATTCGGATTTACCGAATTAACCTGGTAACAAATAATATATTCAGAATTACAGAGTATGAGATAAGTAGGTAAGTTGGGAGTGTTGAAAAGTGTAAACAAGGTATCTGAACAATTTTTTTTAACATTTTTTTTTAACAACATTCTGCCGAAAGCACTTTTAAATAACATGTTCAAGACAAATGCTTTGGTATTTATTTCGCAAACATGTTTTATTTTGTACCGTGGAATGCCAAAATCAATATTGTAACCTTTTTATTGCAGATTTGTAAATAAATGTAGGACTTTGACCAGAAAAAAAACATACAGACTTTATTATCATTTTAACGTTTTGCACGGAAAAATATATCAAAATTTGTGATTATCGTACAACTATTTATACGTACATGTGAATACCGCACAAGCCTAATCCTAACCTAACCTAACCTAACCGCCTGGATCCCGATTATCCCTCTACCACTTTCTTACCTTGGACCAAGAAAGTTCTGAATTTTTACCATTAAAGTTATATAAAAATCTTCCACCCAGAATCAAACAATTTAAAACAAAAAAATAACTACACATTAAAGATATTAAATCTATCGGAACTAGCGGAAAAAGAACTTAATATTATATTAAAAAACCATGAAGTTGTGCCATAGAAGTCGCGGAAAACTTATCCAAAACATATTAGTCCCCCTTTGCACAAAATCTCTTAGTGAGGAGGACCACGAAAATAATCTACAACTGGATTATATTTAACATGTATCTTATCTTATCTTACTAATATTATAAACGCGAAAGTTTGTATGGATGTATGTATGTTTGTTAATCTTTAACCGCTTGGACAGACAAGCTTGTTTTCACGATAATTTAACGTAGGTAGACATAGGAATGACGTATGTCCCGTACCTGAGTTATTAAATCGAAATTTAATGAATAAATTTTAATGAAACTTTACAATAATATAACTCATACACCAGAATAACATATAGGCCATAATTTATAAAGCTAGCTATTTATTGTTTAATAGAAAACGTCAAAATTTGAGAATGACATAAATCAAAATTCTATTTTGGAAAATATTTAAATTACTGAATTTATTTGAAGTACTCGCCTAATACTTTGAATCGAATCAAGAATTATACATATTTTAAATAAATAGGTTAAGAATTTTGGTATAAACGTAGCTGGGACCTAGGAAAAGAAAATAGATTACCCGAAGTACTAATCCTACGCAGACGAAGTCGCGGGCAGAAGCTTGTCTTCTATAAAAGTAAAGTAATCAAATAAATAAAATAATAAACGTATACCTACGCTTAGGTATTGGAAATGGTATCTCTAAATCGAACGTTTTAAATAATAATATTATTGGCCTCAATTATTCGACAATATTTGCGGAGAGTTCGTTCAAAACATCAGCAATTCTTTGATCGAAATAAAAATAACATATTAGTTTAGCCGCTGTTGACAAGCAGTATTGAGGTATTCAGTCCACTTGATCGTGCCAAGTCACTCTGTCAGATGTTCATTAGTTTCATTACAACCGGTATCGAACCAGTGACCCTTATCACAACTCACGCGCTTTCACTCTCCGACCGCCTTTTGATCTTAACATTCAGTTTAACCAGTGTTTCTCAACATTACTTGTCCCGTGCTTCGCTTGATTTTAATGAAAATCTTAGAATTCTATCATTAAATCCTAGAAAAATGGCAAAACATTAATAACTAGCGCAGAATCGTGAAACATCATTAGATTTTATAATTCCACTTTCTAAATAGTGAATAAAAATAATTTTCTGTTAAAATATTATATTAGAGGTAGGTAACTACTTTCTTGCTTATATAAGAAGTTAATTTAAATTAATTTAATATGAATAATTTCACGCAGGAATTAGGGTTGGTTAGGAATCTGGGGTTCAGTGTGTCCAGATCATCCAACGCCAAGACCTAGACAAACCTCACCCCATAAACCCAGGCACCCCTGCAAAGTTTTTTTTTTACTAGCTCAGTAGGCCCTGAGAAAAGTCATCTTTGGAGATGCTGTGTGGAGGGCATTTTAAAGGAAAGGAAGTTCAGGGAAGGAAAAAAGTATGAGGGTTGGGTAGGAACCTTGGGTTAAGTGTGTCCAAATCATCCGCCTCCAAGACCTAGATAAACCTCATCCCATGAACCCGGGCACCCCTACTAAGCCACCAAACGTAGCGAACCACTTGGGGTGACTTATGGCAGAGGTGTTGGTAATCCAATAAATGGGCAGCGGTACCCATTACCGCCTCCCAAATAACGCACATCACAGGTAAATCAATCAGGGTGTTTGATTACATTACAATCCCACAAACACACTAATTATCTACAACTTCGTTGATATTTGATCTAGTTATGCATTCCTTTCTTTTCGGAAAGTCTAGTTTTTTCCTCGGATATTTTTTTTAGAATACATATTTTTTTTACAAAAATGAGTGCAAAAATGAGGGATAGATTCATATCTTCCTCACTCCTGAACACTTTGAACCTCACTTTTCTTTCCACCTACCCCTTATACTCTACTTTCCAGAACTTCCTGTCCATTCTTTCCTTAGAAAGACCACCCAAACAGTATCCCCAAAGATGAAACAGGCCCTGAGGGATTTTTGAATAGCGCTTCCTGTGTAAAGCTAATGTAAAATAATAAAATGATTTGCTTATTCCCCCCCGGTACTTAACCGTGTCTGAGGGTTCTAACTCCTTTCCGTAGAAGGTTGGATTATTCCATCCCTCTAGTTTCCTTTTACGTGTGAAGATTACTAGTTCTGTCTTGTCTGGATTGACCGACAGCCCTGTTTCTTCACACCATTCTTCCACTGTTGCCAGTGTTGATTGTATGAGGCCTCTGGTTGTGTCTGCATCCCAACACCTTATTATGGTTGCGATGTCATCCGCATACCCTTGTGTATAGAGGCCCCTGTTGTTGAGTTTCCGGATGAGGTTGTCCACCACTAGGCTCCACAGCAAGGGTGATAAGACCCCTCCCTGTGGACACCCTCGTGTCACCAGTACTCTGATGTTCACCTCACCCCTTGTCACCGTAAGTATCCGGCCTGAGAGCATGTTCTTCAACCACCTTCTGGTGGTTTTGTCGAGTCCATGTCTTTCTGCCGCTTCATCGATGGATTTAATAGTGGTGCAATTGAATGCTCCCTCTATATCCAGGAAGAGTCCTACCGCCAGTTCTCCAGTCGCCTGCGCCTGCTCCAGTTTGTAAACCAACCTGTGCAGTGCCGCGTCGACCGACTTGCCTGGTTGATACGCAAATTGCAACTCATGGAGGGGTTTTTTCCTCAGTGCCCCGTCCCTTATGTGTCTATCCATTAGCCTCTCCATTGTCTTCAGAAGGAAGGAGGTGAGACTAATTGGACGGAATGCGCCTGGTTTGTCGTAGTCGGTTCTCCCAGGTTTTGGTATGAACACTACTCTCGTTTTCCTCCATGATACGGGGATGTATCCGAGGGCGCAGCACGCCCTCAGGATCTTAGTCACCGGAAGTAAGATTGTATCTAGGCCCCTCTGTAGAAGTGCCGGAAAGATTCCATCTTCTCCCGCGCTTTTAAAGGGATCGAACCCTTCGATTGCCCATTTAACTCTGGAGGGAGTAACTATTTTAGCCGCAGTGTCCCAGTCCTTACCTGCCCGTGTAACTCGGGCTGGTGGTGGATCGGTGTCACCTGCTTCTAACTTTTTGTAGCCGGGAAAGTGTTTTCCCAGCAGTTCCTCCAGCTCCTCCTCCCAGTTATTGGTAAAGCTTCCATCCGCTTTCCTGAATGGGCCTTTGGCTGCCCCTGGGTCTTTGGCAAGAATTTTCTGAATTCTCGCTGCCTGGGGGATGGTTTCCACCTCCCCACAGTACTTCTCCCAGGAGCCTGTTTTGGCTTTCCGGATTGATTCTTTGTACTCTTTCTGGTATTGCTTGTGAGCATCCCAGTTTCCAGATTTTTTGGCCCTGTTGAAGGCTTGCCTAACTAGTTTCCGTAGCTCCTGCAGTCTTCTGCACCACCACGGTGTTTTGTCACTGGTACTTGTCTTCAGAGGGCAGCTATTTTCGTATGCCCTTATCATTGAGTCCCTCAGTATTTCTACTGCGTCCTCAATTTCTTCGGGGCAACCGTATTTAGCTGGAAATCTTGCCATTCCTATGCTTAGCTCCTCTGAATACCGAGTCCAGTCGGTTGCTTTTGGGTTCCTATATGTATCGGTCCCCGTTCTGCTTGTCTCTCCCTCTAGTTTAAATTCTATGTGTCGGTGGTCCGACAGGGATGGTTCATCCGACACTCTCCAACCTGATACTCTCAAGGTTCCCAGGGTTAGGTCTATCACCTCCTGTCTGTTGCTTATAACAAAGGTGGGTTCCCTACCTCTATTGAGAATCTCAAGGTTCACTGTCATCAGGTATTCCAGGAGGGCCTGTCCTCGTTTGTTGATGTCCGTACTCCCCCACACAGTGTGGTGCGAGTTAGCATCCATACCGAGTATCAGTTCCCTACCCTTCTCCCTGCAGTCTTGGATGAGTCTCGTTATTTCCCTTGAGGGTGGTGGTTCCGTAGAGTCGTAGGGCATGTATGCTGACGCCACCACTACTTCCCTGCTTCTTTGGTCCAGCGTGATCTGCAGCTTCACAGCTACCAGGTCCCTGCTGCAGTGTTCGGGGAGCAGTGTGCCAGCTATCCCTCTGATGAGGACGCAGGCCCTGGGTCTGTCCCCCGACTCGTTGTAGTAGAGTAGACCTTGGTTCATGTTTAGTCCTCTGACTTTCCCCCTGTACGTCCAGGGTTCTTGAATCAGTACGACCTCCACACGGTCCCGGGTAACTCTCCTGTTGAGCACGGCAGCCGCTGCTGGGCTGCGATGCAAGTTTATTTGGATGAAATGTAAGTTTTTAGCCATTTTTAGGGGTCTAATCCTTACACTTTATACCCTATATCCGCTCCTCGGTGTTGGGTCCGCGCACCGTGAAGGTGGCCTTCCTTATCCCGATGTGCGCTGTCATTCCCATTTCCCGCAGCACCTTCACACTGTCCTCGTCCACGCTCATGATCAGGCGGTATCTATCATTCTCCCTGATCGAGTCGTGGACGATCCACTTTTTTGTGTGAAGCCGCGGGGTCTGGTTCTCCAGCTGTTGCAGCAGCCTCTCGGCGCTTACAACAGCATTTTCAGGTATTATTGCCTTGACCTTCACGTACTTTGGCAGTTCATCTAACCCCACCACCTCCAGGTCGCAGCCCTGCCATTTCCGTAAGGTCGGCACCATCTCCCTCAGCCATTCCTCTGACTCCTTGTTGGAGCAGGTCATTCTCAGGACGCCCTTCTGAATGAAGCACTCGTCGAATCCAGGTCTGAACTGTCCTTTTGGGATGTTCAGAATGATATCGCTAGCACCTTCACTCACAAGGGCCTCCTGCTCCCTTGTAATCTCCTCCTCCCTGTTCCTATGGACAATAGCCACCCTAATTTTATTATCGGCGGCTTCCGCATAGGTGGCAGGGATAGGAGTTCCTCGGGGCTTTTTCCGGGCATTTTCCGGTGTTAGCCCGGAGGTTTTGGGTTCCGGTGAGGACCTACTCCTCTTCCCGGCCTTTGGTTCCCTGGGCATTCCTGGTCGCTCCCGGTTACCCTGTAGGGTCCCCGTTTGCTTCTGGTCTGTCCCAGGTTTTTGGGTCCCGGCACGACTGTCTTTCGAGGTCCCTGGCTGTCCCCAGCTGACTTTAGAAGTCCCTGGTTGCTCCTGGTATCTCTTTAGTCGCCAGTTAACTCCAGAAGTTCCCGGCTTTGCCTGACCGGTTCCTTGTGCCAGAGGGCCCCGGTCAGAACCCTGCCTCTCCTTGTTAAGTTTCCTCCTCGCAGCCCCACTGAGTCTTTTATTGATGCGGATTTTCCCCACGTCATCCGTGAGGGAATTCACCGCATCTTTCTCCGTAGTGGCCGTTGGACGATCCTCCTTTATGTCCCCCCCTCTCCCCCGGTTCCTCGAGGGTCCCGGTTGGAGGTGGGGGTTTTTGCAGGAGTTAGTTTGCAGGTCCCGTGAGGGTCCCTGCTTTTCCGCATCTGGATTCCCTGGAGGATCCAATTGCGTTGAGTTCTTTTGAGGTGCCTCTTTTCTTGGGTTCCCCGAGGGTCCCGCAAGGGAAGAGTCCACCTCGGTGGTCTCCACTCTCCGTTCCACTTCCTCTCGGTTCCTTGAAGGCCCCAAGAGGGAAGAGCCCACCGAGGTGGCCTCGTCTCTCCCTTCCTCTCCCCTCAGGTTCCCCAAGGGCCCCTCATCGTTTCTGGTTATTTTATTATTTTGGTTATTCATAATTGATCCCACGAGTATCTAGGGAAATAGATGGTCCACCCCAGCAGAGCCCCGAATGCTGGGGTAAGGTCTAAATACTCCGAGATTCGACCCTGTGTCTCGGAGGCACCGTTCGTGACACTGTTCCCCAGTGCCATTCAGCCCTAAGCACGGTAGCTAACACCTTAGCTTGGGATGACTATTGCAGGTCGTGTTTCCACTCCCTGAGCGATGGGTTCGCCACACTCCCTACGCTAGTTCCCCTTACTCGAGGCGAGGGTTTTTCTGTAGGGGTTTTCCTTCCCTTAGCTGGGAGGTTCCGGTTTTATGGCGCCAGAGTTTCGCCATTCGCCCCCTCTCTGTCGGCTATGACTGGAGATCACATTGCCCAGGGATCGCGGGGCCATGATGACCACTCGTGGACGCCAGAGAGTTGGACTTGTTGGTAGTGCTGTCGATGCAGCTATGTCGTTTGTGGTATTTTTTTGAGGCACACACCATCCAGCGGGATGTGTCCCCCCACGACCTACCAACCATTCGACCCCTTAGAATGGCGAATAAGCATTGTAAAAATTGTTAAATTAGAACTATCAATGTGGTGAGATAAACACCCCAGAATGGTGAAAAATGCACCAAAAAATGGTGAAATGTGCACTACAAAGTGGTGAAATATGCACCTTAGAATGGTGAAATATAAACCTTAGAATGGTGAAATATGCACCATTAATATGGGAAAATATTGGCTTAAGAATGGTGAATAAGCACCATAAAAATGGTGATATTAGAACTATCAATGTGGTGATGTTAGAACTATCAATGTGGTGAAATAAATACCTCAGAATGGTGAAATATGCACCAAAAAATAGCGAAACGTGCACTACAAAGTGGTGAAATACTCACCATTAATATGGAAAAATATTCGCATAAGAAAGGTGAATTTGCAGCATAAAAATCGTGAATTATGCGCATCGGAACAATGAAATATACTTCGACAAATGGTGAAATATGGACCATTCATATGGGAAAATAATCACCTAAAAATGGAGTAATGTGCATTCCGAAATGGTGAAATATGCACCATTAATATGGGAAAATATTGGCCTAAGAATGGTGAATAAGCATTATAAAAATTGTTAAATTAGAACTATCAATGTGGTGAGATAAATACCCCAGAATGGTGAAAAATCCACCAAAAAATGGTGAAATGTGCACTACAAAGTGGTGAAATATGCAACTTAGAATGGTGAAATATAAACCTTAGAATGGTGAAATATGCACCATTAATATGGGAAAATATTGACCTAAGAATGGTGAATAAGCACCATAAAAATGGTGAAATTAGAACTATCAATGTGGTGAAATAAACACCTCAGAATGGTGAAACATGCACCAAAAAATTGTGAAATTAATACAATTATAGTGGTGTGATAAACACCTTAGAATCATGTAATATGGACCTTAGAATGGTGAAAATATGCACCAAAAAATGGCGAAATTAGCACCATTAAAATGGGAAAATATTCGCCTAAGATGGGTGATTTTGCAGCATAAAAATTGTGAATTATGCGAATTGGAACAATGAAATATTCTTCGACAAATGGTGAAATATGGACCATTCATATGGGACCTTTAAGTTAAGTTAAGTACCTCGGAGTCATCATAGATGCCAAATTGAGCTGGAAAAACCAGGTGGAAACTGTGGGCAGAAAGGCATGCGCACTAATGTGGGCAACTAGGCGGATCTGCGGCAGAACGTGGGGACTCAACCCTAAAATGATGCAATGGCTGTACACAGCCGTTGTGAAACCAAGGATCATGCATGCAGCCCTGGTCTGGTGGAGGAGAACAACACTGAAAACAGTGATGGTCACACTCAACCACATACAGGGACTTGCATGTAGAGGAATCACGGGAGCTATGCGAACCACTCCAATACTAGCCATGGGAGTGCTGCTAAACCTGCCCCCACTAAACTTAGAAATAGAGGGGGCGGCGATGGCGGCAGCCTACAGGTTACAGTGTAAAGGTCAATGGAGAGGTGAGCTGCCCAAAAACAGTCATACGGAGATCGGAACAAGACTGAGGGCAATTAGCCCGACAGCTGGAATGAAGCAAGACGGCAAACAAGCCGACTACTTCTTCAGACAGCAGTTCGGGGTGATCTATCCCACAAGGGAGGAATGGGACACGGTTCCAGGTCCAACCTTCAAACAGGAACTAATCTGGTTCACAGATGGGTCCAAGATGGAGGAAGGAACAGGGGCCGGGGTCTGTCTGCAGGGATCCAAGAGGGAACTCAGTATACCTCTAGGAACACACTGTACTGTGTTTCAAGCTGAGATGAAAGCCATCTTGGCCTGCGCACAGGAGAATATACGCATCGGGTACAGGAATAAGAACATAAGCATATGTTCTGATAGCCAGGCTGCCCTAATGGCACTGGGAAGTAACCGATGCGACTCTAGACTGGTGATGGAATGCAGGACTATTCTCACAGAACTCGCTAACATCAATAAAATAACCCTGATTTGGGTACCAGGACATAAAGGTATTGAGGGCAACGAGCGGGCTGACGAACTAGCAAGGAAAGGGGCGAAAGCACCACTTGTAGGATCCGAGCCGGCCGTAGGAGTAGCAGCTTGCCACACAAAACTACATATCGATAGGTGGGTCAAATCCCAGCACTGCAAAGAATGGGAGAGGGCACCCGGAATGAGACAATCCAAAGTTCTCATAAAAGGACCGGACCCTAGACGAACCAGGAAACTACTCGATATGGACAGAAACTCGCTGAGAGAACTGGTAGGACTATTAACGGGACACTGCCATCTCAGGAAACACATGCAGATATTGGGAGTGGAAAACACTAATATATGCAGAAAATGTGAAGAGGATGAAGAGACTCCAATTCACCTATGGTGCCAATGTCCTGCCCTGGTGGGAACTAGGCTCAGATACCTGGGGAGACATACAGTAGAACCAGAAGACATAGCCACATATCCAATAACAACGCTGGTGAACTTTATTAAAGGGACTGGTTTGTTATTAAAGGATTGAGGTAAAATGGGAGATAGCACAATGGGCCTATGGCCTAAGTGCTCACGGGAACTGCTTGTAAACCGTCTCCGCCTTAAAAAAAAAAAAAAAAAAAAATTCCCCCCCGGTAAAGCGTGCGCCTCACGTTGAGAAACACTGAATTATACCGTCATTCATGAAAACGATATTATATTTTCATTTATATTTTGATACGTTTATTAGCCCGACCAGGTGAAATCACACTCCTGATCAAAAGAGATCGTTAAAAAGGTAATATATATCGCAAAAAAAAAATATAATAAAAAAATGATATCGCACAAACAGGTCCAATGACCTGTTGTCTTTTTAGCCAACATTTCGGACAGCTTTATAGTAACAATCATCAGGATAGATGTGTAGACTGTAGTGAAATGATAGGATGAAGAATATTTAGAGTGTAGAGGAAGTTTTAGAAGATTCTGATGAAGAGACATAATAAATGTAGGTTATTATAAATGTTTTGGCTTATTGGTCTGATTTTATTATTATGTATTTCATTCTGTATAAATCTGATGAAAGACAGAATATTATAATTAAAACTTGACCGGATATGACATTTTCGACAGAAATGTGACCGGATGTGCTTAATTAATAAGAGCTTAATTTTAAAATTATTTACTTAGCATTCAAAACCTTAAAAAAATCAAACCTCTCAATGGTGCTTAAAAAAAAAAATCACGGAAATTTTAAATGTTGTAAGGGACAAAATGCTAACTGTTTAGGAGAGAAAAAAGAAAGTTATTTTATAATTTCGAAAAATCTCCTGTTTTTTTACTCCTCTAATTATGAATTTTTATTATAAATAATATTAAATAGATTTTTCAGAGATCCTTAATTTCTTTAATAAATATTGCTACGCGGATGACAGTACAGTCTATGATAGCTTTTGTTTGACAAGCCCCCAAAGGGTGCACAAATTCCAACGGCTCGGAGGGCTTTGAAGCAAATAATGGACGGTTACCTCGAGAGTGTTTTCTCTTGGGGTAAGAATAATCTCGTCGAATTCAATGTTTCAAAGACCCAATCATGTCTGATTACGTCTAAAAGGGATCGAAATGACAATCTAGTCTCCTTCAACGGTAGCATTCTTCCAAACAGGTCCTCCATTGATATGCTCGGTATAACTATAAGTGACCAGCTCAGGTACGGGGGCTCCATCGAGGCCAGAGTTAAGTTGGCCTCTCAGAAACTGGGCGTACTGTACAGGGCCCGCAGATACTTTAATTGTACAAAACTGCTAACCCATTACAAATCGCAAGTGCGCCCCACTGTTGAATTTGGCAGCCATCTCTGGTCTGGAGCCCCGATGTACCTGAAAAACACCCTCGACTCTGTGCAGAAACGGACGGTCCGCTTGATAGATTCTCCTGTCTTAAAAAACGGATTGCAATCTTTAGAGCACAGGCGTCGGGTGGGATTGCTATCCTTTTTCTACCGGTATTTCAATGGAAGATGCTCCGATAGCTAGCGTCATTGATCCCCTCGGCACCGGTGCATAGTCGGGAAACACGCCAAACGCGCGCCCAACATATGTACACAGTTGACATTTGTCACATGAGAACGGGACGCTTCTACGACTCGTTCTTGTGTTCAACAGCTCGGCTGTGGAACGATTTGCCGGCCTCTGTGTTTCCTCCTTCCTATAAGACCCACGTTCACTCCTTCCTCTCCTCAAAAAGACCCTCTCACAGCATCTTCAAAGATGACATAGGACCTGAGGGAAATTATTTTCCTCAGGGCCTCCTGTGTGGAGTTAATGTATATTAAAAAAAAAATATTTTTCAGAAAAAAAAATGCCCGTTCTAAAAGACGCACCTATTTTCCTAGAAATATTTTGAAGACCTAGATCGGAAGAGAAAAAAAAACGGAGAAAAATGACATATTTAAGTCATTTTTGGAATTATTTTCTTCTACGACGTTTCAAAATTTCGCTATCGATATTCTATTAGCCGCCAGCCTCACAATAATCCACTTATAACATTCTCTTCTTTCTAACACAAAAGTTATTGCAATCGAATCCTAGGCCTGTTGAATACTATGTTGTTCGATTTAGGCACCTGCACATTAAATAAATAAGACATCTATCATATTGGCTATGTCCAAAAACACACGTGCATTTCTACAAGCATGGTGATAATTATTTATCTACGCTATAAATGTGTAATTATAATTTGGGAAATGTAAACATTAATTATTGTTATATCTTAGCCTTCCATAATATTAAATAAAGTTGGAGTTATTATTCACACGCCCACATGTGGAGTAAAAGTTGAAACTGACTTGAGAATTTAAGCTCAGGTCATTATTGAAATCGCCTTCGATATCAAAGATAACCCAGATTCATTCCGAAGTGTTTCTGTAAATAACTTCTTACTCAGCACTGGGTAGTCTTAATCTAAGTAGTTTTAATTATAAATATTTTTATTTTTAACACTTATTATAAGTAATAATTATAAGGCGTAATAAATTTTTGCGAATATTTTTTTGATTTTTAAACATTATTTGGGACGAATGTAAATAAAGGCTGTGTTTTATGATAATAGATGAAACGACAAATTAGTTAGGCAAGTTCTTTCTGGTGTCTTTGTGTAGGATAAAGTGGGTCTATTTATCATCCCACTCTAAGAAACGACTTATCGTTTTTGTATGCATTGAAAAGTTTTAATTGTCGTAGGTTGGTCCCAAACCTTTTAATGAAGAATTTCGGCAGTGGGTGGTTTCAAAAGATTGCAATATCAAAACGCCATTTTTTTATCTTCCTTACATTTACCTCCCACCGTTCTTGTCACAACGCATTGCTACGACTGGTGTTTGAAATGAAGAATCTATAAAATTATACGATGTCACACTTCAACAGAATTTTCTTTCCCTTGTTGTGTTCGGGTCGGGATCCATAGCTTCGATAAGACGCCAACCTGTCCTGGCCTAAATTCAGGATGGCATAATCTACTGAACATCAAATTCCTCTCAGTCTCTTTCAACGAAAGCAATGTTCTGGAGAGGCCTTCCATTGATACGGTGGCGTAACTCTAAGTGTCCAAAATTTTCAGGTGCGGGGGCACTATCAAAGACAGAGTTAAGTTGGCCTCTCTGAAGTTGGGCGTAATGTGATGATACCGCAGATAAATTTTTAGTTCAGAACTGCTGGAGCCTCAAAATACCTGAAAAACCTTCGACACTGTGGAGAAACGGGATGTCTATTTGATAGATTCTCTCATCTTAACAAATGGATTGAGATTTTCAGAGCTACGCTACCGGTATATCAACGGAAGATGGTCCGAGGAATCAGAATCATCGATTCCTTTGGAATCAGTGCGTAGTCGGGAAGCACTCCAAACTCGCACCTATATTTTTACTCAATAATCGTATGTCACAAGAGAACTAAACGTTTCTTCGATTTGTTTTTTTTTTACGTTCAACAGCTCGGCTTTCTCCTCTCTTTCCTCCCTCCTACAATAGAGTCATTCTTTCATTTCCTTAAAAGACCCTCCACACAGCATCCCCAAAATCCATGAAGAGAATCGTTTTCCTCGGGATCTTCTGTTCAGAGATATTGTAAAAAAAGAAATACATATAGAAATTTTGCTTTACCTTATGGGTTGGAAATCAGGTTGGGGGAGAATTTTCGAAATCTCTTGTAGACAGTCAAGTTCTAAGAGTATGGATATTAGAGAGACGGCATGTGCAGTGTGCCCGCGCGCTCCAAGTGTGCCTTTTCGAGAATTTTACCCAACCTTACATTGGCTACTGGTTTTTGGACGTTTAATACGTTACGACAGCAGCCATTTTACATGGTGACAGCCAATGTCAGCCATGTGGGTAGAATTCTCGAAAAGGCACACTTGGAGCGCACGGGCACACTTCACATGCCGTCTCTCTAATATCCATACTCTTAGGTCACATTCCTTTTATTTTGAAATTTAGGTGTACAAAATTTCATCAATATCCTAATAAAACTAAATTTTTGTATAAAAAATAACATACTAGTTTACATAATAAGTATATTGATTCAGTTTTGTTTTACTATTTTTTTACACATTTCAATTTATTTTTAAATCTGCAAATTAATGAATGTTGAAGCAATCGTTGTGCGGATGTACAGTAATAACATGCATGCCTACACTTTATAAATCATTATTAATATTTCTGTTGAGAAACCTGAACAATCAATCGGCTTCAAGGTCTTGTTTTTTTTTCTCAGTGTTTCTATTAATATTCTTTCCAGGGCTTCCTTGATTCATAACGAGATAAATAAATAATAATTCCTAATGTATTTATTATTATCAATTTATCATTCATAGATAGTGTGTATGAATGTTTAAACACCGTAAACCGGGGGTTACTTTGCATCACTTTTTAATAATTTTTCACAAAACAATTTTTGTAAGGGAATGGAGTAGTATTTTAGAAATTTTATTATCAGATATGAAAATCATATGTTGTAGTTTTAACCCGTCCGGCTAATTTGTTCGCTTTCTGCAACTACTCATATAGGTCTCATATAAATCGTTATCTCTCCCTTACTATAATAGTAAGAAATATGACATATGCGGGGTTGGAAAAAGAAAACACCAAATAATAATAAATATATGTAAAAATTGGATAATTTCTTGAGCACCGTTTTTGCGAGAAATCACCTCAAGGGCGCTGTACAACTTATAATGAATTCTTAGGCTCTATCTAGATTCATTATTTACAAATAGATACCAAAAACATACTTACCTGGCAGGTAACTTCCGAAAAACACACTTTAATTAGAAAGTTTATGCTTAGAGGAGATACGACTTCGCTTAGAGGACATACGGAGGACACTACATTGAAAACACTGGACGTAGCATGATTATACATTTGCTTCCCATACCGCTGTTCATATTACATTGATAAGAAGATCACGGCCAAAAATAGATTTAATATTTACTTTGGAAGACTGGAGAATTTGTACGAAATTTACTAAACTTACCAATAGGAATTTGCTTACATTTTTGGGGTAACTTTGCATAACTTATGTATTTACTTACTATCTTAGTAGATTATGCATACCAGTGCAATATAACGCCATAGTATTTTAGACACCCACAGACTTCATTCATGTTTTAATTGTTGTATTGTAAGTTCCTTGTAAGATGCGAAGTAGCTCCGGCTTACGGTGTTTTATTTGAACATTGTGTTGCTTTGTAAACAGGTATTTAAGAAGAAAAAAACGATTTTATGGTGCGTCAGTTTGTTAAAGGTGTGATTTTATGTTCTTCGTTTTTTTGGATATGTTCTATGACAGGAGGAGGTAACAAGATATCAAAATATTGTCTCGATAAAATCTTTTTCTTACATTTTAGATTTGAAAAGTAGCTTGAAGGCTTTTTTTTTTTTTTTTTTTTTTTTTAATGTTTCTTTATTCTTTGAATAGTAAATATATAACAATTGTGGAATTTATGGCCGCCATACTAGGCACATGCCCGTGTTATGGTGGCCGATTTTTTAAACAGTGGATATAGAATATAAAAGAACATAAAATAATGTAAAGGAAAGTAAGAAGAACTATATTATAATACAAAATGAAACATAATCAAAGCATATGAAGGAATGTAAATGAAAAAAAAATAATAATAAAAGAGTGTTTGGAAGAATACAGCAGAGATGAAAGAGTATAAAAAGTATAGTAGATGTAAAACTATAAAGAGGATGAAATATTAATTATATATAAAAGCAAAATTAGCACTGTAGAGTGGACAAATAGCAACGGATTATTACAATGACTATATTTTATATGTGCACGTAAAGTTATAATGGTAAGTACAAATTTATGTACAAATGACTTCTTATTGAAACTCCGGCTAATAATAATGCCGAGATTGTTATTGCTACATTTTGTAGTGATGAACCAAATAATTCGAACATATCAGAGGTGTCAAACATTTTAAACTAACAATCTAAAATAATATTTAAACTTTCGGCTAGTAAAAAGTTAATTACAAATGAAAAAGTTAAATTAATTACTTACTTTGAAAGCTATGATTTAAGTTTTTCACGATCATAAGATTTACGTGATTAGTTTTTAGGTTATTATGCCGTGTGGCATCTGCCCTGATTGTGGAAACTGTAGGAAAGGCAACTCGGCATAATAATCCAAAATAATCAATAAAATCACGATAAGGCTTTACCAGTGTTTCGTGACCAGATCTGAAGAGCCCAGTGTTTTATCGAGTATTTATTGAGGATGACTTATGGAAAACACTCTATTAATATTTTTTCACACTTTTTTTACATCTTGACACAATGGATATTATTCATAAAGAGCACCATAGACGACAATCAACTCACAAGTAGTTCATCACGTGCAACAATTTACACAGTGATGTGACCACAAGTACTTCCCAACCTTCCCCTCTCCCATCTCCTTCCTTTCTTCATTTTCTCAGACTCAAAACATTCTGAAATTTTGTGAAGCCAAAGTCTCACTGTTTTTTTTTTTACATTATCTCCACACAACAGGCCCTGAGGCCTTTTGTATTACCTTTGGGAATGTTGTGTGAAGGGTCTTTTTAGGAAAAGTGAAGAGGTCTAGTTCTGGGAAGGAAAAGGGTATGAAGGGTGCGTGGTAATCGGGGGTCAATATGTTCAGGAGTGACGAACGCATGAATCCATCTCTCCAACTGCGGTGCACGGCGATGGGTCTAGAGAGTCCGGCCTCCTGGCAGTTTAAACTCTTGTGCGTTATCCAAAAGGAATAAAGAATTAGTTAACTATCTCACCACTCGGCGTTAGGTAACACAAAAATTATTTATTTATTTTGGAATGTGGGGACGCCAGTGCAATCACACTCTTCTCACAAAAAGGGCAAATATATAATTATATAGGAGCACATATTTACCCCCAATGGCTCCGGGAAGTTGTAACAATGGTGTCGTGAAAAAAAATTAGGTACGTATTTATTTATTTGTTAGATACAATTTTTTTACATTCAATATTTAGTAAGGAAGCTTTGACAGTCCGTCCAACTAGGAAAGTTTCCCGTTTTAGTTCACATTTGTACACGCTGTTATTATGAATTGCATTTACATATAATAAAAAATTTGAAAATAATAAAAGCTACTGAGAGTACCAAGTTAATAAATAAATAAATTCAATGATAGTAAATTATTTGTATACTTGTACAACATTGATAAATTTGTACACCCGAATATTACTCTGCGTTTTTATGAAAAATACATGACGTATGTTGTCAAGGTACATGTAATATAATATGCGTAATTAAGGAACAACGTATGAACATATATATGATCTCTTGACTTGAAAGGTTTTTAGTGGCATTTTTACTTAATTATATGGTAGGGATCTATTTGTTGATAGACAAATTAATAGACTATGAAGTTATTTCTTCTTCAAACTTCGCAAAATCACTTTGTGGCATCATTTTGAATTAAATTAAAACAAATAACTTTGTTTAAACCACTAATATAATCACAATTACCTACATGTTTCAAAACCGATGGTTTCTTCGTCAGGGTAGTAATGACATAATGACATAATGTCATTACTACCCTGACGAAGAAACCATCGGTTTTGAAACATGTAGGTAATTGTGATTATATTAGTGGTTTAAACAAAGTTATTTGTTTTAATTTAAGACTATGAAGTGTTTTTGTTCAAATAAAAAGGGCAAAAAAATGTCAAGGTTTTTATGCAACATTATACGCTTTTTGTTCTAGAAGTTTCTTGTGGGAATATTTATTGTTTTCCGTTCACATTATTGCCGGAAGACAAACTAGAATTATACGAGGAGAAATTAAATAAGGAAATCGTACCCTGGAAAATATCACTTTTCACGGATGTGACTTTCATCATTGCTGGCATATCTTCTTGAAGTTCTAAGTTTTTTTCACGAATGATAAACATTCCTGGGTTACGAATACCCATATTGAAATTCTTCCTGCTACTATCATTGCGGAAATTGTTACCTTAGTTGTGAGATTTTAGTTAGGCTAGACTTAGTGTCATTGGAAATTACTATATATTATCATTTAATCTTTTACGCACCACTTTGTTTGAGTTTAAAATACGCACTGACTTCTAAAAAATTGTGCTTTACTTCATGAATGTCTTTTTATATGATTTTTTAACCTTAGCTCCAAACCTAAGGCCCTGAGAAAAAAAATTCCCTCAGGACCTATATCATCTTTCTGGATGCTGTGTGGAGGGGTCTTTTAGGAAAAGTAGAGAGGAAGGATAAAGGTATGATGTGTGCGTAAGAATCTGGGTGTCAATGTGCCAGGAGTGATGCACGTACGAATTCACTTACGAGTCCTACTGCGGTGCAAGGTGATGGGTCAAGAGAGTCCCGCTGGATAGGTCTAGTTCCAGTCTCTGCCGATCCGGCCCGCTAAGCAGTAGGTGGGCAATTGCATTCCTTACGTTACCCTATGAACTTGGGCATAAGTATGTTGCCATAAGCTATTAACAATTATTAATTATTGTACCTACCTACAATTAAGTAATTATTTAACTAATTTGTAATTTCAACGGTGATTTGTTAGACACGTTATATAAAGTAACAGATTTCAAAGCGTTCAATTTTCTATAACATTGGAAGCGGTGAATCAATGACGGTAAAAATCATTAAAATTCTTTTGAAAATACAACCTTGAGAGGATCATTAAGTTGTTGAGTAATATAAATGTTTCGCATTATTTATTATAACATTCAATATTCTTCACTTCTAGCAATTTGATTTATACCCTTGAGGAGGATGTGGAATTACGTTGAAATTATGCACAAAATAATTGGACGGTATTTGTATTTTTGTTTATTAGTATTTTATGTGGTTTCATAGTGCTTTCACACAAACGATGTATTGAATTACGTAAGGCGATCCGCTAACTGAGGCAACTTAAAACTGTCAACAGGCAACTGTCTTTGTATGACAATGAGATGGCCCGCACACTACACAATCACTCAAAAATCCGTTGTCGATGGTAACGCAAACGGTGATTCGCGACTCGCACTGCTGATTGCCTTGGCCGGCCGTTGATAGTTGCTAGCTGTCAGCTGATTGTTCTTCGTCTATGGTTAAACAAGCTTTTTGACCAATCAAGACATAGAAACCAGCCGGTTTTAGTTTGGTTTCAGTTGCCTCGTCAGCGGAGCGCCTAAGTCTACACTTAAACTTTAGGTTATATAAATAGTCTTTTTAAATTCACATTTAAAGTACTAAGAATATTTATATCATTGACCATTAAAATAATGATTATAAAATTTAAGACCATAATAGAAAAAGAAAAAAAATATACCTTGTCTAAACATAAGTTCATAGTTCTGATAGTGTGCATCTACTTGTTTAATCTACAAAAGTGTTTTATGAAATATTTCCAAAGGTTTACATTTAAACATGGAATTTATATCAACAATATCCTTGTGAAACTGATCTTACTCAAATTCAAATTGCTGAAAGTAAAAAAAAAATTAAGTTTTCTGTTCACCATATTCGATCGAAAGCATTTTTTTAAAAGAATCTACAAAAGGTGCTACAGCCTCTACTTATAAATACATTGTAGGTACTCTAAGATTATCTTGACACACTTTGTACTTTGTATGGTAACACATTCTTACACAACTTGCTTACATGATAAATAAATATTTATAAAAATAAAATAAAATTACCCGTTGCATTAAAAAATACGATGTTAATCAAATTTATTCATCCAAATACTTGAACCTAACTAACTACATAACTAAGCATCAAGCCGTTTCCACGGAGCGATAGGCAGATAACATTGACAGATAGGAAGATCTTACTTTCTTTTCGATTGGGTATATTGCTTTGTAAAATGAGTTTAATTTAGCTTTTGTATTATTTAATAAAATCATTTCCACTAATTTTCTTTCATCTTTACAGTTATATGCAAAATCTATCATATCAGTTAAACGTTCAAACCCCAGAATTCACAGCCTTGCGAAATTGAAAAATAATGATCGATCTTTAGATTATTAATGATGTAAGTAAGCACTGTAAAACGCCTGATTACAATTTTACGATGCTGAGAAAATCGCCTTCGAAAATAATCTCTAATCTTTGGGCATGTCAAAATATCAATAATTAAAATGTTTAATATCTTTAAGCTGATTTAAAATGTCGTAATTAAGAAAGATAACAGTAATTAGAATGTCTTAGATTTTTGCAATCTATGAAAGGCGTTTATCATTAGATCTTTGAAATACTTAATTTGTAGCCACCTCTGTTCTAGAGCTCATACTTACTTGTTAACCCTCAATAAATTGGTTTGATCGCTTACGTGGAACGAATTGTCGGCATTCCTCCTTTGTGTAATTAGTCCACGCATTGGCAGATTAGTGATTAACATTTTTGTACAGAGCCACCTCACTAATTTAATTTATTATAGTTAGAGCAAGGTTTTACATTGGATTTACAAGGGCTTGATGGATGTTATAATACGATGTAATTAATGAAACATGACTTACGAGATGCAACATGATTATTAAACTTACAAATCAAGGATTTTACAATTAATAGCTGATTAGTTAAGATTAAAGAGACCAGTGGAACCTTTATGGCTATTTTAAATAACTAAAAATATAGTTAAGTACCTACAATCGAGAATAAAACTGATAGTTTTTGGATGGCTGTATTAATAGGCTAACAATCTCGTTGTGTATGTATACCCATTCTAACCTCACTTCACTTAACCTATTACCTATATCGGCCAAATGCGAAAAATAAAAACAGAAAAGAACAACCTTTTTAGGTTAGGTTAGGTTAAAACGTCATATAGATTGTGATCTTGAGCTTGTCGATGCACCCACGTAAAACCTTAAAGTTTTATTCCCAAATAGCTGAAGTCCCCAGCGTTGCCTGGGCTCAACGTAAAGCTTTTCGAAATCAGATATTTATATTAATTTTTTCCCATTTTGAACGTTAAGTGTGCAAAACTTAATAAAGAAGTATCAAAATTCCCCATTAAGGGAAGGGAAAGGAGATGGGGTGGTTTTTTATGTTTTATTATTTTTCTGTGTCTTGTTCATTTTTATATTTTAATTTAGATTATTATTGTTATCTTCTTCTTCAAAAATAAAGTTTTCCTTCTTCAATCTTCGCAAAATCACTTTGTGGCGTCGTTTTTAATTGAAATGAAACAAATAACTTTGTGTACACTACTATATAAATAAACATAACATAAAGTCAACATCGTCATACATAACCTTGTAAATTTGGCATACCCTGTAACAGTATTTTAATTCAAAGAAATTGATACGATCTTTTGATCAACTATAATGTCAAATTAGTGTATTATTACATTCTAAATACTCTATCCAACTGCCATAAAATGATAATAAATCTTTAAAGTGCGTAACATAAAAAAATCTTTTACACACAGTGTATAAATTAGGCAATGGCTGAGGTTTGTTCAAAATAAATGAGGCAGGTAGATACTAGCTCTGCTTTTCTTAATTATTTATTTGGAGCAGTGCCACCTGAACGTGAAATGTAGATTAGCCAAGAGATAGGTTACGGTTATAATCTTTCAGGTATTGCTTACATAATAGATTTATAGCTAACGATAACTAATGGTACTACCTGTTGCAAATAAACACAACAGGTAGGAAACCAGCTTTGCTTTAGTTGAACAAATACCAAACGCAAGGTTGAAGTACATCTCGTGGTATAAAATAATATTATTATATATCTACAAGTTTGACAAGTAGGTATTCCCCGTAGCGTAATTTTATTTTTATTTATTGTTCCATTATGACAACACTGAATGGCACAGGTGGTGTTTATGTTGCAAGTCTCTTTATTTTTTCAATATTAAAATCATTAAAACGAGAAAGAAGTTGCGTAAGTAACGCAATTGCCCTAACAATCTGAAGCCAGTAGGACGATGGCGATCACAGTTAAGTTACGTTGTGAGGCTGAAGGTACTAGGGGTGGTGAAAGGAAGAAGATGGTGAATATTATTCCCCAGAGGGAACCTGGCTATTCATATCTGGTCACTAAACATGGCTAAAAAAAATTCAAGCAACGTGTTCTCGGAGATATTGGTGATTATAAATGTTGAGGAGAGATTTTTCGGAGAATTATTTTTATTATAAGCAATAATTATTAGCCTGAAACACCCATCAATATTGAAAAACTCTCCCGAGAAAAGATACACGCGCCGAAATTGTATCTTTTCTAGGGAGAGTTTTTCAATATTTGATGAGTGTTTCAGGCTAATAATTATTGCTTATAATAATCGTTACCCTTTGTGCTATGCATATAAAATCTTGTCTTAAACATTAGTATACCAATTTAAAAAAAAAAAAATTAAGAATTATTTTTATTTTTATTTATAATCTTTGAAAGTCACATGTAAGTCGAAGATATTTCACGTTTATTTACTATATTTTTAATTGATTTATAAAATTTTTCTACATTTCAATAATAATAAAAATAAAAAAAATATTTCGTGCATCAGGTTTCGTGTTTGACTCACCGTTGAGATATTTCCTTCGTGAAAAATAATAACATTTCGGCGAATACAAGAATCAATATTCCTTGATTATGGCTTACAAATCTTAGATTTAAATAGCAAGTACCTACCCACCTATCTTTTAATTATTATTATCCATACAGTGTATTGTAACAGTAATAGAAATGAAGTCATTCTGTAAGCATCCATGTCCATGTTTCTACAAACAAAATAAATCAATATGATAATACTTCGCAGGTGCATAAACAATGCGCAATATGAATACAAAACAATTATAGATGCATCTACCATCTACGTACAATATTAATTCGTAATCACCGCAGATATTACATTCAGTTATGCAACGTGCATTGCGCGTACTTATGCATTAATTTCTTCCATAATAATTTTACTCTTTTTCTATTGTTTCCGCCATTTAAATTGTTTCAACCCTAAATGCATCAGATAAATTTGTAGCAACCCGCTATGCGCCGGCTGACTTACATAATAACTTGTTTAAATTGTATATAATGATGCTTATGTAAATTGTACCTTCTTACTGGATAATGTGTTTATATATTTGTTTTAATCGCATATATCTATCCTACATAGTTTCCCCGGGATAACTTGTATAATTTACTGAACAAATACCAAAGTATTCTCAAGTTTTACAATATTTTCCAGATAAATTAATGTCATTGACGATAAAAATAAGTCACATGAGACTTTGTTGTAAATAAATACAGTACGACAGATTTAGAATTTAAAATTTATGATATTTGACGTACAATTTAAAAAAAGCTTCTTTTCACAAAAAAAAATTATGTTGGCAAAAGTCCAAGACCATTTTATTTCCAAGTAAATACAATTAATTTTAATATGCCAGGCCCAGGCGGATTTTTTAAAATACCTTTAATTGAGGAGAGTGTAGTGAGTTCCTAAAAAAAATTCTACGGGATTCGCTGATATTACGAGGTTTAAATAGCAGATATTTACTTAATTATAATTTTTTAAATAATTAATTGTGAAATTTCTTTAAAAAGTAAAAGGCCAAATAATCATCTTAAAAATGGATTATTTTTAGTTTTTTTATTAGTATTAGATCACACCGAATTCAGAGAAGTCGTAATGCCTTTGGGTCACGCCTTGGGTCAAATTTATTTGATTTATTGACCATCAAACTCCGCGCCCATTCCCAAATTGTTTTATTGTGCTTTGCCATTGAAAGAGAATACACTAGAGAAATATTCTATACTGAATATGAATAGTCGATATACATATAAAGAAGGGTTACCGAACAATTCAACAATATGCAACTTCATCAATTCTTTTAAAAAGTCATTAAATGATGAAATTTAAAAAAAAATTGTTAAATACGTTACGTTACGTTAGTTTATGGACTATTTAAAAAAAAATCAAAACTTTTAAAGAATTTTAAACGTAGTGTTGAATTGCACACTTGACCCCTAACGCAAGATGAAAATAACTGTTATTGTGCCTTTCCCACCCTAAATGAGAATTTTTTACTACTTGATGTAATATATTTATACTATAAAATAATAGAAAAATTACCGTTTACATCTGATATCTAAAAACTCCATGTGAAGCCCGGGCAATACTGGGGACTTCATCTAGGAATAGAATGAAATGGAGTTCTGCAAAACAAAAACAGAAATATGGAATCTCTTTTTATCAATTTAATTTACTTCGATCTCTAGGTGAAGCCCAAGCAATGCTTGGGATTTTATCTAGCAATAGAATGAAATGAAGTTCTGCAAAACAAAAACAGAAATATGGAATATTTTTTTCAGTTTAATTTTGCTCGATTGTGCCCATTCAGCATTATGTAAGTCAATGTTTTTAGATTTATTACTAAAACCATTGAGATAAACCAACACTTGGTCTAATTGCATAACCAGGCACCAGAATGAGATTCGTAATTTTGGAGATTTTGAAACGTTTGGGAGGTGGCCACATTTCTTCTCACGGAACCCATTAATAGCAAGTGCTCACAGGTGTGTTTGTTTTATTAGTGCAAGTGTGTGTGCGTTTGTTTTCTGTCTGTGTTTGTTTTCTAACGACTTAAGCGAGAAGAAATTAGCACATATTATCTACGCACCATTCAGTGTTAAAAAGTTACTTGATATATTTGTACAGAATGTTTGCATAGAATTGATCTTAAGAAATGTTTTACTTATTATATTAATTGATTTTTGGTCTCTCAACTATACGACATGATTAAAATAGTGAAACACAAGAGACGGACATTGTTGGAAATCGTCGTAATAGACGATAATATATTATTTTTATGTATGAAAGAGATGGAAATAAGTGAAATGGAATCCTTCCAAGTTTTTTGACAAGGATACATTTATAATAAACAAAGGTTAAGGGTTCTGTTTTTTTTTTGTATAAGCAATCATTGAAATTCGAGAGTTTATTATCCTTCTGTACATTTAACTCTAAACTTCAACTTAATATTTAAGTATTTTTTACATTGTTTCTGCACGATTTTATAACTTAACTATGGATTTTCTTTCATTTCAGGTAAGCAGACCGACTCTTTACCAATAGGAATAAGAAAAAAATAGTGAAAAATCCGGTGTGGTAAGTAGTTATTTTATTTTTATATGCTTTATAAACAATTTGTTAATATGTATTTGAATGTTTTATTAAGGTTAAATATCTTTGACCAATAAAATAACACGACATATAATATTGAAGACCAAAAAAGTACAACAAAATAATTTGGAATAATTCTGATAAAGTATCTAAATTATTATTATATAATGAATTATCAATAATATAATGAATATAGTTACAATTTGGAGACCGGAATGGGTACCGCCGCCCTGAGTACCATTTATTGGATAATCTCCACCTCTGCCATAGATCACCTCAAGTAGTTCGTTACGTTTGGTGATTTAATAGGGGTGCCCGGGTTCATCGGTAAGGTTTGTATAGGTATTGGCGGCGGATGCAGTTCGAGAGAGACTGGTTGAGGAGACCTTTTGACCCCTCGACCCATCGTCTTGTACTGCAATGGAAGGGATGGATTCGAATGTCCGTCACTCCTGCACACGCTGACCCCAGATTTCTACCAACCCATCATACCTTTTTACTTCACAGACTTCCTCTCCTTTCTTTCCTTAAAAAGACCCCTTATTCAGCATCCCCAAAGATGAAATAGGCTCTTAGAGCCTTCATCATATTATACTCGTACCTGAGAGGCTTAACATTTCTAGTGCAATCTCTTTCTTTTTCTGTCGATGTATTTGGACAATGCGATATAATTACCTAACCTAAAAGAATAACATCATGGAGTGCAAATTCTAAGTACCATGTCAAATATTTGCTAACAAACACTTTAGTGATGAAATCATCTCCCAAAAGTTTTCAACATATTCAGCCATCATTTTTTTTCTTTCTCCATTACAAATAATTGTTGTGTTAAATTACATCAAGATGTTTTGAGGTGTAAGGTGATAGCTGAGTGTCGAAACTGTGAATCTTTGTTGTAAGGAGGTGGCAGTATTAGTTCTACTCGGTTGTAATTGGTTGTTATGTTGTTAGTTGTTGAATGAGGTTTATTGTTAGTACATTGTAATTGTGGTTGCATCAGTGCAATTTGCACCAAGTGTTAGAAGAGTTGAATTAAGTTGTGAGTTATTGTTCGCATTTTAATTTTTTTTAAATAGTATAAGATTTATTATTATTCTTAAGAGGAACGGCTGCACTGCCTTTTCACACAATAATTAATTTTGGATTTGAATCGAAAATACTAAATAATACAAAGCAAATGTCTAGTGCGGAAATGTGCAACGTTATTTATTTATATTTTAAATTATAAAATATAAGCCATAAAATTGAATTTTGCATGATTTTTGTAACAACTTTAACATTTTGTTGTGCGTTAATTATAATTATTAAAAAAATAATCTTCTCATACGTACTGTGTTTGTTATGAAAAAAAAATTTAAACGCTTTTTATTTGGTATAAAATTGTGTTTGGACTTAAATCGGTCATTTGTGATTTGACTTTACGCCCATCAAATCGTTTTTTATTCAAAAATTAAATTTCAATTTCGTATAATAAGTAGAGAAAGATTATTTTATTTAACAATTACCATTAACTGAAAATAATTGGCAATGTTTCCTATAAAATTACGAAAAATTTATTTTGAATGGCCTATATCTTATAATTTACTAGGTATTTTCTATACCTCTTGATTAAAAATATAACTATTCAATTTGGTTGTGATTTTTGGCCTCAAATCAGGTAGCCGTTCCTCTTAATATTTGGGAAGATATGATCTAAGTATACAAAAAAGTTTAAAGTTTATAGATTAATTAAATACATCTGCTGTTTTAGAAATTTCATTCAATAGCACCATTGTTCTTGTTTTGCTGTGCTAGAATGTCTGTCCTGCCATCTTGGACAATTATGGTGACAATAACGGCTGAAAATTTCAAGCCCGTAGAAGGCATTAGCGTTCTAAGGGGATTTTTTTCTTTATTCATCAGTCATATCTATTAATTCTACTACAATTGGTGTGATTCCTTGTATCCTGTTGTATCTAGGAACTCCTGTGTTGAGAGCAGGCGCAGTTTATGCCAAAAAATACAAATAAAAGCACAATATTACATTTAGAATATAATAAATTCAGCATCGTAACATTGCTAACGCACAACTATACATAAGTGGAGGCGCAGTGTATAACAGAATGAGCTCTCAATAAATGCTAAAACTAAGTATTGCAGAACTTCTGTTGTCTATGCTAAATGCATAAGTTGCCTCAGGTAATTAATTCCAGGTAATGCGTGAATCTTGCGTAAGATATACCTGAGTTTTTTTTTCTGGACTTGTTCCAGCATATTTATGTATGTAGTTTGGTGCGGAGTCCACACTCCACTAGCATACTCCGGCTTGCTTCTTATAATGCAATCGAACATGGCTATCATTGCATTTGGTAAATTTAACTCCTTAGATGATTGTTCTGATGATAAACTCTAGAAGTTAGCAGCGAGCTGTGTGTTTGGGATCAAAGACGATTCCAAGTTCTTTAATGATGTTGATAAGATATAGTGTTTTATAAATATTAAATTCCAATTTGTTTTTCTCTGACCATTCTGTTGTGGCATCAAGGTCAGATTGCGTTCGTAAGCACTCTTGGTAAGAGTTTTTTTCCAACAGTTATGTTTAGTCTCACGATCTTGAGAGTTAAACTTTGGAGCAACGATTTGTGGTATGTAGAAATTCCACACACATCACTCGAGGATTTAAAGTGAACATATTTTTCAGTAAGCTGCAGTAATGGCTGAACATAGAAAATAACTATTTATTCACTTGCCATTCTTACAACTAATTATTTTACGAACACCATAAAACTATATCCTGGATAATAACCCTACCTCTGTTCATATAAATATTTTATCTAGTTTATACTCTTAGGTTACTTTGACTCTTGATGTGAACCAGCTGAAGCATAGTTAATCGTACCATAGAGAGATATTCCCTTTTCTTCCGCCTATTTTTGTTGATATTTTTTCTTTGTACGTTTCTTTCCGCGCTATGTAAGCATCCCTTTCGTTTTTTTCAAAGCTTTCATTGGCTTCGTGATTTTTCCATAACGTAGGTCGTAATTTGGCTATATACAGTTTAACCAGGTATCTAAGGATCTCTTTCCTGATTTCATTTGACTTCCGCTCTTCCTCTGCAAGTTTCATACCTCACTGCCAAAACTCTGGTTTGGTTCATGTCATTATTTATAATTTAGTATTTACTCGTATTTGTATGGCAATGATTGAATTCGCGCTAGAAGTTTGATGCAAATGCGCGCTTCGCCTTCGTCCACTCCATGATTCTATCTGTAGCAAGCGGATATAAAATTTCAAGCCTCGCCCTCTCGAATGTGTCCATTCCCTCACTCCTCGCAGCAAACTCCTTTTATTTTATATGATTTCCCCATCTCGCGTTCGAAATATGAGTCAGAACTGTACTGCCGAACATTATCACATCATACTTTCACACCTGACGGTACTGTACTTGATATTAGCTCACTAGATATCAACCGATTGTGATAGGAGCACGAATTTGCTATAATTCACGTCCGTAGTTAAAAAAAACTATTCGATATTTCTTCACGTTCAGATATAGTGTTCACTTATTAATAAAGCTCACTGTAAAAGCAGGTACGTAGATTCCTCACGCATTTTATTCATCGTGTGTTCAATTGATGGTCCGATTTTTATTGATTTGGCATTGGTAGAATACTGAGATGAACCAATTCGTTTCTAATCAAGGTTGATTTTGTAATTCTGCATATTGATATCCCAATGTCAGAGTTATGAAAATCAGTGTTTAATTAATTACAATAATGGGTTTTATGGCATATAATAATAAATAAAACAATTCTAAGGTTGTACGTGGTATCGCGAAGTTGCAAGATTGTTTCTCATAGAAATTAAGTTTTTTTCTGTCTGGAGCCAGTTTAAATTTGGCGTTTCCGATCAATGAATTTTGTGGGAAATGATTTTTCTCAGGACTTCGTATTTGTTATTTCTTTATGGCCTTTAGTTTTGGATTTTAGGCCAAATACCCAACCATTCTGAAAAATTATTTTTGTAATCAAAAGGTATGTCTACTATGTATGTCTGTAGGAGATACTTTATTTATTTTGCTTTAATTTATAAAACATAGGCTGTTAAAGATTTTAATATTTTATGATTTTAGAGGCAACTTGGACAAATTATTAGCGAGTAAATTGTAAACATTTAAAAAAAAAAGTTTAATTAAATATTTTTTTATTTCAGAAACATTTTTAATGACAAAAATCCTATTTACATGGGAACAAAAACTTGTCGTTTAAATATTAAAATTACTGCCCAAAGAAACACATTTTTAGCTTTTGAAATTTTTTATTTTATTTTTCAATTATAACCAAGGAGTAGGCAGATTTTTTAAAAAATTATAAATAACTCACAAAAAATTTCCAAAGTTGCGTCCAAAATTAACTAAAACGGTTTTCTTTAATTACTTGTACATAATTTAAAAGCAAAAAAAGTAACTCCCGTGCGAGATCGAAATTTGACCTACCCTTTTATTACAAAAATAATTTTTCAGTTTGGTAAGGTATTTTTGGCCTCAAATCCAAAACTATGTTTGTATGAAAGCAGCCGCGCAGCCGTTCCTCTAATGGAGCTAATTCATTTTGTCCAATTGGACGTTCATTTGTCCAATTCGACATTAATTTGTCCGATTGGACGTCTAATTGACATTCTTTTGTCCAATTGGACGTTCATTTGTCCAATTCGACATTAATTTGTTCGATTAAACTTTCGTTTTGTCCAATAGACATTCATTTGTCCAATTGGACGTTCATTTTGTCCTTTTGACATTTGTTTTGTCCAATGGGATATTCGTTCATCCAGTTGGACGTTCGTTTTGTCCAATTCGACAGTGTTTATTTAAGTTTATACGGACATACACCATGGGAATAAATGCTTGGGAGAGCAGTTATAAATTTGTGTATGTGATTTTTATTATCAGAAGAATACTTGGGTAAAGTTCGGTACTTGGGAAGCACTCCGAAAAAATAAGTTGAATTATTTTTATACTAACTTTGGGCTGGAAAATCCGAATCTGAAGGAATTAGGTTGGGGAGGTCAATATCAACTGAGTTACAGGACTTTAAAGTTTCGTACACAGGAACAAATCCGCAATGCATTTTTGACATATTGTACTGAAGAAGTCAAAGTGATTCAATGATGCCAACCTCAGAAAATTGCAAAGTGTTGCCATTAAGCAATAATATCAATGTTATTATGTGAATAGAATGTGTCAATCACTTTTTTATCACAAACCATGTTACACAAACCTAGCGTAGCCGCTTAACTACTTGAAAACTGGGATGTTTTTCTTGCCTTGACGTGAGCAGGCGCTATAAAGGGGGAACATCCTTTTGTATCACAAACCATGTTACACAAACCTAGCATATTATTGCTTAATGGCAACACTTTGCCATTTTCTGAGGTTGGCATCATTGAATCACTTTGACTTTTCAGTACAATATGTCAAAAATGCATTGCGGATTTGTTCCTGTGTACGAAACTTTAAAGTCCTGTAACTCAGTTGATATTGACCTCCCCAACCTAATTCCTTCAGATTCGGATTTTCCAGCCCAAAGTTAGTATAAAAATAATTAAATTTATTTTTTCGGAGTGCTTCCCAAGTACCGAATTTTTTCCGAATACTTTTCCATATAAAAAAAATCTATGATGAAAAGTTTGGATTAAATCTTACTTTGCAACTTTAGTACATACAGTATAAATTAGTACTTACTGCATAAATAAGATCTTTATGTTTCTAAATAAAGAACACAAAAATCTGCGCACGTTTTGCGTAAATTCGTGCCACGACCAATCAAAACGAACCGAGGTGGTTAAACTATTCGGGGAAAGATCAAATTCAATACCTTGCACGTGCCGCTAATTATATTTTTTCGATCGCGTACATAACTCATCATGATTTATTATTTTTTTTTAATTATCTCCACACAGAAGGCCACGAGGAAAAAAATCCCCCAGGTAATATGACATCTTTGAGGATGCTGTTTGGACGGTATTTTTAGGGAAAAGAAGGAGATGAAGTTCTGAGAAGGAAAAGGTATGAAAGGTGGGTAGAAATCAGGGTGTCAATGTGTTCAGAAGTGACGAACGTAAGAATCCATATCTCCCACAATCCGTTCCTACCGATCCCTCACGCCATTTCTAGGAAAACCTGGGCATCCTTGCTAAGTCATCAAACATAGCGAACCACTTTGGGTGACCTATGACAGAGATGTAATGAGGCAAGTGTAAGAGACAGTGCTTGCTAAATCAGTGACAACACGGCGACATTGGTTTCCATTAAAATCATGGAATATATTTCTAGTGTGTTGTTCAGTACACGCTAATCACAGTTTTATACAGCAAACATAATAATAAACGCATTTAAGTTTATGAAATCTAAAATTATTTACAACCGCATAGTAATAAAATAATATGTAATCACAAAACAACTAGCTTTTCCATTTAGGTCGTACTCTTCTGACCGCAAAAGTTTCGAAACAATCGTCTTCCAAATACTAATTACCATTCTATTACTTGGTATTATATGTGGAACTATTCTAAACATCATAATCTACGAGGATCTTAATGATGTATTGCCTATTCTGTAGTTCAGGGATGTTTAAACTCGGCCCGCCTATGATTTGGTGCGACCCACTTGTGGGTTAGAAAATAAATACAACAAAAAATATCCAATGCATATAAGTAACATATTTTATTGAAGAAGCGATCATTTGGTTGTAATTTTATTGAAGAAGCGATCATTTGGTCTGTCTGAAAATTTGTTTGTTACGTTCCGGTTCCGGTTCAAAATGGTGGCCTTGTTGGATACTACCTCTTTATTCCGCCAGAGTTCGCATGAAAGTGGGTTATACTAAAGCTGTTACTTCGGAATAATCAATATTACGGTACCCACCGGCCAGAAGAAAGTTTAAAAAAAAGAATTGTCATTGAGATGGTGACATTTATGATTTAGATGAAATTTACTATAATATATTTGTTTTTAAATAAGAGTAAATTAAAAGTGAACTTTTAGGACAAAAATCTTTGCGATTTAATTAATTTAATGTAGTTAAGTGCTGAAAAATCTCATTCAAAATTATTGTAATATGCAACCACTTACCTTACGAGAATTGATTGTCTACATTAAGTATTGTAAAGATAAAATAAAAATACAAATTTGGATTAAATATTGTTTTATTATTTTTTTAAATTTATTAATGCTCTACACCTACAGCACAGGTGAATCACTAGTGTAATACTCTCTATAAAATTAATTTTGAAAAAAAAAATCCTTTTTAATTATTAAAATAACATTTTAAAGTATCCCCTTTATTAACACCGTAACTTTTCTTCCTTATAGAAATTTTGGAAGCTCATTGGCTAAACCTACTGAAAGTAAAATCAAGAAAATTGTGATTTTCAGTTCTCAATCTGGAAGAAAAAACTAATGTTTCCAATTTACACAGAACCTTTCTATTTTAATTAAGTTAATTATGTGTTTCGACCAGAAATAATTTCTATACACGGAAAAAAAAATTCTAAAATAAGATAATTTTATTCGTAAAAACGGGACTGAAGTTCTTACGAACAAATTAACATTGTTTCAATGTTTATTGGCGGAAAAATGTAAGAATAATTTGTTGGTATACGTACGAAATTACGTATACCAACCAATTATTCTTACATGTTCCCGCCAATAAACAATGAAACACTATTAATTTGTTCGTAAGAACTTCAGTCCCGTTTTTAACCGTTTTTACGAATAAAATGATCGTATTTTAGAATAACATTTTTCTCCGTGTTGAACACATCTGGTGCAGAGTTTTGTAGACCTCCTGCAATTCAATCAACGTAGAATCGAAGAACAGTAACGTTTTTTAGCTAACTAACAACGTATCGTAGCTCGTTTAATTAAGATTTCAATTAGGATTAGGTAAATTAAGAAAATAGGAACAAAACTTTGAAGAGCTGTCTGTATACTATATACACCACGTCTTTATTTGAATTTACATGACAGCGGCACTATAGCGCCTATTTCAGGACAGATGCGTATTTTGTCGTACCTTTTATGAATACCTAATTAACTATCACGCATTTTCCCCCCAGAGGTAATGCCACAAAACACCATAGAATCAATCCTTGCTTCACTCACATTCAAGCATCCATTTTTTATATTTTTACTCCACATTTTATATTAGGTACTGAGGAAAATAATTTCCATCAGGGATGGAATCTTATGGAATGTTTGGTGTAGTGTGTTTTTAAGGAAAGGAAATAATGAAGGATTGGTAGGATTGGATCATCCTGGAGTGACGCACATGAATCCATTCCTACAACTGCGGTGCAGCCTAATGGGTCGAAAGCCTGGCTGGAGAGGTAAAAATGTCTCCCTTACAATTTTTACCGATGTTCCCTGCCACGCAGCTGGAGGGCAGAAGCAACCGCTGCCAAGTCCTCACCCCATGAACGTGAGCATCCTTTCTATGTCACCAAACGTACCGAACCACTTGGGGTGACCTACGGCAGAGGTGTTGGTTATCCAATAAGTGGATCCCGGGGATGCGGTTAACCATCCCCTATAAAAATAAGTATAAACAATATAAGATAAACCGCCTGCAAGAAACCAACATGTAATATCTGAAGTAAACAAACCACTAGAGTTCTTTTTATAGGGTTTTTGTTATTTACGATTTTACAGAACAAAAATGCATTCGATTCGTCAACACTTTATTTAAACAATTTATCTAATATTACAACAGTTTTGTTTGACGGTTGTAAGGCTTATATACCGATGATGAATTAAAAATCAACAAATGAATGTAAAACATAGATAATTACCTACCGTATAAAGGATGGATAGACCGCCTTTGTTACAGATAACCTTCTGGCAGAGATTACTGCGTAGATTTCTAAAACTGCTGTCAGAGTGATAAATGAATATTTGTATGCATTAACACAATGCAACCAATTTGAAAACCTTGGAAAAAGCAATACAAATTTATGCGGACATGCATCTTAGTGATATTATCATGTAAATTGCAAAAGTTTTTTTTAAGCACGGTGTCCAGAAACTCATAGTACAAGCGGGAAATGGTGAATCAACATTCAAAGAAGGGACCCTCTGAACACCATGTACGTTATATTTGCACCACTTTCTAGAGTGATAAATTATTCCTAGTAAAATCTTTGGATTTTACGTCATTGTTTCATAGTGCTTTAAAACGAAGTATTGGATTCCGTTAGTCAATTTAGTTAGATTTTAGGGCGCACAGTTTACGCTCGCGCTGTGCAAGCGGGTTCCCTACAGAGCATGGCTTTAGTATTAGGTTGCCCCAAGTGGTTTGCTAAGTTTGGTGACTTAAGGGTGGATTTATACTTCTCTAACTCCTGGAAGCATCGACTCTCAGATTCCTACCCACCCCTCATATATTTTCCATCTTAGAACTTCGTCTCCCTTCTTTCCATAAAAAGACCCTCCACGTCCCCAAAGATGGCGCAGGTACTTTACATTCTTCCACTATCCCATCTCCTTCCATTCCCATCGCCCTTCAGCCTCACTACACACCCGATAGGGGATGCCATAGTTCCAGATAGTTGGGACTCTTGTGAAGTATTCATTCAATTAAAACTCATTTTTTCTTCTGTATTTAATGTGTTCTTTACCTTTTAAATTCAACTTCACAAGCAATATTAAATTTTAATGAAAACAACCTTGTAAAGATTCTCAATGAAAATCTTCCTAAAAAATCTTATTTTGATGTTGTAACGAACGGACATCACGAACGTATATGTTATCCGTAATCCGTAAATAATAAAATGATAATTCAATGTCCATTGCACATTTTACTCCTAGAAGTGTGATCAAATCCGCTTTGCAAGATCATATTTACATAAACGTGTATTAACGGTTGCATGATAACTTAAAATCAAGTCAACCCAGCACTTCTTTGAAAAATCATTAAAAGCTATAATAATAATAATTGGATAATTTGTAGAGCGCCGTTTTTGTGAGATATCACATCAAGGGCGCTGTACATTTTATTATGACTACTTAGGCTATAACTAGAACTATTATTTACAAATAGACACAAATAATATACTTACCTGGGGCAGGTCACTTCCGATAAACACACTTTAATTAGAAAGTTTATGCTTGGAGGAGATACGACTTTGCACGCGGAGGACACTATATTAAAACACTGGACATTGCATAACTTTACATTTGCTACACCATCTTTTTTTTTTTGAAAAAGTATATTGAAAAATAGCCCATAACCCAACCTAACTAACCTATTTGAACAATTTTTTAATCTATTTTTTTCATCACTTTTAATGACTTTTCAAAGGAGGTGTTGACTTGAATTCGAGTTTTTTTTTCGTTTTTTAGTCGCCAGCGGCATATGACAGCCACAGATGAGTGAGATGACAACCGAAGGGTTACTTGTCTACGGTTAAAAAAGCTGAGATAAACTAGCAACCCGCCAGTAGTTTGGTTTAATTTTCTTCATGAGTGGAGGGCCTTATTTGGCCTTATTACACACAACACTGTGGACACAATTTTTTTAACGTTTTTTGAGTATAAATAAAACATAATACCCCCCTTGAGGTGATTTCTTACAAAAACGGCGCTCTACAAATTATCCAATTATTATTATTATTATAATGTGGGATATGATTTGAGATTTTCACGGCCATAAGAATTATCTTTGAATTTATTTTTGGGTTATTATGCCGTACTGCGCTTACTCCTTCTGCCAATGTTACATCATAATTAAGTGTAAGGCTGTCCAAATCGTTGGGTAAAGACGGAGGCAGCGCAAGACAGCGTAAAAACTCAAAACTAAATCACGATAAAATGTAAAGGGACCCTTTTTACATATTTTTTTCATTTATTACATAAAAAGAAATATTTATTTGTTTTCTTAGATATTTTGGCCTTTATACAAAAATTAAATTTTGTATGAAATGGGCAGTGCAGATGTTAACAGATACAATTTTTTTTTCTTATAATTTTTATCGAGATTCGAACTTTTAGGTTAGACTTTTAAAAACAGGCCTTTGAATTTCGTGTAGCTACCATTATGCGTAGGGAAATGACGGTTTTGGTCATATATGGAGCATTGTGAAAGATGAGCTTTACTTTAGGCACACAAACACGACCGCATCTCAATTACATCGGTTTATTAATTCAGTGTCAACATTCATCTAACCCATGTTAACCTTAGTCTCAAATGTGTATGCCTACAGGTTTTAACAACTCGCTTATTAGGAAATAAGTATTCCTTCTCAAGGAAGGTAGTTGAAGAACAACGTATGATGCATGAAGCATCTACGTATCTTGAAGGTTTGTCACGACTTATGGAAAGGTACTTGTTCTTATATATTTCCTCCAAGCGAGACTCCAGGGTTCAGAAACCTGTAAAAAAAGGTTTTATATTTTTCGACCCTTTACCGGTAAGTATAAATTAAAATTCAAGTACCCTTTTCCGAAGATGATCATATTGACATATTATGTCCCCTAGAATTATATTTATATTCTAAACTATCAATTAAGCTCAAATAAAAAGAGTGTTTATGCTGATACGTTTTTAGATTTTCACGGCCAAAAGCATTTTTGTTGCACATCGTCGGATCTGCCGGATCTGGACATGATGGACACTGCAACGCTGTCTGAAACGTTGGCTAAAGAAGGAGGTAGCGCAACACGGCATCACACCCCAAAAGCAAACAACTAAAAAAGTTTAGATTTAACATTAGTAACTAATTATGTAAATAAATAGTAACATTAACAATAGTCCTGTTAATAAAATAAAAATATAATTTTAATTTATTTATTTTTTAAACTAGTTTGTTTGGTTGATTAAACCCAAGTATGTCTAAACCAATATCATCTCTACTGTAAATGTGTCTTAATAATATCACTACGAGCGGCGTAAAGAAATTATTTAGTAGTTAACGATGACGTTTTTTATTACGTTCAATTTAATTTTAATTTAATCCTATTTCTGCGAAACTGTTGAAAACGCTTAAATTTATCGATAGCATATTTTTGGTATTCATAATGTAAACCGATTCGTAGTAAAAAGTGATTTCACTTATAGCTTCGCCTTAACACTAAATGAATTGACGTTATTATTACATTATTATCAAAAATGTTGCACACAGATTACTGAGTTTGGTTGGCGATCCCTGCCGTACGCAGTACTGTAAATTGTTTGCATATCGCCTCTCACCATATTAGCATGCGAACATAAACATAACGCCGGCCAACCTACACAGATATTACCTGTATACCATACACCCATTCCTTTCGCAACACTGAGTAGGCAGAGAAACAGGTACTTGAGCTCAGGGCCGCCACTAGGGATACCTCTGTCTGAGTGCAAAACTAAAAATTCCGTCCGTGGTAAAAAAAAAAAAAATTGTAAGTGAAATTTAATACGGATTTCGTATAAAATACTAAAGGCACCAGATATTGATTACTATACAACTTAATAATTACATAAAACACGACATCGCTTTTTAATAGATCTGAATGATCTAATAGATGGACTAATTTCTTAATATTGATGTATTGAGAATTTCTGGATAGCATCCTTACGGAAAATCACAAAGAACAAACTAGAATACAAAATTCTTTGGTTTTAAGGGAGTCCCTATTGCTTTTATTATTATAATCGGTATGATACAAAATACTTTGGTTGGTGTGAATCAAATGCAATAAATTTGATGAATGTCTATGATTGACTTTTACCGTTTCAATCAATTTGTCATTCGTTGACAGGCATTCAAAGGTGTCGATTTTGCTTGACAGTTGATCATAGTTGGATCAAAAGATTAAACGGACCAAGAATCGGTGATTTACGTTGATCATTAAAAAGCCAAAGTGTCGTTAGTCGTCGTTTTGACAGTCATAGAAATTTTATGGAATGATAAGCACCCAACCAACTGCAGTACTGAATAATGCACTGCGAGGAAAACTTTGTACGTTTGCGACAAAATGAAATACATACATAGAACCTAAGTAACTACTACAAAATTAAATTTAGTAGTAAAACGTACACAAACGCAACATAATGCGTTTTTCTTATAATAAAGTATAAAAATAAAAGGGTAAAATTAAATTTATATGCCGCTGTCACCCCTAAAAACAACTGCCCTCGTGCACGACCACGTGTGTAGATTGGATGGGACCTTGATGCGCCCCTGCTCCTAATCGAATGGAGATCTGAGCGATGTTGAAGCATGATTTACGAAGCAACTCAACGCCCAAGGTGGAACCGTTTACCTAATCGTTTTGAGGTATCCATCATTTCGCGCTGTTTAGTCGTTTGCTGATGTTTATTATATATTATCCTTGTCCTGTCACGTCACCCTGCATCCTGTCGGCGTTAGGTTAGCCAGAGAAGATGAGTCTAACTGTTGTATAAATGTTATAAAATTGACTACAATTTCATTAGTTCCATAATTTTGCTTAAGCGAAGCTTAATGCTAAATTACTATTTTAGATTCATCTTTACCACGAATCAGCTTATATTAAAAATACAAAAAATATACCTGGAATAAAATGAAGCTTTTTCTACCGTTTCCATCGAGTGCAATTAAAATAAAATTGTTAATTACTCTATGAAAAATATAAGCGTAAAATAGAATTCAGAAAAAAAATATCATTATAAATATTTGAACGCGTATAATAAACAAATTTTTATAAAACATAATTTTATGGCTAAAATTATTTCTGACAGTTTCCATTTGAATAACTTTTTTTCTTTCTTGTAACATTATTCAAAAAATGTATTAAGAAAAACCTACTTCGGCGCTTGAAGCCGTGACCTATAGATACCGTTTACCAAACGATTTATTTGCCTATTACCTAATCTCATTTATCTGCCTATTACCTATCATGACAATATAAGGCACATTAAAAATACATTTATATTTTACTACCCCCTACTTCGTTTTTATTAAAAATGCTCTGTTTACAATAATTTTAACTATTCCCGTAGGAGAGAAAATACGGAACATTGTCCAATTCTCATTCGAATAAGTTGGGAAATTTCTGTTTTGGAAAGTTGGGGGAATTGTTGAAACTACGGTTTTGATGGGATAGTGCTTTGTATTTAGGCATAGCTTGGATTGTGCCAACAGCATTATGCCAGAACTCTATTTAACTACAATATTTTTTTTAATATTTGTATAATTTTAATCTGCCATTCTAAATTTTTGCGTACAAATCACCAATTAATCTTCCCTGGTGTCATTTTGATGTTGTTTGATTCACCACGTCTCCAAACCGAAGTACTAACAACATATTTCGCAGGCAATGCCATTTAGCACAGACCAGACGTCTCCTTCATCGCCTACGCCAAGAGAAACCCACCAATTCGCTTGCATTATGCATCAATTTAGAATGTTAAGCGTGCCAACAATGACAATAATGTAATGTAACTGGTGGCGATGCACAAAAGTGTATTTTTTCTCATCGGCGTACCTACTCCCGGGTTTTATTCAAATCTACAATGAAAGAAGCAATAGAAGAAGAAGAATAGACATGTAAGAATTATGACGGAGGAAACATAATAGCTTCAAAAAACTTACATGGGTTTCCTCTCTGCATAAGGCGAGGGGAACTGTACATATATCATACATAATAAGGCGAAGTTGACAGATAAGGATCACGCAAAAGGAATGGATTTAACTTTGATTGACTTGGATATCAATTTTCAAGACGCTCGAAAAAATTTAGGGAAGAAAGACAGGACAGTTATCCAAAAGGTGGAGTCATTTTTCTGACTCTTGCTGCCGACATCATCTGTGTACTGGTGTTACACTGGTCCAATATGGTCAATTTTGATAGTTCCTCTTTCAAGGATTCCGTCATACCAGTATGACACTATACTATTGTGTAGTAATAAGCACACAAGCATATTATGCATGTCTACTTTTCGTTTTGTGCAAAATTGATGTTAATTGGTCTGTTGACAATGAATGATATACCCTCTTCTGAGAATTCTGAACAAATAGATTAAATAAATGTTTTTTGGCTGCAACTTAGACATTGCTTCTAAATTATACTTTTGGGGCGTGTATTTGAGATTTATCCAAGGTCAGCAACTAGTCATTATTGAAAAATAAGCTAGCCCTGTGCAGAATGCCTACCATTTCAGAAGGCAGACTTGTGCCTTGTTTTTTGAGCTGGTCTGAGACGCTCCAGACACAGTTGGGCGAAGCAACTCCAGAAACTGTGTGAGGAGAGAATGGGTCTGCCATGGACGGAGGCCGAACAATCAGGACGTATGGAGGAGCCTTGTTGATGCAGTGAGTCCCCGACCCGAATAGGACAAGGGGAAGAAGAAGATGATAATGATGATGGTCTGAGATGCATTCTCACTCCAAGAATTTGAATGAGGGAAGATGTTTACATCAACGTGCACCAGACAGTTATTTATCTCCCATTTTGCCGAGATCAGAATTGTTTGTACTTCTTAAATTGTGAAGCTGACCACGTAGCGTCGGTCTACCCTAGACACGATTCCACGAACCTTCTCGAGGTGTTGGTCTATTGGAGGTATCTGTCTCTATAGCCGATCTGACGTCAACTGTGTGCGACTGTTGAATCTGGAAAACTCCAGATTTGACGTAATGTGGGTGCGCGTCAATCTTGCCAGTACGGTAAGGTTCTATGCGTGTCTATACCGCTCACCGAACCTTAGCGAATCAGACACGTCCGAGCTCTTCAAACATTTAAGCGAAACTATTGATGATCTCTTGCCCCGCTACCCCTCGGCCGAGTTTGTGGTTCTGGGGGACTTCAATGTTCATAACGAACCATGGTTGAAGTTCTCGGGATCAACAGACTCGGCTGGCCGACAGGCGGAATCCTTTGCCCTTTGCCACGGATTGGAGCAAATGGTTCAGGAGCCTACAAGGGTTCCTGATGTCCAGACTCACCGCTCCAATCTGTTAGACCTATTTCTAACCACTGTGCCACACGGTTACAAGATTGAGGTCACAGCGCCTTTAGGATCGTCCGACCACTGCCTGGTGACGACCTCAATCCCCGTCAACTTCAGACCACCAAACGAGAGGCTGAAGAGAAAAGTATGGCACTATAGGTCAGCAGATTGGTTCGGTCTGCGGGCACATTTCAATGCTTTCCCGTGGTCAGCTGTCTGTTTTCGGACTTCGGATCCCTCAAGATGTGCCCAGGAAATTGGTGAAGTCATCACATCCGCAATGGATGGCTTCATTCAATCCACTGTCAAGGAAACTGGTGTGGGCTCAAAGCCGTGGTTCAGTCGACAATGCTCCGAAGCAGTTCGGCGAAAAAACGCGGCTTACCGAGCCTACAACACATCTAGAACATCCGAAAACAGAGCAGCATATAACAAATTGGCAAAGGAATGCAAGAGGATCATAAATAGGTCAAAGTTCGAGCACGACCTGCAGATCAGCAAAAAGCTGGCTGCATGCCCGCATGGCAGCAGAGCCTTCTGGTCGCTTGCGGGCTCAATAGGTCGCAATTTCTGCAAATCCAGTCTGCCACCTCTTACCAGACCTGACGGCTCACTAGCAAACACCGCCACCGAAAAGGCAAACCTATTAGGTAAAATGTTTGCGGATAACTCAACCCTCGATGATCAAGGTGCAGTCCCGACGTCGGTTCCTCACTGCGGTTTCTATATGAAAAAGCTGAGGATCCGGCATCGGGATGTGCTCCAGGTTTTACGAGGGCTTGATGTTAATAAAGCTAGTGGGCCTGACGGAATCCCCGCCCTGGTATTGCGGAGGTGCGCTGCAGAAATAGCTCCGATTTTGACGAAGCTTTTCAAAATGTCCCTGAATTCTGGCTCTGTACCCTCTGGTTGGAAAAAAGCGGTTATCCATCCTATCCCAAAGAAGGGTGACCGCTCCAACCCGGCCAACTACCGCCCCATAGCGATCACATCAGTTCTATCCAAGGTGATGGAACGGGTGATCAACGACAAACTGCTCACATACCTCGAGAAGAACAAAATTATTAACGACCGTCAATACGGATTCCGGCGGAACCGCTCGTGCGGTGATCTTCTCGCGTATGTGACGCATGTTTGGGGGCGGTGCCTGGAACGTTTCGGTGAGACCCAAACGGTCGCACTGGATATTTCCAAGGCTTTTGACCGGGTCTGGCACCGAGGACTTGTCAACAAACTGCCTTCTTACGGACTTCCCGCATCCTTGTGTACGTGGATTGCCGACTTTTTGAGGGAGAGGTCGATTCAGACGGTTGCTGATGGCTTCACCTCTTCCTCGCACTCGATAAATGCTGGCGTCCCACAGGGATCGGTTCTGTCTCCGACTTTGTTTTTGTTGCACATCAATGACCTTTTGACATGTGCACCAATTCATTGCTACGCGGATGACAGTACAGTCCATGATAGCTTTTTGTTTGACAAGCCCCCAAAGGGTGCACAAATTCCAATGGCTCGGAGGGCTTTGAAGCAAAGAATGGACGGTTACCTCGAGAGTGTTTTCTCTTGGGGTAAGAATAATCTCGTCGAATTCAATGTTTCAAAGAACCAATCATGTCTGATTACGTCTAAAAGGGATCGAAATGACAATCTAGTCTCCTTCAACGGTAGCATTCTTCCAAACAGGTCCTCCATTGATATGCTCGGTGTAACTCTAAGTGACCAGCTCAGGTACGGGGGCTCCATCGAGGCCAGAGTTAAGTTGGCCTCTCAGAAACTGGGCGTACTGTACAGGGCCCGCAGATACTTTAATTGTACACAACTGCTAACCCTGTACAAATCGCAAGTGCGCCCCACTGTTGAATTTGGCAGCCATCTCTGGTCTGGAGCCCCGATGTACCTGAAAAACGCCCTCGACTCTGTGCAGAAACGGGCGGTCCGCTTGATAGATTCTCCTGTCTTAACAAACGGATTGCAATCTTTAGAGCACAGGCGTCGGGTAAGAATGCTATCCTTGTTCTACCGGTATTTCAATGGAAGATGCTCCGAGGAGCTAGCGTCATTGATCCCCTCGGCACCGGTGCATAGTCGGGAAACACGCCAAACGCGCGCCCAACATATGTACACAGTTGACATTTGTCACATGAGAACGGGTCGCTTCTACGACTCGTTTTTGTGTTCAACAGCTCGGCTGTGGAACGATTTGCCGGCCTCTGTGTTTCCTCCTTCCTATAACATGGGTCTCTTCAAGACCCACGTTCACTCCTTCCTCTCCTCAAAAAGACCCTCCTCACAGCATCCTCAAAGATGACATAGGCCCTGAGGGAAATTATTTTCCTCAGGGCCTCCTGTGTGGAGTTAATATAAAAAAAAAAAAAAAAATTCTTCTTCTCAAAACTTATTATTCTTTTCGGACGTCAAAAGCAAAATGGTCTTATCAAAAAAAGATAATTTCTGTGAACGTTGCTGACATCTGCATGGCTGCAGTGTTATTCGAATCTTCAAACTATAAATATTGAAAAATGTAAATTTATATTATATATTTATACGACTACAATAAAGTAACAGAATGGATTTGTTATGTAGAATGCAACCTTGGAATTGAAATGTCTTATGTTAATTAAAATATGCATTGAAATTAGCATTCGAAAAAGATCACTAGGGTCAGTAGCGTGCAGTCCATAACTGCTGAAAAGCTGTGTGTGTGTGTTTTTACAATAGTTACAACTAACAGGTCCTGATGAAAAAAATATCCTTTAGCCCTGCATCATCTTTGGGGATGCTATGTGAAGGGCCTCTTTAGGAAAGGAAGGAGAGGAAGTTCTGGGTAGGAAATAGGTATGAGGGATGTGTAGGAGTCGGGGGGTCAGTGTGTCCAGAAGTGACGAAAGTATGAATCCATCCCTCCCACTGCCATGCGAGGCGATGTTCCAAGAGAGGTAAGGTAAGCAGGAGAGGTCAAAATGTCTCTCTGCCGATCCGGCCCGCCATGCAGTAGGCGAACAAACGCATCCGCTGTCAAGACCAGGACCAACCCATGAACCCGGGCACGCCTGCTAAACTACCAAACATAGCGAATCACTTGGGTTAAACTATGGCAGATGCGATATCCAATAAATGGTTTCTGCGGGGGCGGTACCCAAACCCGCATCCCAAATTGACTAATAAAAACGAACCAATATAAAAATTGCGTTAGTTCTGATCAAAATGAATAATTTATAAGAAATTTATAAGTTCATTTATATAATCGGCGGTCAGTGGAAAATAATAATAAAAAAATTCAAATAATAACTAAATGCATGCCCAAACTTCTACAACTATAAAAAACATACGTTTTAATGCCCGTCACTGGTATTATTGATCTACCAGAATAATCCATAAAACAATAGCCGTCTTACTAATTAGATTCTTATATGCTATTGGTTCAACGTTGGTATGGTAACACCGGCCTTAAGCCTGGTTTATTGCCGTTTTAACCATACTAATATTTTTTCACTATTCCAACCTTATTCGCCTCGTAATATTTACACCGCTTTTATTTATTTATTTTGTGTTTCACGCCCTTATGGGCATTTACATGTTATTTTTTTTTATAAACAAAGTACATCTAAATCAACATTACAAACAATTCACACAAAAGCAAAAAATAAAATTAAAAAGCACTGTTCATCTAAATAAGCATTACAAACAATTCAAACAAAAGCAAAAAATAAAATTATAAAACAGAATCTAAAACGAAATCCAAAACAAAATCATGAACAAAATCAAAATCAAAATAAAAAAAAAATCAACAACGTAATCTAAAACAAAATCAAATACGAGTTAGATAAAAGCAGGATACCCTACCATGCAAGATAGAGAAACAAAAGAGTGGGATAAGTAGGTATTATAAAAAGTAGGCGTTTAGAGCCACATTTGAAAAAGAGGTATGATGTTTTTTTGCCATTCATTAATATTAATGGACGGTATTATTTAAAATGATATATTCATTTAAGAATGCTCTCGTAAAATCTGTCTTTTTCTGTATTATAGAAATGCATTAATATCCGTATTTCTTGGTTATATCAGCGTGTTGTCTATTTTGTTGTTGTTAACATGTCTCTTTTTTGTCGTTGTGAAGTTTTCTTGTAAAGTATCTCATGTTGCATCCGTGCGCAGTCATTTCAAGTTGCATTAGAGGTTTTCCTGCTTGTAGTCTTTTTGTGGTTGTTTAGATCTTGTTAACTTTGTGATTAACTTACTTCTAAGTACAGATTAAAAAAACTAGTATAACAACTTATAGCTAGCAGAGTGCACCCACAGGTGCGTCAATCACTAATACAAAACTATATGTACAATGATCAAAGAACGAAGCAAATGTTTGAAAATGTGGAAAACATACAGGACCATACTTTCTGGGTGGTCAATTGAGATTAACACTGTTTATTGTTTATTAGATAAATTTAGATCCAGTTTGCACGCAGAGGATATGATCGGGAACAAATAATGTTTAAAATGCTCTTGGTATATACTTTTAAATAAAACGTAATATTTTCTGGAAAGAACGTGTTTGGTTTTTGGTTTTTGACATGAGTACAAGGATTTGATTAGAATATTTATTGTTAAGATTTCAGGTACACAGATACTGAAATATTAATTGTTTGTACACGGAGAAAAATGTTGTTCTAAAATACGATCACTTTATTCGTAAAAACTGTTTAAAACGGGACTGAAGTTCTTACGAACAAATTAACAGTGTTTTAATGTTTATTGGCGGAAAATGTAAGAATAATTTGTTGGCCTAATACCACGAAATAAATACGTACGAAATTAAGTATACCAACAAATTATTCTTACATGTTCCTGCCAATAAACATTGCAACCCTGTTAATTTGTTCGTAAGAACTTCAGACCCGTTTTTAACAGTTTTCACAAATAAAATGGTCGTATTTTAGAATAACATTTTTCTCCGTGTACTGGCCACCCTAATGGTAGATTCAGACTGGGTCGACGCACGTATGCATCGCTACGCCTAACAATATCTGGGCTCCTTAGCAACCATAGATTTTCAATGAAAATTTATGTTTTAGAATCACATTGGCCACACGCATCGCGACGTGCGATGTCTGTGGCCATTTTCATAGAAAATGTATGGGTTGCTAAGCATTGTTTGGCGTAGCGATGCGTACGTACGTCGTCCAGTCTGAATCTACCTTAATGGTTATTGCCACCAATTGCTGCATTTTTGCTCTCTTCTCTTGTACCTTCCGTTTGGACGGGTCGTTTTGCGAAAACGTCGGCTGCCTGCTTTTTTTCATTGATGTGTGATTTACGCGGAAAGAGATTGCAATATTGCTGCTCACGTACCAAATTACAAGTGTTTTGGGAGTTATTATTGAAGTTTCTCCATCAAACACACATCCCCTTGGAATCCGGCGGGACAAGCGCCAGTTTACTTCGTCAGGAGAGCGGGAAATCAAGATCCTGAACATCAATTTCCTAAATGTGAATCATCCCTCGGTAGGAGACAGATCGAGGTGTAATTCTTCGAATAATACTGATCCAATGTTCTCGAGCCTCTTTTTGTATCTTTAATCCACATTGGATTCGAACAGCGTATTTTGTTATTTTTCCTACCTATCTTGTAGTATTTTTTTGTTAATAATTTTAAATTTTGTCAGCGTTTAGAATTGTCGTTCTTCCGGTATATATTTAGTCTCTGATGTATTTTTATGGTCGCTTCATTTTTTGCATAATTTGTTCTTATATAGCCAATGATATCCGACTGGTTTGAATTAAAAAAAATTATATTAATAAATTTATTACACACATACAATTTGTTCAATTTCGAATCAATAAAATTAGTGTTAACCATTATAAACGCTTATTGTAAAGTCAAATAAATTAGGAATTCGACAAGATTTCATAATTCGAAAGTGAAAATGAAATCACTTCATAATTTCATAAGTAAATTAACTGTTTATTATTAATTTGTAGAATTTGTAAACAAAAATTCATATTTCGAAAAATCACATCGTTGTACATTTAGATTCACTCATTATTTAAGTAATAGAATTTTCAAAGTAAGTATCACCTATTTGTGTAAAAGATCGAAATATTATAATCTTTGATATTTAAGTGATTAAATTGCAACAATTATTTAGACTGGCTTGTTATAAATGTTTGATTTTCATTAATTATTTAGAATTTATAATACGTCCTTCAGATGACATAATTGGTGTTGAAAAACATGTAATGACCGTATAATCATGTTCACATAATGAACATGTCAATCAAATAAGATTTATATTTAAAGTTCAAGTGGTAGTATCAATCAATTTTTTTACATCTTTAATAGAAACATGGTTTTGAAAAAAGATTTTGATAAATTTATTGCAATATATTCGGCACTTGCTCTGTTACTTGCCAACACTTGTTTTCTTTATAATTGAAGAAGATAATATTAAAAAATATAAACATGAAACAGAACAAGAAACAGAAAAATAAAAAGGTAACGGTCGCGACTGGGAATCGAACCCAGATCATATAACCTACCGGGACAACACTCTATTCACTGAGCACCTGATTATTTTCAGTCATTTTTATCAATTAATTTTGAATTTATACCAATATTATCCTCAATTAATTTGACTGCTATCTTTTTTGTGTGGTTACAAAGTTTTACACGAATATATTTATTATTATGTCAGGATAGACCGCCACAAGTCTTCGCGCACATTTCTTGCCCCATTCACATTCATACATAAACTTATGCTGTTCCGACTTTTGACATAATCCAGACTCAAACATCTCGACAATATCTTCTTCGTGTGTCCCGTACTTCTTCTAACATCCAATTTTGCATCATAGATATATTCTTTTAATATTCCTTTCTCTGTCCATCTTCTCTATTTATATGCGCCATAAAAATTTTATTCCCACCGGCAAAATAAATTTCTTAAAGATCCAGCTGTACTCCTTCCTTTCTAAAAATACCCTTTACACAGCATCCTTAAAAAAGCTATAGGCTCTGAGAGAAATGATTTACCTGAGTGCCTCACACGGAGAAAATTTTTATTTTTATTTTAACATGTTCCCGCCAATAAACATTGAAAACCGTTAATTTGTTCGTAAGAACTTCAGTCCCGTTTTTAACCGTTTTTACGAATAAAATGATGGTATTTTAGAATAACATTTTTCTCCGTGCACATATGGAGTTAAGTACTATAAAAATCAAACGATTTTATTTAATATCTTGATCTTTATAAAGTCAAAAAAATCTTTTTTAATCATTAATCATCAATACCACGTAAAATTAAGCAATAAATTTATAATGACTGAGTTATTGTTTTACGGAGCGTATAAAATAATGAAAATATAATAAAACGAAATTACTATAATTCTTACGTAATTCGACTAACTATTTATATAATTGCCGAATAATCTGCCTCATCCAATAATTTCATCTTCGAGAGTGAACCTAATCGTTGCCCCCGATTCAGAGATTAATTTTTAAGAAGATTTTAAACGATTCTCTTATTTTTTATTTATTATTTTTCTAGTAAATACCGCGGATAATCTGTACCGCTTGAAATGTGAAATTGAATATCTTTCCCAATAATCATTTAACATTTTATAATGATAGAAGACTTCGTGGTAGAGCTACTAGCCGGGCCAAATCCGAAGTTGGTAGGGACGATATTTACTTCGAATATTATGTCTTAAAAATGCTTATATGTCCATTGCAACCAAAATATATATGACAGAATACGTTGCCATTGACAACGAGTCGATCTGCCAAGTTCCAGCTTGATCGGATGACGGGATGTACGTTTATTTCCACCTTCAAGATTTCACACATTCATTTGATCAAGAAAACAAAAGTGAAATTTAAATAGATGTATTTAATAAAAATAGTGCGTTAAGGCATTTATACCAGCAATTGGAAAACGAAAACTACAAATTAATTTTCAATTTATGTACAGTGCTATACGTGTAAGTTGGCGGTGGCGTGAACATGAACTAACACTGCATCTTTATGTTCTTCTATCTAGCAATTACTATCGTTATGTCATAGACGACAGCGCCCTCCCTTTTCGCCAACTTATACGTGTAGCGCTGTAGTCTGTTGTATGCTGATGATGCGGTGCTGATTGCTAACAGTATAGAAGATCTGCAGTCTCTCGTGTCTAGGATGAACGAAGTATGTATGAAGAATGAATTAATGATGAATGTAAGTAAGTCTAAAGTCATAGTGTTTGAAAGAGAGAGTCAGAAAACGGTGTGCAATATAGTTGTGAATGATGAATACTTGGAGCAGGTGGATGAGTTTGTATATTTGGGAAGTATGTTTACGAGAGATGGGAAGGCTGATAGGGATATCGAAAGAAGGGTGAATGCAGGTAACTCCATTAATGGAGGATTGAACGCCGTTGGAGCCAACAAACAGTTGTCCACAGAAGCGAAGTTAGCAGTCCACAATGGAGTACTGGTACCTACCCTGATGTATGGCAGTGAAGCGTGGAAATGGCAGAGAAAGGATGAAAGTAGACTGAATGCTGTAGAAATGAGATCCCTGAGGCGTATGTGTGGTAAAACCATGTACGATCGTGTAAGGAATGTGGAGATCCGAAAAGAATGCAAAGCTGATGTGAGTATAGTAAGTAAGATTAAGAAAGGAACGCTTAGGTTGTTTGGGCATGCTGAGCGAATGAATGAAGAAAGGAGTGTAAAGAGAATTTATGACGCGAATGTGAACGGTAGAAGAAGCCGAGGACGTCCAATGAAGACGTGGCACTACCAAGTAAATCAGATACTTGAGTCGGGCTATGTCAAGAGTCAGAATAATAGAAGAGTATGTATGAGAAGATGTATGAATGTGAATGAGGCAAGGAGTTTGTGCCAAGACCGAGTTGTTTGGCGGTCCGTCCTCTCTGCCTACCCCTGCGGGGAAAAGGCGTGATGGTTAGTTAGTTAAACATATTTTGAAAAATGAATATTAACTTTCTGTATTTTTGTATTAATTGTAGTTTTATTTGTTTTCAGATCTGATGGTTACCATCTTCATTTTGGATTTAATACGATAAACGTAAGTTTTGTTCAATATTTTAACAATATAATAAAATGCATGATTAATATCCTATAGGAATCACACAAATTACGTACCAAAAACAAAACAAATGCAATTTTTGGCAATTTAAATTTGGCCTTGTGAATTTTCGCATTGCTTCTACGACGGTTTTTTCGACCTAAAGCCCAGACTTAGCCAAATTTATAATGAAGCCAAAACTTATCCCAAAAATAAAAAAATTAAAAAATAAAAAAACTTCACATTTCAATAATTAAAATTAAAAAGCATTGGTTAAACTAATTATAGTTTTAAATTATAGAACAGAGTTTAAAATTGGAGTTTGAAGTAAACCTTGAGTTAAATACGAAACAACCTTTATAACCTTAACCTTAATTAATACATTCTATGGAGTGAATGTTCTTATATTTCCCCCTAGTGATGGATCCAGACGGTGATTAGTGATTAAATCTGAACAGCTAGGTAATCACTGCTTTAAAACTTAAATTAATTTTCCTTAAAATATTTTCACACCAAAACATTACTAAGTAATTGGATAAACTTAAAAAATTAAATAAAAACATATATTTGCTAATTGCAAAACAAATTCATTATTCGCAACATGTATCCAGGCTAAACTATCTTCGTTCATAATATTTTATTACTGTGTTGTGTATCTTTGAGAGAGTGAGATGAACGTATTACAAATTAGTAGGTGCAATAGAGACGAATATGTTTCTGTGGTTCAGCCGTGGATTCGTAAATAATAGTTATTAACAATTCTGCATAGTTAGTTTATGTGAGATTTTGTAATAGAAATTCCTCTAGGCGTGTGGTTTCATATTGGATTGAAGACTGAAAAGGATGCAGCATGACGATGAAAAAAATCTTAATTAGATGCAATAGTTCTATAAAATGATTAATATATTATATATTATTTTTATAGGGTAACAATTATTATAAGCAATAATTATAAGCCTGAAACACGGGTTCGAGTCCCGTCGGCGACATCTATCTTTTCTCGGGAGATGTTTTCAATATGGATGAGTGTTTCAGGCTAATAATTATTGCTTATTTTATTTATTTTTTTTATATATTTATTTATACGCCTATTAGGCTTTTACATACATAGTTATAAAAAATATTCTTAAGATTGTAAGTTCACAGTTACAGTAGTAATACATAGTATAATAATAATAATAATAAATATCTGGAGACGGTGAATTATATTCCCATTTAATAGTTTGGTAGATTAACGTGTTGTTCTTGTATTGTTTTGTATTAATTATACCTATATAATACACTTGCATAACGTGGATTTACTAGATGATCATTTATATGGAAAAGTGTATGAAAGGGTTTAGTTTTTCCTATGGGAAAAACTAAACCCGTTCCTGTAAATCTGGTGAATAAAAAAATAAAAAAAAATAATTGGATAATTTGTAGAGCGCCGTTTTTGTGAGAAATCACCTCAAGGGCGATAATATAATACATAATATAATACAATACATAATACATATAATAATATATTATTTATTATACGATAATATAATACAATACATAATACATATAATAATATATTATTTATTCATGCAGTTATGCAGTAAAACATAGATTGATATTGGTAGATTTGTAGAGTAGTTGGGCAATTAGACAGTCCAGTTTAATAACTTGAATTCTGATTGTTTAGTGTAATTTATTGATTCTATTATTAACGCCCATCTTTTTGTGGGCTTTTACCTAGGAATAGTAGAAATGATATAGTTTTACTCTTTTTTTATACATAATTGAACTAATTTTGGTATCTCCTTCTTCTCCCTACGTTTCGGACAGTAGTACAGTGTACATTCTCATGTTGTATGTGTACAGTGTATACACATTTACAGTGAAGTCGATAATTGTTGTATGTAGATGCGATGCTGGGTTGCCAAATCCAACCTTCTAAAAGCTAGTATTAAGCATTTTAAAATCACAATAATCAAATTAATGTTATAAAGACAATGGGGTTAAAAGCTCAATAGTTTTTGGTATCCGGTGATTGACGGCTACCTACACCACAGCGAATCGCCGAAACTTATCTAAATTATACTGATAATAATTCAAATAATATCTGATGTTCTTGCGTGAGTTAAAATAATATCTTTATTTTTATTTTTAACTTTTTTTAATTAATGAGTTAAACCTCAAATTATAATATTTTAATGAAGATAATATTAGCGAAATTCAATCGAAAATCGAGTCCCAGATGTATCCGTATCTTTTTCTGATTTTTCTGTTTCGGATTTTTGATAGACTTTCGCTAATATTATCTTCATTAAATATTAAAATAATATCTATTTGTCTGGCTACAAACTAGAACGATCTTTGAATTATTAATTGGTAAGTTTTGGAACAATCTTTTACATTGTGAAGTATTGTATTAGGTATGTAAATAATAACTTTTTTACTCGTGGAGGAAGAAACCAATGTAGATTACTAATTTTCTATTGCTTCTTCGTCGATCGGTTTCGCCTAACTATTTAAGGAATGTTAGTCAATTTATAATAATGACATAAATAATATTCTTGGTACATTAAATATGTGTCATTTTATTACATTTACTCACTGGCGACAGATTTGTTATTGTATAGTACGAATCTCTCTCTCTTTCAATTTCGACGTTTAAGATTAGAAAAGGGGCAAAATCATGCACTCTTTATGCAGATGGCGATACTATTGATTTCCCGAAGATTAATAAATAAACATAGTAAATAGAATTGGCTTATTATGATTTATGTAAAACTAACATCGCCAAAACATAGATAATACAATGAAGATACTTTACTGAGATAAACAAGATAACGCAAGTGGTTTCACTAAACTAGGTCCATTGGACATACTTTAGCGGTTCGTTCATTGTAGGTACATATTCTTGAATGGCTATCCCTGTCATAAGCCGTGAAAGGTAATTTTTTATTCGTATTATATAACTACGTGTCTTGTATTTTTATAATGTCAGTGGCAAAAATGCTTGATTTACTTTATATTCATTACATAATTTCTGCAATATTTTTGATTTTTAATTGCCTTTATAACATTTATTCTTCATTAACATTAAAAAATCAGATAATAATATGTTCTATTTTGTTTATTGAACTTATACTTACTCTTTTTATACCCAAAATTATATTTGATACTTAAATCTTCTACCTACTTACTAAGATACTCAAAATTAAAATAAAAATCAATATTATACCCACGCTCAGGCTTTGCCATTGTGGGATATTTTTGTTCGTACATTATTATATTAAGTTTTTTTTTATATACCTTTCATTATTTTATACCTACCTGTATTGTATCAAAAAAATTAAAAAAAAAAATTTTTTGCGAATTATAGACAAAAATATGAAAATGTTTTCTAACTATAATATAAAGAACATAATTTACGAGAGTATATAATAAATTTATTTGTATATTATACTAAGGGTTTCAAAGTAGAAGATTTTGCACTACAAAGCATTTTTTATGGGCTTATAACAAGGTTTGCATTGATAAATACCAAGACATCTTCTACTCGCAGTATTTAATTAAAACTTCATCTCCCCAACGTAAATAGTATTTTTTGGTAATAATTAAGATGAAACAAAGCGTTAATTTTTTTAAATTTTTCACATATTTAAGCGTGAAGTGTAATTCGGAAACTTTACCAAAAATTCTTCCATCAATTTCAGCTGAAGTTAAAAATTGATATATGTTGGCAAACCGACTCAAAATATTATTAAAAAATAACATTATTACTACTAGGTAGGTACCTACAACGCAGGTCAGATATTTTGATGAATGGTGTTCCATTTTCCAAAATACTCGAAAAAAATTAATTAAAATACCATAAAAAAATATATATGTAATATAATTAATAGGTTCGATTTTTTTGTCACAAATTTCCGCTTGCGCTTGCTTCGCTCCTTTCCCATAATTAGCAGTTCGACTCGCGCTTCGGTTCACAATGTATACGCACCATTGTAATAAAATAGCACCTTGTAAATCAAATTGGTTTCGAATGATCAGCTTTTCAAGCTCGATAAATTGCGTGCAAAAATCGTTATGATTTCTCGTCACCGATGAATTAAAAATAATTTTGGATACTTATTTCAAAACGAATTCAATCAACTTGATCGGACCTGGTACTATCTTACCTGTGACCTTTAAATTTCGATCTAAAAAATGACGTATTTGGTTATTTTTTATGACGGTGAAAAAAATTAAATATAAGATCGCAGTAGCCCAATTGGTAGAGGTGTATGTCCCGGTAAGACGTAAGGTTCTGGGTTCGAGTCCCAGTTGCGACCGTTATCTTTTATTATTTTTCTGTGTCTTGTTTATTTTCATATTATAAAAAAAAAATTAAAAAAAGATTATTATTGTTATCTTCTTCTTCAATGATATATTACATTGATGGGAATAACCTTCAAAAGTTAAAACGAGAGTTTTTCTAATAAAAATATGTGAAAAAAATTATTTAATGGGGAATTGACGACTACAGTAGTCGCTGATAAAAACGTATGTTTGGAAGCCAGTAGCCCATAATGGATTTATGACATTAACCCTGATGTACCGGTGCCGAAGGGATCAATGTCCTCGGAACATCTTCCACTGCAATACCGGTAGAACAAGGACAGCATTACCACCCAAAACATGTGCTCCAAAGAATACTGAGTCATCAAACTTATGGAACTACTTGGGATGACCTGTTTTAAAGGTGTTGGTTATCCAATAAATGGTTCCTGGGGCGAGGGTACCCGTACCCTCAAAGTGGCTAACATTCAGTGATATCTTTGGCAAGCAAACATCACATACCTTGTAAATATTGATATATTTATATCCTTTTTTAAATACGCTCCAATTAACATTTCAATGCACTTTTCGGCTGCAAGAAATTAATAAATCCATTAATTTTCTAAATAATATTTAGAAAACCGCAATCTCAGAACTGGGTTTTTGGGTTTAGCGACTTCTACCTTTACTCCCGCAATTTTCTCTTTTTGCTTGGTTTTGTAATTCAGTGCAAACAGTTTCTAAATATTAATAGCATTTGTGAGATTGGGCAACCACATGACACATTCAACTAAAGTCAATAGTCAGCGATAAGTCAAGAAACAACAAGGTCAGCTGCAGGAATTTAGTCATGCAGTGTGCAATACAATGCAGCGTGCATAATTATTGAAAATACCCACCTTCATACATATATTATTTGTAATTCTCGGAAATTCGTCTGCCAACGACGTGTTTAAGTTTTTTGATTTTCATGGTCGACGGTTTTTATTATTGAAAATCTGATAATCTTGGAATCAATCTCTTCCAGGTAGAAGTTGGGACAGGGTTGAATATATTTTCAGTATATGACATTCAGAATTCAAACCTTGATTGTATTGACATTGATTGCATTTAGTAATCAGGTCTGTTCTGCAATTGCTTTGTACTGTTTTACCTTCCTCTGCCTATCCTCCTTTTTCTTTCCCATGTTTTTCCAATTTATAGTATTCTCTAAGTAAAGGTAACATTGTTCAATGGTTTGGGAGAGCTGAAAGGTTAGGTGACACACAAAAAAGGTGTCATTTAAAAGAGAGATCATATTTTTTTTCTTACTTCAGAAGAGAAAAATAGTTTTCCTAATGATTTAAATCCTCATTAGGAGTGCTGTGTAGAGGGTTCTTTTGATAAGAGGAGGGAGTTAACATGGGTTTTGAAGATCGCTGCACAGCCCAGCTGTTCAACTAAAAAACGAGACGTGGAAGCGTTCTCACATGACAAATATCACAGATGTATGGTTATGATTGACTTTACCCTCCAGCTGTGACTCATCAGCCAGTATATTGTAACAACAGAAATACCTACTAGTGCCAGGCGCACACGCCAGACTAATTTTATCGTTTTATCAAAAAAGTACCCCTAAAAGTTGGAATTTCAGAAAAAGTAATTTTTCTTTTTTACTTATAATATCGTGTAGAATCACCACTTGAAGTTAATGCACTTTACCCCCGGACACCCTGTATATATAGAAGTATTCACTGGCATGTTCACAAAATTGAAAAAAAAAATTAATAGCAATCGGATGAAATTTTAATCGCAATCTTATGAATAGTGTAGGAAATAATTTCATAACGCCAGAGCTCACTGTCCTATAACCATCCCGGGTATGCGCACAACATATTCTCAAAGTTTCATCGCAATCGGATGAACGGTATGGAAGCGCATTAGGTACGATCAGGTACAAACAAACAAACATTAATTTTTATCGACTGGAGCGACAGAGCAATTTCAAACTTTTTTCTCGGATTGCTTAAGGAAATTTTTCCGCTCACATAAAAAAAATCATACCTCCAAATTTGAATATGAAGACATATAAACTGATTACAGTTCTATATAGCCAATGAATTCACCTATCTTTTGTCGATATATATATATATATAATTTGAGGAAGGTACTTGGTACAAAATGCCCAGTTGGCAATTGCGTATAGATATATATATAGTACCTTCCTCAAATTTCCGTTAACAGTCATCGCGAGTAGGTAGGTATATAATATATGTCCCAATATTGGGTCAAGCGCCGTTTTGGTTAACGCGCCTCTAGTCGCAAATGAGAATGTGGCATGACCAAGGTGCACTGCGGAGATCGAGCATCAGCGCTTTGAAGTAGAATTATTCTCATTGCGGATTCCGCATTCGTTCTTGCTCCGAATAAAGACCAAAAATTCGCAACGCACTCACGTAGTACGCAAAGTCAGAGGTGTTCGGTTTTCTTTTCAAATTGAATAATTGAACTAAATTCCACAATAGGGTATTTTCACAAACTATTAATAATTAATACCACTAATACCATTAACGTGTGGAAGATCTAGAGTTTATTTTTCTGTTTCTGATCATTATGATCATATTCTGCGGAAGTGGGAACCATTTATTGGAATGCCATAGGTCACACCAAGTGTCTCGCTACGTTTAGTGACTTAGCAGGGGTGCCCAGGTTCATGGGGTGAGTTTTACCCACCTCCTGCGTGGCTGGCCAGATCTGGAGAGTATGGTTGAATATAGATCTTTTAACCTCTCCAGCCGGACTCTCTCGATTCATCTACTTGCACAACACTGGAAATTCGCTGTATGAATTTATAATTGCGTCAATCCTGGACACATTGACTCCCAGATTCCTACCCACCCCTCATAACTTTTTCCTTCCAAAACTTCCTCTCATTTCTTTTCTTAAAATGGCCCTTCACACATCTCCAAAGGTGATACAGACTCTGAGAGAAATTATTTTCTTAGAGGTCTCCTGCGTGGGGTTAATGCAAAAAAAACAAGTGTTTGGTGATAAGATATGAACAGCCAGATATTTCCCCGCTTTTCCGTTCCTAATCTCCTTCCCATCTCCACTACTTTCAGCCTCATTGGCTCCAGATACATTTGGGAGCAGTATGGAATCACAAAAAAAAATTAAATACAATAAAAATACAAAAAACAATTGGTACTCCACTGGCAAATTCTCTGCACGCATATTTATCACACAGTCGCGGAATTCGTGAAACGCATTGACACAGAAATGGCGACGAATTTCGCAAAATGGACAGTGGTGGCTCGCGGTTAAGAAACGAAGTCGATTATGCTCTTTACCCCGCTTCTTATTCATAATGCAGTCATAATTTGTTAACCTGTTATGGAAGCCTCGCACACTTCACATATGGTCACTTTCTTATCCAATAGCCGCATATGTCATATACACATATACGTCGCTAGCATACAACATGGTATATTGAACATTATGACACAAAACGTGACTATAAATTATACTCCGTATTGGACATTGTGACACTAAACGTTATACGGATATTAAATACTATGCATACATTGTGATATTAAGCAATATACACTGCTGAATGGGGACATTGAAAATTATTCAAATGAATTTTTTGTAAGGGTTAGTGATTTTTTTCGACAAGTGTGAAATTTGCTAAGTGAACAACTGGTAGTTTTTTTTATAAAAAACATGTGTTTGTTAACAAAATGGCATTCACGAGAAAAAAATTACATAAATTTGTTATAGTTCTTTTCAAAGAATCATTGAAAGGATTACAGAGAAAGAGATACTACAATGAAGATAAACATAGATAAATAATTAAACTTTCAATCGATTGATATGAGATTCGATGTATAAGCCTACAAATTAATATTACAAACAGCCATTTTCTCTTAATTATCCCTTTGTTTTCCTTCTAACCGGCAATTATAAACATCCTATTCTGCTGAATATACCTATATACTTTTCCAATGACGATTTCATCAATCGAGGAAATGAGGTAAAGATGTATCGTAATTATTACTTACGCCTTCGGTGACACGGATGATGTAAAAAATGCAAGTATGATAATAATGGCTTACGTAGTACGAATTCAATGTGCATATAAGAATATTCTTTCTTGGCAAGAAACATTTCCTAGACTTGGTATTTTTATTACAAATTCATTTCCGTGTCTTCATTCGTTGGACATTCTACAAAAAGTGATTACCTTTTTGCTTATTGATAACTTTTGAATAATGAATAACAATTGAACTCTCACTTTTTCATATAATCTACACAGAGTGAGCGCGAGTTATTCTAACGGAAACCTACAAATAATTTACAAGATTGTAAAAGGAGCAAAGTCCAGATACTTACAAAAATTTGAATAAAATTACCATATGAGGAGATGTACACAAAATTCAGACAAAAACAAAACTCATCAATTCGTAGCTAAATTTTAAACTCTTAAAACAGGTTGTTTAACAGAATATGTAAATTCATCAAATTTTTAAGTTGAAAATCAACATCTATTATTTTTTCAATGGTTCGATAGATATACAGTACTTGGATAGGATTTTCACAGAACTTCAATATTAACTTTAAAATTTGTTAAATAGTTCAAATTCTGTGAAACAACCCGAAAATATTTGAGAACTAACCAAACTTTTTACCAAAATTGTTTAATACGGTATTTTTGAAAAATTTTTCAAATTTGATCATTTTAGTTTGTCATTCTTGACAGTCCACGACTTTGTTAATACATATCAGTATTTAGATATATTCTAGCTTTATAGGTGATTTCATTAAAAAATCATGTTATCATATCTCTGTTTTTATTACCAATTTTATGTCTTATGACCTTTATAGGCTTATAATTATTTCCGGTTAGATTAGATATATATGAAAGTACATATTTGAATAAATCAATCTTTAAAGTAGATGCTGAAATTTGAGAAAGATGTGTAGATCTTGATCGTAAGAATTTGTGAAAACACCAGTAGCATGCGAGTGGGTTAAGTTGTTCGGTGTAGCAGCCTGCAGGATTAAGATTTCTCTGATAATTGATGATAATTTCTCTGATAGGAGAGGGCACTAGAAGAAGCACAAGAGAGCGGTTGAAGTAATAGAGAGGAAAAACCTCAGACTTTACCAGATATCTGAGCATGTCTTTTTCAAGCCGGATCAAATATCAAACCACCATTCCACGGAATGTTTTATTATCTTCCATTCCAGCTGGATTTTTTAGCATTGGAACTACTTACACCTGTAATTTTAAAAGCACTCTGTAAGTAAACACAAGTAGTACACACTTAACAATTATTACATAAAAACAGTGGTATTTCATACTTTCTCCGCGCCTTGTACCTACCGACATACACAATGAACTAGGAAACTATTTTAAAATCGACTCTATTCAAACCGACGATCATTGGTGCGTTGACATACTTGAGAAATTATACGCTTATAATTCAGTTACATGGTTCTGAAATGCTAATGTGTTTATTTTTCACTAGGAAAAACTGTGCGTCGATTCGTAACCGCTTTTTCCAAGTCCTCAGTAACGTGCTAGGGTTGCCTATCAATCATCTTTGACTGACAGAACACATCGCCTTAATATTTTAATTTATTTTTCTAAGGATGGGTACTTTTTTTAATGAAATTGGAGTACTGAGTTTCAGGCCAATTAGAACCCTTCTCCTTTCGTACCTGTACGTTTGTGTTGAGAAGTTATTACACTTTAAATTCCGGGAATTGCTTTACAGATTTATATTTACAGAGAAATTTTTTTGCTAACTTTTTTCAAACCATATCGGTTGTGACTAAAAATATTTATAAACGTTTTTCATGGGTGGGGAAGCCAGCTATGATGCATAAAAATATTTCATAAGTCATAAGATGTATTTTTAATGGAAATTTGGAATATGCTATATATTTTGGGTCTCTTCGATGACTACATTTTGAATTTTGTACAATATTTTATCTAGGATTCCGAAGCATAATTCCTTTCATAATATGAGCCTTATTGTTTCCTTGTCAAGTAAACATATTTTATTGGAGCAGGTAAATCGTTTAACATTATTCGGACTTTGAAGTTGAGAAAGCAGGAATTTGGACTAGTTTCTGACATCTGAGACACATCTCAATCTTTCCTTTGAATTATTCATCCACTCCTTAATGACCTTGATGTCAATCAACCACCTCTGGTGCCAGGTCTTATGAGTGCCTTTGGCATGCAAGAACGTCGGAAGCAGCACAAATATTATGATTATAAGGTCCACATTCGTGTTTGAAGTTGGGCGACAAGCAACATTCATCGCTTTATTGGCGTGTTAGAAACCCTGGCCTTGAGCCAAATGGTGCTTTAGGTAGTGAATTTTGGCGCTGTTGAAGCTTTTTTTGGAATACTTTGAATTTGTATATTTGATATTGTTTCAAACAATAGGAGTTTATGAGAGGCACCGAGGCGTTTGCCAATGACGCATCGTATTCGGTTATGACCTCCATGACCAGCTCCTTAGTTAATAGGTGATATCTTGACATCTACACTTCAGCAAAAAGCCGTCAGGAGTGGCTTTTTCCAATAATTGCTCGTGCGGACAAGACCTGGACGTTGAAATACTCATTAACATTCAAATACACTGAACTTCAAACACCATTTAAGCTGGTGCTCTTCTTCACTCAATCTAGGTAACCCAGTTTTGTCTTTCCTTGTAGGTATTTAAAAACATGTTTAAGAAACTAGTAACAGATGCTATCGATTAGGAATTTGCCAGCCCTAATTATCAAAGTCTGAAGTCACGAGAATAATCGATGAAATGGACCATTTTACATTGTGGTGTAGAGGTGATAAGCGATACGACACGTTTTGGAAAGCTGATAATTGTTGTGACCACACGTGCCAAAACGCGAAGTCGGTTAGTTTCAACGAAGATTGGTCAATGATTTTTTGATTGATACACCTCATTGATTCAATATTTATACAAACCTAGGATATCGCTGTTGTTTTAACCAATTTATTAACATTTTAATTTTACCTCAAAACAACTAGAATTTATTTATTCGTAAATCTATTTCAACTTTATGTTATCCAAATGCTCGTAGGTGGCTCGTAACCATTGATAAAGTATTGGTAGGGAGTTATGAAATAATTACTCTGAGTATGAGACGCCGTATGAGCTGCACAGTGAAATCGATACATTTACGATATCGGATCGATGGGCCTAACTTCCGATGATTTTATTTCGATATCCCGATCACGCTTTCATCGTTGACAGCCGAACCGATATTGTCAGATAATAAATAAGAAATGGATATATGCCGGCAACGGCGAAGAAATTTTCTATGAATTGATACCAGAAGTTTCATAAAAATATTAATAAATTGGCAAATTTCAATTGAAATACCAAACTGAACATGCATTTGCTTTTTGACACTAAACAGGAGTTAATGGAATAAGCGTGATTGACCAGCAGCTGAGAATAAAAGTTTAGAAATGCTTGCAACTGTACAGGGAGGTACCAATGAGAAATATCGTTTATTCCCGGTATCAAAATTTTAAAAATATAAATTTCATATCGATTTATTTCATTCTAAACTTGTTTTAATATATACCTACATTAAAGTAAGCAATAAAAATGCTCAAAATGCATTATGATAAATTATTAAATATCGTGTACTTTTTGTAAGTATTTTTTGATCATAAGTATTTATGATTTTTCAATAATGTTTAAACAATATAATTGTGTAAAAAAAATTAAAAAAATTTAGTTTGTAAGACCTTAAATAAATAGAAAAACTGAGGTATTTTTGTCATAAAACACGTTCTCGGATTTATATTTTAATTATTTTAATTCAACTAAAATTAAAATCATTAAAACTGTGTTGACTAGATTATGTATTAAATTATTTTGTTGTATGATTATATGATTTGAAATTTGTGTTGTTTAATAGAATCTATCGTTTAAAAATTGAAGAAATTTACCAACGACTAACGGTATAACTTTAGTATATTAAAAATTTACTTAGTTTTTCAAAATTTTAAAACTGCGTGTACCAGATAAAATAACAATCTTTCAAAATCAATTTACGGCTTTTTGTAAAAAAGAGTCAATACGTCTAGAATTCTATTTAAAAATGGATAATTTCCGGTATTCTCTGGTAATACCCTCTTAATAAGGTCTCTAGTCATTTTTGAACCACTTTAGTTTCTCAAAGATTGAACGTAAATTGGTCGCGTCTTAATTGAATAATTTAAGTCTAGGATCGCGTCGATTTCTTTCAATTCCATGAGCGTCGTTTGTGGAATTCCATTCATAAATAAGCCAGAAATTTTGCATAACGAACGATATTATCCAAATAAATGCTTATATTGACTGTTAACCGAAACATATCGAATACTATGTAGGCCGGGTTAAAACTTATCAATCGTCGGTCGGAATATCTCTTATCAATACTTAACCGTGATCGTAAATATTAATAACTGACCATAGATGACTGATTTGGTCAATATCGTATTGACATAGGGTTTTATTATGAACACAATGAGTCCATTTATATATGGATGGTATCAGTAAAAATGACATATTTCTTCAAAACTGGCAGTTTTTCTAATCTTTTGTGGTCGTGCCTCAGTTCGTTCTTCATTCTATTTACCTGACTCTAGCAACCACACAGAATGTGCCAAGTCAATCATTTCTTTTTGTCAGCGCCTTGTATGCGTCGGAATTCCGTGTTCTACCGCTCACTGATCATTTGGTCGTGTTTGCAGTTTGCATGCGACCGGTGCATAATCCGAGTGGCACTCTCTTCATTTCACTCGGATTTAATTTCACTGTCTAAGCACGTCATTCTCAATAATAATGAGTCAGGAATTTATAAACAGTAACAGTATTTTGAAAATAAGATCTCTAGTTTGGATTATGATCTTTGCAGCAATTTGAATATGAAAACAATAATTATGAATTTGATGTTTGAAATTTTGAAAGCAGTTCTGAATATAAGCAGTTAGTGGTAATAAATTTTAAAACAGTATTTTTAATTTTGAAAACAATAGCTATTATTGTTGATATCGTAGTTTTTAAGCATTAGTTAGGTATGCTTTTGGCAATAGCAGTTCTCCAGTTGTTGAATTTGACAACACAATTTATTTATTATTATATTTTCATAGATACCAATATTTCTAAACCTTTACTTAAAAATAAATAAAAACAATATAACTTACTTGTTTATTTAGTTACACTGATTTATTTAGTTACACGCCGACCGGTTTCGGAACAACCGTTCCTTCCTCAGGGCAAACATTACTTAAAAATTTACTCAAATTTATTTTTATGTTTCACTGTTATACTACAATATTTTCACTTTACTTGTACTTGTTGATGTAATATAGCATTTTTATTTATATCACTTACACACAGGCAATGCCTTAGTGGGTTCCCATTACCTACTATTGTCTATTATATACTTGTATTTTGTGTTTACATATTACTGTATTAATAAATAATGTTAAATAATTTAATATAGATACAATGGGAAAAAAATAAAGAAAAAGATAAACAAATTTTAAAATTTTAAAAATAAAACAGTAGTTCTGTATTAAAAAACTGTTATTTTTGGTAGTTCAGATATAAGAAAACTTTTTGCTGTCTTTGATGTTTGTTAAATGATATGTGTTAAATATATCCAGTTTAGTTCCAGTAAATAGAAATAAGAAAAAGTGGATGTCAGTAAATTTAGTAAAGAACATCTCAGGGCATTAAATGGCAACAGCGAATCTGAGTTTGCAGATCACTTATTAAAAAATGATCATAATTTTGACAAAAACCACGGACTTAAAATATTACACACGGGTTACGAGGCATCACGGATAAATAATATAGAGATTTTAGAACTTAAAAAAAATGTAAATAATAAAGCAGACGTAATAAATAAGCAGCACATTTTTCCTTCCATATGTGATCAATATTTAATTTTTAAGTTTAGTATACATTTGATCCTGAAGATGTGAACATTGATCATGAAACATGTAGATTGTGTATTAATAAAAGTGATGTAAACAAAGTTATTTAGTCTTTCATTAAAATAAATAATGACATCACAAAGTGAAAACCTTTCCGAAGAAAAATTAATATAATATAGATTTATCTACACGAATAAATCACATATAAGATATCTTTGAGTAAGAAAGACATCCATGTCAACGTAAAATATTTTTACGCTATGGTGTAATTCACCTTGCGATCTCCTAATTCAAAGATAACTGTCTTAACCTCTGGACCTCAAACAATCATTAGCACTGAAGAGCCAATCTCTACTATGCCAGTTACTTCGCAGAAGATTCAATTAGAGTTACCTTTACTAATCCATACCAACTTAACATGTTACCTGTTCTTTTCTCAACCTGCTTTTATTTTTGTTAATTTGGTCAAACACGCGATGCCTTCAATTATGATATTGTTTTTTTTTTGTTAATATCAATCATTCTTCATTGTTGCTAAAAACCAACAAGCCAATTGTTATAAATTTGATGATTGCCATTGTTGGATCTCAACCGTTGATTCCTTAATCATTCTAAACATTCACATTTTTTTGGATTATGGAAGTGTCAGTAGCCATCATCATAATGTGCCTTATTTGGTGTTAAAACTAGGTGAAAAAATCATGGGCTTCATTTCAAAATAGTCGATTACTACACAACGTACATCAATAAACAAAATAGACAGGGCATTTCAGCTTAGCTATACCCAGTTTGATTAACAAAATTCTTAAATATCTTGTTGTATTCGAATATTTTTTATCAATGATTTAAAAATATGTTTCGATTTAAAAAAAATAGTGTGAAAAGAATGTTTTATTGATTATAATTAACCTTAATTTGAAATAAGCTAGAGCTTTGCTAATAAGCCATGTTTAAAGGTGTGTTTAATGCATCTGAGTCAAGTAAGGTAAGTCACATAAAAATAAATGGTTTTTTGCTGCAAAATACGTGTCGTAACCTTTCAAAGGTAAGCTCCACAAGTATTGCAAACCTCAGCACCTGTGCAGTGTACGTATATTTTAATAATTGCACAATTAACATTAAACTGCTGCAAATAAATACCTTCGTATCTCCGTATCTCAGATCATAACGATATAATACTAACTTTCAACAATCTGTAAAATTTTATCTTACTTCCTTAATAGTTGCCCACGTTAACCTACACAACTCCATATAATCAAATTGGTTACTTTCGTTCACAAAGTGGTCCAGAATTCGACCCACGCTTTTCATTCAAATTTTATTAATTTCGTGTTTCGATTCATTTTTTGCCATTTTTTCGGCGAGTAGACACATGACACGATATGTCGTCCCGTTGGAGCGAAAATGCTACTCTAAAATTCTTTATTTTTCCGGCTATTAATCTATTTTTGTGTCCATAGTTTATTTATTTTCATCTCACTAATTTATTCTTCCACCTCTTCTAAAATAAACATTACAATCAGCTTAATTAGCGTATTTACTTTATTGCGTTGCAGCCCGTCATGTCCGTCTTACTAATGAACTCTACTTGACAGCAGTGCGAACACTTTTTGATGAGTCAAGTAGCGAGTTACTCGACACTCGACGTACTACTTGTCAGGTCAGAACAAGGCATAAGAGGGGACTTGGAATACCAATAAAACATTGTGTCTAAACAATTATATAAAAATAGCGGCCAAGACAATATTTATTATTTACGTGGGTAAACTGATTAATAACCATGGAAACCGCTGTCATTTTTATAAAACCATATAAAACATTTTGGTATGTATTTGGATCGGTATGTCAAGTCCTTCTCTTAGGTATTTTGTTTAGTCATCGATTTTGCGCTGAAAAACTATTACGGACATAAAATCAAATCTAATTCTAAACGCTGGGGTCAATTGTTTTACAGAATTTGAACAGTTCATCAAATTTCAAAGAGAAGCCAAGTTTAGTGAAAGTTTTATTCGCGTTCTGTAATTTAAAAAAAAATCTATATTGAATACCTTACAAGAGTCCCAACTGCTCCCGTCTGAAGCCGGTGAGACTATGGCATCTCCAACTGGGGTTATGTTGTGAGGCTGATGGAGAGCGGGGAAGGAGATGGGGAAGAGGAAGGTGGGGATGTACCCGGATATTCAGATCTAGCCATTTAACACGGCTTAAGCCATTTCGAGTAACGTTTTGATTCTGAATGGTGGTCTTACACCATGGCGATACTGAGAGTATCTTCCATTCTGGAACATGCAGCAAATATAGAATATATTATTTTTAATTAATTAATTGTGAAATAACACAAATTAATCAAATAAAATTTATTTGCGCACGCCGGGTTCGAACCGGCGACCTTCGGAATGGGAGTCCAAATCCTTGCCTCTGGACTGCCCTGGAAGCCCTGCCAACTGTCAATTTCAATTATGTAAAATAACTGGCCCATTACGGAATAATAACAAAACTTGAAAAGAGCTGTCACAGAACTTAAAAATTTACTTTAAAATTTGATGAATTGTTGAAATTCTGTGAAAAAAGTGGCCCAAATCTGGGCAGCTTAAAATTGCTTGAATTGGTTAGCCCAGGATGGGTGCGCATTTCCCCAGTAAAGGTTTTTGCAATGTTGGTAGTATATTTAGTAAGCGGCGAATGAAACATTTTGTAATATTATGTGTAGCCCTCATATTCGAATGTATTCATTTCAATTCGTTCTTATTCCTTTCATTTAAATTTATTTTTCCTAAATAACCACATCATGTTAGAAACGGAGATCGGCTGTGACCTTGATTGTAGGCCTTTGTGTGAGAAGATGTTGATTCTACCGGATACAAACAAACAGGCGAAGCAACTGACTGTGATGTTCATAATATAATCCACAAAACTGTCACTCTGACAGCCTCGGATTATTTTATTCCCATTAACAAGCGCCTATAAATGGATATATTATGAAAATGGGTTGAGTCTCGATAGAATTCTGAACGAAATACCTTGTTTATTTCTTGAAGTCTGATTGGATACAGTATTCAATGGCAACTAAAAAGGCTTTAAGATGAATAATTTACTAGAAACCAGTGCTTGGTTTTAAATAGGAACAAACCGGAACGTTGTTCCGGTTTCACGACATTTGTCGCGAAACCAATGTTCATTTTGATATACATAGAGCAAATTAAATGATTTACTTAGCAACTGAATAACCCAGATCTGTATCGACCATGGAAATTAAAAATGTGTAAAGGAAAAAGTGTTAATTGTTCAGGATATCGAAAAGATTTTATTTTTTAAATCGTATTCTCTGTTTTTATAGAATTTAAAAAAATTATTATAAAATAACATTGAATGGGTCTTCCAGAACGCTTAACACTATTTCGTTTATTTTTAGTTTGTCGCATTTATTTTCCTACAAATAGTTCGATGACGCAGATCGAAAGTGAGAAAAAAACAGAGGAAATTTCATATTTAATCAATTTTTGGATTTAATGCCCTTTATAGTAATATCAAATTTCAGCTGTCGATATGAAACTTAAAAAAATTACATTAATTTGTAAATTTTTACTTACGGAGGAAATCAAAAGTTCGATGAGTTCATAGCGATACGAAAGTTGATATGACTTAATGATTTCAAAAATCTTTAAATCATACATAGTTCCACTAATTTATTTAAAATCATAATAATTTTAAAAATAAGTAAGCGGTTTTTTTTTTCAAATTAGCTGTCCCCGTTTTTCCTCCTTAATTTAATAACGAAAATAAATTACCCAACAATATTTTAGACAGGGAGGCGGAATGCGAATATACATTTTTTAAATTAAAAAGATTAGCTTAAAAATTAGAATCGCCCGTTCCGGTTGATAATATTGTTTTATACTGCACTGGTTTTAACTAATTCATGACCATAGAATAGACACATGCTCATGTTAGCTGTTGATTATATGAACATCTCCTTATTAATCAAGGGTCCATTCTAAAGATATTACGGTACGAAGGCCTTTTTTGTAACAACTAGAGCGATCCCTGTGTGAATGATTGCATCATAGAAGCGTACAAATTTGTATCGTTAAAGCCTTTTGATATTTTATATAGGTGTGATCACCAAGAATGACTGATATTTTTGATGACAGATAATAATTATTTGAGTATAAATTGTGAAAATTGTAAACGTATTATTTTTAGAGGATTAATTTGATCGTTGTTGCCAACATTACGATAGACAAATCTAAGTCTCCGATCAGCTTTTTTTAAAAAATATATATTTTTTTATTTTATTAAGGCCCTGAGGAAAACAAAATAAGACGAAAAGCCTTATTGTTTTTTTTCATATTTTTGAAAGAAAAAAGATAAGATATTACACAAAATTAGTTATTTTGTTAGAATCATCCAAGTTTTGAGATTTTAGACAACAACAATGTCATGATTTAGCGGGCTGTAAACAGTAGGCCCAACTTTTGAATGATTAAAGTCTTTTTTGTATTTTTCTCTTCATAAAAAGAATAAGGTAGCATATTATAATTCTTAATGATTCCATAACCGGTACGAGAACCCTATCCATAGCAAATCGCCTAGAATGAAGAGCGGCGGACGTGAACGAGATGAGACCACAATACCCATTATTGGGCAATTTACCTATTTTAAACTTAGGCAAGAGCTACCTCGAAATATTTCTCAATTAGTAGATTAGGTGACCATTTGTATACAAGACAAGTAAAAACAAAAATAATTCTATTTAATTTTTTTAAAAACTTTTTTGTTAATTTTTAGTGTTACTTACGATTTGATTTGGAGTTGAAAACGTTTTTAAAGAGGCTTCCATGAATGTGTAGTCGCCAAATACTTAAATATATTTCGTGGCACAAGGTTTTTTTTTTGTAATGTGAAAACCGCACAAGAGCCCATAATCGCCTGGAGCCAATGAGGCTATGACAATCCCAATTGGAGTATATTGTGAGGCTAAAGGTAATGGGGAAGGGACAGAGATGAGAGGGGGGAAGGTTGGTATTGGCGTGTATATTATCTGTTCTTTAAAAATAAACACAAATTTCCAATTATATAATCATATAACAAAATAAATCAATGTAAATCTACTATCACATTTTCCAGAACTTTAATTTTAGTTAAATAAAAATCATAAAAAAATAAATCTGAGAACGTGTTTGGTGACGAAAATACCCCAGTTTTTCTATTTCTTTAAGGTCCTACAAACTAAAATATTTCAGATTTTTTTTACACTCTTATTTTGTTTAGATATTATTGAAAATACTTACAAGAAGTGCACAATATTTAATAATTTATCATCCTGCGTTTTGAGCATTTTTATTGCTTACTTGAATGTAGGTATATATACATTAAAGCAATATTTGAATTAAATAAACCGATGGTAAATTTTTAATTTAAAAAATTTGATACGGGGAATAATCGATCTCTCATCGGAACCTCCCTGTACAGTTGCACGCATTTTTAAACTTTTATTCTCTGCCGCTGGTCAATGGCTTGATGGTAATAAATCTCAAATTTCAATAAATCTTACCAAACTTTCCATTTTCTCTCGATGCGCACCATATATATCAATTTTTTTAAACGTAATGTAATTATTTAAATAATCTCTGCAAGCTTAATTGACTCCGCGCGTGTTCAATTAACAGTCATATCCATCGTGGTCACTTACGCTTTCATTTCTTTACTTTTTACCCACAGAATTTCACGGTCATTATGAAGATAATTATACAACTGTAGACTTTTTAATAATAAAAAAACCAATTGCTTGGGTTCTTTATGAATTTGGTTTACTGCTCCTCAGACGGAGAGGTGTGATATAAGAGGAAATTCGGGTGCCTAGAAATTAAAATAATCGAATATATAAAAAAAATGATGGTTGTTTGTTCGTACCTTATGCGCGGCTATACCATTCATTGCGATGAAACTTTTGGAATATGATGTGCGCATTCCCGGGATGGTTATAGAAGAGCTCTAGCGTTATGAAATTATTTCCCATACTATTCATACGATTGCGATTAAAATTTCAACCGATTGCTATTAATTTTTTTTTAATTGTAGCGAACATGCCTGTGAAATCTTCTTTATATATAAACTGGTGAGCTCTGGAATTATGAAATTTGCATAAAAAATTAAATAGGTCAAGCGAGTTGTTATATTGGTGTATTTTATGGAGTTGTGTATTTTATGGAGTATTTTATGGAGGAGGCGGCAGGGAAAAAAGGCTGGGAGGATGGGTATGCAGGAGGGTCGGTTGGTAAATTATGAGGGGGGCGAAGGGGAGGGGAAGGCGAAGAAAGTGGAAGCGGAATCGTGAGGGGAGAGCGGGAGAGGGGAGGGGGAACGCGGGAAGGTGAAAAGGAAACGCGGGAGGGGAAGGGGACGCGGGAGGGGAAGAGGAAGAGGAGTCGGAAGGGGAACGGGGACGATTGGGAAATGACACGAAGGGAGAAACAATTTATTTATTTTATTGGCATTGCAACGCATACCGGGTATCAGCTAGTAAGTATATACAAAACAAGTATATCATCACTTTGGTTAGAAAGTGATCTGACTTCACTTTACCTTGTTCAGAGATATTTATGAGAAGTAAATTTTTTATATAAGACGATTTCTTCATCAATATCTGTTCATCAATATCTGTTCATCAATATCTGTTCATCAATATCTGTTCATCAATATCTGTTCATCAATATCTGTTCATCAATATCTGTTCATCAATATCTGTTCATCAATATCTGTTCATCAATATCTGTTCATCAATATCTGTTCATCAATATCTGTTCATCAATATCTGTTCATCAATATCTGTTCATCAATATCTGTTCATCAATATCTGTTCATCAATATCTGTTCATCAATATCTGTTCATCAATATCTGTTCATCAATATCTGTTCATCAATATCTGATTTTGAAGTTGAATGAATCTCGTGAAAAGTATTGTAATTTTTTTTAAATGATAAATAACTTAGTGAATACCACTTTGATTGTGTTATATACTTAATGCCAACCGTTTTTCGCTAAAGCCATAGCGTCTTCAGGGCAGTAAAATTACTCTACTAAAAATCTAAAATCTGCAAGTTTACTAACATGTGTCTTTGTGGGTTGCAAAAAATGGACTGAACTCCAGTGGACGATGTGGAGGAAGTCAAGGTGGAGGATTGGAAAGAGAGTGCTCTTTGTCAAAAGGGAACTACCTAAATATCGCACTTTTATTTCGGTTTATTTGGTTGTTGATTATTTTGCTATTAATGTTTTTTGGATTTCCGTTAATTTAAGTTAGAGTCCAACTATGTTAGAATTGTTAAATGTTTCAGTTGATGGCGTTCAAAGTATACAATTTTAAGAATTTTTTAAGATATAAGAAGTAAATTATCACAAAAGGCAAAATGTAAAAACATGCAATTGGTTATCTATATTATGTAGACAAATATTTGCACTAGTGTCAAAATTCGTATGGACGCATCGCCCGCCTTTCCTCTTTATAATGTTCATAGAGAAAAGAGAAACCAATACCACAAATGGATACTAAGACATACCCCGTAAGATCAGAGACTTTATTTTGAAACGAACTTTCCAGAGATACAAATAACTTGACAATATTGGAAAAACTCTTACTAACATCATTACAAGCGGGAGGTAGATAATGCAATGATGGAGGACTGGAAAAGTATCTGGCTATTCAGATCTGCCATTTCAAACAACGTTTCGATTCTGAATGCTTGTCTTTCACCAGGTCGATACTTACAATCTTCCACTTGAGAACATGCCGCAAATATACAATCTTTTATTTTTCATTGGTAAATTCCACAAATAAGTTAAATAATTTCAGTTTTCTTTCTTTCTTTTTTTCTTAATCTTTGCAAATTATTTATTATTTGTAATTTTTAATTCATGTTATCCTGACGATGAAACCATCGGTTTTGAAACATGTATATATTATAGCATGTGATTATAGTGATTTACGCAAAGTAATTTGTTTAATTTAATTTCAGTATTTTATTAGAATAACTCACATTTTACAATGTCGTTGGAAGGTTATTCCCATCATTGTAATATATCATTGAAGAACAGTAACAACGCACATAAAAATAAAATGGATACAATAATGAAGTAAAATAAATAAAGATCTTGAGTTGCGACCGTTACCTTTTTATTTACCTGTGTCTTGTTCTTTATTATATTTTCGTTTAGATATATTAGTGTTATCTTCTTCAATGATACGAATAATTTAAATTTGAGAGCGGGTATAGATACCGCCACCAGGGGAACCATTTATTTGATAACCAACACCTCTGCCATAGGTCACCTCAAGAGGTTCACTATATTTGTGTGACTTATCAGGGGAGCCCCAGTTCATGGGGTGAGGATAGTTCAGATCATAGCGGCAGTTTCCAACCTCCCTTCTCCCTCTACCACATACTTCAGCATTATATTATAAAATAATCCCCAATTCACAAACACTACAATTTCTCACAATATAGACATTTTTAGCAATACACTTCAGAAATATCAATTAGAAGTAACACGAACGATCAAAAATTAATACCAGAGTGTAGAATGTATTGGTAGCATCTCCAATCCTTATCCTATATTCCTCTTCCTCTCCCCCTCACCTAAAGTTAATTTTAAGCTATAATAAAACTCTTTCTCCAAACAACTTTAACATACAGGTGTGTAAAAGCAAAGGCAGCAATCTCCATTCCGGCCAGATTGCTATGTTTGCTTTTGAAATGACGTGGAGATTGCTATCTTTGCTTTTACGTACAATATTACATAAAGATATTGTACGTAATGTACGTGTATACAATATGTGTATGTAATCTTGTACGTAAAAGCAAAGGCAGCAATCTGCAAGTCGGTTCAAAAGCAAACACATCTGGCTGAAATGGAGATTGCTGCCTTTGCTTTTACACCTCTTGTTCTTTTAAATAGTTAGTTAGGTATATCTCATATTATCAGACTTTTTTGGTCTGACTTCATTTAACAACGTATATATTTATCTCTATATTTTATGTATAAGCTGTTTGTCACTTACAAATAAAAACATATAGAAATAAGAAAACTATAATGAATTAACTTGACGATACATATTACATTATAAATGCAAAGCGTAAAATCCAACCACCAAGCGTTACTTTGAAGTTGAATTGTTAACATATTTTAATCTCGTAAGTATTTTCGCATTACCTCACCTAAACCTTTCAAAATGACTTGACTTTACTGATAAACAATTTTTATTACGTCGAAATTGGGACATTAAATGTAAACTGGTCCCTTGATCCTATCTGCCTGCTCTTGCAGTGACTTTAGCGATGGAAAGGTTAGTTTTCATTCACCACACTTGACGTAGAAACATGAATACTATTACAGCTCGTGAGAATGTGTCGTAACATCGAAAATTTTACGTTTTGTGATTTTGATCCATATAATTCTAATATCGTTCAACCAATCTACTTATTTCGTTATTATCCACTGGAGCGACAGAGCAATGGGCCGGTGTTTGAATTTAAAAAATATATATCATCGGACGGCAAAGTGACATCTATTTTTTGTAGTCAGGAATAACTCGCGAAAATCCTTTCACCCTGTACACATTATTATGAGGATTCTTCTGCGTTTTTTATAGCACTGGGAAAAACAACTGACGAATTAAAGAAAGTAGGTAGACCTGTCGGCACACCTTAGGGCTCCGTTGACATCATTTCTCCTGCTTCTGTTTTACGGTTTGAGAAATTCACAAATTATTAGAAAACCTTGCGACTAAAGGAAATATTTAAAACCGTGTCACTTACTTGTAGAAAACGTGTACTTTAGAAAGACATTTTGTGATCTTATGTATATTCTAGAGTAGACCCGTGAAATATCTCGGATAAACTAAATTCTCTGCAGATCAGTTCCAATTTTGAAAGTGGCAATTGAAATATTATTCTCTTAAAAATATTATATTTTAAGTAGGTACTTTATCGATTTATCGCATTATTTTGGTCATTTCAAATTTGGATTTTTTAATTGTTTTTATTTCTTGCTAGAGCAATCCTGATGAATCCCAAAACTCATTTTAGGACAGGAGGAACGTTATTGGTTTATTTATGGGAGGAACTTACAATTCATAGGTAGGAGGTAGTAGTTACAATTTTACAAAGGTATTTTGATATCAAAATATAAGGTTTACGTTCAGTACAAAATAAAAATAAAGACAAGTTAAGTAGAACAAACCACAAGAGAAAGAATAACAAGGCTATGAGTATATAAGATAGAACAAAAAATGACAAGACTAGAAAATTATATATTTTCATTTATAAAAGTAGTTAAAAAATATTCCTTTAAAGCATTGCTTTGCAATTTTTTATTATGCTGGATGTTTTTGTGACATTTAAATTGAAATTAAATACTAATTCTAGAGTTCATTGAACCAGAGATACAGACAGACACAACTAAAATTTGTATTTTTGGTGTTATTCTAAAACCTTAGGTTACATCTTAGGTTTTACCAGGTAAATCATAACATTTACAGAAATGCTTAAGTAATAGTCCGAAAGGGAAGCGTTTCTACCTAAACTAACATAACCTAACCCTACCTGAACTAAACAAAAGAAAACTTTTGACAATTCAATTTCATTCAATTTGGGAGGCGGGAATGAATACCGCCGCCCCTGGAACTATTTATTGGATAACTAACACCTCTGCCATTATTAACCCCAAGTGGTTCGCTACGTTTGGAGACTTAGCAGGGGTGCCCGGGTTCATGGGGGTAGGGTTTACATATGTCTTGGCCGGCGGATGATCTAGACACACTGAACCCTAGATTCCTACCCAACCCTCATACCTTTTTCCGTCCCAGAACTTCCTCTCCTTCCTTTCCTTAAAAATACCCACCACACAGCATACCCAAAGATGACATAGGCCCTGAGGGAAATTATTTTCCTCAGGGCCTCCTGTGTGGACCTAATGTAATAAAAAAAAATACACAAGCTTAATTTTTCGTTATAAAATGTTGAACGATTTGTAATGTTGACTACCACAGTTGAATAATTGAACAAGTCATCACAAATTATTATTCAATAGTTTTTTAATAGTGAATTTACAATAGCAAAACGTAAGACATTCTAAAATAGGTCAAAAAGATCAAATTGTCCCAAAAACACACTAGATTTAGAATACTGCATGTTGTAATAAATTCTTTCTCATGTTTTTTTTCACTTTGAAATCTCTTCGGCGGGCTTTGTGGTATTCCATACAATAAAATATTTTGTGAAACTCTTCAGGCTGTATAGAATATTCACAGGTAGCAATTTTATGACGTAAATTGAATGTATTCAAACAATAACTCGCCTTTTAATAACGAAGACATGTGAAATACTTCATAACGAAGCGCTCGTTTCGAAACTGGGTACTTGAAGTCTTTATGAGCAAAGTGTACGTGAGATTTTAAAGATACAGAGACGAAAGTACGAAATTCGCTTTCTCAAGAATATGACTGACATATTATATACATAATTTAATACATGATGTCTCCGTAGAGGTAGGCAGATGAACACATCAGAAGAGACTCATCAATATTGCAGGAAAACCATCATGCATTATTTCGGTGATGTTTTTGTTGTTTCATTCAATTCAATTCATTTTTAATTTTTTCCAAATTCAATTCAATTTTTTATTTAACACTAGCTGATACCCGGCATGCGTCGTATTGCTAATTAAATAAATAAATTGTTTTTCCCTTCGTGTCATTTCCCATTCGTCCCCGTTACCCTTCCTACTCCTCTTCCTCTTCCCCTCCCTCGTCCCCTTCCCCACGCGTTCCCTTTCCCCTTTTCCCCTCTCCGTGTTCCCTTCCCCTCTCCCCTTTCACTCGACCCCCCCCTCTCGCATTCCGCTTCTTCGCCTTTCCCTCTCCCTCGTCCCCCCTCCCGCTATGCCCCCCCTCCTGTATTCCCCAACCAACCCTCCCGCATACCCCTCCCCCCAGCCTTTTTTCCTGCCACCTAACTCCATAAAATACACCCATCTTTTCAACAACTTGCGTGACCTATTTAATTTTTGTATGCAAATTTCATCTTACCAGTATAGATAGAGAAGTATTGACAGGCATGTTCACAACAATTAAAAAAAAATTAATAGCAATCGGATGAAATTTTAATCGCAATTGTATGAATAGTAGAGGAAATAATTTCATATCGCCAGAGCTTACTATCCTATAACCATCCCGGGTATACGCACATCATATTCCCAAAGTTTCATAGCAATCGGATGAACGGTATGGCTGCGCGTAGGGTACGAACAAACAAACAAACAAACATAATTTTTTATATTATAGTTTACTAACTAACTAACTAACCATCACGCCGTTTCTGCAGGAGTAAGCAAATATGTCGTACGGCACGCATTACTTGCCTGTTTAATTGGTCTCATACATACTCTCGACAAGGCCCGACTTAAGTATCTGATTCACTTGATCGTGCCATGTCTTCCTCGGGCATCCCCGACTTCTTCTACTATTCACAACGCGTCATATACTCTCCTTACACTAATATCTTATCGCTTAATTCAGCCTCCCATTCTTTGCGGATCTCCACATTTCTCACACGATCATACATGGAAATGTTCTGTGAGCGTTTACGTGTACCCTGAGTGAGCTTAAATTTTCCATACTTCTGGAAAATGTATCGAACAGATTGTCAATTTGGTTAAATATGATTTTAGATTTCACGGCCTAAAGGTGTCATGCCGTGATGGGCTACCACCTTTTGAGTTAACGTTTTGGAGAGCAATACAATTTCCATCATCAGGGCTTATGTATAATCGACTGTAGTAAAGTGAGTGACTGTGTTGCTAGCCTCTAAGAGCTAGTATTACATTATGATTTAAAATTGTTGTCTGCGTCTATTTTTGGTATAGATTATCAATTTCATTGGTTTGTCCGGTCTGGAAATTGAAAGGTCTTCTGGTAACACTTATTGGAATTACCTATTCACAGGTTTCCCTTTTTCAGATTGTCCAATTAATTAATTAATTAATCGATTAATCATAAATTATAATTAATTATCCATCAATTTTCCATTCCGAAATCAATTCTTTTCACCAATCAACTATCAATTATTACATGGCTAATATATAAATCGATGGGTAAAGCCAAGGGTAACGTCCATAGAGCCACGAGAATAAAAACCTTTAAAAAAAATTATGGACTCTTTCAATGCGTAAAGTGTATTTATTTTGGCACAGTTTGAGACGCAGTCATTGTCACGTTGAAGGAGAATACAGTCAAGAAGATTTTTTATTGAGCGATATAGTTTCAAGTCATCTGCAAATAGTAAATACAGCGAATGTGTGATGATTGAACTAATCTCGTTAATAAATATCAGAAACAGAAGTGGTCCAAGGATAGACCCCTGAGGAACTCCAGAAAAAACTATGAATTCAAAAGAAATATGGATACTGATGGATAAGTATGGATATATAAAAAGTATGGATACTGCAACCCCAGAAACCATTTTTTGGATAACAATATATATAAAAAGTATGGATACTGTAACCCAGGAAACCATTTTTTAGATAACCAATACCTCTGCCAAGAGTTCTCTATGTTTGGTGACTTGTCAGGGGTTCCCGGGTTCATGAGATGAGGTTGGCGGGTTCTTGGCGGCGAAAGCATTCGCCCACCTACCGGTGATCGGGAGAGGCTTATTTAGGGAGACCTCTCCAGCCGAACTCTGTCGACCCATCGCCTTGCACAACAGTAGGAGGAATGAATTCATAGGCCCGTCACTCCTGGACACGTTAACCCTGAGATTCCTCATACCATTTTCCAGAACTTCCTCTCCTCTATTTCCCTAAAAAGAACTTCTACACAGCATCCGCAAAGACAAAATTGGTCCCGAGGGATGTATTTGTTTTTACTGAAAATTCTATATATATTACACAATTCGCAAATCCACTAGAAAAGTGTTGTAAGTAAATTTTTTTGTTTTATCTACATGAATAGTAAAGTGATTTGTATTATCTATGCCCCACGAAAAATGTATTTAAGTTAGATCACTCCATATCCGTAGGATGTCGCTAGTATCTCTTTTCGACGGGACCGCTTGTTCATCTTATAGTGACTTATTTTTGGTTACTACGTCGTGTTGCGCTACCTCCTTCTTCAGCCAACGTTTCGGACACCGTTACGGTGACCATCAGCAGGTCAGATGTCTGATGATTGGCACCATAACGCTGTCCGAAACGTTGGCTAAAGAAGGAGGTAGCCCTACACGTCATAATAACTCTAAATATAAAAATAAATCATTATAATACTCTTGGCAATGAAAATCTACAATCATACCCGCTTGTTCATCGTTCATTAATTTGTTTTCGCTCCAGAGAAAAATTATTTTTTGACTTATGACACTTTTCTACGGGATGTGCCATATACAGGATGTCCGGGGGTAAAGTGCATTAACTTCGGGAGGAGCTTCTACGTGATAGTTAGTATCAGTAAAAAAGGCAAATAACTATTGTCGAAATTCCAACTTTTAAGGGAAATATTTTGGTGAAAAGGTAAAATCAGTCAGGCGTGTGCGGCCAGCACCATTATTTTCCGCTGTTACGATACGTAACAATCTAACGTCGCAATAATCGCGCTCAGCAGGTGCGCAGCAGATTGATCGAGTAAGTTATCTTACTACACTGACTACCTTACACTGAGGATTTTGAATAGGCACGTTTTTTTGCATGGAAAAAAGTTGGAATTTCGGAAAAAGTTTGTTACTCCTACTATAATGTAGAATCACCTCTCTAAGATAAGAGCGATTGACTAGCGGCTGAGAATAAAAGTTTAAAAATGTTTGCAAGTATACAGGGAGGTTCTAATGAGAAAAATCGATTATTCCCCGTATCATAATTTTTAAATTAAAAATTTATTTAAAATTATTTAATTAAAAACATGCTTTAAAATAATTCAAATATACCTACATTCAAGTAAGCAATAAAAATGCTCAAACCGCACGTTGATAAATTATTAAATATTGTGTAGTTGTACGTATTTTTGGATAATAAGTATTTATGATTTTTTAACGATGTCTAAAAAAAAAGAGTGCGTAAAAAAAAAATTTAATATTTTAGTTTGTAAGACCTTAAATAAATAGAAAAACTGAGGTATTTTTATCACAAAACACGCTTTCGGGTTTTTTTTTAACGATTTTAATTTAACTAAAATTAAAATTATGAAAACTGTGTTGATTAGATTATGTATTGATTTATTTTGTTGTACGATTATATGATTTAAAATTTGTGTGGTTTAATAGAATCTATCGTTTGAAAATTGAACAAATCTGCCAACGACCAACGGTATAACCTTAGTATATTAAAAATACACTTAGTTTTTCAAAATTTTAAAGCTGCGTGTACCAGATAAAATAACAATCTTTCAAAATCAAATTATGTTTTTTTGTAAAAAAGAGTCAATACGTCTAGAACTTGATTTAAAAATTACTAGTTTCCGGTATTCTCTGGTAATACCCTCATAACCGTATTTTACCCCCGGATACCCTGTATATATATTTCTTAATCTATCAATTATTCATGTAAAGTCAATTCACATTAAAAGGGAAGCCATTAATTTTACTTTTTCATACGCAACGTAGTACGATACTTATCACTTTCCGTAGGAATTTTCTCACGAGTTGACGAATGCAGTACAAGTTGCCTTTCTCTTTCCGTGTGTGAAAGAAATATTATTATTATGCGTAGGCTGTTTGAAAGGAATTTGCATTTGAAAATCACAGTAAATCATTCTTGAGATATTGATACGTTTGCGCTTTAAAGCTAGGACTAGAATATTAATCTTGTATAGTCTTTCAATAAGGACGCTCGATTTTAAAATGTAAATTAAATAAGTTGTGTGTGAGATATCCACTCATTTTTTTTTAATTATGTAATAGTATATTTTATGGCATTAAGTGTGGAATATGCAATCGTCCACATATCCATCGCGGCTTTGCTTGGTGGCACATATTCGGAAGATCCAATTTTCAATGACTTTGTCGCATAAACCTAACTGAATTAGCTGGATGACGTTTGTTATGTTGACTTTGAGGGCGTCAATTGTTTGCGGTTTATTAGCATAGACCTGTGATGTAAGATAGCTCCAAATAGCGGGTTCACACTGTTCAATTATAGTTGATCAACTTTGATTGAATGTCAAAAATTGTTTGAAAACACTCGTAATTTTTTGTTGCAAGAAGGCTCAAACGTGTGCAAAAGCATACTCACAAATAAAATATAAAAAATTAACGTAATAAATTTATCTCGTTTTTGGAATAACTTAATGAATAAAACTTTGAAATTGAATAATTAATCTTTCGAAGACAATATTAGCGACTCTCAAATAAAATTTGAAACAATAATATCAGAAAAAGATTCGGTCGCATCCGGGAAATGAAACCAGGATCTTAGCGTTGCCGGGGCTCTGCTCTAACCACTGCGCTAATTCGATCCTATTCCCTTTTACGACCAAGAACTCCCAACATTATCTAATTTTTTCTATATTTAGTAGCTGCAATCTTTATGTATGATTGCAAGATTTGTTTTGGATAAATATATCAATTTTCATTTTAATGAGTGACGTCTATTGACTTTTCTACAAGTCTAGGGTGAGTACATTTTATTTGGAATAACCCCTTCTTCTTCTTCCTTGCACTGTCCCAACTCATTGCCGAGGTAGGCTGTTGGGGTCGGCTCTCGTTCTCAGTTTGTAGCTTCTTCGGTTCTGGGTATCGCTTTCATCAAGGCCGTTTCTACTTAGGATTTTGGAGCTTTGAATCATCCAGGAGTTCTTTGGTCTTCCTCTGGATGATTGTCGATGAAGCTCCATAGACATTGCCTGCTTCACTGTGTGGTCTGGTGGTCTCCGTTTTATGTGACCATACCATCTCAACTGTCGTTCCTCTAGCTTACTGTTTATGTCCGTGACACCCAGGCTACCACGAATGCGTGAATTTTTAATTTTATCTTTTAGTGACACTCCTGCCGACCATCTAAGCATTCGCATTTCGAACGAACCAACTTTATTTGGAATAACTGAATAAACAACATCCCAAATTGTAATATTTAATCACATCTGACCACTGAGCAGAGCCCTGTTTCTGTTTTCTATTTTCATTTGACAGTAATAACGTTCTTTAATATGTTAATAATATTCTTCAATAATATTTATATTTTTCTACCACACGTCGCCACTGATCACACTGCCGCGTCGCAATGGATCACGTGATACGCACTCTCTCTCGTCTATACGGTGCTGCTGAAATGAGGTGGAGTGGGTATTACGTGATGCGCTAGTTTGTACCCAAAATGTGATGGAAAATATTTTTTGTTGTATTTAAAAAAAAAATGACGTAGACTAGCAAAATGACATCTACATTTTTATTCCAAATAGACTCAGGAACCGCTTGTTAGAATCTTTCGGGAATATGCTGATACATTCAATATATGCTGATACATTCAATATATGTTGATACATTCAATATATGCTGATACATTCAATATATGCTGATACATTCAATATATGCTGATACATTCAATATATGTATGTTTGTGGGTAGTTGAAGATTTTCGATTTTTGACAACCCTATTTTTTAAACAGAATATTACAATGGTCTCAAAAACCTCGGCCGATGTCACCAACGATAGGTTTTCAATCACAGCATCAAACAGATGAATAACCATAGAGAAGATGAAATTTATGAGAAAATGTGCCCATATATTATTGTAAACCATTATAACCCTTTTATTTAATCTAAGAAATCGGCTCGTTAATATAATAACGATCTTATTTAGAGAAGACCTGTTAATTTATGTTGTTATTCTCACAGAATTTCACTTTTTCATTAATTTTCCACTGTTTGCTAAATTTAGAGCAATTTTATTGCACTGACAAAGATATCCGATAGATGGCATCAGACTATTAAGAAGATATTCTCTTAATTATAAGAGCCAAATTGTGTAATAATATTTTATTATCTACGTTACGATGAATCATTTTTTGTTACATAAATATACCGTCGAGTGTATGGTACGTTTCACTTGCATAATTTAATATTATGTTTAGTTATGTTAACTATATGCTTAAGTAACATAATCAAGTTATAACAATGGGTGTTTTGAAATGTAAATGAAAATAATGATTTCGTTAAATAATTTACGGAATTATATAAATATTGTTATACAAGATGAGTCATAAGTTTTTGCACGTATTAATACTTAATAAAAAGAAAAATAACATGTTGTTTGAAAATGAAACTTTATTTTAATTAAAGTAGACGAAGAATTTTTGAAGTAATGTCATCTAAATGTATACTGGCTTCTTTTGAAGAATATTCGTCTTAACCCTTCGGCCTTTAAAATGGTGACCGGTCTACTTAGTGAAAACTTTTTAAGTGTATGAATATTTAGATCCTCTATGATATATTCCTCACCATGATATATTCCTCACATGATAATTCCTCACATGATAATTCCTCACATGATAATTCATCATGTCTCGAAGCGTCGAAAACTGATAATTTGGGTTTTTAATCTTAGGTTAGGTTAGATAAGGTGAGGGGGGGGGGGGATGGAAGGGTAGGTTAATGTGAGTTATGATGTGATAAATTATCATGTGAGGAAGTATCGTGTCTGAATAAATTTACTATGGAATTCAGACGCTGAGATCTCATAGTCCGATTAGACATGGAACCCTTTAAAATATGTTTACATACATCTATGTCCCAACGACACGGGTAAATTCCATGGATCTTCAGATGGAGATATTAAATGGGATATATATATATAATGTGATACATATATTGATTCCTCATTTTGAAGTTTTCGTAAGACTTAAGATCGTAAGAATATTTATTAAAGCGATTTAAATCTTCATTAAGTGTTAGGTCAATGATCCGTAATAGTTTGTAAGTTCCATAAGTTTCTAACAGATGGCGGTGTGAGTTAATTTATTGACACAACCCTTGGTTATCTAGGTTAGGTAACCATCCAGTAGATGGCGTTGTGTTTGGTTAGCCACAGCAACTGACGCGTGGCCGGGTCAGATAATAGATATAGTAAGTTTGTTACTTGGCACAGTATAGCAAATTAATAATTCTTACATCGTGCCGTTACGATGCATCTGATGGTAATCGTTACATCACTTGTTAGTTGTCCGAGTATAATGTTAACGGTTAGATCAGGAATGTTGAATCGATTGATTAATTATCTGATTTATTATGCGAAACTAGTTCTAGTTACAATTAATAACATGTCATGCGCGGGCACAGTTTATTACTGCGGTTACGCCCTTGTTTAGGTAATAACTATGAACTTCTAATACCGGTTGTGGGTCGTAATGCTAGTGATAGTGCGCTTTAAATATTCCCACGTTTAAGGAACGGCGACGGTACAAAAAAGCAATAAACATACGTTCCTTATCACAATAATACTACAGCTCTTTCTTACACATTAAATAGTGGTTAGACGAAAGATATACATATCTCGGTTTCTTCCGAAGTACTACTTTTTCTTTTGGAGGAAATAGACCTACGTACTTTGTGTGTCTCATCTTTTGTCTCGCCATTATTTAATATGTAAGAAAGAGCTACAGCGTTATTGTGATAAGGAACCGTTGTTTTTTGCCTTTTTATACCGTCGCCGTTCCTTAAATGTTGGAATATTAAAAGCGTACCTACTTCGAGACGATTCGAAACGTCGCGCGTCCCTGATAATGGCTTCGGCCATGTTTATTAGATGTAAAATCTACGTATTTAGAAAAATTTATAGTCTTATACTAAAGTTAAATTAATAGAAATTAGCATTCAGATAAAGTTAAATTAATAGAAATTAACATTCAGATAAAGTAAATAAATAGAAATTTACTAATAGAAATTAACATTTGGTTAAAGTTAAATTAATAGAAATTAACTACTAGAAATTTACATTCAGATAAAGTTAAATGAATAGAAATTAACATTCGTAGGGAGGGGCATACCCAAATCGGCAGAAGAATTGATGAAGGAGTGAAAGATAGAGGAGTAGGACGAGTTAATTAGGCAATTACGTAGTAGTTAGAAGGGGAAAATTGATTTAGTGGGAAATATTCAATTCAGGAAATTTAGAAAATTTTTGTGATTTTAAATTATACTTGACTCGCTTTCTCCGATCTGTAATATTACTAAATTATTTATCTGAGAAAGATTATAATCTAACTAACTAACTAACTAACCATCACGCCGTTTCCCCGCAGGGGTAGGCAGAGAGGACGGACCGCCAAACAACTCGGTCTTGGCACACGCTCCTTGCCTCATTCACATTCATACATCTTCTCATACATACTCTTCTATTATTCTGACTCTTGACATGGCCCGACTCAAGTATCTGATTTACTTGATCGTGCCACGTCTTCCTTGGGCGTCCTCGGCTTCTTATACCGTTCACATTCGCGTCATAAATTCTCTTTACACTCCTTTCTTCATTCATTCGCTCAACATGCCCAAACCATCTAAGCGTCCCTTTCTTAATCTTACTTACTACGCTCACATCAGCCTTGCATTCTTATAATTATTATCAAGATTATAATCCGTATGTAATATTTCGAATATGTGGTTACATTTTATATGTTTAAAAAAAATCCACGTCCTTATTGCTATGAGATGTTTTAAACATTAATTCCAATCTTTTTAGTTACTTATTTCATGTCAAAAAAAAAATTATAATAATTTGCGGTGCAAGGCAATATTCTTAGAGAGTTCAAAACATCTCCTCAACCAGTCTCTCCCGATCTGGCCTGCCAAGCTGGGCAGACACATCCGCTGCCAGGTCCCGGACAAACCTCACCCCTACGAACCACTTCACAACAACGTAGCTAACCACTTTGTGTGACCTATGGCAGAGGTGTTGGTTATCCAATAAAATTTCCTAAAGGGGATTATAACGTCGATGATGATGATATCGATGCTTTGCCGGTAGACCATGGAGGCACTCGTTCCCGTCTGATGATTGCAAGAAGAATAATTACTGCAATAAGTCTAGTTGCGTTACAGTCCTCGCAGATTATATAATAGCACGCCACAGTAAATAAAATAATAAAACAGTTGCGAAATAATTTTCGCCTAACGAACCTTTTTAACCAATTTGAACAGCAAATTAGTCGCGTTATGGTTTCGTTTCGGTTGGGCGATGAAATGTGTGAGGAGTCAATGTTCGCAAAAAATATAAATTCATTACATTATGATGTTATTTCTATGTACGAACTATATACAAATTTTATTAGCCTAAAAACATTTTATTCTGATTTTATACATATTAACTTATTGTCACCTTCAATATACACCCTTCCTGTAATGTACATTTGTAATATGTAGTGTGGAGTCGGTAGTACGCAATGAAGAGCGAGTGAGTATTATGTACAGGTATTTATTCAGGAGCTGCTTGTAACAAAAGAGACATACTTCAAGCACGCATCGCCTTATATAGATTCTCGCAAGCATACTGTCTCGCTTGCTCTCATACATATTCACACAGATATCACACTTCCTCTATCCCTACAACGCTCCATGCGAATCTTCCATTGATCGAAACATTGCTGGAATTCTTTTTCTGTCAGCTCCTTCAGGAAGTTTGCCGCTTTCTCTTTCACAGCTTCAACGGACTCATATCTTGTTCTTAAGTGCTTTTCGTTATCGCAATTTGTGAGTTTCTCTAAAATGAAACCAATTTTTTTTTTCTTTATCGAAGAAAGCATTTACTTTGTGGCTCGTCATAATTACAATACAAACAAATAAATTAGTTTGAAATCACTTTATTTTAATAATAATGATTGCTTCCTCTAATCCTCCCCCTTCTCCTTTGTTGACCCCCCACCGACGATCGTCGGATCTGCCGGATCTGCCCTGATGATGGACACTGCAACGCTGTCCGAAACATCGGCTAAAGAAGGAGGTAGCGCAACACGGCATAACACTCCAAAAACAAACAACGAAAATGCTTTTAGCCGTGAAAATCTAAAAACATATCCAAATTAAACAGATGTTTTACTTCTTTTTTGTATAAGTACCGCCCAAGAGTCTCAACCGCACAGATACTGTGAGACTATGGAATCCTCAATTTGAGGTACCTACGTTGTGAAACTGAAATAATTGATGAAGAGGTGGAGATATATCACAATACACAACTCTCTAAGATGACTTGCTTCCTATTATTATAATTCTGTCTAATTAATACTGATGCTGTTTTTTTGTTGTACACGGATTAGAATATGTGACTTAATTATTCAATGTATAACAATAAAGATCTCTCTTCTTAAAATGCCACCTCAAAAATAACGTATTCATGTACATAAAGCACATTGCTCAGTATCTAAGTACATAATTGTTTGCAAGAGAGGAAAACAAATAATTTTGTTATACGTAGTTGTATTTATTCATGATTTTTTCGTTATATTGTTACATTTGAAAAACTGGATTGTGAAATCTGTGAACTTGACTTTTGAGAATATTTCGCTTATCTTAACAATAGTAATTTTATAGCATTCGTGGTTTTTAAGTGCTTTTTGTTATCGCACTCTGTGAGTTTCTCTAATAAAATCAACAATATTTTTTTCGTAATCGAAGAAAGCATTATTTACTTTTTGGCTCGTCATAATTACAATATAATCAAATACGTTGGTTTGAAATCAATTTGTTTTAATAATAATTATTGCATTCTCTAATCCTTCCTCTTTGTTGACCCCCCACTTCAAAACACGTAAATAAATAGCACGCACCTGAAGGATTTTGACTAACGATTCTTGAGCTTTTTTGAAGTAAAAAAAGTAGCTGTTGACCTTTTTTTATATTATGAACAACAAAAAAAAAAATCAATCACACGCCACTGATTCCACTCTTATATGTCGGGTCAGGATCATGCGATACATGCGCTGTTTCGTGTGTTACCGTGCTGCTGGAACAAGACTCAATGCCTATCAAGGGACCCGCTAGGCTATTAATTCGCTACTCTCCTAACAACTTAGTTGCGACTTGAGATGGAAAAAATGTTTTTAATGTTATTAATTGAAAAAATATCATTCGACAGCAAAATTACATTTTTTACTCCAAATATGATCAGAAATCGCTGGTTAAAATTCTTCGGGTAGGTGCTGTTATACCATTTATTTCTGGGGGTTGATACTAGATGTGTCTATATCAGTTTTCGGTCACTTGATTTAGGTACAAGAAAGTACTCTAAAACTTCCATCATTGAAATGCTATGAATACATATATAACGGAATAAGACTACCTACCTAGAAATGTCTAGGATTCCTTTATATTTGTTTACCTACCTACCTACCTAGTATTTAAGTACCTACCTAGAAATATCTAGGATTCCTTTATATTTGAATTATGAATTTTATTTTATTCTATTGTTTTTTTTTTTTAATGTCATTACTTTGGTTACACTATGTTATATCAGGTGGGTACTCTAGATTGACGAAATTGTGGCCCATCCAATGTAGAAGTTGAAATATTGATATTAAAATAATAATTTATTGTTATTTTTGAATTCTAAATTTTGAGAATAGATCTACTAAGTTCAAACAATACCTATCTAATTATGCATGCAAGTATTTTTCTACATGTGAAGTCATAAATTACAACGTTCCAGTTGTTCTTGCATCCACTATCGTTCCCTTTCTCACGATTAAACTCCACACTGGAGCAATTAGCACTACTTATAATTCCATTTACATATCTTTCAATAAAACCATCTCTGTGATTCCGGAGATAAATCGAAAGTGCACATACACTAATCGTAATCACAACTCCCAAACACTTTCGATGATAGATGAAAGAGTAACAGAAATATTAGGATTAATATTAGGAGGCAGAACAATAATTGTGGTTTGCAGAGTGAATTATTGTGAATTTTAAGGTCGTTGAGTAGGCGTTTTCGACAGTTTCGTGACGTAGCCCCCTTGTGAAATGGCTAAAATCATTTTTGGTGACTATATCTAAATAGCCAGATAGTTCCCAGTGGATCGAAATAACGATGTTTTTTCATGCCCGTTTCATTTACAGGATTTTTGAACATTTTACACATTTTTTTGAGTTTTTTCTAGGAGAGGAAGTTCTTTGGAAAGAAAAAAGTATAAGGGGTGGATATGGTTCTGGGGCTCAGCGTATCCAGGAGTGACGGATATAAGAATCTATCCCACGAGGTCAAAAAGACTCCCTTAACCAGTCTCTCCCAATCTGGCATGCCACGCAGTTTGGGGGCTGAAGCATCCGCCACCAAAATCCGGACAAACCTCACCCCATGAACCCGGGCACCTTTGCTAAGTCACCAATCGTAGCGAATCACTTAGGGTGACCAGAGGCATTGCAGAGGTGTTGGTGATACAATAAATGTTTCCCAGGGCGGTCGAACCAATACATTGTTTAAACGGTACAATTATAACGATAGACCTTAAACCTGTAATGTTATAAAAATTGTGCAAATTGAATAAATTAATATCTACATACATGGGGCCAGTATATATCACTATATCAGTTATCAAAAACTCTATTTGTGTATATTTCGAATGGGTCTTATTTATGGAAAATTTCTTCGTTAATCTTCATCTTCCACTCTTAATTATTAAATCATTGCAGTTAACACTGATCAATTCTTATAAAGCCGGCTTCTTCAGAGCGTGAAGCCGAAAGTGTTCCTGCAGATAGCAAACAGCGAATTGCGCTTCGATTTCGACGGACATCGAGCGTTTGAGTCGAAGTAGTTTCTCTCTCTGATCGGCAAAGAATAATAAATAATACATATTATTATTTTCATTCTTAGTGTCCGTCGATCTAGATTCGAGATCGAGAGCGTTCTCAACGAAGCGAATCTATCGCATCTCAGAATTTACATAGAGTTGTAGGCGTTTTTATTGCTCGTTTTGTTCCAAGAAGGTACGTATTTTTATATACCAGATTCTCAATCTCGAGGACGTCATCACAATCTTCCATATAGTAGAGAAAGCCGCACTAATTTATTTATGAACTCACCTGTTGTTGTAGAGTCAATTTTTAGTACCCAAATATTCAGATACGCTAAACTAGAAAAAAATTTCGGTTTAAAAACAGGGAGAAGAATCTATTTTAATTTCCGGAGAGAAAAGTTTTCACCTATAGACGGTACAGTTTAGACTTTAAAAAAACAAAATAAGAAAACAGACTTTTAATATGCTTAATTACCTTCTCAGAAATGCTCCTCATTATAATTTGAACTGATATGAAGTATTACACATCTGCCCTAATGATGGATCCGTCGATGTACATCGACGGATCTCCCTGATGATGGACACTGCAACGCTGTCCGAAACGTCGGCTAATAAACGTCGGGTGTTATGCCGTGTTACGCTACCTCCTTCTTTAGCCAACGTTTCGGACAACGTTACAGTGTCCATCACCAGGGCAGATGTTGCTAGAGGGGTCAAAGGACTCCTTTAACCAGTCTCTCCCAATCCGGCAAGCCACGCTGTTGGGGGGCTGAAGCATCCGCTGTTGATAAACATCTGCCCTGATGATGGACATTGTAACGTTTTTCGAAACATTGGCTAAATAAGGAGATAGCATAACACCCCAAAAATAAATAATACAAATGTGACAGAGATGTTGGTTATCCAAATATTATATGAAAGAAGCATGTAGCGTGTGCTACAGCTGAGAGAATGTATGAATTTCAAAATTTCGGTGGTATAATTCGTAAAATCTCAAGCAAGTTCAATATTATTCCTTACACGAACATTTTGATTTGAAAACACAAATGCTGTTACTCCTTCGATGCAACTGGATGGAGTAACATTAGCCAACTCTGACACATTTAAGTATCTCGGCTCACTCATTCACAGAGATGGAGGATGTGCAGCAGATGTTAACCACAGAATAGGTGTGGGATAGAGTAAATTTAGATCCGTAACAGGAATCTTGTGTGACAAAAAAATGCCTATGAAACTAAAAGGAAAGGTATACCAGACTATTGTTAGACCCGCGAAAATGTATGGCTCCGAATCCTGGACCATGTACAACTCCTACACCAGGCAACTTGAATCAGCAGAAATGCGAATGCTTAGATGGTCGGCAGGAGTGTCACTAAAAGATAAAATTAAAAGTTTACGCATTCGTGGTAGCCTGGGTGTCACGGACATAAACAGTAAGCTAGAGGAACGACGATTGAGATGGTATGGTCACATAAAATGGAGACCACCAGACCACACAGTGAAGCACGCAATGTCAATAGAGCTTCATCGACAGTCATCCAGAGGAAGACCAAAGAACTCCTGGATGATTCAATGCTCCAAAATCCTAAGCAGAAACGGCCTGGATGACAGCGATACCCAGAACCTTGGAAGCTACAACCTGAGAACGAGGAGAGCCGACCCCAACAGCCTACCTAGGCAATGAGTTGGGACAGTGCAAGGAAGAAGAAGACGAACAATTTGATACGCTATTATTTTAGTAAACATGAGTTAAACCGGAGTTTCCCTGCATTCCTTTCTAATATCTTCAAATTAATTAATAACCACTACAAAAGAGAGGAAATGTAAAGAGTAAAAGACCCATTAAAATGGAAAGTTTCCAGTATAATCCTCTACCAGATTATACAAAGTTTTGTTTAATTACTACCGGAGAATACCTTCAAAGGTTGTCAGCCATCTATTCATAGAACCGTCGCATTATTATGCAAAGTACCTTTTATACAAAAAGGCCGGAATGCCCGGCTATCCAATACTATCCATTACTTCTATTGCCGTATTATTTACTCATATTTTCCTTCATCTTGGTTATATATCTGAAGTTGATGCAGCATCACCGTGAAATTATTAAATCTTTTTTTTTAAATTATGTTGAAATCCTCGCTTATAATAACTAAAAGATATTAATTAAATGAAACAAATAACTCGGTGTAGGTACACATTTATATAAGTGGTGTTTATATAACCATGGTATTTATATAACCTACACCAAGTTATTTGTTGCATTTAATTAAAAATGACGTCACAAAGTGATTTTGGTAGGGTTGAAGAAGTAAAAGATATTACATTATTATAACAAGAGATTCATAATATTTGTCATTACTTATTTTTTTTTTTTAAAGAAAGACAAACATTCCCAGGTTACGAATAACCCAACAACATTTGAAAATCTCCTACTACCACCACACTAAGCGGAAGATGTTGCTTGTGTTGTGATGGAGGACTTAGCCAGCCGGGGAATCGAACACGGAACGCCTGGGTGGGACCCAAACGCGATGCCCACTCAAATACTGACCGGTCTATCATTACGGTTATATCATTACATTTTAAAAATGTAAAATCGTGTTGTGATTTTTGTTTGAAATTGATCGCTTTTTGAAAATCTGAGAGTAGAACAGATCTTTGCCTTTGAAATAATGATCGAGTATTTAAAAAAAAAATTAAATTTGATTTCAATTAATAAATTTTTATTTTATTTTTTTAAATTTAATTTAATAATGTTAATATTAAATTTTAGCAAATAATATATGAGATCTTAGATTTCTTAGTTTTGGAAAACGTCTCAATTGAAAGTGTTCTCTGCATATCTTTTTATCATTCATCTTACCGTACTGCGAGACACGTGGAATACGCTTATCTACGTATTCATTTTTTCTGTGTGCGTAGCCGTGTTATAAACAGGCGTAACGGTGTGCGTGTGAAGATGTGGATGGATCAAAAAGTGAAAGTCATCTCCGCACAATGGCGCAAGGTGTGCTGCGAGGCACTCGAGATTTTGATTCTGATAGACAATATTCATTCACTCTTCTTCTGTCTAATATTTTCTTTATTTTGTTTTGTTAAAGTACCTGTTGCCCATTGGTCTGTTTTCTATTGATTCTTCTTTTCGATTGTCATCGTAGGCAGTTATTTTACGTGACGATTCTCCTAAGAGCATTGTATTTTTATATATCTTAATATTTGATATGGAGATAATCTAAACTTTTGTAATTTATACCATTTTTGTTATGTAATAATTTACTTTTTACCTTGTGCTACAATGTTCCATAGGCTTTTCAATGTCCATGCTTTGTGTCATTGAAGCTATCAAACTTGTGATAGCTAAAGATGTATAATGATTTGTACCGCTTCTTCTTCAGATTTCTTGAGTCCAGCTTTCAACATTGATCTCCTTCAAATATATTCTGTTTTTATAATCAATATTGTCTCTCACTAATCTACATAAAGCCGATAATGCTCTTTTAGTTATCAGTTCATCCCATTTTATATTTCAGATTTCAGATATGGATACGAAATGAAGCTTTGGCAAAAATACTCAGTATATTTACCTGAACAGCCAAAGGCTTTAGTTCATCGATTCTTAAAGAGCAACCTAACAAAACCAGCTGTCGACCATTTGCCTAAAATATCAGTAGAATATTTTGGATATTACATAGCTCGCTAAATTAAAAACACGATAAAAGAAGAGGCAGGAGGTACAAGGGCGGATCCACCGTTGTGGGCACGGTGGGCATGCCCACAACCCTAATGGACTTGTAACGTCACACCTTCACGGTCTATTGAGATCGATAGGCTGATGATAATAAACGCTATGCCTTAGTAAAATTTAAAAAAAACACATGACAAAGAGCCATGAACGATATGCTGACACGTTATGTCACATTTTTGACAACATATTTTTTTTTTAAAAAGAAAGACAAACATTCCCGGGTTACGAATAACCCAACAACATACCACCACACTAAGCGGAAGATATTGCTTGTGTTGTGATGGACGACTTAGCCAGCCGAGGGATCGAACACGGAACGCCTGGGTAGGAGCCAAACGCGATGCCCACACAACCACTGACCGGTCAATATTATATTATGTGTTTTGTTTTGGCACGTGAATTCTTGTATTGGAAAAAAGAGATTTAAAAAAAATATATATTATTTATTGATTTAGTTTATCATGTTGATTATAAACTAATGTAAACAAGATAAAATTTCGTTTTGTAACTTTAAATATTTTTACGATGAACACAACATTTCTATTTCATAACATACATTAATTCTTCCTTCATTCTTTAGACTTTCAGGCTTCATCATACATCTTTAGTCTTCTGTACATCAGGCAGTTCTGTGATTTGGATTTCTTCATATGTGGAAATCTAATTCTATTTTCACTTCTGGTTTCGTAATTATGTACATCTCTATTAAAAACAATTCCTTCCTTACAATATTTTGGCATTTGGTTGTTCATGACTTTATGGACAATATTGGAATCCAATTTAGCTGCTCTTTGGTTTGATTAACCCTTGAATATTTGCCTTTTCCCAGTATACATCTAATAGCTCTATTCTGTATAATATCTAGCTTGTTCAAATTTCCTTCATTGGCCAAATATAACATCGTACAGCAATAATCAAAATGTGGAGCAACTATAACTATACAAGTTTTATAAATGAGCTTTGTAGTGTTTCCATTCAGTTTATTTCTTAGTCTTCAAAGGAAATTGACTTTTTTGATATCTGCTTTAGCACACATACAAAATTTTATTGATACTTTTCATCAGCACATATTCAAAAATGACTATTGGCCGGGTACGCGCACTCGCGCAGATATGTCCATTGCCGAGAGTAGGTACATTCGGAAATCAATTTACAAACCTCTATTAGATTCCACTATTAAGGGGATATACCCGTCGGTGATTTTTCCATACAAACGTATTTATCTCTCTGGATTTTAACCCTAGAGAAAATATTGTTTTTACATAAAATAGATATCAACTACTAGCGTGTCGGTATTTTTTGTTTTTTTTTGATAAGTTACTTTTTATGAAAGTTATGACCTTCCAAAAATCAATAAAATTGACTGGTTTAAACGCCGTCAAAAGACGTTTAATATTTAAAAATGTTTAAAACTAGACAATATTTTTTTAAAAAAAGCAAAACGTACAGACATAGAATAGTTTTTTCTTATGTAGTTGGTTAAAAACATTAAAATCAATCCACTTTTGGAGGAGAAAAGTGGGGAATACAAAACCTCGATTTTAGTTAGGTATTAGTAGCCCGAGGTGCATTGTCCCTTTCGCTCAATATCCGGTGGAGTAAGAGCAACAATTTATTAAAATCTATTTTTCAAATTTCTCCACCACCCGGGTATCATTTTAATGATTTGGAGGAGAGATTGTCTCCGGAGGTACTGAACCTATTTCAATTGGGAGTTTTTCTACCTAAACCAAATGTTAGTAGTGTCAGGGACTGGGATATCGATATCGAGACAGTGAAAGTGAAAAAAATGGTCCAGATGTACCGCTTATTCATTAACAATAGGGTATCAACTGTTATAAATGAATACCGACTCTGGATGACCAAATGGAAAAGAGAATGTGAAAATAATTCAGCCATACCAGTAGCTCTCTCCCAAACATATAAAAAGATGTGAATCTGGATATCGATGAAATTATCAACGTTTTCGCGAAAAAGAAACGTATGCTTGAATTTGTAATTTACGTAAGCGCCTAAATAAAGATATTTAATGTAAAATGTTTCCTAGCGTTTAATTTGATTTGATATCCTTTGAAGATGTAAAAAAAATATCAAAATTGGTTCAGTAGTTGTAATGGTATTGGTAGCCTAATTAAGTCTCGCCTGGTGCATCTCACTTGCTGGTCATACTTACGACTCCTGAGACAGCGTCAAGATACCTATTTACCCAGTCTAGTGTCCCTATATTGGCTTACTGGGTACTAGAAAAAGAATAATTTATTGATTGAAATTGGTTTGGAATTTAATCGAAACTGTTTGACTATTTAATTGGACGAAATCGGGTCTGACTTCCTCCAATCATCATTTCCACTCCTAAAGTCCTGATGTGCGGAAAAAAGGAAATAATCAAATTCAAAAGGCGTTCATGGGTGAGTTCGTACGACTCGCACTTGTTCGATTTTCGGGTGGCTGTGCCCACAACCTTTTTCAAGGGCTGGATCCGCGCCTGAGGAGGTACAGAGGAATCTAACCTATGCACTGTGAAATATTCATGACTTTAAAGCATCCGAAAAATTTGTTTTCTCCGAACTAGATGCAGCGCCGGAACTTGGGGATTGGAGAAGCCTCCTTCTTATGGACTTTTTGTTTGTGGGTCACAATCCTTAGCAATGATAGAATGACTGACGATAACCATTTACTAATCATTGAGTCAACTTTCTTGCCATAAAGCTCAACCACCTCTGGTTCCACTTACAAACCGATCTCCCAATCTCTACAAGCACTTAGCATCTTCCACAGCCGCTGGATGTCAGATATTTGCGTAGCGGAACGTGCGCACATTCCTATAGTAATATTGGACATAACGAAATGTGTACATTGGAAATCATCAACGCCCACCATCCCAGCTCTACAGCCAAATACATTCGACCCAGGGTTGCCTCAAATTTTTGTTTTGTTGTTTATTAATGATATTAGCTCAGTTACAAGCCTTTGACTGACCAACACTGATCGCTAACACCTATCCCGTACTAAAATGCTAACCAATGCTACCATATTTAATACAGAAAATAAATCAAGAAAATGTTGCAAGTTCACTGAACACGAACACCCTCTAACCACCAATACGTAATTGTTTCTACTTGCTTCATGTTCAGCAATCCTAAAACGAATTGACCAGATTTTTGATTATTAATTTGACAACCCTAATAACGAGTATATTCGAGTTGTAGAGGTGTCAATTAATACGTTGGAATAATTTCTAAAGTTCTGTTGTCATGTTGTCTTCCGAACCAGGAGAGAGCAGGTGAAAGTCGGACCCGTAATTGATATTGCCTTTTGTACTTATGATAATTTGATACGAATTTGAATAACTCGATTTTTCCTGTCGCAATGCAAGTGAAGAGACTTGGGTTATTATTGTTGGTGAAGTAGCTAGCAGCATTAGAAATACCTAGTACCTACTATTATTGCGTTTTGAGTTCTTTTGCTGATTGAGATTATGGTAATATAAAATTTACGAAGAGAATATGTAAATTTGTTGATTAAAGCAGTGAGGTCAATCTAGTATTCAAATTTTTAGTTGATCTTAGTGGCGAAGTGATAAATTAACTCCTCTTGGACTAGCGTATCATAATACCAGACGTTGTATTTTCGATTGATTCGTGGATGGTTCGAAAACTCGACTATCATGAAGAAAATTGGTGTCTATGTTTCCGATGGTGATCTCCATCACCAAGAGCACATATTTATTTATCTCTAAACTTGCCAATGGATTGAGCTATCTTGTGAAAGAGAATCAATTCGGATATTCATGTATGAAACATCAATGAAGCATTTAAACAGCCAAATTACTTATGGCACTTTGTTGAGAGCTTTTTGAGAATTTTAAAGATGCCTGCACGGAGAAAATTTTTATTCTAAAATACGATCATTTTATTCATAAAAACGAGACTGAAGTTCTTACGAACAAATTAACAGGGTTTCAATGTTTATTCTTACATTTTCCCGCCAATAAACATTGAAACCCTATTAATTTGTTCGTAAGAACTTCAGTCCCGTTTTTACGAATAAAATGATCGTATTTTAGAATAACGTTTTTCTCCGTGTAGGTTCTCAAAATTTTATTCAATTCCTTGGTAAGGAGGAGACTTGAAAGTGCGTCAGTAATTTTGAGTCCACACCAGGAAAAGTATTTCCTTATATTGGAGAGAGTTCAGAAGAAATTTCTGTGGGAGTGTGGCTACCACCGTGGCTTTATACTGATGACTTTCTTTTGGGTATGCTCGGAATAAACTATCTACGGGTCAGAAGGGATGTATACATAGCTACAGATTTCTCCAGACCATTTCGTGGATGGTTTGAAGACTCGGCTTTCATGGAAGGCATCCATTTTAATGTTCTAATTATCTTTCCAATAGTCATGCCGGTAGGTAGAGCAATCTTTCCGTTCAATCAAATCGGATATAGATATGTTTATCATCAATGAAGCTACATTTACGTGCTACAATGCTGATAGTCAACTTAATACCCACTTTTATAATAATTAAATTATTTTTAGTATACTCTATGAGCAGTTTGTAATGTTTTTGAAATAATAAATTGAATTGAATGTATCTAAGTAGACGGTGTAGGTAATGTGATTCAATATTAGGTATACCAGACTATTGTTAGACCCGCGATAATGTATGGCTCCGAATGCTGGACCATGTACAACTCCTACACCAGGCAACTTGATTCAGCAGAAATGCAAATGCTTAGATGGTCGGCAGGAGTGTCACTAAAAGATAAAATTAAAAGTTCACGCATTCGTGGTAGCCTGGGTGTCACAGACATAAACAGTAAACTAGAGGAACGAAAGTTGAGATGGTATGGTCACATAAAACGGAGATCACCAGACCACACAGTGAAGCAGGCAATGTCTATGGAGCTTCATCGACAGTCATCCAGAGGAAAACCAAAGAACTCCTGAATGATTCAATGCTCCAAAATCCTAAGTAGAAACGGTCTGGATAAAAGCGATACCCAGAACCGAAGAAGCTACAACCTGAGAACGAGGAGAGCCGACCCCAACAGCCTACCTAGGCAATGAGTTGGGACAGTGCAATGAAGAAGAGAGATGTAGGTAAATGATTAAAAAGTTTTCGTTTGACAGTAAGTAGATTATTTAAGATGTATTATGCTGTAATTCTGTAGAACTGGCTGGTTTCAGGTGGTCTCATAGCTCACCTGGGTGAATCTGATACCAGTTTATCACACCACCCACACAAATGATTTAACTTAACCCGTTGTTTGAATATTTGTTTGGCACCATCGATCAATTGCTGACTCTCAAGCATGGCCGCTAATTTATGTGTACATTTAGAGTGTATTTCACCAACTCTGAGTAGTTGATTCTTCAAGAAACTTTAATCTTATGATTAACATGACTATATGTCGGCGACCTCTTCGCCACCCAAATACTTCCCAATTAGTTAATCTTAGAATTGAGTGCTGAGTAGTTACAGATATTTACTTGGAAGGTGGCGTTGCTCAGGGGTTTTGAAACAGATAATATTGGTTGCCGGACGAGAAGCGGTAATCAAAAGTTTATTTAAAATAGTGATTTAAAAAAAAAATTACACACACTTACTTCCTCTTCCCCATCTCCTTCCCCTCCCCACTACCTTCAGCCACACTGGCTCGACGGGAGCAGTTGGGACTCTAAACATATGAAGCATATATTTTATTTGCATCACGTTCTAGAGTAGTGGATACTCTCAGTATCGCCCTGGTGACGAATCACGATTAAGAATCTAAAAGTCAAATGACATAGTGGCTATGTTTGGTGTCCGGGTCTGAATAGTTGTACATTCCGACCTTCCTATCCCCCATCTTTTTCCCTTCGGTCTCACAAAATACCCCATTCGAGGATGGCACACAGATTCTACCAGCTCCGGTCGTGGCCTGGAAGCTGTTGGGTGAGTTGTAACTCTTGTGCGGTAGCCACATAAAAAAATACACTGTTATTTCCAAAAAAATGTTGACTACGATCGTTTTTTCCAAATGATTTTCAACTACATTCTGGCACATCAAAAGATGGTTGATTGTTTTTGACGATACCATAAATTAATACATCTCTTTTATTTGTTCCAAAACGACCTTTGCCTGCAAACATTGTGTTGCGGTTATTTTTATTATATTTTATTTAAGATCTTCACTGTCTTTCTCTGCGGTGACACGCTGTGAAGATACTCCCAATATGGCCACACCCAAACATACACCTTACGTCAGGGCTGGCAAACATTTTATATATTTTACGTAAAGAAATTGGACTGTAATTTTTTTTAAACACTTTCCCGAGTATCCTGTTAAAATAGGATAATTAACTGTGTTAATAAGGTTATTAGATTCAAGTAGGTTTATTTCCAGATTCTCAGAGATTTTTTATCATTGTTTTAAGTTCCACGACAACTCAACAAAGTGGCATTTCAACACCCATTTCAAAAGTCATAAAAAGTTATAAAAACAAATTGAAAAATAGATTACAACTTACAATCTAACGTAATCTATTTAACAATTTTTAAAAAATATCACCATTTTTAATGACTTTTCAAAGGAGGTGAAGAAGTTACATGTTTCTGAGTTGTCCGGTCACCTGTTTTAAGATTTCCGACGGTAAAGTGTAGTTAATTTGGTAGAGGGTCTACATGACAGTACAATTATTAAAAGATAAATAACTTTTTCAGAATTTTTTTCCATGAAAAAAATTACAGAATATATTTGATCCCGAAAGTTGATCCCCGACTGTTCAGTCCCAAAATTATAATTAATAGGAAGTTATAATTTTTTTGTGCACTATTTACCAATTTCAAACTTAAAATCGACTTCAACTAGACCTTCAATTATTAAATTTTCACTAATATATTTTTATCCATCCCTGAGGAAGATTCAGGCTGAACCGAAACCTATTGGATAAAGCAATAATAAAGTGGAATTAAAACAAAGTATTGTTGTGTTTATTATATTTTAATAATTAGTTGGTATGGATTTCAAACGAATTTATTTAAAGTATCGATTGTATGTACTTATACACTGGTATATACAGTTCATAGACAAGTAGTTATATCCTTGATGCATTTGACTGAAAAACTTTTTTATTCGGCGGTACATATAGATTTGTAGCGGTGCCACCTACTTACGTAGCGGCCTACCTAGTTACTGCACGGCCGCCTCTACCTGCTACTTCGCTAGGCAATTTAATTTCGACCACCTTCTGGAAAGAGCTCGGACCTGCGACACATTACACACCGCGCTGCCCCGAAATTTCGGGAATCTTCCAGCGTGGGAACGATTTCGCCTGCCGTTCTCGTACCGACTGTTACTACTATATAAGGGCTCGAGCAAGCCAAATCGAGTCAGTCGTTCTTACTCAGTCTTCACGGCGACAGGCCAGCGGCCTAGTAACACAAAATCGCGATCTGCAGTCCTCGGAATAAACTTACGCAATTCATTTGTATATAGTGCATAATGTAAATATTGTAAATACATCATCATCATCAACAATCATCATCGCATTTATTATTTCGACCAGCACGCGGAGATATCATGACCCACGGATATCTCCTCTTTCAACCGGAGGCCCATTCTTCTCCTCATCCAATCTGCCTCTAAAGATTCATCAGTTCTCATTTGTATTATGAGTTTCTGGACGTTTTACGAATTGGACGATTCTGACGTCTTACGAAATGGAAATCTCCCTTCTTCTTCTTCTTGTAGAACGATTTAAATTTATTAAACAATTTACAAAGTTATGTAACAGCCCTGTAATAATGTCATGTCCACGCAAAGCAGGTATTTTTATTCGTCATTCCGCCCGTATACCTGTACACCGTATCACAATTATTCGCACGTAATATTTTTTACCTCTTTTTTTGCGCTCGGAGAAATTGAGCCGATCTGAATGGCCATCTCTTATCGAGAGGGATTTAATAGCTTATCGTTGTCATGGATGCCATTATTATAATAATTATCACAAGGAGAAAGTTTATAATACCTGCCGATACAAAAAATAATATTGTGGTGATCTAATGTACGACTACAAGAATCAACCACATGACGAAATTATTCGGCCAGTGGAATCAGTGCTTTCCTTTAGTTTGATTATTTGTTGTTGTTTTATTTTATTTTATTTCTTGGGCGACTTGAGTAGGAGTGAGGCAGATAATATATTATGTTTTAGTGCCTTTTCCAAGGCGCAGATAGCATAAATTTCGAAGATCGATTCATAATTTTTTTGCCGAAAATTTACACAATAAAAAGTTTAATAAAATTCTATTTTATGTTATATTCTAACTTAGGACCCATTGACCAGTGGCTGAGAATTAAAGTTCCAAAATGCTTGTAATTGTACGGGGAGGTTCCAATGAGAAAGATCAATTATTCCTATTTTAATATAAAAAATTTAATATCGATTTTTTTCATTAAAAACTTGCTTTAATATATACCTACATTCAAGTAAGCAATAAAAATGCCCAAACCGCAAGATGATACATTATTAAATATCGTGTACTTCTTGTAAGTATTTTTTTAACATAAAATATTTATGATTTTTCAATAATGTCTAAACAAAAGAAGTGTGTAAAAAAATCTGAAATATTTCAGTTAAGACTAACGTAAATAATTAAAGACCTTAAATAAATAGAAAAACTGAGGTATTTTCGACACAAAACATGTTCTCGGTTTATTTTTTAATGATTTTAATTGCACTAAGACTAAAATTCGGAAAAGTGTCTTTACTAGATTATGTATTGATTTATTTTTCTGTATAATTATACGATTTTTTGTTGTTGTACAGTACAATATTTCGTTTGAAAATTTAACAAATCTGCCAACGACCAACGGTATAACCTTAGTATATTAAAAATAAACTTAGTTTTTCAAAATTTAAAAAGTGCGTTTGAAAACTGAAAAATTGGGTTGTTTCAACCTCCGTCAGAAGAAATTCCATCGAAAATTCCATACGACCAGTTGTTTCGGAATTCCCTTCATGTTTGAATTTCCTTCAAATTTGAATTTCCTTCAAATCGTCATTCACCGAAAAATTGGGTTGTTTCAACTTCCGTCAGCAGCGAAAATACTATAGAAATGTGATGTGAATGTGATCAGCCGAGTCCGGACGGTTAGCGAAATAATGGGAGGCGCATGCGCAGACGTCAAAATTGTGATTCGGCGGGGAACACTTGAATAAAATTTTCAAATTTATCGAACGTTATTTGTTGCTATTTACTGCTGACGGAAGTTGAAACAACCCAATTTTTCGGTGAATGACGATTTGAAGGAAATTCAAATTTGAAGGAAATTCAAATTTGAAGGGAATTCCGAAACAACTGGTCCTATGGAATTTTCGATGAAATTTCTTCTGTCGGAGGTTGAAACAACCCAATTTTTCGCTGAATGTCGATTTGAAGGAAATTCAAACGTGAAATTTTCCGAAACAACTGGTCCTAAATCGAAAATTTGGAACAAATGAATTAGAAAAGGTTACGGTAACATCTAGAAATTGAACCCAGGACCTTAGCCTTGCCGGGGCGCTGCTCTACCACTGAGCTAATGGGTTACGTAAAGTTAGGTTGGGTTTTTTGTTTCATCATTTTAATGACTTTTTCAAATGCAACTTGCAGATTGTCATGGAACCATTTTAACAACATTTTACATCTAACATCTGTTTGATTTTCTTGATTAAATGAATGTATAAATGACGTGGAATCTAGGAAACGGAAAATAAGCCACTTCCTACATACAATCCAGATGAAATTCGGCAGATACACACCTTGATGGCAATCACGCATGAAGAAAGCAGACATTTACACATTTTTATGAAATACTAAGAAATAAAAGCACTACAAATAAAAAAAAATGTTTTATAAGACTTTTGTAAATAGTTGTATTATTGTTGTTTTACGTGTTGAATTTTCTTTAAACTTAAATCTTTTTTTAATTTTTTTAATTTTATTTTTTTATTTTTTTTATTTAATGACAATACAAATTAAATTTAAAATACAATATTAAATAAATTAAGAATATAAAGTGAAATATTTTATCCTCAGTCCTCCTCACTAGGTATTCCTGTTCTGAGGTGGACTGCAGGTTGTCGTATGGTGTTGATCATGATTTCCTCATCAATGTTGTTTGTTTTTGTTGGTTTTCACGAAATATAAATAAATAAAGCAAAAAGTGTTCATGTTTATTATTTTGCGTTGTTTTAAAAAGTGTTTATGTTCATTATATGTAGGTTGCATTTGGGTTATTTAATAATTTTAATTAGTTCCTCATCTTCATGTTTAGTTAGCCATAATTTGATGTCCTTTTTAAACTTTTGTATATCCATGGTATTTTTAATTTCATTCATTAAAAAAACAGTAGGTATTATACAGGTACGGTTGGGGTAGTGTGGTTTTTAATATATTTATTTTTTTGTTTTTTTGACTATTTTTGAAAATATGAACTGAAAAAAAAACCACACCTAACACGTCACCGGAGTTCAAAATTAAATTAAAATTTTTATTGCAAATAATAGCAGAAATCACTAAATTAAGTAGTCAGATGACGTGTCTCTCGCCCCTGTGCTCGTATTTCTTCTTTAATTTAATTAGTAAAACTAGTGTGACCACAAACACACAAGAATTTAATAAAACCTAAACATTTGTCTTGTGTCAACAGAGGTGAAAAGTTAAAAAAACTTCTCGGAAAAACACCTATTTCAGGAATACAATTATTGCATTGCCCTAAAATAATCATAATATTATGAACGACGTATGTGTTATTCACTCGATTACGTATTTTTTTCTGCGTGGCAGAAAATTATTCCGACACTATTTAAAATCCTGGATAAATAACTAAAAATCTAATGCAAACAAAAAAATGCTCACCGTAGTTAAATTTCAAACAATGACCACATTATTTGCGAGTTAACCTCCGTAATTACATATTCGCCGTATCCATCATTAGTTATTAGTTATTATTATTAGTTGTTAGTTGCCAGATGTTGCTTATTAGTTATTGTTATTAGTTATTAGTTATTACCATACCACGGAATGCACGCCGATTGTACTGTACACAGTACTTTATACAATATGTAATTGGCCGATCCCCTCCGAGGTATGCGGAGAAAGTGAACTGAGAACAACGAACTAAAAGAATTGACTGCTCGATACTGCAAGTCAATAGCCAGTGCTTTTGATACGTTGAATTTGATTCGAATATCATCAGGTTTTTCGATACTTGGCGGTATTTTGTCCATACAAACGTATTCACCGATTTCCACTCTGGATTTTGATACTAGAGCAAATATATTTTAATGTAATATAGATATCGACCACTAGCATGTCGGTACATTTTTTTGATAATTTACTTCTTATAGGAGTTGTGTTAGGTTAGGTTACTATTAAAAAATTGTTAAAATTGTCTGGTTTGAATGCCATCAACAGATTTTCAGTTTGCAACTAGACCAAGTAGTTTTTAAAAAAGCAAAACGTTCAATCGTAGAAATTTTTCTTCTAATTAATAAAAAAGATATCTGACCAGTTTTGGGGTAGAAAAACAGGGAATAGATACAAAACCAAGATTTTGACGATTTCATTTAGGTATTTTCAACCCGAGGTGCAGTTGTCCCTTTCGCTTAGTATACGGTAGGTAACAATGACGATAAAATACCTATTATTCAAATTCTTCAGCGACCATGTTTCCTCTTAACGATTTCCGTATTGTGTTATTGAAGAAGCGTGGAATTTGTAAACTTTTTGGGTTTTACCGGTAAATTGTTTCATAATTGGTTGTGTTAAAGTCAGAATAAACACATATTTTCTTCTGCCATACTTTGAAGAAATAGTATTAAGACGATAGACTTTTTTTTGGCCCATAGAAAAAAGACGCTCGGGAAAAAACACTTTTCTACACCGAAAATTGCATGAAATGGATATATTTTTTTGTATAATGCCTTTTAGAAGGTAAAAGCTGTGTTAGTATGTTTTTAAATGTTCGATGAGTTTGGTATTAACATAAACATTCACTGTCAAACATGTATAATTTATCGGAAAATATTATTTAAATAAAAAGTGCTGCTAACTCAATTCTCATACAAATTACAAAAACATACCGACATATCTTCTTTTTTCGAGAACATTATTTTTGTTTTTAAATTACAATTTCGTGAAATTTTGAGAGTAGAAATGTGATTTCTGTAGGTAAATATGAGAGATTAGGGCAGTTGTCCCATTCGCACGTTTTGCAGTCGCATGTATCGTAAGTGTGTGTGAGCTTATTATGAGCGGGACAGAATCACAGACAATGTAATACCTAAACGTTTCCCGAGTAGTGCAAAGACTAGACTCTTTAAATCAATTTTTAGACTATTTTTTAAAAAATTAAACCCAAAGTAAGAACCTAGCTTTGTTTTAGTTTAGAATAAGAACCTAGTTCAGTTTTAAGTAAACCCTGATGAAGTTAAGCATTGCTTACGAAACATGTTGATTTTTTTAAATAAAAGTGATTGAAACCAATTATTTTTTTAATTTTGTATTAAAATAAGTTTGCTGTCTTTGAAGAGGTAAAACCGATAAATTTAATATAATTGTTTCGCTAATTCATAAATTCAATTACTTACGTTTACATATAAAAATTGGTTCACAAATGAGTACAATCAATTAGATTCATTTATTTATACGTAAGAATTCACAAATGAATAAAATTAATTACTTACTTTTAAATGTAAGAAATTAATTCACAAATGATTAAATTCAATTACTTACATTTACAACTAAGAAATTTATTCACAAATAAATAAATTTAATACATACATTCACACTTACCAATGTGTAGGAAATGATATGTGTTTTACTTATAAGAAATTTATATTTATTGCTGTAATGATTTCTTATATCTATCTAAACATAAAGATGATAAATAATATTGTTTTTTTTTTTATTGTTAATGCTATATCAGGCTTGCTTACGCCTTTAGAAAATCTTTCTCTCTTAAAATCCAATTAAAAACATCAATTAATTAATATTAATGGATGCCTGACATCTCGAAATAATTATCTTCGATAACATCAAAATACCGAAACGGTTTTTTTTTCGATATTCTCAATAACAATTTGTGGGTCAATATTCAAAACCAGTTTCTAGCGAATCGGCATTTTTGTAAATTTAAATTTCACCTAGCGGTGAAACCTTGAACTATCAATTGCTGGACTTTGATTGGTCGGTGAGATTATTATTAACATTCTTCTGTTTATTGTTCACAGGTGCAGGTGTCGCTGAGCGGAGCGCTGTGATTTTCAAATAAGGAACTTCGAACAAGTGATTTAAAAAAAAAATACATAACGCCATCTACAAATTAAATAGTGATTTAAAAAAAAATTGTGACAGTGATTTTTTGTGCTTCTGTAGAAAACTACAGGTAGTTATTTTTTGGTAAACAGACAAAGTTTTGTGTTTTTTGGACAAATTTAATTTTTCTAAATGTTGTGTTTAAAAGTGTCGTGATTTCGGAGTCGTTGCTTGTAAGCAACGTTGTTAACATCGAGTGTGTGCCATACATATAAGTATGTCGTCGAATTCAAGGACTATGCACCGTGTGGTCTGGTCGCTAGCGATTGTTGTGGCATTTTTAGGGAGTTCCCTTTTCGAAACGGTCAGCGGTCACGTGGCTTTGACGTTTCCACCAGCGAGAAAGTATGATCTCGATTTTCTGGACAACAGCAGAACAAAAGCACCCTGTGGAATGCCGAGAGGTGAGTTTCTTATTTTTGTTTGTATGCACAAGTTCAAATTACATTGTTACTCCAAGGGGTAAATGGCTTAATTATATATTAACATCTCGAAGATACTCTCAGTAATGACTTGCTGATAGAGATCACCGTTCAATACCTTGCTTGAAAAAAAATCAATTTAAATTGTTTCCTTCTTTGGCCGCCTTTTCGTTTCTTCCCTTATTTTACTCTTTTATATATATATATATCCCCAAGGGGCTTTTACATTGGATACATGATTTTTTCCATAATATTACATACACTCTCTTAAGGGGGGGGGGGGGGGGGGGTTAAAAACTATTAAAAAAAACATTTCTAATTGTACAACATGTCAAGAGTATTTTGTCAAAATTTAAAGTAAATCGGAGCTAAAGCTAACAGAGATACAGCGTCTCAAGCGAATAGCCCTTTTTGATATTCCACCGGTTTTTCGAGTATAAAAAACTTTAAATCGATTTTCTCGCAAACAAATTTTTGAAGTTCGTGAACCTCACAACTCAAAATCTACTTGACCGATCCTTTTTAAATTTTGTACCTACAATATTTCTACACAAAAATCAACAGGTAATCAGGATTTTTTTTTTTTTAAATCCATTTTTTAATAACAATTTCTTTAAAATTTTTTGGCAAAAATCGCGTTTTTCACTTCTAAATGTTGCCAAAAAATAAAAATTAAATTACCTGATTAACTAAGAAAATATATCACATTTTAAACGCATTTAATTTTTTTTTGTTTCGGATTATCCGGTAACGAGTTACGATGTTCACCGCATAACAACTTTTTTTCGAGGCGCCTCTGGAGATTCGCTGTCACGGACTTATTTATTGATATTTTTAATTGAATTTTTTTTCAAGGACACTTCAGATATAGTACTATAACGTGTGTATGAAATAAATAAAAATAACAACATTATTCATATCTAAAAAAAAATTGAGAATTTATATATTACAACAACTTAATATTACTACAACTTACATATTAATAAACTTATATATTACCTACTACAACTTTAATACATTACTTGAAAGGTTACAGATCGAAGAAAAATAATAATAAAAAATTAATGATGAGAATGTTAATCAAAATTAATAAGATTATTAATTTAATTATTTGACCATTTAAGATGACAATAAAGACGACAGCTTGCACATATGGTTACAATAAATATGGTTAAATGCAAATGTTAGGTTAGGTTAAGGGTCCGTACTAAGGGTTCGAAAATAAGATGAAGATAATATATAGTTTGAAAGGGAGACAATATTATGTAAAACGAATGTTAGATGTAGAATAATTTAAGGGTATTTCAATAAGAACGCTCGATTTTAAAATATAAATAAAACAAGTTGTGTATGAGATATAATCTCATTTTTTTTAAATTTGAAAATATATTTTATGAAAATAAGGGTGGAATATAACGTCGTTCAAATGTCTACCCCGACTTTGCATGGTGGCACGTATTCGGAAGGTCCAATTTTCAATAACTTGGCCGCATAATTCTGGCAGAATTTGCTGGATGGCATTTGTTATATTGACTTTGAGGGCTTCAATTATTTGCGGTTTATTCGTATAGACATATAGAGATATATAAAGGAAGAAGTCTAAAGGCGTTAAGTCGCACGATATCAGTGGCGGTCGCCATCGCCGCCGCGCAAGATAACCACGCTTTTTTGGTAAAATCTCAAATTTGATAATTTGCACACGTTGTTCAACGCTGTAACCTTCCATGGTGATTTGCCGTACGATACTAAACAATTGACAATAAATTTGACTGATGTCACTTTAACAAAATGGCTGCTATAACTTAACAAAATTCAAGCGTCTCTATTGAATGACCCTACAGGGTAACGTATTAGGCTTCATTAAACGAGGTACGTATTACTCAATATTAGTGGTGCAACGATTACGATTCCGAAGCATCGTAACCGCAGATTATAAGAACCTTCATGATTATTATAATCGTGGATTATCATTGCGGTTGTAATACGATACAAGTAGTAAAGAGATACAATTAAGTGAGAAAAGCTTATGGAAAATTTAAATATATTTATTTAACCATGGTGAAACTGTTTTATTTATATAGTAATTACATAGTATAAGGAACATTTATTTAAATTTTAAATCAACGGATGGTGAATATATTTCTTAATAAAAATTAACGGTAACTATCTGAAAATTCAAAACCATTTTCTATTACAAAAAAAGTAGATGTTAAATATTATTTGCACAACAATATACCGAATATTAAAAAATTTAAACAAATCCGTGTTTTCATGCCATTCTTGATCTTGATATTATGTGACGTTTGCCGGAAAGTTCTGTTTTAATCCAAATATACAACCATTGTTTAAATAACCCAAACTAAGAACCTAATAATCTAATTTGGTCATGTTCGACGTGTATAGATAATTCTTTTACTAATTAAGTTTGGATGTCTTATATCAATAATTTGACTGTATTTAGAAGTAAACGGAATACGAAAACTTTCATGTATTAAATATATATATATATATATTGGTGAGAATAGTTTTTTCCTGCTACAAATTAATTTATTTATTGTTCTACTCGGCCATCTTCGTAACGGTTCTGGTATTAGACCCGAACGTTTACGAATATAGCCGTTCGGGTATGATATAGAAATATATAAAATCCAAGATGAAAGAGCAAGGGGCCTATGGCCCGGTACTCTGAAAGCCATTATTCACAAGTCAGAAAATGATAGGTTACAGAATTAGGCCAAAAAAATGTATTCGTGGATATTAAATACGTGTACAATGAATTATATAATAATATGACAAGAACATACAATGTACATGGGGATAAGCTGCAACACAGATGTGAATGCATTATGGCCCAGTCAACATTAGTTTATAACTAGGCAGAACCTGTTCAAAGAAACTAATAACCAATTTTTGGTTGTTTGGTACATAATATGAAATTGTTAAGATTATTCAAATTATTTTTATAGATAAATACACATTTGATTCAAGTCTCATAAGTACGAACTAACGATTATTCATAATCGTAATCGCTACCACAAAATATTCACTACACCACTACTAATTAAATGTGATTCAATGATCCGATAAGTAGCACTAACGATTATTCATAATCGTAATCACTATCACAAAATAATCGTTGCACCACTTCTTAGTAGAATCAGTGTCTATGTATATGGATCTCGTACACGACTTATTTCTATTATAAAAGCCTCATTAATTCAATCCGCTTATCAATAATCGTAATTGCTGTCACAAAATAATCGTTGCATCTTTACTAACTAAATTTTATTCAATGATCGCATAAGTAGTCATTAACGATTATTCAATAATCGTAATTGCCATCACAAAATAATCGTTGCACTACTACTAATTAAATTTGATTAACGACCCCATAAGTAAGCCCTAACGATTATTTAATAATCGTAATAGCTGTCACAAAATAATCGTTACACCGTTTCATTCAATGATCCTATAAGTACTCACTAACGATTATTCAATAATCGTAATCGTTGTCACTAAATAATCGTTACACCACTAATAAAAACATTTGTTTCAACGAATTGGGTACTAACTTTTATAAAATTATCGTTGCACCACTATATGTATAATTTTTAGGTAGTTAATATATATATTATGTTTTCCCCACCTCCATACTAATATTATCCAAACATAATAAGTATGCACACAACTAGTTGTCTTCAAGACCGAATCCCAAGAGATTTTTTTTTCAACGCGTCTTATTATCGAGATTTTTTCCAAAACCTGTTCAAATTATGCAAGAATGTCGTCTTTATCTACGGGCTAGAGGATTTGATTGGATTATTCGAGTGTGGATGTAATATTTGATGCTACTTAACCTAACTAGCATGTACCATGTATATTACGTAGCGGTAATAAAGCCTTCCTAAGTTTTGGCAGAGAGTTCAAAGTTATTAGTTATTTTTGCAACTTCTAACATTCTGCAAATTGACTAGTAACTTTCAAATTACAGGAATTCTAGTGGCATACATGTAAAAAGACACCTAGTCGGAAGATATTTTCAAACTCAAATTCAGTCTGTGTTTTGATGCAAACGTACGAGTACGTCAACCGGTTTTGGAATAACCGTTTCTTCCTCAGGGCAAAATACACAAACTATATCTAAAATAAAATTTTAATCTCCATTTTAATCATACCAATCGATTTAATAAATATACAATCTAATAATTTAATTTAATATCTACAGATAAATAAATAACTAAATAATCAACAATAAATTATCGAAGAAAGCAAACACTTTGTGGATTGCCATTATACAAAAAAAAAACTTTGTTTTAAACCACTTAATTTTAATTTATATTCGTCGGCCGGTTTCGGTTGAGCTCAACTTTAATAATAATAATAATTGGATAATTTGTATAGCGCCGTTTTTGTAAGGGCGCTGTACAATTAATAATATAATTTTATTTAAGTTTATTATTTACAAATGTATACAGAAACATACTAACCTGGTCGGTCACTTCCGATAAACACACTTTAATAAGAAAGTTTATGCTTGGAGAAGATACCAATTAGCACGCGGAGGATATTATATTGAAAATACTGGACATTGCATGATTTTACATTTACTGCCCCCCCATAACTTTTGGTATTCACTTATAAGAAGTATAATGCCAAAGGTGAGTTATTACTTACTTTGAAAGACTTGAGAATTTAATGATTCTTTACGACTGGAGAATTTTCATCAAGTGACCGTTATAAAAGCTTACAAATAAGAATTAGCTCATATTTTCACAATTAGTTATTTACAATGTCACGGGCTGTGAATGTGAAAATGAAAAGGTTTTGACTTTACGGATAAGACAGTCCGAACAGATGAGTTTTAAGTTTAGCTCTAAATTCCGCCGAGTCTGTAATCATTCTTAACTCATGTGGCAGCCTATTCCATGCTTTAGGTCCCGACACTCCGAAAGCGCGCTCACCGAACTTAGTGTCTGGTGTGCGCTTTGGTTCCTTCAACCTTCCGATAGCTGATGATGCTGCTGACCTGAGGGTTGATTGTCGAGAATTGTAATTTTCAGGAATACACAGTTCCGATAAGTAAGCCGGAGCCATTGCGTTAAGCGACTTAAATACCCTCCAGCAGAGCTTGAACTGGATTCTTTCAGGACATTTGAGCCAGTGAAGATTTTTATGATGTTCTGAAATATGGGAATATTTAGATACGCCGGTGATAAGTCTTGCCGCAGCGTTGAAAACGGATTGTAATTTGTTTATTTGATATTTTGGGAGACTTGCATATATACCGTTGCAATAATCTAGACGTGAAACGACATACGAATTGACCATTAATTTAGTCGCCTCTGTTGGCAGGTTTCTTCGCACTGCTTTAATTTGCCTCAATTGAAAGAACCCCGTGCTTACGGTTCTGTTCACTTGAGTTTTCAGGGAAAAAAAACTTTCTTCGGGACAATAAACATAAACACTTTAAACTTATAAATAAAACGTATAAACATATAAACATATAAACGTATAAAAATATAAACATATTATTTTATTATTAACGTATTATTTTTTGAGATATATTTCGATATTATTTCAAAGTACGTATTTTGTTCATAATCTGTTTCTCTCTAGTGTATCATTGTAAACTTATGTATCACTTGTATGTAAAAGCCCTTTATGGCGTTTAAATAAATAAATATAAACATATAATAATATAAACATGTAAACTTATAAACATATAATAAACACATTTACTCTTAAACACGTAAACATATAAACAAATAAACGTATAAACATGTATACATAATATATATAAACAACAATGTTAACATAAACTTTTTTAAAACAAAGTATTTGTTTCATTTTGTATAAACGAAAAATAATTAAATAATATTAGGATATTGATGTTAGGACAAATAAAAAAATATTACTTCTTTACAATTCAAGTAACAACTATTTCGTTACGCAACCGTCTGCAAAATAAATACTGCACTTGTAATTTATTGCATTTTTTGTTTCCTTGCAATGAGTAATAAGTCTAATGACTAATGATAATGAGTTCCAACTCCAAGGTCGTTGCCATTAGTTTTTATTTCCGATAGTTTTTTTTAATATTTTCTTTATAATAAATAATGCTAATTTGCACTGTTACGTAATTTCGTCGCTAGATGGCAAACGTCTGCTGTTTTTGTGTTAGATAATAAATAAAACAAAAAATAACCTTGACCGGACTCCGACTGAATTACTTAGGAATTTATTTATTAGCAGTATATTAATAAATCTTTTTTATTTTATTGATGTATCATCTTCTATTCGGAACCTTGAATCAATATTAACCTCGGCAGGCTTGTTCGCTTTTGGTCACAACTCATACAGGTCTAACAGAAATAGTTGTCTCCCTTACTAACATGGCGAGAAACACGATCAAATCGCAAAATAATTAAAAAGAACTACTTTATAAAACCTAAGTTTCAGACCTCAATTGAAAAAAAATATGAAACTTTGAAAAAATACTAATGATCAAAAAATACTAACAAGAAGTACACGATATTTAATAATTTATCATCGTGTGTTTTGAGCATTTTTATTGCTTACTTGAATGTAGGTATACATATATTAAAGCAAGTTTTGAATGAAATAATTCAATATAATTTTTTTTATTTAAATAATTCGATGCGGGGTTTAATCGATCTCTCTCATCGTAACCTCCCCGTACAGTTGCAAGCATTTAAAAAGTTTTATTCTCAGCCGCTGGTCAATGGCTCTTAATATTGTTGGGGTTGATCGGTCTATGCACCACTAAAAATAAACCACAATGAAAATAGAAAATTGAAGGCAACCATTGCAATACATAGAGATTAATTTTTATAAATACGTATTATATTCATTGATGTATTATAAATGAACGAACCTTTATGTGTATCCACTGGATTCGTTCACCGGTCTATAAAAAAGGAACCTTCGATTATCAAACCGTGATCTCATCTTTCCTTTGTTCGGGCGCTATAAAAAAACTAAAAATCTCAACATCGTAAAGATGGATTTGAATTCCTATAATCTTAAGTCATCTGCTATAATACGCAGTATTTTATATCTATATATTAGCATTTGTTAAGACTTATGCGCTTTTGTGAATACTGGAATAAACTTAGATACATACTGGTTATTTTAGTAGGTATATTACCTATCTGATGATAATGTTAATAAGTCATACATAACTATAAGTGTAAAAAGTATTATTAGCAATAATCATTAGCCTGAAATACTCATCCATATTGAAAGAATCTCCCGAGAAAAGATACATATCGCAGACGGGACTCGAACCCGCACCCTTTTGATTGCCGTTCAAGTGCTCTACCATTAAGCTACGGCGGGATACCTCCTACCCGCCAAATGATTCAATATATACCTAGTGTTTCATTCAACAATTACTGCTTATTATGGCAATCAAAAGGGTGCGGGTTCGAGTCCCGTCGGCGATATGTATCTTTTCTCGGAAGATTCTTTCAATATGGATGAGTGTTTCAGGCTAATAATTATTGCTTATAATAATTATAACCCTTTGTGCTATGTATAAAAAATCTTGTCTTAAACATTAGTTTATCAATTAAAAAATAATAAATAACTATAAGTACCGAAATCTGTTTGTCTGATGAGTGATGATTGCAGCAGAAAAAAAACTCTCAAACCTATACCTGTAGCGTCATAAAATTTGCACAGTTTTTTCTGCCTGGATTTTCAAGGTAAATAAATTACTACAAAAAGTAAAGGTTAGAATAGAACTGTGAAAGTCAAGGCTTTTTTTTAAACGTTGCATTATCTCCCTGGAGGCCCTGAAAATAATAATTTCCCTCAGAACTTAAGTCATCTTTGGGAATGCTGTGTGGAGGGTCTTTTTAAGGAAAGAAAGGAGAGGAAGTTTTGGGAAGGAAAAGGTATGAGGGGTCGGTAGGAATCTGAGGAATGGTTGGTTTACAAGTAATGGACAGGCCACAAGCTTAACCAGTCTCTCCCGTTCTGGCCCACCACGCCCATACTTGACAAACCTCAACTCATGAACCGGGGCACCCCTGCTAAGTCACCAAACGTAGCGTAACACTTGGGGTGACCTATGACAGTGGTGTTGGCTAATTGGTGTTAATTTATTAAGTGTTAAATGGTTCCCGGGTGGGCGGTACCCTAACTCGCCTCTCGTAACTCTGATCAATGAAATCTGGAATTTCTTTGAATTTAAGTACATTTTGAACTATGGAAAATAGATGAAGAAAGTACCACTTATAATAAAGTTAACATTTTACACACAGAGATATCAATATTTTACCAGAAAAACATGTCAATTGTCACTTTCAAAATTAGAACTGATATGTCAAGAATTCAGACATTGAGATACCTACCTAAAGATTAGTACATTTCACTAAATATTTTTCCTTTATCCTTCCTTGTTCTGAAGTATTATTTAAATAAGCTTCCAGCTTCAAAATCCTACAATTAAAATATCCCGTGATTTTCACGGGTCTGCGCTAGTTCTTCCCAATCCATACCAATGCTCTAGGGTCAAAAAATCCATTACTGAACCACAAGAATTATTATTCAAAAATTCAACCTGCGTTAGCGGTTAGTTTGTTGGTGATATTCATATAAGAAAATTACTCTACGCTTTTTAACATAGACTTTACCGTTATCTTATCGTCTTGTTATTTCGTCAAAATCTCAACCTGTTCATCTCAGTGAGATCATAAGATCGATCAGCAGGACGTCGAATGTCGATACAACGGTGTTTTGACAGCAAACAGTAGTGTTGATAGCATCGACAATCGATATTTTAAATATTCATTTCACTACACGACATCTGTGTCACGTCTTTATGTTCATTTTTATGATAAATTTAACAACGGTCGTCTTTAATAATAGGACATGATTTCTAGTTAGAAAAATGTAATGTATTTAATAATTGGACGGAAAATGATGGAATTTATATCAATGACACCAATCTGTTAAAGCTATGGATAATATAATTAGAAACACGTTTACCCAGATCTAATCAATTACTATTATAAACTTGATCACATTTACAATAAAGAAGTCTAACTAACTAACCATCGCATCGTTTTCTCCCATGGGTAGGTAGAGAGGACGGACTGCCAAACAACTCGGTCTTGGCGCAAACTCCTTGCCTCATTCGTGTTTATGAATCCTCTTATACATACTCTTCAATTATTCTGACTATTGACACGGCCCGACTCAAGTATCTGATTCTCTTGGTCGTACCGCGTCTTCCTCGGGCGTCCCCGACTTCTTCTACCAATCACATTTGCGTCATATATTCTCCTTACACTTTTTTCGCTATACATGCCCAAACCATCTGAGCTTTCTTTTCTTAATCTTACTTATTACGCTTACTTCGACCTTGCATTCTTCACGGATCTCCACATTTCTCACACGATCATACAAAGTTTTACCACACATACCCTTCAGAGATTTGATTTGATTTCTACAGCATTCAGTCTACTTTCATCTTTCATCTGCCAGTTCCATGGCTCACTGCCATATATTAGAGTACCAGTACTCCATTGTGGACTGCTAGCTTCTTTTGATAGTTTTTGTTAGCGCCAACCGCGTTCAATACCCCATTAGTGGAATTACCTGCATTTACCCTTCTTTCAATATCTCTATCAGCCTTCCCTAAACTGAAAACATATTTCTCAAATAAATAAAGTTCGTTTAAGAGTCCACGGTTGCGATCCAAATAATGCGAGTATGAAGGTAACTACTTGTAGAATAATACATCCATTGAACACACTGTGTACACTATAATCCAAGTGTCATTGAGTTTCTAATTTTTGTTCTAGAGACGCTTTTTGGATTTTGAGAAGCTAAACATTATCTTAGATTCTTTAGTTTCTGTGTAAATCTGACACTGTTCTCTCTCAAAGTAAAATGTCTGGACCGTATGTTACGAAAGATGTGCTGTATTTTTTTTTTTAATTTCATCTATTTCTTTGCTAAATAATAAGACACTCTTAAAAAATTAGTACTTATAAGGTTTCAAGAGCAAATGTGAATATTCTGGAAGACCTTGAGTGGGTTGAAGATGAAATGTTCAGTGAACTTCATCCTGTGGTTATCTTTTTGGAGACCTCAACCATCCAATTTAATTATCTAAGGCTTCCCCCTGAAGGTGTAATTCTGTACCTATAGTGTCATATTTTGCGTTAAGTCAGCGTTACGAGACACAAAGGTAAAATCAGATATCGGAGGGCATCCGTCGTGCGATATTGGCTATCAAATTTCTTTGATTTTCTGTATCTTTCAATGGCTTTTCTGTGTCTGTCGTGTGTAGAATGTATTAATAACCTACTCAAAATATGAATTACTATTTATTAGTTATCAAAACAACTTACATATAAGCCTAATAAGCGTTCTTATGTGACTAGAATTATATGATGTTTGTACGCGATGACATTCGATTCGCAAAATTTCAAGCAACTTAACACCAACGCAAATTATGCGGCAAACTCTATCATATATTTTTTATTTATTTATTTCTATACTTGTACATACAATTACAATTGTACATAAATAATTACAATGGTTTACATAGTTGTACAAAAAAAGTTCATATTCAGTAACAGGATGTAAAAAGGTATGTAAGAAGGTTAATAGTAGCATTTTGTGAACACCTCACTGGGAGAACCTGTGCTGAGGTGTTCGCATGTTTAGGATAAAGAGATATTCTGCCGACATTAGTGGAAACGCTGTACCCTTCTTGATAGGGTATTCTCAGGGTAATTTTATTTAGCTCGTTAGCGCGATACGGAATACCGCATTTAAGAAAACTATCAAAATAAGTCGTACACGGCCCATTTATCACGCGTTACGTTGTCGTAACAGATATACAATCTGTTTTGCGGTTTACCTGTAAAACCTGTGTACGTCATCTGGAATCCCTGCGTTTATAGCTTATACAAATCTACACCAGCGATTATTAATTACTGTCTTATTTGATACCTTTATGATTGATATCCTCTAAAATTTATTTAAATGTTATTCGTGATTAGTTTCGATGGTATGAACTCAATACTATCTGTTATTTAGCATCCAAACTTCTAAAGTTTATTAGATGTTGTTCCAAGACAAGGGAAAAAATAGTATCTATCATAAAAGCTCATAGAAATTTTATTTATAAAATTATTTTGCAATAAACTTTTGACATGCATTGATAGCTACTTTGACGAGGCTTTTATACCCATTTCAATAATCAGCACCTAACAAAAGTGAGCAGAAAAGTATTTGACTTTTTGAAAAAACGATAATTTTAATAGAAAAACCGAACATTTTAATAGAAAAAACGATCATTTTAATAGTAAAAACGGTTAAAAACTGGACTGAAGTTCTTACGAACAAATTAACAGGGTTTCAATGTTTATTGGCGGGAACATTAAGTATAATTTGTTGGTATACGTAATTTCGTACGTATTTTACTGCCAATAAACATTGAATCGCCGTTAATTTGTTCTTAAGGGCCTTCCTTACTAGCGATCTCAATCGTTGTATGGAGTATCATGAATTCTCAGATTCAAACGACAATCTAAGTTATTAATCGTCAAAATATCGATAATGTAGCCACGTTAAGCTATCATAAATACATTTTTCTGTCGAAATATATATTTTTATTAACAACTTATTTTCGTTAAATACTATATAATGAACATCTAAGAATTCTCCTACTCATTCGGCTCTCCGAGGTGGCCGCGGATGCACGCTTTTTACGGTCCGTCTTGTCAATCTTTTTTCAAAGTTCGAAATTCCGCGTACGTAATTATTATATTTCCATGTGACGCCGACGTTTCAACAATATTCCACTCTATGCGTTCCGCGTAGGGACTATAATAGTGTGCCGCCTTTTTTTATGTTTCAGCTGTGAGTTTCCGTCAAAGCTGTGTAGTGTCAAATAGTATTATTAAGAATTAATTTATTGTTAACAATTTTTCGGGTTTTAGGTAATAAACAATTTGATATTTTTAAAATATAAAAGTGTGGAAATGGCCAATAAAAAACTTAGATTACTGTCAGAAGATACAAAGTATCCCTTAGCATTGAGGAAGATTGTCAAGACGTATTTTACGCCTTAGAACGGCTGTACGTTGTGCCATAAAGTACCGGAAGGCTATGAATTGTAGTCAAGAGGAAAACATAAAATAGCTACATTTGGATATATTGAATGGGCCAAAACATGTATTTGGAGACCACTCACTATGCAAGAAACGGGCATACTTTTGCAAAAGGGATACTGGCGACACTAATTACGTACCCAATATGACTTCGAGCTTGATAATGTCCAGAATCATGCAGCACGTTCGACTTTTGGCATCTAATGCTCGAAGTTTAATACATGATGTAGGCAGCGATACTGTAGAGTGCTATAATAATGTTGTGGCTAAATTTGTTGGTGGGAAGCGTATCAAATAAGCTCTAAAACGGTCCTACAAAGGAAGGTGCGCTGCAGCAGTAGTGGCGTTCAACACCAATCTTCCACACTATTCTTTGCATAAATTTGCAACCGGTAATAGTCCCGGAAAACTCATAAAGCATTTAGAATTAAAAAGATTGCAGAAAAATAATCAACAAGTATTAATTAAAAAAAAAAGAAAAGAAAAACCCTGCAGCTCGCTCCAGCAAAAGATCAGCATTATGGTCACAATGCAGAAAAACCTTATATGGACCAAGCATCGTATGACGCAGCTAAATATGATTTTTTAGAAAGGCTTTTTACCGTAGCCAAAGATAGGCAAGCAATTGAAAGGGCGACAGTGCTTCAAGCATCTAGTGCAAAGTGGATCGAGATGCGCCGCAATATGATTACGTCATCGTGGTTTGGAAAAGTGTGCAAACGGCGGCAAAATATCAGTTGCGCTCCATTAGTCAAAAATATACTGTACCATCAAACCTTATCAAATATTCCTTCAATTCGACACCGACAAAAATATGCATACAATGTCCTGAAGGAGCTTGCAGAACTAGAAAGCATTGCCATAGACAAGTGTGGTCTTTTCATAGATGAAGAGTATCCGTATATGGGTGCGACCCCAGATGGAATTTCTTCTGAAGAACAAAAATGGAGAAATGCTGGTAAATACATCTCACGATTGGTTTTACCAGGTTCAGGGCCAAAAAGTGTAACATGAAACAAAAAGAGATATTTGTATGTTTGATGTATGGACTGAACTCGGAATAAAAATCGAAAAAATTTTACGGGATGACGAATTTTGGCAGACTAATATGGTTGAACAGCTGAAACGCTTTTACAATTTTTGCATGCTACCCGAATTAATTGATCCTCGACATAATCACTGCATAAAAAGTGCATAATAGCGAAAAAAACTAAAGTAAAATTGGTTTCAGCTAAAACCAAAACACGTTAGAAGGAATTGTTTCGAAGAAATCAATAACATATTATTTCATTGAAGTGTCTTCAGGAGAAATTTCATTTATATTCCTAATGAATGTAGTTTATATTTTTAGAGATAGGGAAGAGGAGGGTTGGAAAGTTCCTGGCTATTCAGATCTAGTCACTAAACATATCTACGCCGTTCTCAAGCAACTTTCAATTCTGAATTATGGTCTCTCACCAGGGCGATACTGATGTATCTTCCACTTTGAAACGAGAAACAGATTCGTTATATGTACCTATATAAATTTTATTTAAATTCTACAATATGATACACTTATAATAAATTAAATTAAATTTGTTTTGTCCTCGCCGGCTTTTGAACCCGTGACCTCAAATCAAACTAGACAATTTAGTATTAACAGTGCCCCGCCGCACTGCGAAACCAGGCTGGAACAAAGGCCAAGCCTTTTGTCACTCTTTATAATTGTATTACTACATGTATCTTTTTGATCTATGGGTGTATCAAAAAAAAATCCAAATAAAAAGTTATATTAAACGATTTAAGTTACTGAGAACCTCCTCCATCAATTAGGCTATCGTTATATTGCATTACATTCTAATATATATTTTAACATAATTTTCATAATCACAATATCTTTAATTAATAATAATTTGTTTTGTTCTGTGCGACTTGATTGTGAATGGAACGCACCGGCCAGCTGCAGGTGCGGGCGGGTTCGATATTCGAATTCGAGCTGGAAACGTTTAATACCGAGGGCCGTTAAGAACTTCAGTCCCGTTTTTAACAATTCATTTTTCTCCATGTAGGTAGGTATTGTATTCTGGGTTTATATTTGACTCTCACATCTTGGTCAAATTACATAATAAGGTTTGTTATAATTGTTTTAAAATTTTAAATTCCTTTAAATGCGTAAATTACAAACAAATACGTTAAATGCGCATAACAAATACCTTCAATATAATAAAGCAAAGATAAACACAATATTACAAAGACACTTATGAATTTAAAAGGAAAAAAATTGCAGGCAGTGATGGAAACCTCTTTCCAGAATCAACAATTTGCGGGGCGGGTATAGGTACCGCCGCCCCGAGAACCATTTATTGAATAACCAACACCCCTGCCGTAGTTCTCATCAAGTGGTTCGCTACGCTTAGTGACTTAGCAGGGGTGCCCGGGTTCATGGGGTGAGGTTGGTCTAGATGTTTGCCCACCTACTGAGTCACGGGCCGGATCAGGAGAGACCGGTTAAGGAACCCAGATCTCTCCAGCCGAATCCTCTCGACACATCGCGTTGCAACATGCAACGCACTGGGAGGGATTGGTTCATACGTCCGTCACTCCAAGGCACATTGATCTTTAGGTTCCTACCCACCCCTACTACCCTTTTCCTTCCCAGAACTTCCTCTTCTTCCTTTCCCTACAAATACTCTCAACACATCATCCCCAATTGTGACGTACCCATTAAAAACCTTTGAACAGTGAATTTTGGCACATGAAATGGTCGAAAGTGTTAAATACTAAAAAAAATTGAAGACGGGCGAAACGGACACTAAACATGTTTATCATAATAGCTCTAAAAATAAATTTCCAAAAACAGGTTCAACTTATCTTCTCAAATTTGACTTTCGTGCGGTCTTTAATTAGTTGAGTACATAATAAAAATATTTACCGTAGCGTTTAGAGACCCCCAGAGTCGAGCTGCATCTCTCGGCAGCTGCGAAGGCTTGTTTGTGCCTAATACATATATTATTAAGTTATATAGTCAAATGTATATATATAGATAGATACATTAGATTGTATATATATATATTTAAGTAGATATATATTGTAATGATGTGACTGCGGCCGCGGTGACCCTATGCAGGAATGTCGTCGACCTTGGCGTCGAGAAACCCGTGTTAACCCTTTACGTGTCATTGCAGAAATCTAGTCGGCAGCTAATGGGTTAAAAATCTATTTAGTAAAAATTTTGAGCATCATCGTCACATTTTTTGCACAACGTTCTAACTGTTTTTTTTTCATAAATTACATTTAAATGTAAAACCATTTCTTGCTTCTTTCTATCCAAAATAATTTAAGTCATCTATGTTGTAATCCATAGATACTTGTATGACGGAGTTCGAACATCAAGTTTTAAAGATTTAATTAATTTTACAAGGTCTAACATCACTTTGAACCTTTTGCAATCACCATTTTGTTTTAATCTGATAGTTGATTGTTGTTATGGTGCGCAGTTTAGTTCGTCAATTTGGTAGCGTAGGGTTTTAACTTCGTCAAAGGTGTCAAAGTTTGCAAAGACAATTTATTGTAATCTATTAACCAATTTCTGATTTTGGTGGTCAGAATTGGGGGGAATCTTGTGTTATTTTAACATATTTTAAAGAAAAATATTAAAATAGGACGTAGACCTTGAAATGGCGTTAGGAAAATGTAGTTAGAACCTTATGTAAATATTGAATTATTAAGACCTAGCTGGTTGCATAATATGGTATATTCTTAGATGGTAAGTATACAAGTCGTATTCAAATATTTCCCTTTAAAATATGTAAACAAAATACTTTATACATGATTCAATCTCAAAATCAGAAATTGTTAAATAAATTATTAGAAATCGTAATTGCAAACTTTGACACCTCATTTTATTTCTTATTTTCTTTTAGAATTATAATTTACTCTATGTTATAGTTGTTGTGTAATATGGCAGACTGGGATTGTACTATCCTCCCAATCCCATATCTCAGAGCAATGTTAAGTGTAGTTAGAACCTTGTACCACTAAAGTGACGACATTTTATTTAGTGGGCGGAGAATGGACCGGCATAAAATTCGTCATTTGAACTGATTCCTTGTTTAATTCACATTTTAGATCGTATTAAACATTAGCTAAAAACAGTATATTTATAATACCTACATATTCTTTTAAGTTAGCTTAACTTTTTATGGAAAAGAAAGTAAGTCAGGACCCGAACTCTATCCATCGTATAGTTTTTTTTATTTTTTATATTGAATACCTTACAAGAGTCCCAACTGCTCCCGTTTGGAGCCAGTGAGACTATGGCATCCCCAATTGGGGTATGTTATGAGGCTGAAGGTAAGTGGGGAAGGGAAGGAGACGAGGAAGGGGATGGTGGGGAAGTACCTGGCTAATTAGATCTAGTCACTAAACACGGCTAAAGCCATTTAAAGCAACGTTTCAATTCTGAATGGTGGTCTTACACCAGGGCGACACTAAGAGTATCTTCCACTCTGGAACGTGCCGCAAATATACTATATATTATTTTTAATAATTAATTGTGAAATAACACAAATCAATTAAATAAAATTTATTTGCGAAAAATAACGCCCTACCGCTGGACTACGCCGGCCGTCAATAGCGCTTGCATAGCATCGACCAGTTCTGTGTGAATAAAAATTACTTGACATTACACTTGTATTCGATCTTGCATTGGGTCTTGAAGAGACCCTTGTTTTAGGAGGGAGGAAACGAGCCTGGTAAATGGTTCAAATCGTAGAAGCGACCCGTTCTCATTTCTCATTGCGGCAAAATGTCAATCGTGTAAAAACGTGCGCGTTTGGAGTTTTTTCCGACTATGCACCGGTGACGAAGGGATCAATGATGCTAGTACGTCGGAGCATCTCCCATTGCAATACAACTAAAAAAATGACATCATTTTCATTTGAACTCTCCGATTTGTATAAAAACATCGTAAAAACGACTCGTTCTTATCTTACTGACAACAACTGGTAACAAATGTTCCTCATATACATTCAAATTAGTGTTCTATAAAAAATTGTCCACCGTTTTTTGCAGCGTTTTTTGCACTTTTCAACTCTTAGATTTTTTTTCCAAAATGTCAATATACATTAGACGTAGATATATTTTATGTAGGTACTTACTTCATGAGAGTAGACGTTTTTAATAATATTTCATCGACAGGAACAGTTAGAATTATTATCAACGCCGTCAACCGGAACAGCGTTCCGGCATGCTCCGGTTGAATCATAGAATCATTCTTCACATTTCAGAATACCCGCTCAGTTGAAAGATTGGCTCATTTTTTGCATCAGAATACTAGATTCTTTAGTAAACGAACCGACATGATTATTTATGAGGTGTCTACCATTCATAGACATGATGCCATTGTATTTTTTGTTCATAATCTCTTTAATTGGCGTAGTTAGTCATTGTCGTTACTTTTTCTATATTTTTGCAAGCACACTTTTTTGTTTTTGTTTTCTTTCATATTATAGTTTTTTCTTACACCTGCTTGGCCGAAGAGTATCTGAAGAATATCTTGTATGGATGAATAGATTATGGTATGGGGGGATTGAATGTGTATTGCGTGTGTAAATCAAATGAGCATTACTTTGTACTTTGGTTTATTAAACAACATCCAACACCATAAATCAGAATAATTTATAAAATAAATTCTTAAGTTTTATTAATTTATAAATGGGAATTCCAGCAATTATGTTAAACTACAACACTCTTTTAATATGCATAAATTGTAAGACAGAAGAATTTTCACTGCCTAGTATTTTTATATAAAATATTAAATGATGTAATTCATAGTCCAGAATTGCTTGTATTGATTAGCTTTCGGATTCCACTACGTAATAAGTATGTTATATAGGTACCTTTTATTATTTTGTGTACCATTGTATCAAAAATATTTCAATAAAAATTTCAAAAAAGATTACTAATAGTCGGGATTTATTTCAGTGTAGACATTCTGGAACTAACTACCATATGTATTCCTCATTACCCAGAATTCTAATGGAGGGAAGTAATTATTTCATTTTTTTCATTTAAATTCTGTTAAAAAAAAAAACTTTTAATAATTAATTAATTTATTTTTATTTTCATTATTTCAACAAGTAAAGTCATTTTTTTATTTGACCGTTTATATTTATTTTATCTTATAAAAATCAATTGCTTTCGGTTGTTTTTATTTCTGTGCAACCTACTTAACTGGTGAACCAGTTAAAGTATTGCCTTTTATACAAATACAATACATTTAACAAAACAATATGTGATCAAAATCCCATATATTACATTTATATTATTACATTTATGTAATTACATTTATGTAATTATATATTTAAATTTCGACTACCATAATACGGACATGTGTCTAGTGTGGTTTTCGAAAAGCATGTAAAAAAACTGTATAAAAAAATGTTATATAATGTGAATAAAGAAAAATATTAAATTTTTTTTTTTATAAATTATACCAATTCAGCGAACATCTTCAATTTCGTCACTTATTAAACAAATACAAAATGTTGTTACTAAAGCAGTTCAGTTGTGTACAATAAATACTGTAAATTTTACTGTCCATATTAAAACGCCCGGTTCAGGGCGTTAATAATAATAAATAAATAAAAATATTTTTCATTAAAAATTTTGACGTATTGGATTTGTCAAAGAATTTATACATAAAAATGCAAAAAATCAGTCATTTTAAATACATGTAGGGTTACGAAAGATTTTTTAAATACTTATATTGAGGGATCAGTCGGATTTATTGGTCAAATTAGGAGTTCCACCGAGCTGAACCCTCTGATATGAAAATATCTGGAGTCGGTGAATTATTTTCCTATTTTTGCTCATTAATCTTGAGAGCAAACAGTTTTTTTTAAATATATATATTTTATTTTCGGTTGTCAGGCTATCAGGAAGGAGATTATATATGTTTATACCCTCATAGCCTATGTTTCTTTTGTCACACTCTGTCTTTGTTGAATTTGTGTATAATTTATTACGTAGTCTTGTGTGGTGTTCATGTACTTGTGATGTTTTCATAAATGTAAACATCACAAGTACACGTAGTATTTGTGTGTATAAAGCTAAAAGATTAATAAGCATACGTTGTATTCGTACAGTTTTCTGATTTTCAATAAGTTAGTTTCTTGGTATACTCTTTTGGTGGGGGTATCTGGTCTATAGTTAAAAAGTTTTTCTATAACTTTATTCTGAATTATTTGAATTTCGTTTAAGTATGTGATATTTGTGTTTCCCCATATTTCTATGAGGTAATTAAGATGGGAATGAATTAAACTATATAATCCCCTCTTTACTTGTATTGGTAGAAGATGGGAAAAAATTAAAAAACCTGGTGCGCTTCAATAGGCAATCCATTTTTAAAAATTGCCAGGTAAGTACCTACCTACTCGCTGCATTATCTGTTTAATAAAAAAAAATGATTCTTTGGGGTATTTTGATATATCCCTATATTAAGGGTTAACGTTTCCTCGAAATAATATCGAAAATAAACATTATCCTTTGGATAAGCGCTAAAGAGGATGATGAAAACCGATGAATTAATGATGTGAGGGGGTTTCTCACCATCCTCCTAATAGCTTATCTATATTATAACTAATATTGTTAATAATAAAAATAAATAACTCCCAATAGTTAGAAAAGTCGGCTATCTTATCCAATATGTAGCCACTATTCATAGGTTCAAATACCGAATAATAAACTACGGCTTAAGGGGTTTCTCACTATCCTCCTAATAGCTTATTCACACCATAACCAATATTATTAAAAATTTAATTAAAATACTTGCAATAGTTAGAAAACTCGGGCAATGTATCCAATATATAGCCACTATTCATGTTCATATTATAGGTTCGAGTACCGAATAATAAACTTCGACTTAATAAATAAATAAACCGTAAATCGTAAATCGAAAATATTCATTGTAGTCTATTGTAGTATGGCTACAAAGTTTATTTAAGATTTACGGTTTATTTATTTATGAAGTCGGAGTTTATTATTCGGTACCTACTGGAACGTATGTGAATAGTGGCCATATATTATATTGGATACGTTGCCTGAGTTTTTTAACTATTGCAAGACTTTTATTTTTATTTTTAATAATATTCGTTGGAGTATGGATAAGCTATTATGAGGATGCTGAGAAACCCTCTGTACTACAACAATTCTGAGTGATTCCCAAAGTGGTCCAGGTGGACCCCCAGGGGTCTACGGGAGACTCGATGGGGGTCTACGTTGGCGTGATAAAAAAATGGGGTCCACAAGTTGTGTGTGGGGGTCTACGAAAATTTATCTGGTTTCGAAAGTAAAGAATAAAAATGTTATCTTGGCCTTACCTTTCAATATAGGCCAGTGGTTTCCAATACCAATGCACAAATTATTTGCGATTTTTACGTCCTAAGTAAAATATATAATTCATAACTTGAAATGCTCTAGCCCCCTCTAGAGTGGATGGTTTTATTGCTATTTCAGGAATTTTGGCAGGATCACGCATTCCTTTCCCCGGGGGTCCATGGGCAAATTTTGACTATGAAAAGTGGTCCATGGCCCAAAAGAGAAGGAACCACTGATATATACCAATTATTTTATTTACTCCCTTATACCACGCACACATAGCCTAGATAACCAATTTGCAAATAATGCAGATATTTATAAAAGCACCGAAATTCGCAAAAAAATTTAACATATTTTTAAAAAGAGTTTGTTGACATTTTGTTTTCTAAACCTGGTCTGATTGTAAATTTTAGTTAATTTAAATCATATTAATATATTTACTTTGTATAATTTTTTTTTAACCGTTTTTTAGCTAATAAATTATTGAAATAACCCAAACCATGAATCTTATAACCTAATAACCTTTTACGTCTCCCCCGAATTAAGTTGAACTCAAGTGTTATAAAAAAAATTGCGTGCTAGTGGCAGAATTTTTTTAACTGTGTTTTATTACGTATTTCTTGTACCGTAAATAAATAAACATCACGGGACCAGGAAACACCAAATTCTTTGGTAAACATTGGGTGTGACCTTAAAATAATTAAATATTGTTTATCTGAAATTTTTTCTCACCATATAAAGTTTATTTTAGATTTACGGTGTATTTATTTATTAAGTCGGAGTTTATTAGTCGGTACTCGGAGTGATTATACACTGGATAAGTTGGCTAAGGGGGTTTTTCACCATCCTCCGAATAGCTTATCTATTAATAACGAATATTTTCGATTTACGATTTACGGTTTATTTATTTATTAAGTTCGAGTTTATAATTCGGTAGTCGAACCTATGAACAGTGGCAATATATTGAATAGGTTGGCCGAGTTTTCTAACCACTGCGAGTATTTTATATTTATTTTTAATAACATTCGTTATTAGGGTAGATAAGCTATTGGGAGGATGGTGAGAAACCCTCTGAGTTTCCTACTGTTGCAAGTATTTTATTTTTAAGGGGTTTCTCACCATCCTCCCAATAGCTTTTCCTACACTAATAACGAATATTTTCGATTTATGATTTACGGTTTATTTATTTATTAAGTAAAAGGTTATAATTCGGTACTCGAACCTATTAATAGTGGCTATATATTAGATAAGTTGGCCGAGTTTTCTAACCACTGCGAGCATTTTATTTTCAATAATATTCGTTATTAGTGTAGATAAGCTATTGGGAAGATGGTGAGAAACCCCTTAACAATTTTCTTATAGTATGGCGTATGGATAAGCTATTAATTAGGAGGATGGCGAGAAGCCCCCTTGAACCAGAAAAATCTAGTATTAATTTATTCTTTTTAGGTAGGTACCAAACAATGGCTTCCAAAAATGGGGACTCTCCATTTTTTCGCCAAAATAATTAACGGTTCTATTTGCAGAAGTTGTAAAAATAATTATATGTACAATCTTGCATAACTTATGCATAATTTAGCAAAAAGCGAAGGCTGTTAGAACAATAGATGAATTGTTGAACTCAGAATGCGAAACGAACGGGCATAGGATGCTTTATTGTTAAACTTATTGGGAATTATTGCATGTGTATATTTACCTAGATTAGCAAAAGAATTTGTTCGTTTGATCTCTGAAAACAACATAGGTAACTACAAGGAATGACAGGTTGTCTTTATATCTTTGTTACAATAAATGAATACGTAATAAAATAATTCAATGAAGGTGTTCAACTGATCAATAACTTTATAAGACGTCAATGAATTCTGCGCAACTTCTTCGTAGGTCGTAGGGAAAATGTTAGGTACCTAACTCTGTAGAAGAAAAATAATTTACAAAATAATGATGTAAGTAGGTGGTTTTATGCAGGTCTTGATTTTTTTAGTGGTGTTTACTCACTTTACCGGTTTGTATTCTTCTAGGGTCATAATGACGCCCCTCTTATCAGCAGTCGTGGCCGAGTGGTTAAGGCGTCTGACTCGAAATCAGATTCCCTCTGGGAGCGTAGGTTCGAATCCTACCGGCTGCGCATCCTTTTAGTCCTTTTTACTTTTTTATTGCATTTATTTATTATAAAGCTTCATAAAAGTTAATTTTTGGAAATTTTATGCTTACTGGAAACATTAATGTTATTTTATTACTCCGAAATTCTAAAATGTTTTGTAGGTATATTGAACATGTTACGATGTACCTATCGTGTTCTGAACATTATGATATATTTATTTTAATTTTGCTTATCTTCAAACTTTTTTATCGTTCAGTTTACTTTAAATGTTTTTACCCTTCAAAAATTTGGCGTATTTTGTCAGAGGCTGATAATATTCCCGCTTTGCAATAAAATCCGAATAAATGGATGTAATAAATATTTAAAAAAAAAAAATTTACGTATCCAAAAACTATTTTATGAAATAGGCTTTCAAATTTTATTACTAGAAATAACCATAAAAAATTTTAAATATAAAAATTATGATTGAGAACTTTAAAAAGTTTCAATAACGGCTCACTTTACGTTTTTTCTAACTAAAATTACTGATAATGAAAAAATAAAAACACGTATATATTATACTTCAATAGGCGAATAAATTATAAATGTTCCTCACTTTTTTGTCGATTCAAGTAACAAACAATCTTAGGGGGTTTCTCACCATCCTCCCAGTAGCTTATCTACCCTAATAACGAAAATTTTCGATTTACGATTTAGGGGGTTTCTCACCATCCTTCCAATAGCTTATCTACCCTAATAACGAATATTTTCGTTTTACGATTTACGGTTTATTTATTTATTAAGTTGGAGTTTATAATTCGCTACTCGAACCTACGAATAGTGGCTATATATTGGATAAATTGGCCGAGTTTTCTAACCACTGCAAGTATTTTATTTTTAATTTTAATAATATTCGTTATTAGGGTAGATAAGCTAATGGGAGGATGGTGAGAAACCCCCTTACGGTTTATTTATGTATTAAGTTGGAGTTTATAATTCGGTACTCGAACCTACTAATAGTGGCTATATATTGGATAAGTTGGCCGAGTTTTCTAACCACTGCGAGTATTTTATTTTTATAATAATATTCGTTATTAGGGTAGATAAGCTAACGGGAGGATGGTGAGAAACCCCCTTAAAAATATTCCCAAAGTTTCGTTTTTTTTTTCAAATTGCAATCGGAAACTTTGGTTGCATAAAGGTGTACATTTTAATATTTTTATGGTTAACTTTTAGATTTGAATACACAGCGTGCTGTATTCTCTTTCCAGTACCGTTTAGATTATACTTCTCACTATGATAGTAAGGGAGACACAACGATTTCTATGAGACCTATGTGAGCTGGGACCAATATGGCTTCCTGTGATTAAGCGGGTTAAACTTTAATTTAAAAGTAATGCTAATGATTAATTTTACGTAAAATCCAACTAATAACCTTTTTGTATGCAGCGGCAAAGAACGGCATGCTCGGCTGTTATGAAATTTCCAGCATGTGCTATGGAGACTAAGCTACTTCAGATTAGTAGTCATTTTCTCATTTTGAAATTAGTCGTTCACAACTTTTTGAGATTGCGCGTGAATTATTAATATAAGGGTGTTTCTCACCATCCTCCCGTTAGCTTATCTACCCTAATAACGAATATTATTAAAAATAAAAATAAAATACTCGCAGTGGTTAGAAACTTCGGACAACTTATCCAATATATAGCCACTATTCGTAGGTTCGAGTACCGAATTATAAACTCCAACTTAATAATTAAATAAACCGTAAATCGTAAATCGAAAATATTCGTTATTAGGGTAGATAAGCTACTGGGAGGATGGTGAGAAACCCCCTAATAATAATATATAGAATGAACATTATTGGTATGAAACCGCGTGCCGTATCGTTCACCCATACTACTTCAAATCGTATCTACAAATAGCGGAACCCCGCCTTTGTTTCTACCAATACACCAAACGCATAACTTTCAATAGGCGGTTTGATGGTCCGTGGAATGTCCTGGCTGGACGATAGTCAGTATGCTTTCGTTTGGAAGGCGGTTATGGGTACCGCCGTCCCGGGAACCATTTATTGGATTATTAACACTTCTGACATTGGTCACCCCAAGTGGTTCGCCACGTTTGGTGAATTAGCAGGGATACCCGGGATCATGAGGGTGAGGTTTGTCCCATTTTTGACGGCGGATGCGTCTGCCCATCATCTGCTTGCAGGCCGAATTGGAAGAGACTGGTTGAGGTCCTTTTGAACACTCCAGGAGGACTCTCTCGGAACATCGCCTTGCACCGCAGTGGGAGGGATGGATTCATACGTCCGCCACTCCTGGACACATTGACCCCCAGATTTCTACCCACTCCTCTACTTCCTTTCCTAAAAAAACCCTCCACAGGGTTAATTATTTTGAAGAATTATCTTGCTCAGGGTCTCCTGTGTGGAGCTAATGATAAAATTATATTCTCCCTTTGTTTATAAATTTCTATTATATTTGAAAAGGGCAAAATGAAGTTCTGTCAGTTATATTAATAATAGATCATACGTACATCTTAAATTAGGTTAGTAGGTACAGTAGTACATAATTATACATATATAATTATTACAGTTTATAGTGCATATTTTATAATACATATATAATTATTGCAGTTTATAGTGCATAATTTAAAAAAGACAACGACTACAACTTCCCAGGTTTACGTGACGCTTTATGTGCCTGTGAAATTTAACACCTGCACATGCTATTTATTCTAAGTGCCAATGACCTGAAATTATCCCACTTTATCGGGAATCAATCAATTGCATGCATCGTTTATATCGATCCCCACAACAAGGGGTTAAATCAGTCATGCTCAACCTTTTTTTTAAATAAATGTAAGGAAAGGAGGAAGTGTACCTGGGTTTTGAAGATTTTGAACTTGTAAGTACAGTAATTTATCCATTTAAATAGTGAACTCAATCAAACGATCTGCCCGATTCTGGGCGGAGTCAAGATTTAAAAAAGGATTTACGGACTCGATCAAAGGTGGCTGCCAACTCAACCGTAGGGGGCATACATTAATTACGTGAGCAAAAAATGGGGGGGGGGGTCCACTAAAATCTCATCAAATCTTATTATTCCGGGGGGGTCAATAAAAATCTCACGTCAACTTAAAACGAATTTATAGCGATAATACAAAATAATGAAATTGTTTCACTTCTTTTCAAGTGTCATTTTGCCCGCTGTAAAAATGGCTAATATGAAAAACATTTATTTTGAGAGTAAGAAAAAAATCTCCGTGAGGGGGGAGGGTCCCACCAAATCTCACTAAATTAAAAAAAAAAACAGCTCACGTAATTAATGTATGTACACTAGGGTTGTGCGCTTGCGATTATTGCCAGTTTGTAATTATTATATCTCTCTTGAATCAAAAATAGCTTTCTACGCCAAATTGCCTCATTCACATTCATGCATCGTCTCATACATGCTCTTCTATTAATCTGACTCCTGACATGGCCCGACTCAAGTATCTGATTAACTTTTTCGTGCCATGTCTTCCTCGGGCGTCTCCGACTTCTTCTACCATTCACAGTTGCGTCATATTATATTCTCCTTATACCCCTTTCCTCGTTTATTTGCTCTACCTGCCCAAACCATCTGAGCGTCCCTTTCTTAATCCTACTATGATAAGTACTTGATTTCGAAAGATAAAGAATAACATAGGAATAATCTGACATTATTTTAGTTCCTCTTATGAACTACTATCATTAAACAGCACACTGCATCATGAGGTAGCAGAGGATTGAACCCGCGACGCCAGGATGGAAATAAGACTCTTTAGACCTCTCGAAAATCTAACTACCCGAGCAGCAACACAATACTAAATTGGGCCACGGGTTGTGCATCGCGGAAGTACTTACAGACAACTCTAATAGCCCTATGGCGACTTGGCGTCTAGGCGATAGCTGCAAATATTAATGGTTTTGCGTGTGCATTTTTAATGCAGTCAATGTAGAACGAAAGGGGTGCATTTATAAATAGAATAGGAAATGTAAAGAAAATGAACTCTGCACGAATTCAAAAGTCTGTCATTATGAAATGTACAAGCTGAACTCGCTTTTCTACTACACCAAATACTCACTTTCAAATATTTTTGACTAGTTTTAAATGATTACTTTTTGCTTTTAAAATTTATTTGGTCACACACTCAAAACATTATCGAAGTATATTAATACGGTAATGCCCGTACAGTTCAAATTAAGGAACCCGACGCCGGTAAATCTCCGACGCCACACTGTATGGAAACCGTTCTGACCCGTCTGTGTAAGTGCAATTTTCCACAGAGCTGCTGCCGTAATATTCAACGAGCGATATGCAAACGGAGTATTATTCACGGTCTTAATGTAAGAATGTCTACTATTATATATCTACCTATTAAATATAAGTATTCTGTAGTTCAATGTTAATAGTAGTTAGTTTTGCAAAAGGGTGGTGCCTTATAAATAGTCACCAACACTTAAACTGGGCGAAGCAGAACGAACGAAGGGCCTAGCAGCAAGAACCCGCGGATCGGGGTTTTTACTGCTAGTTATGTATTAATATGGATGTGCAGCAGATGTTAACCATAAAATAGGTGTGGGATGAAGTAAATTTAGATCCGTAACAGGAATCTTGTGTGACACAAAAATGCCTATAAAACTAAAAGGAAACGTGTATACCAGACTACTGTTAGACCCGCGATAATGTATGGCTCAGAATGCTGGACCATGTACAACTCCTTCACTAGGCAACTTGAATCAGCAGAAATGCGAATGCTTAGATAGTCGGCACGAGTGTAACTAAAATATAAGATTAAAAGTTCACGCATTCGTGGTAGCATGGGTGTCACGGAAATAAACAGTAAGCTAGAGGAACGACAGTTGAGATGGTATGGTCACATAAGACGGAGACCACCAGACCACACAGTGAAGCAGGCAATGTCTATGGAGCTTCATCGACAGTCATCCAGAGGAAGACCAAAGAACTCCTGGATGACTCAATTCTCCAAAATCCTACGTAGAAACGGCTTGGATGAAAGCGATACCCAGAACCACCTGAGAACGAGGAGAGCCGACCCCAACAGCCTACCTATAATGAGTTGGGACAGTGCAAGGAAGAAGAAGACTCGATATATTATTATGTGGCAGTTTTCATCAGTCTTCTTAGAAGGAGGGCCATTTTATACAATTTCAATTCGTTCGCGGGCTGCAAGGGGTGGAGTACCCACGGCTTGACAATGTTCAATTTGGAGTCAGTGGAGTCACAAGTCACGAACCTAAAAAAAATTAAATGGAGTTCTACGAATTAAACACAAAAACAATAAATAAAAAAGTCAAGACTTTTTCTGTATTTTATAAAACGGAAACCTTTAAAATGCATCAAACATCTCAACAAACTAATCGCGAAGGGGAATTTGGTTGAAACACGAAATTTTATCTTTACGTAAGAAAAATCTTATTATTGAAGTTATTTTTGAGTGGTCAGTGATTTTTTTCCATCGTAATCTTTATTACGTCGTTAAACTCGATATTATTACGATATCGTGTATGACATAAACATAAATAGATATGTACCCAGAAATAACAATGATGTCAATAATTGTCGTTTTAGGGCCGGTACATTTATTACGTTTTTTATTATTTTGATTGCGTTTTTGAATTTTGGTACAAGGTTTACGGCGTTCATGCTCATATTATTTATCATAATCGACCAATTTCTATTCGAATATAATACATACGTAGTATTTATTTACACATGAAAATTATTTATTACAGGTTATTTTTATCAGAAATATATATATAGGTATTATAACATAAATTTGTGTTAATATTAACAATACATATGAACGAATTCGTCCACCATAACACAGAGACCTCCCTAACATACGTGAAAAACAAAAATTGTATATCTACCCTTTATTCCATGAAATAAAAATTTAAACGTAAAGATGTTTTTGTCGAATTTATTACAGGAAACCTGAAATTTTCTTTCCTCAAAATAGCGTTGACAATTAAAAAAACAATACAAAGGGGCGATAGATTATTTTATTAATGAAGGTCGATCCTTATTGAATTACGTACCAACCATGATTTTTTTTTAAATTTTACAATTAAACTTATTGCGTGCTCCTCGCGGAAATCCTTGCGAGTACGTGCAAACTACGACGTTAGCTTTTATACGATAATAATGGCAAACGCGATATCAGACCGTGTGGCCTAATGGATAAGGCGTCGGACTTCGGATCCGAAGATTGCAGGTTCGAGTCCTGTCACGGTCGCAAAATATAATTTTGAATTTTTTGAAACAGGTTTTTACAAGGAATTCAAAAGCTTTGCTAATTTTTTACTTACCGAATATTCCGAATTCCACGTTCCGTGTTCAAAATATTAGGTAGTAACATAAACCTAGTTGTAACCCCATTTTTTTTAGTATATTATTTCAAAACCCATTAATATTATTATTTTAAAACCCACATACATTATCTGGGTTCAGTATTTAATAAATTGAAACTAATATTTTTTCTCTTTGTTCTAGGGTCCATAAAAACGTCTCTTCTTGCTGGTTCAACGATAAACGTCACGTGGCATCTTGCGTACGCCCACAGAGTAAGTTCTTATTATGTAAAACTGCCACGTAGCTCACCAGCCCGGCTAGCTCAGTCGGTAGAGCATGAGACTCTTAATCTCAGGGTCGTGGGTTCGAGCCCCACGTTGGGCGAATATTTTTTGCTTTCCTTTTTTTTAAATTAACAATTTTTTTTTCTAGGGTGGATTTAGTTTACAAATTTTAGACGAATTGGATCGTTCTGCTTTGGACATCACACCATTTGTTGCCGGATCTAAATTCGTCAAGGATGACGTTACGTAAGTAAAAAGCTATTTTAATTTGTTTCTCCTTTACAGAAAAACAATTTAATATATTTTTGAAGCGACATCTTCAGTTTTACTGTACTGATTGTACTGATATCGTATATCAAAACCTATTTTTAATTCTATCAATAGTGTAATGCCAACAATGTTTTATGTCCATTCTTCTGAATTTTATATTACGAAATAATTCATCGATTCGTCATACAGTGTAATCTATTCATTGCTCACAGATTGTTAAAAAAATTACTGCAAAAGATTTCCAGTTGAAAGGAGTCAAAAGAATTTCAAAAAGTGAAGAGGAAGGTTAGACTTATGCGATCTGGTCACTAAACATAGCTAAAGTCATTTAAGCATGCTTACTGTAATTTTTTTTCACTGAAACGTGCTACGAAAGTCTTCAATCTAGGAGAAATGGGACATAATAACATCTTTTAAAACAATAAACTATTTTATCGACATCCCACACCTCCTGGAATGCCTTAAATTGTTCGTACCACCAAGGTTGTCACCACTTGCTCTGTATTCCAAGTGGCAGAACAGACGTTCTGGCCCAGCATAGTATGACAAGAGGTATGGTGTTGCCAAATGATATTTCTTGGTCTCTGGACATCTTCATCATTGGCCTTGAAGGTTTTAAGAGTAAATTTAAGCAAGAACTCTAAAATATATTTTAATTAATGAAGATAATAATAGTAACACTCAATCGAAAATCTGAAACAGAAAAAGATACCGATACATCTGGGATTCGAACCCAGGACCTTCGGCTTTCCGGGTCACTGCGCTAACCAACGCGCCAATGTATCCCTTTTCGATTCCGTCCTATTTAATTCTTTAATTGTATCATGCTTCGACTGAGAACCACCAACATTTAAAATATATTGTTGCAAAACATTTCATTTATTTATTTAAAGTTATATATGTGTCACATGTATTGTAATAGGGTTACATAAATCTATAAAACTAAAAAACATCAAGCCACCTCCTAGTGAAACTTACGGCCGCTGTTCCCAATCCTACTAATCAATTACTAAGCCAAAATTTTGCCTTAGTATTTGATTAGTGCACAACTACGCTTTTTCCAACACACAAGTATCGCTAAAGCATTTATCTTAACCTAAGGAAGCCGGACTAGTGGATTAAACTCGTTCCGGCCGCCTCAGTTTTGGACTAGTTCTTAAAAGTGTCAACAGAGTAGAAAAAATACCGCGAACACAATGTATGGTCGATGAAATATCACTTTGACAGAAGACACAGTTTCGCGCTCATTTCACTTCTGTTGTATTGCGTTTATCAATTATCATTTTAATTAATATGGATTAAGAAGTTCGGATGCGTGCGGAGCAGAGACGAAAAACGGTTAATTTATGCGCAAAACTATGTCGTTTTCGAATATTTGCCAAGCCAAGTGTCAAGTCCAGTACCTACGGTCAAGCTGACACTTTATTTTATATACGTTTGTTTAAAAAAATATAAAATGTCAGTTTATGGATAAAAATATTTTAAATAAATTACGTGTATTAATAATAAATCCAACAATTAACTCTATAATATTAATTTAACTTCGAAAGTTCTTACTTTGATGTCATTTTATTGTCTATGAAAGTGGGCGAGGCCAGATAACATAAGATGTTTGGGGACAACATAAATCGAGCGCTACCCTACAAAATGCTTGGCTGATAGCGGCCTCAGATGAATCGATGTAAAAGTTAGAAACAGCGGCCGTTAGGCCCAACCCGCCTTAAGGGTTATTTTATGAAAGTACTTAGCAGATGTAAGAAAAGTTGAAATAACATAATAACTTATTTTTTCCAGCGCACAGTCCTTCCAAGTGCGATTACCTTCGGACTTTACTTGCCAGAACTGTACCCTGCAGCTACAGAGGCAGGCAGATGAATGGAATACCAACTATAGATTCTGGTCCTGTGCCGATGTCGACATTCTTACCAGTAAGTTCAATTATGTCATGTTATTCACGGTGTATCAGCACATTCCGTAATACTCAAAATAGTGACATTTTTACTTTCGTCCTTAACTAACCCAGTAGAGGTAATAATCAAAGCTTAAGCTGGAGTACCTGAGGAAAATAATTTCCCGCATGGCCTACGTCATCTTTGGGAGGGTCTTTTTGAGGAGAGGAAGGAGGAATCACAGAGGCCGGTAGATTGTTCCACAGTCAAGCTATTCAACTCAAGAATGAGTAATAGAAATGACCCATCCTCATGTGAAAAATGACAACCATGCACAAATGCTGGCCACGCACTTGGCATGTTTCCCGACTATGCACTGGTGCCGAAGGGATCAATGATGTTAGTTCCTCAAAGCATCTTCTATTAGAATACCTACAACACCAGGACGCCATTCCAACATGAAGCCTGTACCCTAAATCTATCAAATGGTTTGTCCATTTCTGTACAAAGTCAAGGGTTATTTTTCAAGTACTAATGAGATTATAAAAATTCAAGGCACATTATATTAAAAAAATTAATAAAAAATGTTGCACTGGTTATTCATTCAAAGAATAAGTGTGTGCGAATGAAATCGTTATATAAATGGTCCGCTAAAGTATGTCTAATACACCTAGTTCAGTAAAACCAGCTCGTTATCCAAGTAATGTATCCCCACTCAATTAATTTATTAGTCTGAATCATATCACAATTTTCTTTCTTTCCAGAAAAAGAATACCGGGAGACTTGTAGTGGACATGGACGGTACATCCTGGCACGCTGCAAGTGCGACCGCCTGTTCCACGGGCCTCGCTGCCAGTACCGTGAGGAGTGCCAGGAGAACTCGGACTGCGGAGACCACGGTGTGTGTGAGAATATCGAGGCCACATCAGCCCCCTCGCGACAGTGCTACTGCAAGCCGGGATTCTTCGGGGCCGGATGCAAGAAGAGTGAGTTAACCTTAAATAAACATTTAATCAAACAACTCTGCTTGAAATTTGACATAATGCACACAGATTTAGAATTTGTGATTAACGGGTCCGTTCAAAAGTCCGATTTGTTAGAACGTCAAATGTGTAGTGAGTTTTAACACTTAGGTCTTAATACTGTTGGAAAAAACTTAATTAAAAAAATAAAATTACTGTTTGACTGCTGAATCTATATTGTGTTATTGTTTGGCATGTTATACTGCAAATTAATGTGACAAACTAGAGCAAGCTGTGTTGAAGAATGTTCTCCTAAAAAACAAACATTCCAACAAGATTTTGGCATTCTGTGAATGAACATACTCGGAGATAATGTATGATTTGAGTGGTCTTAAAATAACACTCACAAAATGTCACAAACACAGTTTGTATTGCATGATGAACAGCGATATTTTCTTTGCATAGTTTATTTAAATACAAATTTTCATAAGGTTTACATATTTATAAGTACACGTTTTACAGTATAATAATTTGTTATAATATCTTCTTCAAGTTCTGGCAAATTTGTACCAGAAAATTGATTGCATTGCAATTGGGTTAATTTCTTATGAAACAACAATTAGTGTAATTACATTTGTATCGGACAGCAGATGGATGTAACGACACATTTTGTACATACTTTGTGATGCCTTTGCAAGGTTAAATTACACAACAAACTGTGGGACCTTAGTAATAAATTTTTGGCTCTGTGACGCTTGAATTTGTTTAATGGAGGTTCCCATGCAATTCTTTCAGATACAAGAATAACGAACCCTATTTACACATGTATTCGCTGTACAATAATGTACATAGTTAATCTAAAACACAGGGAAGCAATTGGCCCAATCAGTCAGATGTCCAACGACATTTGTAAATCTGTGTTTCATTTGCAAATCCTTACCCAAGGTACCCGGCCACCAAGGTTGAGGAAGCCGGCAATTTTCGATATAACTTCGATATCGGCGTGAGTGATCAGTACAGGGGTGATAATTAAAAAACAAAAAATTTCGACTGGAGTAAAAAAGTTGACATATTATGTAATGTTAACAATGTTATGTCTTTCAAGGATCACCATTCAGATCTAATGCCCTGGATCTCAGTATCTACACTACCAGGGAACTGTCTAAGGACTTCAAACTGCACTGGAGGATTCTTAAGGAAGACAAGGAAATTGAAGTTGTGATGGTCGTCAATGGAACTTCTTACGCAGGTACCCAATTATATTATAACTCTTGTAATGCAGAATAATTGAAGTATGTATTCTAATCAAGTTAAGACTGCCCACGGTTGGACATAATTGAATCTCACTTCATTACTAGTGACTAATTTATAGGCTTTTAATATTGTTTTAAGGTCTGGGATGGCGATCGAGGCATTTGACAGCTGCCTGCAGAAACTTCCCTGTTTTAGGAAGACCTTTGGATGGTAAGATTAATTAAAAATAATGTAAAATAATGCATTATACTCTTCAATGAGTTTAATACTGATTTTTCCATTATTGCTTTTGTCTTTTAGGACCAGGTGCCAAACCTGAACCTGCTAGCGAACCAGAACCTAGTTCTGAACCCAAAGCCGAACCCCACTCAGTACCAGAACCCAGCTCTGAACCAAGTTCCAAGCCAGAACCCAGTTCTGAGCCCAGCTCCAAGAAATCACCGGAAAGTCAGGCGGAACCAAGCGCCGAGCCTGAACCTAGTTCTGAACCAAATTCAACACCCGAACCAAGCTCTGAGCCAGAACCCAGTTCTGAGCCAAGTTCTAAACCAGAGCCAAGTTCTGAACCAGAACCCACAACTGAACCCAGTGCAGAACCCACCACAACCAAAGCGAATAGAACCGATGTTAATAAGAAATATAAGAGGGTTGCTTCTAATACTCCCGGAGGGTTCAACTTCAAAAGGTTTGGCGATGATGTCACAGTTAAAACAAGCATATCCTACAAGGTTTCTAGCAAACAAGGTAAATTAATGACAGATTAATTAAAAATACAAAATGTGAACAAGGCAAACAAAATGTTTTCACTCTTCAAAATAATTACTAAGGTTAATTGAACTCTACTATTCTGAAAATTTCTTCTTATCAATCAGATTAAAAGAGTTTGCCATTTTTGATTCTAGTTTGCTCCTATCTTCTTAAAATAAACTTACTAATCAAAGCTATTGAAGGGAGATAATGACAATATATTTCAGTAGAATGTACAACCAATAATTTACATTCATATACTAGTCCCAGCGTGAGCTTGTACGAACGTCATCGACAATCATCCTCTTTCTTCTCAAATGCTTTGTATCAAAACGATAAAGACCAAAGACACTAGAACGGTGACGTCACTTACAGCCTCTCGATGGGACTAGTATAGGTTGTGTTCCAATATGATTGTAATCTTTGTATCAATAATATAAGCCCCTTATTATGACTGCAAATTTTCTATTTTAATGTAAATTTGTCCAACAAAATATTTTTACATTTCAGGACGCAGAAAGAGGGCCATTAATTTATCAGAAGAAGGTAAGAAACTTATAATCAATATTAACCCCCACAAAAATGCATGAATTTGAACACCCACAAAAATAATTGTGTAACACCCACAAAATGCAAAATTTCTCATTAGATTTCCTAAGGCAGTAACTTTTTGGTTTGACACAGTTTTTTCTCATTCTTGTGGAAAACAGCGACCTATGGTTTATCTGAGTGAATTTAACTTCTATTTACATTATAAATATAAAAGTTGTGAAGACAAGAGGCCATTTGCAAACATTAGAGATTCTTCCAATGGTCTGATGACTTTTGCGCGACCTTTTATATCAAACTACACGCAAAAAGTCAAAATACAAGATTTGCATTACATAAGTTGAATTTCACCAAAAATATCTTATTTCACAAATCCTCTACCCTCCCAAATGAGGTCCACAATAGAAAAGCCAGTTCCAGTGTACGTGATACATCTCGTTCTGTTTAATATTATTATAGTTGATATTTTCTGACAGGACTGGGTCAAAATCAAAATGGTCGAAATAAAACAATACATTTAGGTTTTGAAATTATTGATGATGGTCCGTGGATTTTTGAAAATGCCTTTGGTTGGTTTTCAGGAATATAGAATATTGCCTTTAGCACAGGTGTAATGTACATACACATGCATCGCACTACGTATGGATTTTGTTGCACCAATATAATAATTATTTGTATTTCCCTTGAAAGTATTTAGAATTACTTTTAATATCTTTATAAAGGTGGACGGTTTATTTTGCATGTGTTTTCTTTCTTATTTCTCAGATGAACCAACAGTGAAACCGGAACCTTCATCAGAACCCAACTCCAAACCAGAACCCAGTTCCGAACCTAATTCTAAACCAGAACCCAGCTCTGAGCCCAGCTCGGAACCAGAACCTAACTCTGAGCCAAGTTCGAAACCAGAACCCAGTTCTGAGCCCAGTTCCGAACCAGAGCCAAGTTCTGAACCTAGTTCGAAACCAGAACCTTCTTCTGAGCCTGAACCAAGTTCCGAACCCAATTCCAAGCCCGAACCCAGTTCTGAACCAAGTTCCAGACCAGAACCCAGTTCTGAACCAAGCTCCAAACCTGAACCATCTTCCGAACCCGATTCCAAGCCTGAGCCAAGTTCCGAACCTTCCGCAAAACCTGAACCTGAGCCGACGTTCGAACCATCAAGCGTTAAAGCCGATGCCGAGGGTATAGTATTCCATCAATAATTTTTTTTTATAAAATAACTTGATATGTTTATAACTCTATTTATTAGTTGAGTATTTATTTAGTTGGAAATATTTATTTTTTATAAAATATTACGATGTTGTACATATAACGAAAAATAATATTTTATTAACCTATTGGAGGGAGAAAGAGATAACATCTAACGATCTAACCTTAAAGCACAGCACACTAATAAAACAGTAAAGAAAAGTATTACTTTAGAAAATAATACATAATATTATGTAATGCAAAGTAACACAATATTTTTTTTTATACATAATATGTATTGTTGCTATTTTTGTATGATCTTAAAAATAAAGAAAGGATAATAACAATCAAAATCTGAACAATGCCTCATATTTCACAAGTCATTGAATCCTTAAAAAATAGATAAAACAAACTAAGGCAATGCATAATAAGGAAGTTGAGTGAAAAATATTTTGACTTATAAAAAATATGTTCATGTAGATGACATGCAAACTTAAATACCAGTATTTTTTTTTTTTAAAGATCGCTTTCATAATTAAATTTATTCTACAACTTTGAATATTATTATAACGCCCGGTAAGAAGGGGAGAGTGTGTGACGTCATCTCACTCACTCACTCACTCACTCATCTGTCTCGTGATTTGGTCCCCGTTTGTGTTAAAAATAAGGGAAAATATTTACAAAACCGGGAAATGCATATGGACTAAAAAAATAACTTTAAAAAGTTGTAGTAGTTAGATATTAACTAATACTAATCAATTCAGTTAGGGGAATTTCGAAGAAATTGCACTTTAATGGTTATTTTTAAAGTTTAAAAACACTAAATGTCATTTTTCACTGACCGCTATGTTAGGAACTATTGTAATTTTCGGTGAAAAATTACATTTCGTGTTTTTAAATTAAAAAAAAAAAAACCAATAAAATGCACTTCTTTCGAAATTCCGGTAACTGAATTGATTAGTACTAGTTAATATCTAACTACTACAACTTTTTAAATTTAGTTTTTTAGTCCTACTAAGCATGTCCCGGTTTGGTAAATATTTACCCTTAATTTTCACACAAACGGAGACCAGATGAAGTCACACACTCTCCCGCCTCTTACCGGGCGTTGTCGCGGGCTTAATAAAATTCGAACTTGTAGAATTAATTTAATTATGAAAACGAACATAAAAAAAATACATCATTAAAAAAAGGACTCAACTTCCTTATTGGTATTACAAAATAAAAAGAAGCTTTGCTAATAAAAGATGTACAGATATTTGATTTATTGGATAAGGCAAAATAATATCAAACTTTTGATGGACGTGAAATGGTCATAAGGCCCTTCTTCCAAGGTATACGCAAGTATTCGATATTCGTATTGTGTAATAACTTCACAAACAACTTGTCGTGCACAGTCCGTTCTTTACAAACTGTGCAATATTGAAGTCACCAATCATTACCAATCGTTGTTCAATTTTCGAAATGTTAATACTAGAATGCTTTCATAAGTTCACTCACAATAAAACTGTTTTCAGTTTTATATCCTGTAAATCTTTGCTGGCTATTTTGTTCCTAGCATTGAACTAAAGTACATAGTGCCCTACATAAGTCATGTCATCTTTAAAGTCTCCGCGCAGATGCACGGTGGTAGTTGTCAAGCTTGAGTCATCAAGCGTCAGATACTTGCCTATCCCTGTGGAGGACCTAACTCTATATCCAAAAGATCTGTAGATATAGAAATTTATTTATTACCATAAAAACATTTGCCTGGTTTTTAATAATTTTGGTTGACCAATTTATTTAAGGTTATTTCCCGAAGCACGCTTATACTCCGAAGCATGATTTCAACCCGATGGATTGCACTGATTTGGTTATTGGATCAGCCCGTGGAAAGAATTTCAGAATCATGGACTATTACACGAGAGACAGGTAATTAAACAGAAGTTATGAGTATGGAATAAGTTACAGAAGACATTTCCCTTGGATTAACTAACCTGGGGTGTTGGAATGGTCGATCGATATGAAGTTACCGACCGATTGTCGGTAACTTCTCATCGTTCCTTAGGACAACTGCAGATGGCAAACGAATAGGTGACAGTTTCCAATGACTAAGTGTCCTTAATATATTCAATATCAACTATCGTTTGTACGTTAGCGATCTGCAGTTGTCATATGGAACGATGAGAAGTTACCGACAATCGTCAAAAGTCAAATTTAATAATTGAAACTATTTGAATAATTTATTTGTTACAAGTTAAGTCACCAGATTGCTATTGCTCTAGGAAACACCTCATACTCACACTTTTATTTGGTCCCTCTAGTGTCTTACAATTGCTCTTACGAAATAATAAGTAGTCTTCGGGGGTTTCTCACCATCCTCCCGTTAGCTTATCTACCCTAATAACGAATATTATTAAAAATAAAAATAAAATACTCGCAGTGGTTAGAAAACTCGGCCAACTTATCCAATATATAGCCATTATTAGTAGGTTCGAGTACCGAATTATAAACTCCAACTTAATACATAAATAAACCGTAAATCGTAAATCGAAAATTTTCGTTATTAGGGTAGATAAGCTACTGGGAGGATGGTGAGAAACCCCCTTCCCCTAATAAGTGCTACCTTGATCAGGAAAAATTTTGTAAGATTACTTACATGTCGAATAAAGGGTTTTTTGTTATTTTCAGATCCACTCCTCGAGTTGACAGCTTCTGGGGTGGAAATGATGATCTGACCGGAGCCATGGGCTTTGAAGAAAATGGAGTAACCACCATTGCATTCCGCAAAAAGTTGCAGGTAATCATTTTTTCTATTAGTATATTTTGAAAAAAAAAACAATTTAGGCAATGTGACCATCCATCAACAAAACAAATCTTCTGTAACTAACATAAATATAATGGATCTATGCCTACTCCATACATAGTACAGTCATTTCAGACAAATTTCCTTATAAATTAGAACCAAAAAAAGAAGTTGACAAACATGTCTGGTTAGGAGTTTTTTCAAATATTTTCAGATTATTCGTAACTGGGAATGTTGGTGAATTTTAATTTTTTTAATCATGTAGTATTATAATAATGTAATTTTTCATTGAAGAAGAAGATAATACTAATAAATCTAAATGAAAATATAAAAAAGAACAAGACACAGGGGGTTTCTCACCATCCTCCCAATAGCTTATCTACACTAATAACGAATATTTTCGATTTACGATTTACTAACTAACTAACTAACTAACTAACCATCACGCCGTTTCCCCGCAGGGGTAGGCAGAGAGGACAGACCGCCAAACAACTCGGTCTTGGCACACACTCCTTGCCTCATTCACATTCATACATCTTCTCATACATACTCTTCTATTATTCTGACTCTTGACATGGCCCGACTCAAGTATCTGATTTACTTGGTCGTGCCACGTCTTCCTTGGGCGTCCTCGGCTTCTTCTACCGTTCACATTCGCGTCATAAATTCTCTTTACACTCCTTTCTTCATTCATTCGCTCAACATGCCCAAACCACCTAAGCGTCCCTTTCTTAATCTTACTTACTACGCTCACATCAGCCTTGCATTCTTTTCGGATCTCCACATTCCTCACACGATCATACATGGTTTTACCACACATACGCCTCAAGGATCTCATTTCTACAGCATTCAGTCTACTTTCATCCTTTCTCTGCCATTTCCACGCTTCACTGCCATACATCAGGGTAGGTACCAGTACTCCATTGTGGACTGCTAACTTCGCTTCTGTGGACAACTTTTTGTTGGCTCCAACGGCGTTCAATCCTCCATTAATGGAGTTACCTGCATTCACCCTTCTTTCGATATCCCTATCAGCCTTCCCATCTCTCGTAAACATACTTCCCAAATATACAAACTCATCCACCTGCTCCAAGTATTCATCATTCACAACTATATTGCACACCGTTTTCTGACTCTCTCTTTCAAACACCATGACTTTAGACTTACTTACATTCATCATTAATTCATTCTTCATACATACTTCGTTCATCCTAGACACGAGAGACTGTAGATCTTCTATACTGTTAGCAATCAGCACCGCATCATCAGCATACAACAGGCAACATACTATCAGTTCATTCAATTCCGCGCCCAATCCCGCCCCTTTCAATTCTTGCATACAATTATCCATGTATAGGTTGAATAACCACGGTGACATTACGCAACCTTGCTTAACACCTTTTATGATGTCAAACCACCCCGTAAAACCACCGTTTACCCTTATGCAAGCAACGCTTCCCTCATATAGAGACGCGATTGCCTGTACAAGATTTGTATTCACTCCATACTTGGACAATACCTTCCATAGCTTTTTCCTGTCGACGCGGTCGTATGCTTTTTGTAGATCTACAAAGGCACAGAAAAGTTTCTGGTTTTTTGCCAGAAACTTCTCAGTGAGCATACGCAAAGAGAAAATCTGATCCATACACCCCCGTCCACTCATAAAAGCACCTTGCACATCCCATATTTTATCTTTTGTTTCCATTCTTACCCTTTCAATCAATATTCTACCATACAGCTTGCCGACTGAACTTAGCAAACTAATAGCCCTATGATTCCCACAATCCATGCGTGACCCTTTACCTTTGTATAACGGCATGATCACAGCCCTTCTCCAATCTAATGGCGTGTAACCCTCCTCTAAACACTGGTTAAAAAGTTTGCACAACCATGTGAGAATTATACGGCTATCACCTTTAAAGTAATCGGCAGCGATATTGTCGAACCCAACAGCCTTACCATTCTTCATACATTTAATTGATCTTTTTATTTCATCCATGCTGATTCTGGTAACATTCACTCCGTCGTCGCTCATCCCTGATTCGCCGCTGGAATCACTGTCACCCAGATTGCTTTCAAAGACTTCCCCAAAATATTTCATCCATCTATCTTTTATATCTTCCTCATTCGTCAACATTTTTCCATCTTTTGATTTTATCACTACGATTTACGGTTTATTTATTTATTAAGTTGGAGTTTATAATTTGATACTTGAACCTATGTATGGTGGCTATATATTGGATAAGTTGGCCGAGTTTTCTAACCACTGCGAGTATTTTATTTTTAACAATATTCGTTATTAGGGTAGATAAGCTATTGGGAGGATGGTGAGAAAGCCCCACAGAAAAATAAAAAGGTAACGATTATCATCTAATTTTTCTTACAACTTTGGCAGCTATCTTTTAAAATGATCACAAAGTTCTAAAGAATTGGTTTGTAACTTAGATAGTGTCTCGGATAAAAAATGGAGTTTTATTTATATGAGACACCTATCGATCTTTTCTAAAAGTCAAACGAAAGTGAAATTATATTGGATGCTCTTGTTATTATATAATGTATCCGGGGTAAAGTACAATAAACTAAGTAGGTGCTTCAATATGATAGTACAAGTAAAACAAATTACAGCTTTAAAAAGTTGAACTGATTGTACGGAAAAAAAATTGTTGTCTTCAGGCCACCGAGAACACTGACCACTCCATCGAGAACGACCTGATGCATGTGATCTGGGCACGCGGTCAGGAGCCAGGGCAGTACAACCATGTACCCAAGTCTGGCTTGGAAAAGGAAAAGGCCTCCGAACCTGACTTCTACCGACAGGACGAACTCAAGTACCACGGGCACGGCGCTCAGAGAGGTGTTGCCACTATCAACTTTTATGGTATGACTTTCAATAATTTATTTACTTACCATTTCTAAACTTCTTCTTCTGGTTTTCTAGCATGGTCGATCGATATGAAGTTACCAACCGATTGTCGGTAACTTCTCATCGTTCCCTAGGACAACTGCAGATCGCTGATGTACAAACGACAGTTGATATCGAATATATTAAGGACACTTAGTCATTGTGAACTGTCACCTATTTGTTTGTGATCTGCAGTTGTCCTAATGGTAACTTCATTAGGACAACGTCGGTAACTTCATATCGATCGACCATGCTAGCACCCCTGGTGTCTTCTCCTATTGGAGCTTGGTTGTTAATTTCTACAAACCATCTGTAACTGACTAGATGAAAGATAATGTGGCATTATTAGTACAGTGTACTGTGTGTACTGCTACTACTGGGTGCACTGTGCATGTCTTACTAGGAAATCCTGTGTTGAGAGTAGGTGCAGTTTTCAACACAATTTTATATGACATCACATCACACAATGTTAGAATAAATAAATAAACTAAATATAAAATTAGCAGCCAAGAAACATTGTAGTTTACAACACAATATCACATAAATTAAAAAAAAAAATGTATATGAAAAGACAGTCAACATCGTATCGTCGTAATACTTACGAGGTTTTTTAAAACATCGTTGATGTTTGATGTGTCTGGTGATCTAAGATTTGTTATACAATTTATATTTAGCATAATTTGTATTTTGTCTAATGCACAGTGGAAGTGCATTGTTTAGCTATGTTGCAAAGAATCTTACTTTTCGTTAGCCAATTAATTTTATTTTAACGAAAGGGATAAAAAGGTAAGAGACAATGCCATTTGGATCCAGTATCACAAGCTGTTTGGATAATATCTAATATAAAAAAATGTACTTAACTTTGTGTAGCATTGTTGTATTATATTGCTGTATAATAAAGTAATGTACGATCCTTCAGTACTGGTGTAGAGTTAACTGACTGGGACTGTCCCGTTTTCCCCGGGACAGTCCCGGTTTCAGGCAGCGTGTCCCGGAGACCGGGACCACAGCTTCGGGACACCAAAATGTCCCAGTTTCGGAAAGAAAGAAAGTCGCAGTAGAATTTTTAAAAATATAAGGAAAAGTAGATGTAATAGAATTTTGAACAAATTTTAGAGGCGAAAATGCTAGAAAAACCACAACCTGTGAAAAAAGGATGGACGATGCGCCAAGTTAGTTTATGATTCCTGAAGAAAATTCTGTAACCCCCCACCCCAGGATGGATATGGTTTACAGGAAGTCAGTTTTGTCACTCGGTGTCCCGGTCTTACAACAACTAGGTTCACTTTTTCCTTTCTGTTATGCCTTCATTTTTTAAAAATGTAATTTACGATGTGTTGGGTATTTTCCAAATAACTTATAAGTTTCAGTGATTACTAGATATCGTAAATATTTCGTAAAGATGAAACTTTTCTGATATTCTACTCAATAATAACTAAGCTTTCGACATCTATAGAAAAAAGCTGAAACTACATGAATAATCAATACCCTACACTTTCCTAAAAAAACCCCTCACACAAAAAAGACAGGCCCTGAGCAAAATTATTTCCCAAGGGTTTCGTGTAAGGAATTGCCAAAAAATAAATCTTTCGTAACTTCTATCTTATCTTTCTTCACAGAGGAAGTTAGTCGAGGAACTTCAACATCCGGAGAGATCGGAGAACTGGCTGACGGGAGATGCGGAGGAGAATGGAAGTTACCCCGAAACTGCAACGTAGCAAAGGGGGAGTGTGAGTATGCAGCCTCTTGGGAGTACCTGGGGGCCAAGAGGGGCAAGGACGGAGTTCGCTTTACCATCCACACTAAGGATATTATTAACAAGTGGACCGGGATTGGATTCAGTGATGATATGAAGATGGTAAGTCATTGTTAATAGCATATTTTTATTTCAAATCAAATATCAACACCATGGTTCCCCCACTTATTTACAGTATACTGTACTAGGTACCTTCAGCTTTTGGGAGCAGTTGGAACTCTAAATATAATTATATTTGGCATGTTTATGTTTTATGTTTTCAGTCCCAAACTGACGTAGTTCTAGGATGGATAGAAAAGTCAGGGCGACCATTCCTCATGGACACGTGGATCAATGGATACAGTCCGCCCAGTTTGGACACCAGCCAGGATATATACGATGTTACTGGTAACACCAACGATGGGGTGACCACTCTTGCTTTCACAAGGAAACGTGCTACTAATGATGCCAGGGTAACCATAAAATTAATATTTTAATTTTATTTAAAATGATGTTTCTTATGAATGAAATAGCCCTTGGAAAATCTACTAAATTTAGTCCTAGGCATCATCAGATTAAAAATAAACTTACATATACAGGGTGTCCTGAAAAGAGTGCTGGATTTTAATTTTGCACTATTTTTTATTATCTATAAAGAATTTATTTCATTCCTTAAGAATTATGAAATTATCTTGTGAAGAAGGATCAATTGATATCCCCTCACATGGATATTGAATGGTTAATTTCGATTTAATTCAATAAGTATTGAATCTTGGAAAAATTCACTCCCTATCTCTTGTCATATGTACTTAAACTTCTTTTCTCCCTCAGGATCTCTCGTTCACGGACAGCAAGTGTCTTTACCTGATGTTCCCAGTGAAAGGAGGCGGCTATCACGAAGTTAGCAAGAAGACCAAGAAGCACACCGCCATTCCGGCCATTTCCTCCAGACGTGTTTGCATCAAGTCTTGCGGACCAGGTAACATACTAGATTTTGTCTTAGAATAGTTTTTATTTGTAACTTATTTTTACAAACTCGTTCCTCACACTCTCCCCCTTTGACTCTCCCTCTACCATTCTCCCCCTCCCACTCTCCCTCTCCCACTCTCCCTCTCCCACTCTCCCTCTCCCACTCTCCCTCTCCCACTGACCCCACCCAGGAATATCTAATGATTTCCCAACTTTAATGTTAGTTTTAAGAATACTTGTAAATGATATAGATGAATCGAAACCGGTAATGAAAATTAAAAGTAATTATCAAAAGATGAACAGTCAACATTACTTTGCATGACTTTTTTGGAATTTTCTTCAAAAATGTTTTTGAATATTATTGAAAATCAATGGCAAGGAAATAGGAATTAGTTCTATAAATTGGCTAAAGTTTTTTAAAAATTGTTGTGTTACTCACATCTCCCATGAGGGGGTGACTTTGCAACATTTTGTATTTCCTGATTATTTCATTGGATACTGAAAATTGATGTAATGTGATGAACAAAATATTTTAATCACCATTCTTAGACCATTAGGCCGTTCTTAGTCCTTCTTTATAAAAAGTGCAAAGTAGCCCCTGTTCAAAATAGACAATTCAGTACAGTTCATAATTTGAATGCCAGAAAACCAATATGCTTTTCTGAAAGTGATCATTATTTTCACAGAATTGGAAGAATGGTTCCCATCTTTTGCTCCGAGTAATCATTTTGCTGATAATGCCTCTTATATTCGCAGAACTGGAAGACATCGTTCCCACGGAGCCCAATATCCCCGGTCTGTCAGCATACATGATGAAGGTGAAGATAGTGAACCTGGCAGAGAACTACAATGCCCCGAAGAAGGGGTCTAGGGAATTCGAAGACCTGGCCAACACCATTGCCAAGAGCTTCTCTGGAGTACTGGACAGCCATGCCGGATATCATAAACTCTCTGTTGAGACTTTGGAAGAGTGAGTTGATTGACACACTATTTCGTAGATTATATTTTTTTACAATTTCATACTTCCGAAATTATACGTTTCTGAGTCTGCTGCTAAGAGTTGCATTGTAGTTCTGATATATTATGTGTGTTGTTCAAAGAAAGACATATTTTCCCAGGTTGTAGATGATAACTTGGTAAACTAACTAACCAGTAATTTAACCAGAGGGTTAGGCAGACAGGATGAACACAACCCTGCTTTTTCACAAGCTCCTTGCTTCATTCACATGAATACATCGTCTCATTCATGTTCTTCTCTAATTCTGACTTGGCATGACTCAAGTATTTGATTCATTTGGTCGCATCCCCAACTTATTCTACCATTGTCAAACTCCTTTCTTCTTTTATCTGGTAGTTTTCTTTATTTCGTTTTCTATTTGTAAAAGCTGATTTGGGCGGATAATCTATTTATATAAAGAAGAATGTCTGTGACGTGAATCTACAGTATTATTCTGAAGTTTGATGAAAATTTGAAAACACTAGACATTCAAAACAAGAGGAAGGTCACTGTCTTCATTAGATTTCAAAAAGCTCTTTTTACAGCACAGACAACGCCGGAGTCTTCTTCACAATTAACATTTGAATTTATTTCTATATTTTCCCAAATAATAATTATTTTAATTCATTACAGCCAAGCCGGCAATCAAATCCTCGCCGAACTTCTTCTGCAAGTGGACGAAACCAATGAATTAGAACCTTCGATCACCGCGAGGACTCTCGGAGCATCGGTAGGTGGCATCGGTGGCTCCAGCAAGGGCGCCGATAGCAAGGCCGATAGCAGCAACGTAGTTGGGAACTCCACCAACAGATGGCAGCAGGCATTCAGAGACACCTTGCTTAGCGGAAGGGTGGGCGCTCTAAATGTTGATCCAGAGTTCTTCGTTTTTGAGCCACAGGGATGTGAGTTAAATGCATAAATAATAAATTTCATTTAAATTGTATACATTCTCAAGTTACAAATAAGCTGACAAATATTAAAAATTCTCCTTGTACTATTATAATTGTGTGTGCCTCGCAGTAGCTTGTGTATACCTAGCAGGTATAAATTCCGATTGTGTGACATTTTAATACAAAAATAAAAATAAAAATTATCATTAAAAAACTTTTTCTCACTTGCACAATGATGGAGTACTTATTTAGCAGGGAATAAGGTTGGCTTCTACAACGAAATTTGATATTATTTACAAATGTATTATATTAATTGAGTAAATGAGAAAAAATCAAAAGACATTGAGTGACAGAGGCATAATGAAGACCACCAAGATGAGACTTGTCCGGGTGTCGATTTTCCCATATTTCTATGCAGTCTGGAAACGGTGTAGAAGCAAGCAAGAAAGCAGATAGACGCCCTCGAAATGTGGTGCTGGAAAAAAATGCTCAGATTTCAATGGACAGCCAGACGCACAAATGTTTCCTTTCTGGAAAAGCACTAAACATCTATCTAAGATACGTATCTTAACATACTTTGGAGAAGTTGCTCGCCAAACTGAGTTCTCCAACTTGGAGAAAGTCATAGTCCCGGTTGCGAGCCCGAATTGAATTGCATTTTCATGAAAGCTTGTCACAATAAAATAATGTTTACTTTATTTGTTGCAGTGGTCTCCACCCTACCAGTGGAAGAGTCGGATTCCAGTGCCCGCATGTTCTTTGGTCTGTCCGAAACTAAACTCTACATAGTCCTCGGTTGTGTCTGCGCATTGGTCTTTGTGGCTATCGTACAGGCTGGTTGCACCATTTACAAAAGCGCCAGGACAGTGCCATCTGTGAACAAGGTGAGAAACTAACATACATTATTATTTGACAGATGCATCTCCTTCCCTTGTCCTATTCTGGTCGGGATGTCCAATTGCAGCTCTAAAAATGGTAACCTTTTTACCGGATGTCATTGTCCGAACCATTTGCAGAAGAAACTATTTACTAAAAAACAATGTTGCTAACCCTATTGAGATATTCTATAACTACTGGAGTGTTCCCCAATAAGATCAATTACAGCCTCGAGCTGCAGGAAATTTCGAAAATAAGAAGTAACTTTATAAAAACTTAACCTCCAAATTTTAATATGGAGACATATAAACTATTATAGTTTTAGAAAGCCATTGAATGCACCTGTATTTGACCGCTTATCCCATATTTTTAGGATACATAAAATAAAATTTATAAAAGTTTTAGAATATCTCTTCAATGCAGATGTTTGTAAATTGGCCAAAATCTGGCCAAAAACGCTCCAGTTGTTATAATGTATTAGTAGTAGAGAGTAAATTATATAATTAGTAATGGCCCTGTTTTTAGATTCAACCCATTTACTTTCTCCAAATATTCAAAACTGAAGTTATTGAAATTTTAATGCTTTTTACATTATAATATTTTTTTTGTTTATTTATTTGCTCTGGGTAAAGCTACCGCTGACAGACCCTAAAGCTATGCCTTCAGGCCAACAAAGCAAAGGAACACACAAGGTGAATAAACAATTCTCATTAATAAACCAAAAAACTTCACCAAACATCTTACGCAATTTGATGTTTTGGTATACCTATTATATCCTACCAATTTGGTGATCTAAATTTTGAGTAAGAAATTAAAAATTCTTATTATTTCGGTAAAAAAAAATTCAACTTAACACTAGACACAAAACCTATTATTAAATGTCTATTTTTGGTTAGTTTTTGACATTGAATTTATATTAAATTTTGGTGGAGTGATTTTTATTAGTTACTTAACAATATTGTGTTTGTTGTATAATAATAATGTTTTGCGTTGTACAAAAATTGTTTCCTAGACTCTATGGAAAGGTTTACATGTGAAGATAGAGCCTTAAACTTCCCTGGCAGATTAATTATTATTTCAGACAAATGCAGTTTTATTAGAAATCATATAATTATAATATAAACAATGTATTGTTTTTTCTAAAGGATCAGCTGATTCCCAATGCAGCCTGGAAGGATTACTCCGTAGCCAACACAAATTATGCCTTTGAATCCTTTGAGAATGAAGAAAAGTTTAACGGAAGCACCGCAGGAAGAGATAGGTACGTTTTAATTAATTCACTCCGCTCATAACCACTAGAGGACAGAGCAATTTAAATCTTTTTTCTCGGAAAATTTTTGCACAAATTAAAAAAAATCACACCTCCGAATTTGAATATGGAGACATACAAACTGATTGTAGTTCTATATAGCCATTGGAAGCAAGTTACAAAATTTATTTTTTAAGAAAAAAATAAGGAATTAGACCATCTTGGAAATACATAATATCATTTTGTACTCATTGGTTTTGTTGTGGCGATAATTATTTTATTACGATATTGTGCTCCTTCACAGAGATGCAGTGGAAAGTGATTGGTCATCCTTTTTCCTTGCATACCTTGTTATTTCCTACACATACTATTTACCTAATTCCAGCAAACACTATTTTGTCTTGTTTTCATTTTTAGTATTTACAGTCCATTACAAGGCATCTGAAACTGTAATTCATAAGCAGTTTTGGATGCAACAGTACAAAAAAAAAACCTGCACAAAGTTATCTGTTCCCAGTAAGCCAATTTTTTGGTATTTTTGCCATCAGTTGAACATTTTTCTCACACACTTTACCAACTGTGCCTATAATCATTAATAACCTGTGGACTACTATCACTGTAATTTTTATTTCATGGTTAAACCATTACAAAGATTTTTTTGTGAACAAAAAAATGCCTCATAATGTAATTGTTTTAAAGTCCAGTCAAGTACAAAATAACCTAATTTGTTATTGATATTGTTATTGTTTGACAGCCGGGCCAGCACCATGCCCGCTGGCAGCAATGGCCACCCGCGCCACACCAACGGCAGCAACGGAAACAACGGGAACAGTCGGGGGCCCCCTCCCCAACACTCGCAGTACCAGGACACCCGCTCCCTGCAGAGGCCTAGAGCTCCCGCGGCCTACAAGTAACTAACCTAAATAATATAATATGTAATAAGGGGGCAAACTGATCTACAGAATTTGGCACCCCAAGAAATATTTATAGATTTGATTGCAAACTCTCGTTCTCTCATAGAAGAATCCCTAGAAATCGCCGTACTGTTCTGGACTTAGTTTGGGCATTTTATTTTGTCTTAAATGGAGTTTAAATAAATTAAAAGACACAAATTTGCACCTTATTCCCGAGTGGATGATATTTTCAGTGCAGTCCCTTTAACAAGATGATATTCGTATAATTTTTTCTAAGTGACCAGCTCAGATATGGGGGCTACATAAAATCCAGAAAACAATCCATGAAATCATTGCATAAAAGCCAGAGTCAAGTTAGCTTTTCAGAAGCTGGGCATTCTGTACATTAAAGGGTCCGCAGATACTGTAGTTAGTACACAACCACTGACCCTGTACGAATTGCAATTGCGCCGCGCTGTTGAATTTGGCAGTCCCCTCTGCTCCATCGTATAATCAGGGTCTCTTCGAAATTCGCAATAATAAATCCCTTCCTAAAGCCCCTACCTTAAAACTACATTACTGCCCAACTGGGTGGTGATATATATAGTTCCCCTGTCTTCATATCTAGATGTTTAGTGAATACATTCTGTTGCCAAATCTCTACATAACCTAAAAACTTATAACTTTTTTCTAGTTACCCGTCCGCCAACGAACGAGCAGCTTACTCCCTGCCCCGCCAGCCAGGACAGGGCAGGCCTAGGCAGCCCCACCAGCATTCCCAGCACACCCAGCCACGGGATCGGGACCGCGAACATTCCCAACAACGGGACCGCGAACATTCCCAGCAACGGGATCGCGATCATTCCCAGCCACAGCATCACCCACATGGGGCTCAGAATGTCAATCCCGACTTCTATTTCATGCCATCGCAGAGGAAGTACGAGGGAGAAGTGGTTAGGGTTTACGTTGATTATAACAACCAACCTAAATAGTTAAAAAAAACGAAATTATTGATCAATAGAAAGTATTACCAAAACAGTATATATTGTGAATTTTTTTAACCCTTGGAAAATACATGTGACATAATGTACATTATATGCGACATATAAAATAATGAATAGTTGTTTCTACAGTGGAAATAATATGTGCTTTTGGGGCCAGTTTTGAAGGAACTTGATGTTTTATTGCTAATTATGAGTAATATCACAATTTCAATTGGCTGTAAAGTTACATAGTGACACAATTAAAGGTACTTTTGCGTATCTCGTCGATATGTGTTCCACTATTAGGATGCAAAAATCAGTGCGGGTAGACCGAAGTTTGTAGTTTCTGGTCGTCAGCATAGAATGAAAATTTCCCAATTGTGTTTTATGTTAAATCAAAAATTTCATCAAAATTTACCTAGGGTTTTTCCAACTTAATTCCCTTTTTAAGCCACTTGGCCCTAAATATCACTTTTTAGTCTGCTAACTCAAGCAATAACAAAATTTATCTGTTAACTATAACGGTAGTTATGAAAGTTTATAAGATGACATATATGACAAAAATCATTCGAAATCTTTTAATTTAAAATAAAACAATTACTTTGTATACACCACTTTTAAAAAGTGCGTAAAAGTGTTATGTATGTTTTCAAATCTGTACATATTTCATATACAGTGTACATTTTTTCATTGGAAACCTACATACATTTTCCTAATTATCCACAGATGATATATGACAAATTTTACGTAGTACTTCTTGCATTTTTAGCAGACTATAAAGTGGGTATTTTTGGGTGCTAACTAAATTATTAAATCACAAAGAATACCAAAAAGAAATAATTCACACTTCTGTGATGGTGATGTCAATGATTCTTCATTATTACTTAAATTTTTTGAGCTGTGTACTTAAAAATTGTTCCCCTAAACAATTTATTCATCTTCCATGACTTAGCACATCGACCCTTTGGAATAACAAGGTTCCATCTGTTGCGGAAATGTCATGCGGTTATGGAATCTATGGTAAGCTACCTTAGAGTTCATTATCGTATGACATTAAAGCAACAGATGAAACCTTGTTATTCCAAAGGGTCGACATCTTGTGTGCTTTTGATCGATATGCTGTTTTGGTAAAACTTTAATCTTCATTATGTTTAGCAATAAAATAATTATGTTGTGTATGTTATTAATATGTGACTGTGCAATGAAATTCATCGAATAAAGACAATTTAATTTAATTAATTGTAAGAGAAGTTTACAACGAAGTAATTACAAATAATTGTTAATGAAGAATTACCTTAGTTATAAGTACTTAATGTTTGATCAAATTATTATCTTATTTAATTTAAATATGTTTTTTGAATAATACTATCTTTAAGGTAATTGAAAATGGATTTGTGCAAGTAATTTCTTTAGAAGTATTTGAGCCAATATAATTAAATCTTATTTGAAATAAGATATTTATCAATAGAGGAAATTATTCTAAATTCTATTGTAAATAATATAAAATTATTGTAGGTATACTTTTTTTATTCATTTAATGCCAAGGATTTAGAAATGATCTAAAACAAGATGAATTTAGCAAGTATAAAGACATATTCTGTGGATAAGTAAATAGATATTATTTTAATTAACAAGCTGAAAAGAAACAAATATTATTAATTCGTAATAAAATTTAAAGCTGTTACCACACGCTATGTAAATAGGCAAGTCATTTTAAAAATGCGCACATTTGAATGTATTTGAACGGTATTGTAACCAAATAGTATCATAAATTTTTTTTTACATTAGCTTCACACGGGAGGCAGCAGGGGAAAAAAATTCTCCCGGGGCCTGTGTAGATGCTGTATTTTTGGAACTAGTTTAGAAAACCTGTCCGCTGTCCCGGCAGAAGCCTGAAGAAACTGGATTCTTAGCAACACTTATCAATTATATTTAACACCATTTTCACCTAGCATCAAAACATACTAAAATTTAAATTTAGATTTGTGATTCAATACAATGTTCTTTTTATGATTTTATGTCACAAATATGTATTTAACCTTTCAGAGATATAGGGTTGGGATGCAATGGGTTAAAAAGGTTTCAATTAAATTTGGGAGAAATATAATTTTTTGACCCTTTCAACATAAATGACCAAACAATAAATATTAATTTGGGCGAAGTAATGTGAAGGAGGTTTTTTTTCGCCAACATTATTTGCCCGTTAGTTGTCATAAATATGAATTGAACCCTTCAGAGATATAGGGTTGGTATGCAATGGGTTAACAAGGTTTTTATCAAACTCGGGAGAAATTTTTTTTGACCCTTTCAACATAATTGACCAAACTCCACAAAAATATTAATTTGGGCAAAGTAATGAAAATGAGTTTTTCTTCGCCAACATCATTTACCCCTTAGTTGTCATAAATACGTTTTTAACCCTTCAGAGATATGAGGTTTGGATGCGAAGGGTTGAAAAGGTTTTTTTATCAAACTTGGAAGAAATTAAATTCTTGACCCTTTCGAAAAAATTAATATAAAAAATGTTAATTCATGGAAACATAATATAAGCAATTTTTACCATTTTTCTAATACTCATAATATTTTTAGTATAAAGTATTGTTTAAGACCCAACTTTTTTAAATTTTACACCGGCATTAGATTGGGTATTTATAAAATAAATAGTTGTTGATTGATTGATAAAATATTTATTCTAAATTCTCCATTGGATAAATTCGATATATTATTTATAATTTACATATGTTATTTTTTGTAATAGTTTTAAGAGCTATATAAATAAATGCTTTTATTAAAATATTTTTAGTCAGTTGAAATAAATAATTATATTATAAGATACAGAACTTTAATTTTATAAAGTAAATTTAGCATTTCAGCATTGATTTTTGGTTTTTTTTTTATGGTCCACTGCTTCATTAGATCTTGAAGGAGGAATTTTATAGTCAACTCCACGGTGTTTACGTTCAGCTATGTTAACTGCTCAATGCAAGCTGCGTAGGAAGGTACTCATGATATGATTGATTGCTCATGTTGATTCTTTGGATATGGATCCAATGTCTTAAAGTTGGTAAATAAATGTTTTACCACACAATTTTTTAGAATATGGGCCATCTCAAAATGGTTTAGAAATATTTTATATGTTAACCCTTAGATCACAACTGTCTCAAATATGAGACACACCATAAATGCCTATGGCTCATATATGATACATACCAATTATGTCACAAATAAATATTATTTTGGTGAAGAAATAAATAATTAACTAAGGTTTAAAGTGTCCGTGTTGAAATGTATGAAATTAGATAATATTTATTTTAAATTACTCAAAAATGAATCTGTTCTTATATTATTGTATTATAATGTTTATCGACAATTAACAGCCAAATATATCATGTATAGGTTTCTTATATTTCAAGTCTACCTCAAGGATTTACAGAGTGTGTTCTGAAATTGATAAATATTGAAATATTATAAAAGTCTTTCAAAATGCTTTTATATTTCTTGCTTTCTGTAATTAAAGGCTTACAAAATAAAATATTAAAAAAACCCATGAAATATATTATACACATAACATCACAAATAATAATGCCACAACTTTGTACTTCTAGGTACAAACTTTTCACTTATATATAAATTAATAACGCAATTTTGCAAAACATTTTCCACAAAATATGCAAGCGTTGTACTAATTTAGAATAATTACATAATATATACATTTATCAAATATCTTTGTGTTTTAAACGTAAATGAACATAAATATTGTATGATATTATTATTATATAACCCTTTGTTGTAAATATACACCAAGTGAAATGTAATTATTTGAAAAATAAATAGGTCAGTAAATAAAAATGAGTTTTTTTTCATTATGTATGACATTTATAATATTTGTACTTACTTACTAGATTTATGCTCGAAATTATAATATAGATATAATATAGATTCAATAAATAATAAAAAAAAAAAAAAAAAAACAATTCTGTGCCTCTACCTCCTTCAACAACTGCCACTTCTTTCTGTTGCCTTCTCAGAAAGGTCTCATCCTAAATGCCAATTGAAATTGTAGGTGCTGGTCACAGTAAAGTGAACGGATACTGAAGAGACGGTCAGCCTTTTTCGTACAAAACTTCAATTTGTATTTGAGGCTAAAATAACTAACCAAACAGAATAATTATTTTTAATCTAAAGGTATTGCAAATATCTAGTAAAAGTAAATGCTACTTATTTGGGATTTAAATTACGATAAACAGGCCAATATATCATAATAATCCAATCCAAATCCAAATAATAATCCAATTTTGCATGATTTTAATGGCAAATTTAACATTTTTTTGAGTTAATTGATACGAATAAAAAAAAAATTATCTTGCTGTACCTACTTTTTTAATTTAATGTAAATAAAATAAAAATAAAACATTGTGAAGTTGAGATTTTTTGTGTAGAAATTTTAATTTAAACACAACAAATTTGTCTTCCAACGTAAATCGGTCGATAAGAAATCACTCCTTCAATCATTTTTATTTTTTATTTTATATTTCATCAAATTCGAATAGTAGAGTAAATATTTCATCAAATTTGAATATAGAGTAAATAAAAAAAAAGTAATCATTAGCCCAAAAATAATCGCCAAAGTTGCTTCTAAAACCATTTATATTGGATTTAAACACACAAATAATAAATAAAGTAATGTATGTGCTCCGTTCTAAATATTTGCCATAAATTTACTACCTTTGGTTTACTACAATATTGTATTGATATTTTATTGTGTATTTTTGTTTATTGTTCTTTTTATTCCTGTTGTGATGGTATCTTTTATTAAATTAATTACCTCTCTTCTTCATTTTTGTATTGCATTGTACATTTGAAATTAATAATTTTGATTATTCAAGTTTTATGAATTCAGAACTGAAATCCATTTTATAACTCATCGAGGTTACTGTGTATCAAGATTAAAAGTAATAAAAATAAAATATTTCCAAAATATAAAAGTTACATTACAAATAAAAAATTACATATTTAACAAAAATGTCAGAAAATCCCAAAAATTATCACAACAGCAGATGACCGAAAATCATCAAAACATCCAAGAATGACCAAATTGTCCAAAAAAATAACCAAAAGTGAAAGGCAATGAATTGGCCAAATTTACGATAAACATCCGTAGGTTATTTATTTCAGCCGTTTTAGTCACATTGGGTTATTTTTGTAGCAATAGTATTTTTATCACTTGCTAACATTTTGAAAATATTTTTCCTATCGAGCTAAGGCTAGATGCACGTCCAAATATCGTCCACATATAAAAATGAAGGTTGCAAATATTGGGATATATTGAACATTCTAAAAAATTAATTAATATTATGTACCCTTACAGATACTCGAAATTAACATACATTATTCGTCACAAATATTCCACATACCTACTAACCTGTGTAGGGGATACCGATACTAATATATTATTTATTTTTTAAAATTATTTATTGGCTCGCCAACAGAATACATATTTACAGTAATTTACATTTATGCATGGTTGTAATGATGTTTCTAGTTATAGGTGAGCACAGCATTCATCTCAATATTCTTTGTGGAATAATGATTTGTTAGTTACAATTGTAATCAATTCATGTACAAATATGTATATAAAAACAAGGAGGAATCGAAATCAGTTATTAGGAAGAAAAATCCATATATACTTACAAATATAATATACATACATATACACACACACATACACACACAAATATACACACATAAGCATATGTGCATAGAATGTGCACATTGTACGCATATATGCGTACGTGCGTGTGAATACATGTACGTACACTTGGATATACAAATACCGTTATTGTGGAGCCAATGTAGTGATTGGTAAAGAAATTAAATAATAAAATGGCTCAAGTGAGGAGATCATCTGGTATATGTATGTGTAAGTTCCTTCTGAAGGTATTAATTGAGTTGGAAATATATCCAAGTCTTTGAGATTGCAGTATTTATTATACAATCGAGTCATTCTCGATGTTGGTTTGAAAAAACTTGTATTACTACGACAACTGTCGATCCAAAAGGTTACCGGGTTTCTTGTGGATTTTGGCCTCGTATTGATTAATTTGATTAATTAAAGATGAATCATACACATTGTTAATGATTTTAAACAGAGAGATTATATCTGATATGTTTCTTCTTTTGGCGAGTGAGACTTCTCTAAAGTGAGTAAGGGGGTTTCTCACCATCCTCCCAATAGCTTATCTACTCTGATATGATAACGAATATTTTCGATTTACCGTTTAAGGTTTATTTATTTATTAAGTTGGAGTTTATAATTCGGTACTCGAACCTATGAAACTGGCTATATAATGGATAAGTTGGCCAAGTTTTCTAACCACTGCGAGTATTTTATTTTGAATAAAATTCGTTATGTTATTAGTGTAGATAAGCTATTGGGAGGATGGTGAGAAACCCCCTAAGTTTTTCAGCATAGTTACCGAGATTGCGATGTACTCCAGATTTGTAAGCTAGAATTCTTAAATATTGTTTTTTTAACGGACTTCACTTTGCTGCCCAGGATGTATATGTGGGGGTTAAAGATGCTGAGAGAACAACACACGTTTAAAACAATAATATTATGGTATCATTCATTATTTTTCTAAATGATGGTAAAGTCAGAATGATAAATGGCAGTGCTCGTAGTGGGAGAGGAAATTGGTTTCCCATTAAGGGATATATCGAGTGTTATGTTATGTGGATGTAAGAGACCAAGTGGCAAAACAACGATGAGAGGGACCCAATTATATTTTTAGAAATATTAAAATGTTATAAAATAACACCGGGAAGCATAAATGTCTGGTACATTTGTATGACATTTCGAAATTTCATATTAGTAACCCAGAAAATATAAATTTTTATTTTACTATAATTAATAATTTACTATAAGTTTCTCGACATTTTAATAGAATTTGTAGTGTTTACATATAAACAAAAATATTAAAATGCTATAAAATAACACCGGGAAGCATAAATGTCTGGTACATTTGTATGACATTTCGAAATTTCATTTTATTAACCCAGAAAAGAGCAATTTTTTATTTTACTATAAGTTTTTCGACATTTTAATTGATTTTGCAGTGTTTATGAGTTATCTGAGTATTGTACCGCATAGGGAGTTGGACTCCTATTCCGAAGGCCGCGGGTTCGAACCCGGCGTGCCCAAATGAATTTTATTTAATTGATTTGTATTATTTCACAATTAATTATTTTAAAATCATATATTGTATATTTGCGGCACGTTCCAGAGTAAAAGATACTCTTAGTATCGCCCTGATGTAAGACCACCATTCAGAATTGAAACGTTGCTTGAAATGGCTTTAGCGGTGTTTAGTGACTAGATCTGAATAGACAGGTACTTCCCCAGATTCCTCTTCCTCGTCTCCTTCCCTTTCCCACTTACCTTCAGTCTAATAACATACCCCAATTGGGGATGCCATAGTCTCACTGGCTCCAGAAGGGAGCAGTTGGGACTCTTTTGAGGTATTCACTATAACTGCATACTCAACTCAAATTTAGATTTTTCGGAGATGTCTGACTAATGAACTAATCTATCGATAAAAAATGAGGGTAAAGTGTGAATAAGCCGCTACACTTTTAATAGGCATATATTAAAAAAAAAAACTACTCCTAGACTTTTTTCGTTGTTTGTTTTTGGGGTGTTATGCCGTGTTGTGCTACCTCCTTCTTTAAATAAGCACACACTTAACACAACAAATTCACATCGACGGATCTGCCGAATCTGCCCTGATGATGGACACTGCAACGCTGTCCGAAACGTCGGCTAAAGAAGGAGGTAGCACAACACGGCATAACACCCCAAAAACAAACAACGAAAATGCTTTTGGCCGTGAAAATCTAAAAACGTATCACCTCTAGACTTAATTACCACAAGACCCTTCGGTTTCAGGCGAAAAAGGCGGAAAAACATGCATTTACACTTTGTCAATTAAGAGTAGAAAATATAAAAACAGAAACTAAAAAAAAATTGTAGGCTGGCAACACCAATTTCACTGTCAAAATGACAATAACACTGTTTATTTAGAATACTGTAACGTTTTAAAAAACATTTTTTTATTCGGTTTTATAGTTTTTTTTAGTTAAAAACAATTTTAATGCACTTTGTATAAATATTTTAAAACATGTACCTATCCGTGATAAAAACATGTTTTAAGTATGATTTTATTTCCGTAGATATGCAATATTGTCAGCTATCATAGGTGTATTTTTTTCGAAAATATTCGTTATTAGTGTAGATAAGCTATTGGGAGGATGGTAAGAAACCCCCTAAGATATTTGATTAATTAAAGATGAATCATACATCTTGTTAATGATTTTAAGCAGAGAGATTATATCTGATATGCTTCTTATTTTGGCGAGTGAGACTTCTAATGCGCTTTGTATAAATATTTTTAAACACGGATACATGTTTTAAGTATGATTTTATTTACGTAGATATACAATATTGTCAGCTATCATAGGTGTATTTTTTTTCGCAGTTAATTCAGAAATGCTCAGGCGAATTGTCAAGGAGTGCGAAACAACTGGGGGTAAATTCGAAACTCCAGGCAAATTAAAAAAGGGTTTTCACTCCGAAACCTATAGATAGTTTTGACATCAGTGCTATTCGTCGTAAGGTACATTTTTTTAGGGGGCACTTTTTCAAGCCCAGGCAACGCTGGGTACTTCAGCTAGTATTAAATAAATGTGAGCAAATTCTAAACTGCTATTCATGTTACTACAATATCGTTATTCTTCATTGTGTTATCACAAAATTGCAAAGGGATAATAAATAGATCATGTACAATTCTAATTTTGATATCAGTGGATTATATTGCAGTGAAAAAATATTTTTCCTACTTTTTTGTGTTTTTGTTGTTTTTACAAAATTGTATGTTACACAGCTTTATATTTCCACGGTGTGTTATAATTTTATTATTGCCATTTGAAGAACAGTGGCGCCCTCCCATGTTTTCTACTCTCATTTGACAGACAATAAATTCGATTTTTATTCAAAGTTACAAATTTCCCTTAAAGAACGTTATCTTGGACGCCATTTTTTTTTGTATGGATTTGACATTTGCGAAGTTTTGTTTCAAACTAAATACACCTGAATTACTTAATTTACCCAAACTAAGAACCAAATAACCTATTTTGTGTACGTAGATAGTTGTTTCTTGTATTAATTGTTGAAATGAAGTGTAATTTTCATAATCTGTGTTGTTGAAAGCCAGCATACAAAAAATATATTTTTTCAATACGACGTAAAATATTTGACAGTTCTCACCTTTTTTACGAATTCAATTTTTATAACATTTCTTTTGTGATATATTACAAAAATTACATCAAAATAATGTAGATAAAACTAGCTTCCTAATAATCACTCAAATCTGTGCTTTCCACAATTGGATTTATATAAAAAACAATGAATAAATTTAGACTTCGAATATGACAGCGTTCATATTATCAAGCGGCAGCCATTTTGTCCGCCATCTTTGGTGCCCGGCGCGTCATGGCAATTAATTTGAATTTTTCGGAGTGGCTAAATGCTATCCAGTATTTCGTAATGTCAAGAACGAGAATGGCCCAAGCGATTCTGACCTTGTTCTTTATACAATTTATTTATACATAAGGGGCAAAATCGCTTCAAAAATCCGGACCCGCCGGGGGGACTGCGGCCTGCAAGAGGTAAAGACGCCGTTCAAGGTATATTTATTCTACGTTAATATAATATCTTGAACTTAAATATTCCATTAATATTACCTGTCGTCAGAACTTATCGTTCAAGCATTTTTGCTGCTTTCGACAACAGATTTGGGGCTACAAACAACAAAACTTTTTCCGATAATCCAAAAAAAATATTAGCACGTCCTCGTGAAGAATTCCATAAGAATATATTATTGTAGTCAGATAATCAGCACTCATTTTTACCAGTTGGTGTTTGACGTGAGTGATCAGTTGATTTGAACAGGGATGTCAGTTCTAACACAGAGATATCAATAAAAATGTCACATTACCTACTTTTTGAAAGTTCATTTCCTAGCACTTTTTATAATTTTTTTGTTTCAAATTTTCGTCTCAGAGTCGCTAATAATGTCTTAAATAATTAAAAATGAATACTTTGTTATTTTGATTAATGAAGATAATGTTAGCGAAAGTCAATCGAAAATCCGAAACAGAAAAATCAGAAAAAGATACGGATACATCTGGGACTCCTGGGTTCGAGTCCCAGATGTATCCGTTTCTTTTTCTGATTTTTCTGTTTCGGATTTTCGATTGACTTTCGCTAACATTATCTTCAAATAACTCAGGTACGGGACATATGTCATTCCTATGTCTACCTACGTTAAATTATCGTGAAAACAAGCTTATGTGTCCAAGCGGTTAATTAAAATATTATAATTTGAGGTTTAACTCTTTAAGTTAAAAATAAAAATAAGAATAATTTGCTTTCTATCATTGAAGAAGAAGACAACAATAATTATCTAAATTAAAATATGAAAATGAACAATACACAGAAAAATAATAAAACATAATGGTCGCAACTGGGACTCGAACCCAGATCTCACGTCTTACCGGGACGGGCGCTGTAACCGAATCAGCCATTGCAATCTATTACGAGACGACACAAATCAAATTCCAGACGTATTGACTCTTTATTACAAAAAATAAATAAATTGATTTTGAAAGATTGTTATTTTATCTGGTACACGCAGTTTTAAAATATTGAAAAACTAAGGCGCTCCGCCCACTGAGGCAACTGAAAACCAACTAAAACCGGCTGTTTTCTCTGTCTTGATTGGTCAAAAAGCTCGTTTAACCATAGATGAAGAACAATCAGCTGACAGCTCGCAAATAGCAACGGCCGCCCAGGGCAATCAGCCGTGACAGTAGCAAGATGGTCGCAAGTCACCGCTTGCGTTACCATTGACAACGGGGTTTTGTGTGATTGTGAAGTGTGCGGGCCATCACATTGTCATACAAAGACAGTTGGCAGTTGAGAGTTTTCAGTTGCCTGAGTGGGCAGAGGCGCTAAGTGTATTTTTAATATAATAAATATTTTATTTTTAATATAATAGTATTTTTAATTTAATATAATATTAAACCGTCAGTCGTTGGAAGATTTGTTCAATTTTCAAACGATAGATTCTATTAAACGACACCAAATTCAAATCATATAAATACAATAAAATAAATCAATATATAATCTGATACGTTTTAGATTTTCACGGCCAAAAGCATTTTCGTTGTTTTTGGGGTGTTATGTCGTGTTGCGCTACCTCCTTCTTTAGCCGACGTTTCGGACAGGGTTGCAGTGTCCATTATCAGGGAAGATCTGGCAGATCTGTCCAACATCGTCGGATCTGCCGGATCTGCCCTGATGATGGACAGTGCAACGCTGTCCGAAACGTCGGCTAAAGAAGGAGGTAGAGCAACACGGCATAACACCCCAAAAACAAACAACGAAAATACATAATCTAGTCAACACAGTTTTCAATATTTAAATTTTGGTTAAATTAAAATCATTAAAAAATAAATCCGAGAACGTGTTTTGTGACAAAAATACCCCAGTTTTTCCATTTATTTAAGGTCTTACAAACTAAAATATATATATTTTTTTTACACACTTATTTTGTTTAGACATTATAGAAAAATCATAAATACTTATGATCAAAAAATACTTACTAGAAGTACACAATTTATCATCGTGCGTTTTGAGCATTTTTATTGTGAACTTGAAAAAAGATATATATTAAAGCAAGTTTTTAATGAAATAAATCGATATTAAATTTTTAATTTAAAATATTTGATACGGGGAATAATCGATCTTTCTCATTGGAATCTCCCTGTACAGTTGCAAGCATTTTTAAACTTTTATTCTCAGCTGCTGGTCAATCGCTCTTAATAAACCAGACTGTAACAAGGACCTCCTATTCTTGAAGAGCCCCAACACAATTTCTTATGTCTGTCTGTAGATAAGGCAAACATAAAGATATCAAAGACTAACGAAATTATTAATTTGTAATTTGTTATACACTCTATAGTTTGATGGATAAAATAAAGACAAGAGTTATTTACGATAATAAATAATTTATAAATGCTAATAAAATTGTTTAAATTATTTGTTCAGTTTACTTGACAACAAACAAAAACAAACTACCGGATAAATTTGAATAATATCTTATTCGCTTGATAAAACTTACATCTTTCTCGGTGCTTTTACATATTTGACCGGATTTGACTTGTGTAAGTGATCTAGCGCAAAGATCACAAATAACTTATACAGCCCCTTTAGAAAAGCGATAGTTGTGTAGCGGAAATATTACCATAAATAATATTTTTATACGGTAACCTCATAAATATTAAAATTACCATTTATCGTAGGCTTTGAAATAAATTCGGTTTCGTTGATATTTTTAATTTCACCCTAAAATTAAAATCAGAAATTTAAATTTTTTTTTCGCTAATATTATAAAATATAAATATATTGAAAAAACTGAAACTTACTTTTTATATTGATGTTTACCATATATCTTGCTTTTCTTTTAATGTTGATTTTTGCTATTTTTCTCTTGTCGTAGCAATATTTTTTTTATCTTTCTTCCATTTTCTTTGTATTTGTGGTGCTTAAGCGCTCTACTGATGATGCTGCGAACAGCCCGATATGCCTAGATAACTGCTTTAACAAAAAAAGCATCGCATAATGCCCATGGAATGATTTTTTAACGATTGTTAGTATTTGGAGATTTTGTGATTAATTGGCCTTCAGACAATAATTTTTATTAAGAATCCAAAGTTTCAGTTTTTTTTGTCTTATAGAGCCTGAAATAACCGATTCTAAAAATAACGTACCCAAAACTCGCATTATTCCCAAAGAAATGTTGTATTTTTCACGAATGTCACTTTTCTGAAATTTTCCAGAATTCATACTTTTTGGCGATTTTATGTTTGGTTGCTCTTCAGACCATCATCTTAAATACGTAACCTATCAGTTGATTCGGCCCATAAAGACTGGTTTTAAAGAATAACATTAAGCATCCCATATGGCCCATGGAATTGATGATTTTTTACGAATGTTATTTTTTATACATTTTGTGATGGGTTTCTCTTCAGACCATCACTTTTATTAAGAATCCAATATATCGGTTGGTTTGGCCCCAGAGAGCCCGAGATAACTGCTTTATCGACTAAGATCAAGCATCGCATAATGCCAATGGAATTAATTGATGATTTTTCTCGAATGTTTCTTTCTATCGATTACTGGTTATGAGTTTCACCTCAGAATATTATTTTTGATAACAATCCAAAATTTCAGTTGGTTTAGCCCCAATTTTTCCACGTTTGTTATTTTTTTGCGATTTTGTGTATTGTTGCTCTCCAGATGTCTTCTAAAATATGTGCCCAAAATTTCAATAGATTCGGCCTCATAAAGCACGAGATACTGCTTTTAAAGACCGAGCACCGCATAATGCCCATGGAATTGATGTTTTTTTTCAAAAATGTTTCTTTTTATACATTTTGTGATGGGTTTCTCTTGAGACCATCACTTTTATTAAGAATCCAATTTTTCAGTTGGATTGGCCCCAGAAAGCCCGAGATAACTGCTTTAACGACTAAAATCAAGCATGGCGTAATGCCCATGGAATTAATGATTTTATTAACGATTGTTAGTTTTTTGAGTTTTTGCGAATTATTGGCCTTCAAAGACTATAATTTTTATTAAGAATCGAAAATTTTCAGTGAGATTGGTCCTATTGAACCCGACACAACTGACGAAACCAAAACTCGCATTGTTCCCAAAGAACTGTTGTATTTTTAACTAATCTTACTTTGCTGAAATTTGTTAGTTTTTGTTAGTTTTGTGTTTGGTTGCTTTTCAGATCATCACTTTAAAGTATCCAAAATTTCAGTTGATTTGCCCCCATATATTTCAAGATAACTGATTTTAAAGAATAACAACAAGTATCGCATTATGCCTATTGAATTAATTGACGATTTTTTGTCGAATGTTACTTCCTATAAATTTGGTGATGAGTTGAACTTCAGAATATTATTTTTAAAAACAATACAAATTTTTTGTTGTTTTGGCTCCAAAGAGCACAGAACTTCTTTTAAAAAAGTCCGACCCCAGGACTCGCTTTATTCCCATCGAATTGTATTTTTCACGAATGTTACTTTTTTGAGATTTTACAATTTGTTAGCCTGCAGACCATGATATTTCATAAGAATACAATTTTTCAATTTGTTCGCGCCCATAGAGCCGGAGATTACTGCATTTAAAAAAAGCCGAACAAAAGCCTCGTCTTATCCCCATGAAAACGCCAATTTTTTCACGATTGTTACTTTTTGGAGGTTTTTTGTTTGCTGCTCTCCAGACTGTCATCTAAAATATATATGCAAAATTTCAGTTGTGTCGGCCCCATAAAGCACGAGATAACTGCTTTTAAAGACCGAGCCCAAGCATCGCATAATGCCCATGGAATTGATGACTTTTTCACGAATGTTACTTTTTATAAATTTGTCATGGGTTTCTCTTTAGACCATCACTTTTATAAAGAATCCAATATTTCAGTTGGTTTGGCTCCAGAGAGCTCGATATAACTGCTTTTAATGACCGAGCCCAAGCAGCGCATATTGCCCATGGAATTGATGACTTTTTCACGAATGTTACTTTTAATAAATTTGTGATGGGTTTCTCTTTAGACCATCACATTTATAAAGAATCCAATATTTCAGTTGGTTTGGCTCCAGAGAGCTCGAGATAACTGCTTTTAATGACCGAGCCCTAGCATTGCATATTGCCCATGAAATTGATGACTTTTTCACGAATGTTACTTTTTATAAATTTGTGATGGGTTTCTCTTTAGACCATCACTTTTATAAAGAATCCAATATTTCAGTTGGTTTGGCTCCAGAGAGCTCGATATAACTGCTTTTAATGACCGAGCCCTAGCATTGCATATTGACCATGGAATTGATGACTTTTTCACGAATGTTACTTTTTATAAATTTGTGATGGGTTTCTCTTTAGACCATCACTTTTATAAAGAATCCAATATTTCAGTTGGTTTGGCTCCAGAGAGCTCGATATAACTGCTTTTAATGACCGAGCCCTAGCATTGCATATTGACCATGGAATTGATGACTTTTTCACGAATGTTACTTTTTATAAATTTGTGATGGGTTTCTCTTTAGACCATCACTTTTATAAAGAATCCAATATTTCAGTTGGTTTGGCTCCAGAGAGCTCGATATAACTGCTTTTAATGACCGAGCCCTAGCATTGCATATTGCCCATGAAATTGATGACTTTTTCACGAATGTTACTTTTAATAAATTTGTGATGGGTTTCTCTTTAGACCAACACTTTTATTAAGGTACCGATATTTCAGTTGGTTTGGCCCCAGAGACCCCGAGACAACTGCTTTAACGACTAAGATCAAGCATCGCATAATGCCCATAGAATTAATGTTTTTTTTAACGATTGTTAGTTTTAAAGATTTTGCGATTAATTGGCCTTCAGAAATTTTTATTATGAATCCATAACTTCAGTTGGATTGGTCCTACAGAGGACGAAATAACTACTTCTAAAAATTACGAACCCAAAACTCGCATTATTCCCGAAGAAGTGTATTTTTCACAAATGTTACTTTTTTGAGATTTTACGATTTATTTGTTTTTAAACCATCGTATTTCATAAGAATTAAAATTTTGCGTTTGTTCGGGCCCATAGAGATTACGGCATTTAAAAATGCCGAACTTTCGCCTTATTCCCATAAAAAAGCAAATTTTTCCACGATCGTTTCTTTTTGGAGGTTTTGTGTTTGGTTGCTTTCAGACCATCATCTTAAATAAGTATTCAAAATTCGAATTTGAACGGTAGCCTAGAGCCAGAGATAATAGCTTTCCAAAAGGTCCCAGCAATTGATCCTTATTTGAGATTTTGTGATTGTTTACTCTTCAAACCCTTCATATTTAATATGAAAATCATAATTTCAGTTGATCACACAACATTCTTTAATTACACAACTATTGGACAAAATTATTGTCCAATTGGACAAATGAAAGTCCAAATGGACTAATTCAACCTAATGACCGTTCAGATGAATGTCCAAATGGACAGGTGAATGTAAAAATGGACAAATGCATGTCCAAATATTATGGACTTATTTATATGAAAGTCGAATTTTACTGATGAATGTCCAAATGGACAAATGCATGTCCAAATGGACTAGATTAATGTCCAAGTGGACAAATGCATGTCCAAATGGACTAATTCATATGAAAGTCGAATGGTACAGATTAATGTCCATATGGACAAATGCACGTCCGATTGGACAAAACGGACATCTAATTGGAAGATTTGTTAGCCCAATATGATATAAACCAAAATGTACGTTAACTTTGTCCAAATCGAACTATGAACGTGCAATTAATTGGACCTAATGAATCTCCAAGTTCTGTCTTACTTTTTGGAGGTTTTACGATTGATTGGCCTTCAGATCATAATTTTTATTAGGAATCCAAGTTTTCAGTTTGTTCCAGCCCATAGAGACGGAGAAAACGGCCCGAGTCTCGCCTTATTCCCATGAAAACGTTAATATTTCCACGATTGTTACTTTTTTAGATTTTGTGTTTGGTTGCTCTCTAGACTGTTATCTTAAATATGTATGCAAAATTTCAGTTGATTCGGCCCCATAAAACAGGAGATAACTGCTTTTAAAGACTGAGCCCAAGCAACGCATAATGCCCATGGAATTGATGATTTTTTTGCGAATGTTACTTTTTATACATTTCGTGATGGGTTTCTCTTCAAACCATCACTTTTATTAAGAATCCAATATTTCAGTTGGTTTGGCCCCAGAGAGCCCGAGACAACTGTTTTAACGACTAAGATCCAAGCATCGCGTAATGTCCATGGAATTAATGGTTTTTAACGATTGTTAGTATTGAAGATTTTGCGAATACTATAATTTTTATTAAGAATCCAAAAATTCAGTTGATTTTCGTAGGGCACGAAATAACTACTTCTAGAAATTACGAAAATAAAACTCGCATTATTCCCAAAGAAGTGTATTTTTCACAAATATAACTTTTTGAGATTTTACGATTTATTTGCCTTCAAACCATCGTATTTCATAAGAATTAAAATTTTCAGTTTTTTCGCGCCTATAGAGATTACGGAATTTAAAAAGGCCGAACGAATGCCTCGCCTTACGCCCATGAAAAAGCAAAATTTTCCACGATCGTTTCTTTTTCGAGGTTTTATGTTTGGTTGCTTTCGGACCTATTTATCTTAAATAAGTATTCAAAATTCGAATTTGAACGGTAGCATAGAACCCGAGATAATAGGTTTCCAAAAAGTCCTAACAATGGATCCTTTTTTGAGATTTTTGATTGCATACTCTTTAAACCCATCATTTTTAATAAGAAAATAATAATTTAATCACACAACATTAATTAATTACACAATTATTAGACAAAATTAATGTCCAATTGGACAAATTAAAGTCCAAATGGACTAATTCAAATGAATGACCAATTGTTTAGATGAATGTCCAAATGGACAAACGCATGTCCAAATGGACTAATTCAAATGAATGACCAATTGTTTAGATGAATGTCCAAATGGACAAACGCATGTCCAAATGGACTAATTAAATTGAATGTCCAATTGTACTGAATGTCAAAAATTGACAAATGCATGTCTAAATGGACTAATAAAATTGAATGTCCAATTGTACAGATGAATGTCAAAATGGACAAATGCATGTCCAAATGGACTAATTTATATGAAAGTCGAATTGATTAATTACACAATGACTAATTAAATTGAATGTCCAATTGTACAGATGAATGTCAAAATGGACAAATGCATGTCCAAATGGACTGATTTATATGAAAGTCGAATTGATTATACACAATGACTAATTAAATTGAATGTCCATTTGCACAGATGAATGTCAAAATGGACAAATGCATGTCCAAATGGACTAATTTATATGAAAGTCGAATTGATTAATTACACAATGACTAATTAAATTGAATGTCCATTTGTACAGATGAATGTCAAAATGGACAAATGCACGTCCGATAGGACAAAACGGACATCCAATTGGAAGATTAGATAGCCCAATATGACATAGAACAAGAATGAACGTTAACTTTGTCCAAATTGACCTATGAACGTGCAATTAATTGGACCTGATGAATCTCCGAATTCTGTCTTACTTTTTGGAGGTTTTGCGATTGATTGGCCTTCAGATCATAATTTTTATTAGGAATCCAAGTTTTCAGTTTGTTCCAGCCCATAGAGACGGAGAAAACGGCATTTAAAAACGGCCGAACCCAAGTCTTGCCTTATTCCCATGAAAAAGATAATTTTTCCACGGTTATTACTTTTTGGAGATTTTGTGTTTGGTTGCTCTCCAGACTGTTATCTTAAATATGTATGCAAAATTTCAGTTGATTCGGCCCCAAGAAGCACGAGATAACTGCTTTTAAAGACCGAGCCCAAGCATCGCATAATGCCCATGGAATTGATGATTTTTTCACGAATGTTACTTTTTATACATTTCGTGATGGGTTTCTCTTCAAACCATCACTTTTATTAAGAATCCAATATTTCAGTTGGTTTGGCCCCAGAGAGCCCGAGATAATTTTTTTAATGACTAAGATCAAGCATCGCATCAATTCTTGATGGTGGTCTCACACCAGGGAAATGAGAGTATCTTCCACTCTGGGACGTGCCTCAAGTAAAGTATATATTATTTTTAATTATTTAATGACGAAATAACACAAATTAATCAAATAAAACTTTTTGTTTTGAAGAGTTTTAATTTTCAATGTACTATCGTTACTTAAATTTTAATTTTTATGCTACCGGTTTCGACACATCCGTGTCATTCACTAGCAAACTTAAAACTAAACTTAAAATTTAAAACAAGTACAGAAATAAATTAGATGTTATTAGGTGGGGGTGGTGGGAGGGGTGATTTTGGGAAGGGGAGAACAGTGGGCGGGGTCAATATCACACGGGAATAAAGTCAGAAGGGGAGATTTGCAGGGTGCTATTATTTTGTTAACTAAATTAATTTTTGATTTAATTTTTTTGTTTATTTCTAAAGTTTCTAAAGCGCACAAGTTAAAGTATGAATTTATATTTATATGTTTAAATTTGGTTTTTTCTTTGTTGAAGCTATGGCCTGTCTCTATTAAATGATTGGCGAATTCAGAATAGTTATTATTTCGTAAACAGAGTTCATGTTCCCTGATTCTAGTTCTAAAATTTCTAGTAGTCATTCCTACGTACTGGGCGTCGCAATCATTACATTCCAAAGTGTATATCCCATTTTTTTCGAATTTATTAGAAACATCCTTGTTATTAATTAAATTTTTTATTTTAGAATTAGTATAGAAGGCTGGAGAAATGTGATCTGGTAATATGCGGGATATTTTTAAAGATAAGTCGCCTGTAAAAAGAAGTTTTTTATATATTAAGCTTTTACCAGGTTCGTTGTTATTATTGCCACTATAAATGTACTTTTTTGTTAAAAATTTTGTTTGTTTCTTATTAACTAAGCGATTAATTATTTCAGGTTTATAACCATTGTTTAGGCCTATTTGTTTTATAATGTTAATTTCATTATTATAATTATCATTGCTTAAAGGGACATTAATAGCACGATGAATCATTGAGTTGAAGGAAGCAAGTTTGTGAGATAAAGGATGAAGTGAAGTTGATGGTATAACACAGTCAGTGTGTGTAGGTTTTCTATAAATATTAAATACACACTTATTATTTTCTAAATTGATATTTAAGTCTAAGAAGTTCAAACTGTTGTTATCATTATGTTCCAGTGTAAATTTTATATTTTGATGTAGGCTATTAATGAAAGTGAGAAAATTTTCTAATTGTCTGTTGCTACCTGACCAAATTACAAAGATATCATCAACAAATCGATACCACACAAATACATTAGATAAAAGGGAAAGTCCAAAAGGAAGTCCAAAGGAAAATTAAAATTTAAGTAACGATAGTACATTGAAAATTAAAACTCTTCAAAACAAAATGTCTAGAAATTGTTACATAGTTAATGCCCAAGAAATACAACAAATAAAACTTGTTTGTGCACGCCGGGTTCGAATCCGTGACCTTCGATTTGGGAGTCGAGGGCTTTAAATAATAAAACCCAACGATAATTTTACAAAACAATGTTCGTTTTTACGAAAAAATAATAAATATACAGCACAAATTAAAAAAAAAAATTAAAACATTGCAAAAAAGTAGTCAAAAAATTTAAATTGCCAGAGAGTTTTAATTGCACAGCAATAAAGTATATACGATGGTATATTTGTTTATCCCTTGGCGAGTTTAAATCACAAAATGGGCTACCATATAACTAGTTCTGCAATAATCCTCTTTCGTAATTTACGCCGAACGAAATTATTATTTACAAAATCTCTCTCACAAAACCACACCGCAGCGAATGTAATTAAATTTTTAATTACATTCTATTATTCTTAATTCAAATCCGAATCAATTTCAAGCGCCGCTTGATTGGAACGGTTGTATTTAAACCATCCAATCCCATAAAAGTAGCGGGAATGATTTATACACCCAAAACCCAACGGACAAGCGGCAGCATTAAATCGAAACTAACCTCATTAAAATAAATAATGTCACTTTTACGTTTACTTTTTACAACTATATTACCAAAATTTATTGCGAAATGGTCTAAAGAGGCCTTTCGCAGTGAAATCGATAACTTTAGAAAATGGAATCGATAAGCGAAGAGTATACGCCGAACTTTAAACCGAACTTCAAGCCGGCCCGACGTTGATACAGAAATCGTTGCAATAGGCGAGTTTAACGTCAGAAAAGTGGCATGCTTCCCCGCCCACGCCTTTCTCTGTCGCACTTATGTTTGTTTGTCTTTGTTAAGTCGGTAAAATTAATGTACCTGCGCGAGAATGGATCGTATCAAATTTAGGTCGGTATTAAAGTATGGCGTGTAATATACCGGAAAATTATGCGAAAAGGTGGTGCATCTGGCTTACTAAAAAAATGAATTTCACTGAACTATAACCACTTATATTAGCTCCAAAATCACTTATATTTTTATTTTCCGTTTATAACTTATCAAATATGTCCTCAAGATGAAACCCGGTCGCCGAGAAAATTTAACAACAGATATTTTACCAAACTGTTACCTATTAACAACAGATATTTTACCAAACTATAACCTATTAACAGGTAATTTACCAAACTGTTACCCATTAACCCCAGATATTTTACCAAACTGTTACCTATTAACAACAGACATTTACCAAACTGTAACATATTAACAACAGACATTTTACCAAACTGTAACATATTAACAACAGACATTTTACCAAACTGTAACATATTAACAACAGACATTTTACCAAACTGTAACATATTAACAACAGATATTTTGTTGCTGTCACTATCACTTTTACTCCCCTTAATACTGAGCCAAAGGGACAACTGTACATCAGGCTAATAATACCTAAATACAATCGTCAAAATCGCAATTGTATTCCCTATCTTTCTCGTTCAAACTGGACCTATTTTTAAGGTTTGTTTTACTAACCGTATTAGAAGAAAATACTGTTTGTCTGTTTTTAAAATGCATTGTCTAATGTGTAAACTGAACTTCTGTTATATTTTCTGGGCTTATGAAAAGACCAATAAAAAAAAAACGATTGTTTCAACGGCTTATACGAATTCTAATCGCAGTATTTAATTAAAACAACAAACCAAAATCACATGATTTTACATAGCTTAGTTACTAAACACTGACAAAGGCATTTTTAGCGTCAATCCCCAGATTTATATTATCATAATTCTGTCCACCTTTAAACAAAATTCTTCGTTTCTTAAACTTGCAATGTAATACGAAATACAGATCAATTTTTCAAATGATTTCGGCGTTTTCCTCGGGTATAGCGACTTTTGTGTGACAAATAATATCGGCTGATTTCCATTATCGATACGGACTCCCAGGATAAATTGGAATGGAAAGCGACCCGACACCCGACTCCCGCTTATATCGTCTACGTAGGTACAATGAACGAACCGTATATTAATATGTATGTGGGTTAACGTTATGTCGAGGAATATCTGGGGAAAACGTAGATTTATACAACCGACTCGAAAGGATCTGAAAAAGAAGCGATTCAAGAATTAATTATAGAAGTCTTTTAAAAAATATAGTATCTACATATCTTCTTAAATTTCTTTACGTACCTAGAATTTTTCGAAATCATGGGATGACAGAAATTTTTTTCTAATCTTATCTTTATTTTTGTTTGTTTAAATTATAACCACTCAAACGCTTTTGTCACCATATGGCACTATTTCCAAAACCACGGATTGCTTTGTTGCCAACATATGGCAAATATATCGAACATATGACGGAGTAGATGAAGCATAGCGTTTGATATAATAATAAGATGTCTCGAAATTTACTTACGACAGTTGGCGTTTTTAATTATCCGTATTGGAATATATCTAGAATATATCTTTGGAGATATATCCGATGGATATATCTTCAAACCTCGACACTTCAACACATTCAAGAAACCGAAATACGACTATAATCCCTACAAAACATGTGTTTTTGTGGAAAACAAAACATTACGTGTCTGAACGTGCATTTTTTACTGTGAATCGAACTGAACTCTGCATTACAAAGTATTTCACAATATTTTTGAAGCGTTGTGAAATTTACTCGGTCGGCTTGTATAAATACAGCGCCACAAGCAAGAAAGGGTTTATTTTACCACAAACACTGGTCGGAACGTCACCTGGCTCCCGGCTCCGGGTTCCCCATCGGAGCCCCCTTGCTTCGGGTACCACTGAACTTGCTGACGTATACCAAACCTTTGAAGTCGCTGCACCCACAATTCCCGGCCATCTTGTTCCGGATCCCTCGCCCAGAGCCCCCTTTTCCAGGAGCCTCTGATAGTGACGCCTAAGTCCCCTTGACTCGAGCCTCGTTGAACTTGCTGACGCTCACCGAGAAGCCGCTTTGAAGTCGCTGCACCCATAACTCCTGGCCATCTTGCTCCGAAATCCCTAGTCTGGACCCCTCTTTGCCCGGACTCTCGCATCTCTAAGCTCTGAAAGATTTCCTTTAGCAATACGAGAAAAAAGTTTTAAATTGCTCTGTCGCTCTAGTGGATGACATTGTTAAAGTCTTCTTCTTCTTTCGTGTGGTGGGGGTCAGAGGTGGATAACATTGTTACAGTCTTCTTCTTCTTTCGTATGGTGGGGGTCAGAGGGGGACATATAGGTCTGCGAGCCAGTCTAGGGTCTCAGGCGTCGCCCTGTGGACCTCATTATTCCTGCCGGGGAATGAATGGAGCGGGCATTCGTTGACAACATGTTACAGTAAATACACATTTCCAAGGAAATACCCTTTTTTAAGGAGCTAGCTCTTAAGCTTCGTGTAGGAGTTATTTCATAAATATATAATACAATAACTACTAGCCACTCGGGCATTTATAAACTAAACTGTAATGATTGTCCTGCCTTCTATATAGGAAAAACAGCACGTAACGTGAACATTAGGGTAAAAGAACACTTACGATGTTTAAATGGTAAGGGTTTCTCGGAATTTGCCAACCATTTAATCTCAAAAGATCATTCTTTTAATAAAATTTCAGACACGTGCATGTTACATAAAAACAGTATAGGCATTAGATTAGATAATTTAGAAGCGTTAGAAATAAGAAAATCGTTTAATTCAAATAAGTCCGAATTCTTACTTAATAACCAAACCAATTTACCAAATCAAAAAAATATACCCTATAGCCCTATCTTCAACTTGTTTCCTGCCATTTTTTCCAACCCATGATATTATATAATATGTTACATTGTTGTTCTGAGATGTTTGACTAGTAATATGTAATATTATTGTCTTTAATTATTGTATAATTTTATCTTGTATAATAGATCCAACTTTCAATATGTCTATGATTACCAGTAACTTTTGTTTATAAATGTAAATGTGATACACATATATTGTTGTCTCCCTTCCACTTATTGATAATCCTTTTTATCTCTTTCTAAGAATTTGTCTCTGTCTAATTATGTTTCTTTTGTAATATTCTTTCTCCCTCTCCCACTCAACCTATATATAACCAACAACTCTGTCTTAGTATTTAGTTATTATTATATCCTGATGAAGCTCGGTCGGAGCGAAACCGGTCGATATATCAAATAATAAATATACGTGGTTAAATACTAAATTTAGTGTTTGTTTTATTTAAAAAAAAAAAAAAAAGTAAATATAATTATTGTGAACTTAATTACTTTGAAAGTTAAGTTTGCAACGTTTTTTTCCAATACGTACCAAAATTCTGCTTTAAGGAGTGAGAAAAGGGTAGGGAAGATTTTCTTGAATAGTTGGCCCCGAGGAAAATAATTAACAGGCCTATGTCATCTACGAGGGAGGTATTTAAGGAAAGAAAGGAGAAGAAGTTCTGGTTAGGAATCTGGTGGTTTGAGTGTCCAGGAGTGAAGGATGTATAAATCCATCCCTCCAGAGGTCGAGAGTCCGGCTGGACAGGTCAAAAGGCCTCCCTCACCCTGTCCCTCTTGATCCGGCTCGCTAGGCAGCAGGTAGCCAGTTGTGTCAGCCGCCAAGACTGGTACAAACGTCACCCCGTGGACCCCGAAACACTTGCCCAATCAACAAGCGTAGCGACCAACTTGTTGTGGCAGAGGTATCCTATTCCGCCTCTCAAATTGAGATATGTATTCATCCTAGATTTTTATAAACATTGATTTCACCGATGTATTGGCATTGATAATAAATATATGAGCATTTCTCAAAATAAATGTACATTTTTGAAAAATATTGCGTGCCTTAAAAATAGTAAAAAATACACATGTTTTAATTAATCATACAAAAAAATATGCACCATTTTGTAGAATAAATATTAGGCTTTAAAATAACGAAGCATAAACATTACAATCGTATTAATCAGCAAATATTTTTTTTTTTTTATATAACATTTTTTACCTTTCATACAAAATAAAATTGCCACCCTACTTACATACCTCACCTGTTTATACTTTATAAAATGCAAAGTAACGTTATAATACATGAGTTTTAGTATGTTATAGGTCTTAATTAAATGTAGTTTCTCTACAAAGTGATTTTCTATATGGGGTTTCAAAATAAATTAATAATTTATGCCCAAAAATTAAAATGAGACGTATGCTTTTACTTTTTAGTTATTACTCTTTAGTAACGTTCTACTTGTGCATTCGTAATTTTTTTTTCATGGGCAACACTAGAGCTTAAATCTGATTGGTTATTGGTCTGACGTCTCCGCCATAACATTCATTAATTGTGAAAATCAGTTACAATGTGTTTCTTTAATGGGACTACTATTTCGAGACAGGAAATATTATAGCTCTTTTTCACAAAACGGTAAGTCTTTATTTACTCATCTTTTTGTAATTTGTGCGGTACGAACATTGATAAGCTTTCATAAATAAAGTTTTAAGTTTTATCAAAAAAATTTGTGAATAACCCTATTTTAAACATATTTCCATTCTAATTTTTTGTCTTTGAGGTTCTAAGCACCTCCCCTTTCCACCTCTCCCCCTCCCCACTCTTCCCTGTTGATCTTCTAAGCACCTCCCCTCACCACCTCTCTCCCCCCATTACTTCAATTTCTACCCACGCATAGCTTTGTATAATTGATTATTTAGTTTTGGTCCATTTTATGTCCTGAGGAAGAGAACATCGTTCTCGAAACATAGCGATTTGTTAAAATAAAGATTATCGTGGTAAAAACAAAGTGCTTTAATTTGTCATTAATAAAATGGTGCCTCATGCCTTGCCTCATGTTTACAATTCAGTTACATCTAAGGAGTATTTCGTAATAATGTTTCGTCACTACATTTTTGTTTCGTACATGTATTTACTTTTTTTAGAAATACTCATATAAATTGATTGGTTACTTACACCGTGAATAATTTTTCAAAGATAAAATAAATAAAAAACTTCTCATGTTCGAGTATCCAAAGTTTAACAACTTTTAATTGAATCGGTCAGCTCGAAAACAACACAAGTCTAAATTGTCATCTTTTTGATTTATACTGAAATAGTTGAAAAACTTTGTCGATTCGTGAAACTTTTCCATCGTAATAATTAAAAGACATCACCCACTCTCCCGGGAGTAACAAAGTGATAGTAAATTTGAGTTGATTAATTAGTTTTCGGAGAAATACACGAATTACCAGAATGAATTTAACGAAATTACTTAAGTGGGCGGAAGAAACTGTATTAGTAAAATTATTTTAGTTATCTCAAGACGTATTATTAACTAAATAATACCGGTATACTTTAAAAGTTAGATTTGACAGGAGACGTACGTAGCGTCAGTACATACCTGTAAAGCTTTTGTTAGTATGTGATTTAGGCCTTTTGTTAGTATGTGAATTAGGCCTTTGTAATGTTTTTTTTAAATACTTTAATGGCTGTAAAGGGCGTCAGGGACGTACTTGACATATTTACTTATGTACGTGATTCCTGACCTTATTTGAAATAAAACATGTAAATGAAATTTTGATCTCCAGTGAATTTTTAAATGATTTTATTTCATCTTAATACATTAAACATACATGTAGGTTTAGGACAGTTAGGGGCGGGGTAAGGGATTGGTTTGTTACTTCGCTGAGAGTCCAGTGACGACATGTTGAAGAAATATTTTTTGTTTGATTTTGTAGAAAATAGAAATTGAAAATAAAATATCAAAAAGGTTCCCGGAGACCAAAATTTAATTTACTTTTTTTACCTCAAATAAAGTCAGGAATCACTTAACATCCCTATAGGATGTAACTGCACGTGCCCGAGGGATTTTCACCAGCGATTCTTGAGCATATTTAAAGAACTAAAAGTTGATATCATTTTGTTGTCCGATGACATATATTTTTCAATCACACATTGCCACTGGTCAGATTCCTACACGTCGCAACGGGTTCACGTGATAGGCCCGCTGTTTCACGTGTTACCGTGACCAGCTAGGCTATACCCGACTACTCAGTTGGGAAGTATGATGGAAAGTGTTATATTTTTTATGAAATATTATTAACAGAATTTAATAAATAAAAAAAATTTAATAGTCACCTTCAAGAATGTCTGCAAAAAAAATTAAATAATATATATGATAATATTTGAGCCGGTAAAGTAATCGAGTTCCGTCTCACGATTTATTCCAAAAAACACTAGTTTTCAATATAATTATTACAAGAAACAACTATTTTATATCAATTCATTTAAGATTGAAGATTGGGAAACATGCATACATTATTATAATAATCCAAACTCAGAACCTAATGACGTGTTTTTTGTTTGTTTTACATCTAATCTACCTTAAAACAGTGGTTTCCTGGAGAAATTTTGTTGAAATCAAGTGTTTGTTGACTTATGTCCACTCTTTCATCCCCTCAGAGACCCTCCACGCATCATATTCATAGATGACTTCTTCCTCCAATTCTCTCCCTCCAATGTAAAAAAAAGTTATAAAAAATTGCTAGCTTGAAGCGGAATTCGATTAATTTATACTTTGGGTCTTCTTGGTGAGTGAAATACTCTCAGTATCGCCCTGGTGAGAGACTACCGTTCAGAAAGAACATTGCTTGAATGAACGCTAGCTGTCCTTGTAAGCTCTGCGTGTGCGTTTTAAGAAGAAAGAGGTTTTAATCCGAATTTGATTAAGAAAAAAGCATGATTGTAAATTGTATGTAGAATATATTGACATAAATATTAGGTCCTTACATATGAAATTGGCGTTTTGCCGTACTGGCCACTTTGATCTCAAACATCTTCTCTTTGGTTAGGAATTTCGAAAATTATAATTCATTTGTTTTCCCTAATTGTTTTTTTCTTTGCGTCACCAAACGCTCACAAGTAATTTTTTTGGATTGAATTTTTGCTTGGGGCATGGTTTGGCTGGTTCGGCAGGGTTCAACCATTGCGAAGAGCGCTTCCGATTATTGTACATCGTACAGGATCCACTTTTCATCACAGGTTATGATTCGATTTAAAATCCCTTCATTATTGTGCCGGTTGAGTAATGCAACGCAGCAGTCAATGCGCGTTTGTTGATTTGCTTCACTCAATTCGTGAGGTACACACCTTTCAAGCTTTTTCACCTTCCCAATTTGCTTCAAGTGGATTAAAACAGTTTTATCACTAACATCGCAGCCTGCAGCTAACTCGGACGTGGTTTGCGATGGGTCCGCTTCCACAATAGCCTTCAATTCTTGATTGTCAACTTTGGTCTCCGGCCGTCCACGGGGCTTGTTTTGCAGGTCGAAATTTCCAGAACGAAAACGTTGGAATCAAAAACGCACTGTGTTTTCTTTTGCGGCACCATCGCCATACATATCATTAATCCTTCGAGCCGTTTCTGCAGCACTAGTGCCACGGTGGAACTCGTACTCGTAAATAACGCGATATTTCAAGTTTTCCATTTTGTAAACTAAGTGACGCAAATAAAAAAAAACAATTAAGGAAAAAAACAAATGAATTATAATTTTCAAAACACAAATACATGAGTAAATAGCTGTATAAATTTGAATTTGGAATTCCTAACCAAAGAGAAGATATTTGAGATTAAATTTGCCAGTATGGCAAAACGCCAATTTCATATGTAAGGACCTAATATAAACAAGCAACATCCATCAATGAACAGGCGTTCAAGGCACAGGGGAGTTGTTATAATTAACTGAAAACTAGTAGAAGTTGGACTGCTAATCAATAGACCGCTAGTTCAAATCCGGCTCGAAGGACCAATGTTTGGGTACGCCAGCCCTCACTTATGTCCCAAGAGTCGTAAATCCAGGGTTTCGGATTGAATACTGAAATCTCTTGATGTAAATATAAGATAGAGGTGATCTTAATAATCGTACCATTGCACGAGTCAGTTATTCGCATTAGTATTTTAATACTGATGCGAATACTAACTCATGGTAATGGTGAATACTGACGTACTGACAACATTACCGACGTCAGAATATTGATATCGTATAATGGCAAACAAATACCGGTGACTGTTGTCAGTATACTGATCAGTAAATACTGAGGCGAACTACTGAGAGGTGTAATGGTAAATGGTACATTTAGATTAAAACACTTTGCTTGTCAATTTAGATTAAAAGAATTTGCTTCTCAAACTTGTTTATTTTTTTATTTTTTTTATTTTTTTATTGTTCTTCGTCTATGGTTAAACAAGCTGAGATATTTATTGAAACCGTAAAATTGAGTAGGAAGTTTGGTTGAAAACTATAGCAACCGGCAAGTTTTAGTTTGGTTTCAGTCTCTTCAGTGAGCGGATCGCCTAATAGATGATAACCATAGAAAGAGTAAATGGAATAATAATAAAGAGTATAGGAATTCACGGTGATCTCTATAGATGGATCGCATCATATATTAGTAATCGGCACCAAATTACGGTTGTCAATGGCTTCACATCCTGCTTAATGGAAATCGTCTCAGGTGTGCCCCAGGGGTCGCATCTCGGACCACTCCTATTTAATATTTACATAAATGATATTTATGTATGCTTTAAAAATAGTCATTTTGTGTTATACGCGGATGACATAAAAATTTTTAAACCTGTACAGTCTTTATCCGATTGTATGGAATTACAAAGCGATCTTGATAATTTGTGCATATACTGTGAATCAAACTTATTGTCCTTAAACATTTCTAAATGTCATTCTATTACGTTTACTAGAAATAAAAATAAAATCAACTATCATTACAACTTGAATGATAAACCTTTACAATCTATGTCTATATGTAAAGATCTAGGTGTTTACTTAGACAGCAAATTAATTTTTGATAAGCATATCGAAAAAATTATCACAAAATTCTACAAGATGCTAGGTTTTTTATTAAGAATATGTAAAGCTTTCAAAAGTGCTAAGACACTAGAAATGTTGTTTTGTTCATTAGTCAGAAGTCCACTGGAGTACGCGTCCACAATACGGAATCCCCAATATAAGGTATACATAGATTTATTAGAAAATATACAAAATAATTTTTCGAAACATTTACTTTTAAAATACAACAAAACTACAAATAATATGTTAACACTACAAAAAAGACGCACATTGTCGGATCTATTGTTTCTGTATAACCTGCTTAATAATAATATTGATAGTCCCGAATTACTATCCGTCATTCGTTTAAATGCTCCAATGAGGCGTACCAGGCACACTTCTCTTCTTCATATAGAAGCCCACAACACCAATGCAGCAAATAACTCACCAATCACTCGCGCAATCACAACCTATACCCATTATGAAAAATTATTACAATTAGACATTTTTCACGATTCATTGCGAACATACAAAACAAAATTATTAAATTTCTTATCATTTTATTAAACTTTAGTGAGCAAATACTTTTTGATTTTAAAATGTAAAATTTTCTCCACCCATACTATTTCATTTATGTTTTATTAGTCAACCAATGTTTGATTCTTTTCATTAGTTTCATCATAATATAGTTTTAAAACCCAGGCGAAATTACCTATTGATATTTTACAGATTTACGTAATAGGTACAAAACCATGTAATTTATTTAAAATACCTTACAACTTATATTTAATGTACTGTGTAAATCTTATAAACAAATAAATAAATAAAATAAATAAATAAATGACTTGCAATATTGCTTTGTGGCTGTTGATTTTAAGGTATTGACTTAAATCCGCTATGAAAATATATTATCGTTAAATAAAATAGAAATTTTATACCTACAAATAAGTTAAATGGTAATAAAATTTAACAGCCTCTTCAACACTGTTATTTTTAAAGAATAAGACAATAAAATAAGAATAAATAAATAAAGAATAAGACAACAAAATAAGAATAAAAAAAAGTAAGAATAAAGGCAATCAGGATGACATCCACAAGCGTGTCTAAAAATACTTAGGCTCTGAACGCGTGAGATTATATCATCATTTCACATTATCATAATATTATGTTACGTATAGTTCTAATTTTTTTCCAGAGATGTCGTCTTCTAGCAGGGAATTTCAGAAGATAACCTGTCTCTAGTTCTCCAGGGATTCGAGCAGCGACAGTACAAATAGTAGGCCTTTATAATAAAAAGGAGCCTTCTACAGTATCGCAGGTGTAAGGCTGCCACGATAATATTTCTGTAAATGAAATCGTTGCATAAATAAATAAATTTTTAGCTGAGTACGAGATATATTCATGGCGCAAAAATATAAAAGGATTACGAGAATATTTATAAGGGCATTATAACTGGATCCACTTTAACTCCGAGCTCTCCTGCCGGCTTTTCCCTTTTATTATTAATGCCCCAATATTTTACACAATAATAATGGCACAGCGCGTTTTTCTTTTAATCGCCCAGCCGGTCTTATTTATTATTAACATCTTTTAAAAGTAAAATAAATTTTGGCTTCCCGATGACGTCATCTACTGAAAAAATAAAATTATTGTACTTAACTTTGCAGTGTTGTAACTGCCGCATGTTAGCGGATCTACGGTATCCTTATTTAGTGGATTTTGTGAGGTGCGGGGGAGGGTAAATGAGTGGAAAGAGAATGGAAAGAGGAAGGTTGGTTGTATCTGGTCATTCAAGTCAACGATGAGTGAAATACCGAGATAAGGAAATCTTAGGATTAGCTTACTAGATAGGAAAAGCCTAGATCAGGTTAGATTAGTTAAAACTCCAGAAAAATTATCTAATTTCCGAATTTTACGCAACCAAATGTAAATGCTCACATTTAACAATGTTTACTGACGGCCTCCGTGGTTGAGGTGAAAGGCTTCTCATTAGCGGTTGCAGGTTCCCGGCGTGCGCAAGTAAATTTTTTCCGATTGTTTTGTGATATTACAAATTTAATCATTTAAATAATATAAGCTATATTTTTCGCTGGTTCCAGAGTAAAATGTATTCTCAATAATACCTTGGAGTAAGACCTGAATTTAGAATTTTTGTCTTTGCTTGAAATGGCTTTAGTTGTGTTTTGTGACCAGATCCGAAGCCAGGTCCTTCTCAATTTCCCCTTCCCCGTCTATTTCCTCTCCCCACTACCTTCAGCCTCACAGCTTACCCAAATTGGGGGTCCCACAATCTAACTGGTTTCAGATGGCTTGGAGCAGTTGGGACTCTTTTGCGGTATTCATGTAAATGTTCGAACTTTAATTCATATCAATATTAAAGAATATTAAGGACGGGTTGTTTAAAAAAATTTTAACAATTCATCAAATATTTGAAGTGATTAAAAAGATCTATTAAAGTTCAGTGATTATTTCAGTTTAAGAAGCAAATGACCTGTTAAGACCTATGTTAACAGAACTTGAACATAACTTGCACATAACGTGAAAATTAATTTAAAATTTTTGATGAATTGTTCAAATTTTTTGAACCAACCTATCTTTAGAAAATTTTATAAACATTTTAAAATATTTGAATTGGGATCAAGTTCAAGTTCTATTCAAGTTCTGTGATCATTTCACTGTCATGAAGCAACTGACCTATAATGATCCATGTTACCAGAACTTGAATAGAACTTACACAGAACGAGAAAATTAAATTTGAATATTTGATTAATTGTTAATAAAAATTTTAAACAACCCGTTTTAAGAAATCTTTGGTTAAAATTTTAATTAAAAGAATTTGATAAAAATTTGAAAGTATTTGAATTAGGAACACCGCTCGACATTGGGCGCCCTCTGTCTTCAAATAATAATAATAATTATATCCTACTTAAGCCGTTAGAAATACTCTCAAGTATCCGTGGCTCTACTGTCCAGTCCATAGATATGCAAATTCGGTAATTAAGATGAAAATGAGCGGTCTAAATTATGGGGATTTCTATGGACAAAGCTGTTTATGGAGAGGCTTTTGCCTTTGTGCCAGAAGGGTAGCCGGGTTATTAAGTTAATAATTCTGTAGATGTGATTGTACTTTACATTTTTGAAGGCCGCAAAGGCTTAGTCGCGGAGTTTAATAAGGCGAGACCAAATGATAGGACAGATCATTGATTTTGTTATATTTTGGCCCAAAGAAGGAATATTTCTTATTATAATTTCATGGGATGGTTGGGTAAAATTATATTTTTAAATATTCATTTATAAATATAAAATTATGTTTTTAAATATAAATTAAATTTACGAATCTTTTGAATGGTTTTTTTTTTTAATTACTGTAAAATATAGACTAGCCAATTCAAAAATTTAAGATTTCAAATTCTCTATACTAATAAATTGGAAATACGTCATATCATAATATTGTCATACAGCATATATTCTGGTTTAGTAATGTGTAATTTCTATCACTTAGGAAGTTCCGAAAAATATACTACTCTAGGATTCATTTGTCTTTTAATGGTTTATAAATGTGGAAATTCTAACTATGCAATTGTAAATGTTCTCCAAAATGCCCTGGAAAGAACCTCAGACTTGTTATCTCCCGAAGGAAACCATTCATGTGTTCTGAATGCAATTACTTATGCTATCTATAATGACCCTGGTAAAAATTGCATCTTTGCAATTACTAATGTTCTCAAAGGCTGTCTTGACAAAATCGCCATTCCATGGTCATTCAAGGATAAAGAAACCATCCCGTCATACGAATGCAATTACTAATGTTCTCAAAGGCTGTCTTGACAAAATCGCCATTCCATTGTAAGAATATTATGTACTAAATACACAATTTTGCTGTCCTGAAACAGGAATCCTTCCCAGTTGGACAAACAAGAGGATCATTCTGTATTATATTTTTTGTAATATAAATATGTAAATAAATAAATTATCATTAACTCTCAAACAATTGCCAAGGTAGCCTCTGAAATCATGAATAATAGTGTATTTTATTGGCTTATATGCTATAATTTAAATCAAAATGAATGAAATAACAAATATCTGTACTACAATACAGAATTGGATATAATCAAGTTAAACGCGGGTTCGAAAATAAAGACTTTTATTGTAGGTATGATAACAAAATACTATTAAATGGTATAAAGTTATATATATACGAATATATCCACACTTTGCGGAAAAGGCCACATGGCTCGTTATATCCGAATTTTTTGGGAGAGCATAAATCTTTTAAGTAATTTTTTAGTATTATGTATTGAGCTTGGAACTTGATCTGGACCTCTGCTGGTTTGGCAATGCGACTGCTTATATAGGGCCAGGAGAGGTACATCCTTCGGTAGGTAGCGGGTCGCCGGCCCCTGATTAGCTGATTTATTAATTGAGTTACCAATAATACTCCACGGTGTCCTAAGTTCGTAGACAAAGCTGCCCTATTAGGTGTGAGCGAGAAAGTATGTGAGCTCACGTGGTTTCGTCTCGTTACAGTGCTAGATATTTTTTGTATCTTATTATCTGATCACAAAAGTTTGTTATTCAGTTTAGTCATGTATTTTAAGATAATTTAAATAGATAAATCAGAGAGCCTCATTGGTTTATAATTGAAATAAGAGTGTTTTGCATTTTTATAGATTTTAATACTTTTCACTAATTCTGTCTACGGCTCAAACTTGCGTAAGATAAGAAACATATTTTTCATAATAAAATTACCATCAAAGCCAAGAAACATAATATGTAATTTTATTATTATACATATTATGTTTAATAATAAAATTACCATCGAAGCCAGATTACGTGAAAATCATTTTAAAGAGACTATTGATTATGTGGTAGTGCACTGGGCGGATGAAAATATTAAATTTGGTATTAATTTTGTATGGAAACTCAAGAATAATACAAAAAATAAGATGTCTAACCTTTACGCGCGGTTAAAGTAACTTCTTTGACTAAATCTGAAAAATAAATAAAAACTTAGAAAAATAGACGAAGTGGTAAAATTTTTCTGCCATTCACCCATTTCAATTTTAAACAACACTATTTTTATTGTCACAATACTGCTACTTTTTACATCAATAGTTAGAATTCATAAGAATCAGAGAGAAAAAGGGGTTAATATTCATCGTAAAAAATAATACAAAACAAAACGTTCAACTAAAATCTTAAGTTAAATGAAATAATAATTAAAAAAAAAAAACATAAGAAAAACCTGTTGAACTTAGGGTACATACATTAATTACGTGAGCAGTTTTAAAAAAAATTTACTCCCCCTTGGTGAGATTAAGTCAGATTTAGTGGGACCCGCCCTCTCACGTGAGATTTTTTTTTCTTACTCTCAAAATAAATATTTTTAATAATAGCCATTTTTTGGGTAAAAATGGGAAACTTCAAAAAAATTGAAACAATTTAATTTTTTAAAAAATTATTTCTATAATAATATATACTCTTTTAAAGTTGACATGAGATTTTTTTTAGTGATAAGTTACAATATAAGATGCAATAAGTTACAATAATTATAGTTACAATAAATCTCACCGTTGGTGAGATTTATTTTTTGGTCACGTAATTAATGTATACCCCCTTACCTTTACTTTAATAAATAAAAATAAATGGGTGACGTCTGACGTTTGAGTTTGCTTTGACGTTTGGTTATTCATCGCTAGGCTACACACTCATTGTTGCCATACCTACAACGTTAATACGATGAAATACAAATCGAACGTCTTTTTTGTTTTTTAAATGTTACTTCCGTCCAAAAAAGATTTGTGCTACCCGTCGTAATGCCTTCTAAAGAAGTCTGGAAAAACCATGGAAGTACATTTTCGAATTAATTCGCGAGTATAAATTTAAACACAATTATTTATAAACTTCACTTCTCACTCTGTATCCTTGAGTAATAATAGGATATGACTTAATAAAATACTCCAAGAAAGGACTTGGCATACCAATAAAACGTTCTGTCTAAATATAACCAATTTATATCTTATCAAATAAACTAAATAATAACCATAGATTCGGCGTTCGGACCATCTCTGTAAAACCGTTTGGAAAAAATGTTCTGCACGTATTTAGATCGGTATACCAAGTCCCTGTCTTAGGGATTTTGTTTAGTCATTAGTGATATGATATTTTCAATGTTTTTAAATTCTTGAAAAAAGAAAGAAAATAAAATTGATAATTCAAGTAATCTCAATCACTAGGATTAAATAAAATTACAATACAAATCTTATATTTTTAAAACATTTCGACGATGCAATTTTAAGATTTTCTAAGACCCCGTTATATTCTTAATTCTAGCGAAATTTGTGTATGGAAATCTCGACGGCTTTGAGCATTTTATAGTGCATTAACCTGGATGTGTGCCACCATCCAGCTGGCAATTGTTTACTGTCTGGAAGTCAGATTTTCCGGTTTTCTAGAATTTTCCGGAACGTTCCAGAACAAAAGATTTCTTTTGGTATATTTACACCTGCTTGCAGAACGTTTTACTTTTAAGACAATTATTTTTCAAAGAGAAGGAAAAGAACGTTGACTGAAAGCCATCAAAAGAATGGTATTTTTTTTTACGAAACTACATACAGGAAAATAATTTTCCTCAGGGCCCATATCATCTTTGAGGAAGCTGTGTGCAGAGTTTCTTTAAGGGAAAGAAGGAAATAAAGTTCTGGGAATGATAAAGGTAAGTGGGGTGGGTTGGAATCTAAAGGTAAGTGTGTCCAGGAGTGACGGACGTATGAATTATGAATCCATTACTCCTACTGCGGTACAAGACGATGGGTCGAGAGAGACCAGCTGTACAGGTCAAAGGGTCTCCCCAAATCGGCCTCTCCCTATCGGGTAGGCGCTTCCGCTGCCAAGACCTGAACGTACGTCAGCCGCTGAACCCGGGCATCTCTCTGCAAAGTCACCAAACGTAGCTTGTCACTTGGGGTGACCTATGGCAGAGGTCTTGGTTAACCAATAAATAGTTCCGGGGCGGCGGTACCCATAATCGCCTCCCGAAATAGAGAAAACCGTTAATAAATAAATGAGATCCCTGAGGCGTCTGTGTGGTAAAACCTCGTATGATCTATGATCGTTTGAGAAGTGCACGAAAACCGTAGTGTAAGGCGAATATATGACGCGAATGTGAATGGTAGAAGATGTCGGGGTCGCCCGAGGAAGACATGGCACGATCAAGTGAACCAAATACTTGAATCAAGCAGTTTCGAGTGTCAGAATAATTGAAGGGTATGGATGGATGAGAGAATTAAAAAAAATCTTCGTAGATACCTTAATATTTACCTAAAATAACTTGCATAATTAATAATAATACCTACCTTAATTTTTTTGTTAAATTTCATTTATGGAATTATACAATTAGTCCAAAGAAATACCACAGGGAAAAAATGTAATTTTAAACGCGATCATTTTATTCGTAAAAACCGTTAAAAACGGGACTAAAGTTCTTACGAACAAATTAACAGTGTTTCAATGTTTATTGGCGGGAAAATGTAAGAATAATTTGTTAGTATACGTACAAAATTACGTATACCAACATATTATTCTTACATGTTCCCGCCAATAAACATTGAAACCCTGTTAATTTGTTCGTAAGAACTTCAGTCCCGCTTTTACGAATAAAATATATCTACGACCGGTAGGTAAGGACCGTAATATTAATTATTCCGATTTATCTGATCGTACTACCACGATAATACAAACTGGCGAAATAAACAGGTAATATTCAACAAAGTCACCATCTTGAATCGGAACCGAAACATAGGAAACAACTTTATAGAGAGGTGAAAGTTCCGAGAATTATTGATTAAACTAATTTTGGACACACCTAAAGCAAGAAAATCATATTTGTTCAAGAATCACGTTAGATCACGCACGCAATTCGTCATTATTATATTACTTATATATAGATATACTTATATCACTTTCTGGATATAAATATCTTCTCCTAGATAAGGAATGTATATCACCTAACCCTAGCCTTAGCAGATATATCAGTACCGTGGGATTGTCACCGGTCCTGGGACTGATCGGTTGGCATAAGCGGTAATAAATTTCCATCCTGATTTGGGAGATCTACGACTCTATTAAAAACAGGGTTGTCACAGCTTTAAGATAGAGCAAAAAGTGTACATAGGTACTAAAGCAAACATTGAAATCTCGACAAATCAGTTACAATTTTGAACATGTAAATTAAGTTGATTTTATATTACAAATTCTATAATATAAGCAGCCACCTACTTTATACAAACACTTCCTATTTAGAAAATGATTCAAATCAAAAGTTCATTGAACTGGAGTTACAGATGGACCGAGTCGCAACATAAATAAATATTTGTAACGAGAATAAACTCACCTAAAACCACAGACAAATTATTCATAGACTAGAGAATCAGGGAGAGGGGTAATAACCATCAGTAGCGGGGCGGAGAGGGATGAATTGACTGTAACGATATGTGATTTGTTAATATTTCAATATGACAGTATATAGACATCACTCATTATAATATCACCATTTAGCTCTTAAAAGTAAAATCTGCTTTTGAATGAATAGACCTTTTTACATGGGAGCGCGAATGGTTCGCCCGGTTTGAACAAACTTGTGTAATCCATGTAAAATGAAGAAAGGTTCGCTTGTTTTGACAGTCGAATATTTTGTTACCGTGTTTAGTTAAGACACTTTTACAAATGTTTCATAATTTACTTATCACAGTAAACTGCAACGTGCACACGACGGGACCGGGAATTTCGGTTGCTTACGCTTCATGTCTAAAACTGATCATATTATATGATGTGAATAAGCTTAAAATAATGACAAATAATGCCTGCATATGGAAGGTAATACGACAATTGGGTTTATACTCTTTTTCACTTATATTTTTACATGTTTTAATAATAGCACAAGTTACCATTTTTGCCGTGTTATTTCGTAAAATGTACCGATAAGAGCTCGACGCTAGTCCGCACAAGAATGATGACGTCACATTTTCTAGATTCACGCGAACCTATACGCCAGCCCGGCCGGTTCCATGGAACCCAGAATTAAGGAGGGGGAAATAATACGCTTTTATCACTTAGGGCAGGTCTATACATATTCATATGTCTATGCCTAAAACAGTATCCTTGTCAATGAACTGAGGACTTTGTAGATGTCGTATTGGTTACGTAATACGTAACTAATGTATCAACTGATCAGTGGCCAGCTCGCCGCTATCTACCAATTGATGTACTGCGATCGGCCCTATGTAAGCAGATGCACGGCCTTGAACTAGCAGAGATTTAGAGCTGGTCGTACGGCCAAGACCTGATACCAGTAGCGAGATATGTGGTCTCTTCCAGGGAGTTTGAAGAGTACATCCCTTTCAGTATGGATGAAGAGTACCAAGAGAAATTACTTCAAATAGTACATAAACATTTATTTGTCGAAAGTGAGGACTTCTGCCTATCAGAACGCGCCAATAAACAGAGCGACTCAACTGCTTAACGATTCTGCATTGACCATCGACATTTTCAATGTCACTTACAGACAGTTCAGCAACTATCTTTTAGCACATGTCACTAAGTAGTAAAACTGCCCTTGTGTACTTTGTAATTTATAATCTTCTCCATGATATATTGGTGTATAACTGTTTTATAGAGAACATGAAAAAATAAATAAATAAATAAATAAATAAAGTATTATTTCTCAAGAGTAATGAAAACTCTCAAATGTTTTGCTCTGGCATAATGTAATTCGCACAAGTTTCTCTGTCGTGAATATAAAGTTCTATATATAATTAATTTTTAATCCCAAAGCCATCTTTACCAAAAGCCACGGAACATTGAAATTGACATATCTACAAAACTATCAATAAATAATATGATAAGACGCCATATTGTTTTTAACACATTTTCAATTAAAATCTCACGGGAAACAGTACGATTAAACTAGTAAAAATCGAAATAATAATTTTCACTTACAATATTAAAATGGAATATTTTCACTATCTATGAATACCGTTAAAAATGTGTGGGATATTTAAAGTTTATTTTTCTTATTCTGATCATTGTACTAAAATGTCTAATTTTTATAATTTCATATTTCGAAACGGTCCAACTGGACATAACATCAAAATGACATAGAAACCGCCACTGAGCGTTTTTATTATTACCGTGATGACCCGCGAAAACGGCATTGCAACCGTAATGGCTCGCGTCACCTCATTTTTTTAATACGAGTGAGGGAGATGCAGATAAGGTATCATTTTCATCACTCTCTTTTACTCGTATTAAAGAAATGAGACATCGTCACCAACGTTGCCCGGCTTGACGAATACATTTTATTCACGAATAAAAACGAACATTTAGTTTTGGCGCAAATCAAAAATAGCACATTTTAAATTGTTATAAAAATTTATTCGTCAACATGAAAAATATCGCCATTACCGCAATTTTTACTTCTTTTTTCGATATTAAAAAAAAGGTGAAAATACCCGTCCAAATGATTCCAGATTGGGAGGGTTTACTATTTACCCCAATCTCGAATTCTTTTGAGGACATCGCATAAAATTACACATAAATTTGACCATCGTAATTCGTTGAATTCTTTCAACATGTTTATTGTGCGAACCGTGTTCCGCACTCCTTCTCAGTGGAGGCAGCGGGGTGCCTCATCCTTGGATTTGCATAAGCTATGGGGTTTTGTCTTGCTTACATTCAGGCTGTGATTTATTGATGGCGCTCTCGTATATGTTGTGTGCTCCCGAATAAAACCAAATCGCGGTATAACTGCCTCATATCCAGGGTGAAACGTTGCCAAAAGCAACAATTATTATAACCGACTTGTAAACCTAACCTAACAAACACTCTATTTTCTCGCAAGGGTAGAATATAAGAAAGGGGTAGGGAAAGGTATAAATAATTCTGTATTTGCCAGCACTTCTTGCTTCATTGAAATTGTCTCATGTATTCTCTTCTGTTATTTCGCGTATCTAGGATTACACCTTGCCAAATGCAGCAATTATTACGGTGAAGAACGTCGTTATCATCACATTTCATGAGCATTTCACAAAGAGAAATATCTAAATAAACTTTTTTTTTCGTGAGACAGTTTTAATTGTATAAATCACTCGAGGTAAATATTAAATATTAATATTTAAATGTACGTTTACTTCTGTTATAATAAATAATAAGGAAACTCAATAAGTTTGTGGAGAGCTACCTTTATTAAGAAAGAAGTCGAAAACTGCAATTTTTTACAAAAGGATTTTTTATTTTTTTATTTATTGAAAGCATAGTTATAATAAATACATCAACAAAAAAGTCCTGCTAAGCCAATTGAATTGTCTTGTCAGCAGGTGCTTATAATTTAGTAACATATACATAATTTACATCTTATATTTATAGATAACATTTTTTCATACATTTTTCATACACAATATAATTTTACTTTTTCCGATAGCCAATTTTTCACCACATATTTAACTTTATTCATAGAATAACATTGCTTTATACTGTTCGGTAATAAATTAAATATCTTCGGTATGGTGTACTCAAACGTTCTCTGTCCGTACTTATATTAATACGGTAATGCCCGTACGGTTCAAATTCAGGAACCTGACTCCGAGGAAATCTCCGACGCCACACTGTATGGAAACCTTTCTGACCCGTCCACGTACGTGCATTTTTCCACGGAGCTGCTGCCGTGATATTCACACTTTTCACTTGCTCAACGTGCGATATGCAAACGGAAGTGACGCCATCTATATCTAATACTATATTTAAGGAAAAAAAGTATGAAGGGTGGATAGGGATCTGGGGGCCAACATGTTCAGGAGTGACGGACGTGTGAATCCATCCCTCCCATTGCGCTACAAGGCGATGGGTCGAGAGAGTCCGGTTGGAGAGATAAAATGTGTACCATCAACCCGTCCCTCCCTATCTGGCTCGCCACGGAGTAGGTGGGCCAACTCACGTGCCGCCAAGACCTAGACAAACCTCACCCAATGAATCTGGGCACCCCTGCTAAGTCACCAAACGTAGTGAACCAATTGGAGTAATTTATGGCAGGGGCGTTGGTTATCCAATAAATGGTATGGGAGAAGAATCATTCAATAACAAGAAGATTTATGTTGGGGTGAAGAGTGTTCCTCTCATTATTCACGGTCTTAATGTAAGAATGTCTAATATTATATATCTACCTATTAAATTAAATATACGTATTCTGTAGTCTAATGTTAATAGTAGTTAGTTTTGCAAAAGGGTGATGCCTTATAAATATTTTATTTATTTATTTAAATTCATGATTTATTGAAAGTACATACAGTTTATTGTGATATTTCACCCTCCATGCTAGGGATAACCCTGTGTTATAGCGGGTGAATTTTACAGTTTGGGGATACACATTCATTAGTATTGGTTGATAATTTTCATTAATTAATACTGTGCAATACAATTTTTCTACAATAAAAAAGTTATACGTAGTTAGATAGATACCAACACTTAAACTGGGCGAAGTAGAACGAAGAGACGCCCGGAGGGCCTAGCAGCCTAGTGTATCCTTTATTATATTATTAATAATATTATGTATTTAAAACACTCTCATCCTGTAGGTGCTACCGATAAAATCAAACGGAGATATATGAACACATAGCCAAACTTCCCAGCCAGTACAAGACAATGAAAACATTCAATTTGACTGGATTTACTTCGATTATTTATTGTTCGACAGCTCCTTTAGCATTTTATGGCTTTTCAAGTGTATTATCGGAAGAATATTTGTAAAGTTTTGGTCTGGTAATGCTGTGAAATTATTTGTCTATAAATAATGTTGTAATGATCTTATTGATATGATGGATGGAAGAAGTTTGTAATCATTTTTTATTCAAAAGCGGTTACGACTTACGATAGTATAATTTATTGATCTTGGCGATGATTCTATCACAACGCACTATTTAGGGGAGCCGACAATTTTCAAATGATAAAATGCTGATGATTGACAACTTAAAAAAATACCTATGTTACATCTATTTAAAAAAAAATAATTGTTTAGTTACTAAACTTACACATTTCTTTATAAATAATTATTTTTAAAAATTTTCATTGGTTACAAAAGGATACATAAATTACAAACATATGTTTTTTTACAGTGATTAATTATATAATATATAAATTTGATGTACCTCCATAAATAAGCAGGGATTGTTATTTTGAGGGGGTGTTATTACATTGGTTTTATTTGATATGATTCAGTTCAAGTTTGCGGTATAATTTTTAAGGTGAGTTTTAAATTCTTTTATGTTAGTTTTCATCCTGCTCATTTTTTCTGGTAATGAATTAAAAAAATTTACTCCGAGATATTTATGATTTAACTGTCCTATTGTTTTTTTAACATTTTGGAGTAGGAAGTATTAAAATTATTTAAATGGTGCAGCTTTATTTTGAATATTATCTTTATAAATTTATAATATTGCATGGTAGAAGTATAGTGCGCTTAATTTTCTGACCTTCAATTGTTTGAATAAGAGTTCTGACGCATAGGTATGGGGATTTTTTAAAATGGTTTTTATTATTAGTTTTTGTGACTTGTAAATTATTTGTGTTTGATTTGTATATGTACCGCCCCATCCAAAGATGCTGTATTGTATAACTGATTGACAGAAACCAAAGTACGTGGTTCTAAGTAATTTTTCGTTAAAAGTATCTCTTAAACTTCTAAATATATATGTTAGTTTTCTTGCTCTGTCGTCCAAAATATTTATATGTGTGGAGCATTTTAAACGCTGGTCTATTGTTATGCCCAGGTACTTAATATCAGTCTTGCTTTCCATGTTTGTACATAATATGTTGCATTTGTGGTTTTCTGTATTTGTAACAGAGTAATATACAGGTCACAGATTGGATTATTATGTTTATTTCTTTAGATGTTTCTTGTTTTTAATGAAAAATGGTAAATAATAAGTTTTTTATATACCTTGGCGTATTGAGTCGCTATATTTTGAATCGCTAACTTGATTGAGTAATTTTCTTGTTGATGTATTTTATGTAAATATCTAGTTATCCATGCTAAGACTTTTCCACTAATTCCTATTGATTTTAATTTATTTATTAATTTGTTATGTGATATGCTGGGGAAAGCTTTTTTAAGGTCTATAAATATTCCGATACATTTTTTAACGGAATCTAGGGCCGAATATACATATAGTTGGTTATTTTTGCTGTCGGTATTCACGGGACTTCGACTTTCAAGATATTGTTTTAGGGTGTTGGTCATTTAGAATTATAACGATTTCTGCTTTAAGAATTTCATCTTTAAGGAACAAGACTTAATCCCCAAAGATTTATAATAATTATATATTTTTTTATATATATACACAGGATTAAATTGCATTACCTTTTTTGTCTACGGCCTTCGGGATACCGGCTTTTGGGATTCCGTCTTCCAGGAATCAGGCTTTCGGGATTCTCTCCTTTTTAAACCAGTCTCTCCCAATTCGGACTGCCACACATTTGGGTGGTAGATGTATCATCCACCAAAATCCAGACAATCCAAGAAGCACGGCACCCCTACTAAGTAACCAAAAGTAGCAAGCCACTTGAGGTGACCTACGGCAGAGATGTTGGTTATCCAATAAATTAAAAGGAAATGCCTTGTTACATAGCAGTACGGATCGAACCGTTTTGATAGAACAGAATAGAATTTACATTTTTAATACAGACACATTATAATCTCAGCATAATCACAAATATATACTCACGTCAACCCCGGTAGCTAGCTCAGTCATTATCTCGGGGTTCTCGTGTTTTTAGTTCGATGGATTGGGAAAATTCGAGATAAATAAGGTTCAATAAATAAAACGATCTCTTTTGCCATGAAAATATTTGTTAAATTATATTTAGCAAAATGACTCTACGCTACTAGGAAAAAGCTTGAATCTCTCTGCGGGAACGAAAGACGGATTTTAGATTATTAAGTCAAAGCCAGAATAAAACAATTAACGAATATTATAGTACGTTACCTTGCGTGGTTGTTGTCGTGGAAAGCAGATGCATTTGTCCCTCTGTCGATTTCTTCTATTGTTAAACACGTGTGCCAACACCATGGGATTTGAAAGGTACCCGAGATATGCCCTCTTTAACATGAGTTAAATATGAAACCCAGAGACACGCGCAGGACCACTGATTCTAAATCTGGTAATATCTAGATCACTTTAACTATATTTACTTTTCAAAAGTTCAAACTTATTTGCAAAGCAATACTCGAATTCTAAATAAAGATGGCAGACAACCGCCCCTTTCGAAAGCTGGACACTGAAGAAGCTCTCGCCCTTCCTTCCCGGATAAGCTCGGCTCTCCTCCCTAGCCCCCACTTCAGAAAACGGTAAAATCCGTTCAACGCAACCTTTAGGTTGACCAGTACGAAAAATATTAATTTCATAAAAGTACCTGACTTAAATAAATTCTCCGGGGTTACCATATGAATAAATTCATTACATAACACATCCCCGAAAACACCAAGAAAAAACCGCCGTAACCACGAAGGTTTTTTTATATTATTATTATTATTATATATATATTTTTTTTTAATCCATCCAAGAAAACTTTTTATTAAACTACCCAAAAACGTTGTCCGCAAAAAGATTCAGCGTTAAAAAACCTAGGCAACAATTTTACATAATTTACATAAATGCAATGTACATGATATAACAACATCAACATCAATATATCGGAGGGAAAGTATCAGAGCGCGCGGCACGTGGGAATCCACGGCTTTTAGGCCACCATAACCCGCGAGTAGTGAAGGATCCTTGTTCATCAGGGCATTTGGAGTAAGAGTCTCGATTCTCAGCAATAGAGGATCCGACTCAAGATGAAGCGAGAACATGAAATAAAAATTACAAAACAATTAGAAAAGTACGAAAATATATGCATTCATTATTCAGGCAACGAACAACAAACATTTACCAAAAATGACATAATAAAACACATGAGATACAAGACAATAAAACACATGAGATACAAGACGTTCCACAGAGAGTAAGCAAAACTATTTGAGTTGTGAGTGAATTAGCAAAAGAGATCAACGGAGATAACTAAACACTATATGTCGCGATGCATACATGTACATGATAAGAACACACGTGTTTTATTAACAGTGGATATCCGCAAAGAAAGCAAAGACTGAAGTAAACGTAATGAGTAAGATAAAGAAAGGGACCCTTAGTGAGTTTGTAGAGCGAATGAACGAAGGAGCGTGTGCCAAGACCGAGTTGTCTGGCGGTCCATCCTCTCTGCCTACCCCTGCGGCGAAACGCGGTGATGGTTATTTGTTAGTAATTTTTTTTTTTTTTTTTTTAGAACTCATTTCCCCCTTTTAACGGACAGGCGATGGTTCAAGTTTCAGTATCCGTCTTTTAACGACCCGGTTACTGGTTGAAGAAATGTTGAAAATTCAACATAAAATATCATAATCCTTTAGTGACCTACATTTAGCCAGGAATCTTATAAGATTCTGACGTAGGTATACTTAGGAGGAACACTTGAAAACTCTAGCTTGGAACATCAATGCTCCAACTAGAAAAATAAGGTCAGCTTGGAACAAAACATGCTTCCAACTAACAAACTACAGAATACCACTAACCTAGGACATAGCTATCATTCATTATTTTTTAATGATAACTTATACGAATACTTATTATAATAATAATTTAATAATTTATTTTTTATAATTTATTTTTTTTGGGTTAATGATAGTGTTAGTATAATTTATATAAGAATAAAGATACCTATTAGACTATGGGCGCCATCTTGTTTACCGGCTTACAAGCAACCAACCCTCAAATCAAAATTTCGAACTATTGACTACTTTAATTTCCGAGTTTAAAAGACAGATGAAGAGTTAATAGCAAATAGAAGCTTGGTACATATCAAATTCTACGTGGATGTCGAATGATTCGAATGAATAGTCAAAAACACAAGTGTGGAGTGTATTTAGCCGCCTCCGGTTAATTACTCCGGAGCGCCTATGGTATAGAGTCTGTACACACTGTGCTCAAAGGGGCCCCTTTGAACACAGTGCGGAGTATTGTGTATGCATATGCGTGTTTTCGTGTATAGTTTCAAAATTAACAACATTATTTGACAACTTTTCCAATTGGATTGGTCGACAATCTAGATGGATTCCACTTAGACTTTCTGTCAGAAACAAATCTATATTGTTAATAGATTCTATCGAGATTCTATTAAGACTTGTAAATAAGTTCGTCACTCGTCACTCGTCACTCGGATTTCGTTTCATTAAAACAACTAATACTTATTGATTTCGTAAGCAATCCATATCCACCGTTAGCTGAAAAATCTTTGACACTTGGTCTATCTTGAACTGCACACCTAGGAAATAATTTCCAATGTAGGGTAATCGGACCCACGACACTTCCCCCGTGAGAATATAATTAATCAAATACCGATCATAATCAACTATTTCTAAAATTCGTTATTATTCTTTCGTTTTTTTCTATTTAAAATCTAACAGGCTTTGAAATATGGATTTTAAACCTACAGCCTGAGAACTTGCAACTCTTGCAATACTCGTACGTAGTAGAACTTCGCTGGGAGTCGAACCCGTGAATGATCTTTGTACATTAAAATGGTATTTATTATTAACTAGCTGATACCTATCATGCGTTGCAATACCAATTTAATAAATAATTTTTTTCTCCCTTCGTGTCATTTCCCATTTGTCCCCGTTTAACTCCATAAAGTACACCAGTTTTCCCACCAACTCGCGTGACCTATTTCATTTGGTTTTTATCCGAATTTCGTAATGCCAGAACTCTCTATACTTTAACTATCCCGGGTATGCGCACATCATATTCCTGATGAACCGGATGAACGGTATGGCCGCGCATAACTTACAAACACACAACAACAAACGAACATTAATATTCTTTTAACATATTAGATTTATACCCTCGACACCGGTGCGTAGTCGAGAAACACGCCAAATGCGCGCCTAACATATGTACACGAATGACATTTGTCACATGAGAACGAATCGCTTCTACAACTCATTCTTAAGTTCAACAGCTCAGCTGTGGAATGATTTCCCGGCCTTTGTGTTTCCTCCTTCCTACGACATGGGACTCTTTAAAACCTATGTTTACTCCATCCTTTCCTCAAAAAGACCCTCCACTCAGCATTTTCAAAGATTACGTAGGCCCTGAGGAAAGTTATTTTCTTCAGGGAGGCAGTATTAAAAACCGTTTCAATAATAAATAAGGCGATTACTGTTACCTTGAATTGTTGACTCCGGATTCGAATCTGAGCATATTTTATAATAGCTTTCTCATTGTCTATATTTATTAAAATATGTAAACATGTCTATTAAATGTTTGCGTGATTTTTTGACGAAAATGGCGCTATAGAATATGGTTTTCGGTCTTCTGAGAATCGAACCCATGAATACCTTTACAATAAATCATTAAAATGATTTTTTCAAACTTCGCAAAATCACTTTGTGGCGTCATATTTAAAATAGTGGTTTAATACAAAGTTATTTGTTTTAATTTCATTAAAATGATCACCACTCTCTTAAAATACTAAGTTATATCGAATTAATCTTTATGTAAAATTATTATGAACTTATATATCAATTACGAGAGTCGAACTCGAAGTAATGACTAATTTTTTATTCGTTGCTGTGGCAGACTTAGATGTTATAGAAATATCCGTTGGATCTTAAAACTGAGATGTTCATTATTCAACTCCGTCATAACGTCACTTTCCAAAAAGAACGTTTCAATTTAATTTTATTTTACATCAACGAGATAAATTTACAAAGCGCTATGCGAAGACCAGGTACCTTCTAAGACCCTTTTTTGAAGTAATTTAGTTTTGTCGCCCAAAACACCATAAATGGCCGTCTAGTCTTAAACAATAAAACTTTCCAATTGTCCCGGAATTACCCGGAATTCTTTGTATGTTGACCGACTCCCTTAAAGTGCCTGTAATAAACGCTTTCTAAAACGGTACAGATTATCTTACAAGGCGGGTGGGAAATACGTCTATCGGGTTACCATGCAAGCGAGGCATTGTTTCGTTTTATACCTGACTAACCCAAGCCGATCTAGGCAAATTCGGATTACAGACAGTCACCAAACATGCCTAAAATCATTTCAAGCAAAGGTTCAAATTAAAATCGTGATTTCACGACGTTCACTAAGGCAATACTGAGAGTATCTACTATCTGTACGACTCTTGTGCGATTGATTTATAAGCATTTAATTAAATCAGATCACGCATACAAAATGCTTTCACGATTGAGAAATCTTTCCAAAGATTAGCTAAAAGTTACGTCTCGAAATATAAGTTGTTCATAGCTGTGATCTACGCACTGTTTAAACCGAAATAATATATTTCAACCCGAAAGAATAGCTTTACCATGTGCTTTCCAATCACCACATAAATAATAATTCATTCACAAACAAATTTTACGTATTAAAACGCATCTTGGCCAAAATATATCTCGTTTCATTTTGGATTTGAAGCATTCCAATTTCTACCAAAACAAATTAATAACTGAACGTTTTTGAAGTAAAACTCGTGTTATTTTGAAAATGGCGGTCCATCGTGAACGCGTGGGTGAATTTAAAACATGGATACTAACGGTTTCAAAATGGCGTCGCGGAACACGTGTAAATTCAAAAATTCTAAAGCGGTAACAAAATATTACTAGGAAGAACATAACTACAGAATTTTTATACACATCACGACACATAATATAAAGTACGACACATAGATATAAATGGGAGTAAATTAAATATTATCTCGAATTTAGCCGCACGTTGGAAAGCGCCAGTGTTACATAGCAGTACGGATCGAACCGTTTTGATAGAACAGAATAGAATTTACATTTTTAATACAGACACATTATAATCTCAGCATAATCACAAATATATACTCACGTCAACCCCGGTAGCTAGCTCAGTCATTATCTCGGGGTTCTCGTGTTTTTAGTTCGATGGATTGGGAAAATTCGAGATAAATAAGGTTCAATAAATAAAACGATCTCTTTTGCCATGAAAATATTTGTTAAATTATATTTAGCAAAATGACTCTACGCTACTAGGAAAAAGCTTGAATCTCTCTGCGGGAACGAAAGACGGATTTTAGATTATTAAGTCAAAGCCAGAATAAAACAATTAACGAATATTATAGTACGTTACCTTGCGTGGTTGTTGTCGTGGAAAGCAGATGCATTTGTCCCTCTGTCGATTTCTTCTATTGTTAAACACGTGTGCCAACACCATGGGATTTGAAAGGTACCCGAGATATGCCCTCTTTAACATGAGTTAAATATGAAACCCAGAGACACGCGCAGGACCACTGATTCTAAATCTGGTAATATCTAGATCACTTTAACTATATTTACTTTTCAAAAGTTCAAACTTATTTGCAAAGCAATACTCGAATTCTAAATAAAGATGGCAGACAACCGCCCCTTTCGAAAGCTGGACACTGAAGAAGCTCTCGCCCTTCCTTCCCGGATAAGCTCGGCTCTCCTCCCTAGCCCCCACCCCAGAAAACGGTAAAATCCGTTCAACGCAACCTTTAGGTTGACCAGTACGAAAAATATTAATTTCATAAAAGTACCTGACTTAAATAAATTCTCCGGGGTTACCATATGAATAAATTCATTACATAACAGCCTTGAAGTCATCCACCCATCCATTTTCTGCCACAAATTCCTGCTACTCTTCTTCCAGAGGTATCCGAAGAAAGTAACCCAATTTTATATTTCTCATAAAAAACCTCCAAGTTTAACATCATAATTTCCAGTTTGGTCAAAAATCACGTTAGAAAGCTAGAATAGTAGGCCATTTTATTTATTATTATTATTATTGAGCCAGGCCATTATAAGGCCAGAGTTATTTCAAAGTTTATTTTAGTTAAGCGCACTTGAAGTGAAACCACACAAAACTGCGCTATATAAATGTAATGTTATTATTATTATTATTATTTCTCCAAATATCCTTCGCGCATTTAAGACCATTTGTAAACATGGTTGTTTTTCACTGGAACGTACTTAACACATTTGCTCCAACAAGATCGTAAGACGAATAGCACTTACAGCATTTTCCTACAGCGAGATGAATTACGGGAAAATTCGCCCTTTCTCCGGAAAATAAGAGGTTAACGCGAAACCGGGGCTCATTCTCGCACAAAAGAAAATTTTCCACATTACTTTGAATGGCCGCCCTGTTACAAGGAAACAGTGGAAAGATGCTAAGTTTTGTAAAAGATAATAGTTGGTTTCTGGGAAATTGTACAATATCTTCGTTTATAAATTGCGTGCAAACTTTAACAACTGTGAAAGGCTTTCGAAGGGTAAATTTTCCTATTGGTTTGGCATGCGAAAAATAATTAATCAAGAACAAAAAAAATAAAAACAGTGACTGGTTAGTGGCTGAGTTTATAAATGCGTCTGGTTTCCACCTAGATGTCGTCGGTTTAATTTCTCTCCTAGCTAGGTCCTCCATCATTGCACAAGCAACATTATTCCTTTAAAAGGATGCTAGAAGAAGTTTTCAACCGTTGTCAGGTTATGGTTACCCTGAATGTTTGTCGTTCTTTTTAAAGACATGGAAATGAATGCTTTTCTGCATGGAGAAAAAAGTTATTTTAAAATACGATCATTTTATTCGATAAAACGGTTAAAAACGGGACTGAAGTTCTAACGAACAAATTAACAGGGTTTCAATGTTTATTGGCGGGAACATGTAAGAATAATTTGTTAATATACGTAATTTCTTAAGTATACCAACAAATTATTCTTACATTTACCCGCCAATAAACATTGAAATACTGTTAATTTGTTTGTAAGAACTTCAGTCCCGCTTTTAACATTTTTTTATCAATAAAATGAACGTATTTTAGAATAACATTTTTCTCCGTGTGGGCATGGTAAAAATAAATTTGTACAATTTGGTAATGTAATGTTGTATGTTTTTGAAGCATCTATTTATATCTATCATGTACGCTTCGTTTAATGACTTAGCAGGGGTGGTGGTGAAGTTGCCCACAGAAAGCAAGGCAGGATTAGACTAGTTGGAAAGACTAGTTGAGAGAGACGTTTTGACCTCTCCAGCAGGACTCTCTCAGAACATTACCTTGCACCGCAGTGGGAGGAATGGATGACTTGACAAATTGACCCCCAGATTCCTACCCACCTATTCATTTCCAGAACTTCCCCTCCTTCCTTTCCTAAAAAGACACTCCACACAGAGTACACAAATATGACAAAGGCCCTGAAGGGAATTATTTTCCTGTGTGGAAAAGCTAATGTAAAAAAAATCAAAAGGATTGAAGTGGTATTTTTATTGGTGCGCGGTTTTACGTAAACTTTGATCGCATTTTTGATTTATGAAACAAATTCTTTCAAGACATTATTGAAGCTAGAAATGCATACCCTATTAAATAAATTCTTTATTCTGATACCTTAAAAACTATTCAAACTACTCCAGAATTTTCGTTGTTTGTGCTTGGGGTGTTATGCCGTGTTGCGCCACCTCCTTCTTTAGCCGACGTTTCAGACAGCGCTGCAGTGTCCATCATCAGGGCAGATCCGGCAGATCCGACGATGTGTGATCTGCCGGATCTGCCCTGATGATGGACATGCAAAGCTGTCCGAAACGTCGGCTAAAGAAGGAGGTAGCGCAACACGGCATAACACCCCAAAAACAAACCACGAAAATGCTTTTGGGCCTAAAAATCTAAAAACGTAACTACTCCAGGAAATGTGTCAGGCCTGAAAATACAAAAACGTTTTTGAAAATCTGTTCGAAACTTGTAGCATTTATAACTGTAATAGGTAATTTGGTTGAGCTTTCGATACAAGCCATTAAAACTATATTTTATAAAATACTAGCTGACCCGCTCATGCGTTGATGTGGCAAACGAAACACAACGCCATCTACTGGATGGCTACCTAATCTAGATAACCAAGTGGTGTGTCAATACATTAACTCACACTGTCAGAAACTTATGAAACTTACAAATAATTTCAAATAGATTATCCCAAATTTTTTTATTTATTCGCAAAAATAAATATTGATGTCAATAATCTAGATAAAAAAACTATCATATCTTTTAAGTTGGATCAAACTACACACAGTAAGCCAAATTTCATCAAAATCGGTTAAGTAGTTTCGGAGTTTACCTCGGACGAACATTGTGACACGAGATTTTTTATATATAAAGATGTTCTATCAAAACCTGAATGTAACTAACTAACCATCACGCCGTTTCCCCGCAGGGGTAAGCAGAGAGGACGGACCGCCAAAATACTGGGTCTTGATACACACCCCTTGCCTCATTTACATTCATACATCTTCTCATGCATACTCTTCTATTATTCTGACTCTTGACGTGGCCCAACTCAAGTATCTGATGCACTTGATCGTGCCACGTCTTGCTTGGGCGTCCTCGGCTTCTTCTACCATTCATATTCTCGTCATAAATTATCTTGTTATTTTGTTAAAAAATATATATATTTCCATAAACAGAAGGTCAATCGACATTCCAACTAGGGATATTACGAACATTCGCATTCGCATTCGCATATGCGAATAATTCGCATCATTTTAAACATTCGCATCGACATTCGCATTCGCAACAATCGATGCGAATGTTTAGCGAATGCGAATGTGTGCAGATCATGACTTGACTCGCCCACTGTCCACGTGCCCTATATACGAGCCCCTTAGAAATCGCCTCATGGGAGAAAAGGCTGCAAAATTGATTTTTTCTGAAATATAATATGCCTCTTTTGAACTTCTATTATTAAATTGCTTAAGTACGATTATAGCTTACTGTATATGAATTGATTTATTGTTTTTATTTTTTTATTAAAACGATGATTAATGTTGATTAAAGTTTTTTTTATGTGATTCCTTAACATTCGTAATCGCATTCGTACATTCGTATTCTGAACATTCGCATTCGCACATTAATATTCTGAACATTCGCATTCGCATTCGCATTCGCGAATGTGAAAAATATCACATTCGTAACATCCCTAATTCCAACAATGCATGAGTATCTTTTCATATTTGATATATCAGTATTGTGGTGTTAAATTATACTGTACAAAATGAAATAAAAACAATTTAATCAATTATATTTTTATTCAATATCAAGGATATTCTGTACATCACACATATATTAATAACGTACATTTCTTAACATTACATACATAATTTGCTATTAAGATACACAATTATTACACAGTTATGGCAGATATATACATTTTATTTTATAAATAATGATGTCTTTAACACATTATGATAATATTTAAAAGATAAATATGCAGTATAATTACACTAAATAGTTGTTCGAATTTACATGTGTGAGTTGTTCGGAGTATATTGCAACAATGTTAAATGAATTTTTTTCTTAATTAATAATTTATCATGGACAAATTTCTAAATATAGTAAAAAAATTAACGTCTTATAATTTAACAGAAATCGGATTTATTCGTTCATATGACAGTTACTATTTTTACAATATGTTTTGTTAAATCTAATTTCTTTACACGAATTAATTCATGTTTACATGAGTAATTTTTTAAACCGGCACTTTATTACGAATAAAAGGGAAAACTTATTTTACAATGTAGATGCTGAATTGAAAAAAAGAGTTAAATTTTTTTTACAAAAAAAGAGAACAATAAAGGCCCCAGTATGGAGCCTTGTGGTACACCTGAGAGAATTACAATAATTTGTGACATATATTACATGGCAGAGTGTTTTTTATAGAGTGATCCTACACCCTTTTACCGATTTACACCACTTTTTCTAGTTTCAGATCCTTGAGAAAAATGGAACTCACTTCCCCTACCTGCCCCACTTCCTTAGTAGTAAGTGTGTAACGTTCTATTGAATTCATTCTATTAAAGTGGATAATTTTGTATTGAATGCCTTCTATTAAAATGAGTAGTGTTGAATTTAATGCCCTTTATTACAGTAATGTTATATTGAATGCCTTCTATTAATGTGTACATTTTGGTATTGCCAATTTGTATATTTGTATATTTTTGCGGCAGTTTCTATTTATACCAGTCATCGTTCTAGTTCGTTTTTGTCTAACAGACCATTTTCGTGAACTTGAGTTAAGTATGCATTTGTTCTCAAAAAGCCTTTATTTATACGATAATCGTTAAAAAATATTTTATAAAAGATTATTTAAGGGGTTTTCAAAACGCACTTTGTCTTACGTTCTCCAAAATTTAAGTGCTTTTATCGTAAAAAAAACATTAAGGCGCCATTTCTCCCGATTTACGTTTTGGTCTGTTGGATAAAAACGAACTGAAGCGACGAACCTATCAATAGGATTAAAATGGTTGCTGTCTATATTTTTTCTTTAATATTGTTCTGCGACGTTTTACAAAAATACAAAATCTTTAATCCATTTTGAATATTTGAAACAAAATTCTTTCAAGTCCTTATTGAAGCTGTAAACTAAGACCCTTTTAAAATAAATTCCTTTTTCTGATATCTTGATTACAGTTTTAGAAAAGTTTCAGGCCTGAAAATTCAAAAAGCGTTTTTGAAAATCAATTTTTTGAGGCTTGTAGAATGTATCTCGTAGCAGGGCAGGCTGTAGGGGGTAAAAAATAAGGTTATTCGTAAAAAAATAAAAGTGAAAACCTACCTATTTTTACTTTGAGGATCACTTTACAAAAATCTACGAACACGCCAACCGGTTTCAGTATTTCTTTCCTTTGTCAGGGAAGACACGCTTCTTTAAACTACGTCTGCCCTGATGAAGTAATGATTTTTTCGTAATAGTTTTGGATTTTGGTTTTAATAAAGTTATGCACCAAAGTTATAGCATTTAATTTAATAATTTAGCATTCCAAAATTATATATTATATTAAAATAAATAAAATAATTACAATTTTTAAGTTAATTTTAAAATAGTGATTGAATGACACGGATGTAACGAAACTGATAGCAGATAAATAAAAAAATGTAATAAATGTATTTGTGAAATAAAACTCTTAAAAACAATTAAAAGGCAAACCAATAGTTTTCTTAATAATGTTATTAAATGAAAAATTAAGAACCAGAATCACGGATTTATAAACCATTCAGCAATTGAAAATCGCGCTTTTTTTAAAATAAATATATCAAAAAAATCTTTGTAGAAATATAAAAAGAAATATAAGCAGAAATGTTTGCTAATAGACAAAAAACGCTTTTCAAATAAACCAAGCTTATTAGAAATAGTTTTTATATGTAAATAAGAACAACCTTATATGTTAACACTATATACATCACAATGTCATCATGAACTTGTTTATTCTGAATGTTTTCAAAAATCACCATTAATTTAAATATTTATTTTTTCATATCACCAAACTGATTGATTTTGGAAACCGTGATCAGCCAGTGATATTAATTGTCAGCTGGCCATTAGAAGGAGGAGAGGTGGTATGAAGAGTGAAGCGCAGCCTCTCTGCATTGCCAGGGGGTTTTCTCCTGAAAAGAAAAACAAACACACCTTACAATTGAGATAAAACAAATATTACAAAACAAATAAATATAAAGATGTAAATACCTTATTTGAAAACTACTGTAGTTAGTATAAAAATGTATATCAAAACCCAATCGGTTGGTCAGGGCTGTATTTATTTCGGATCAGTATGTTTATGTACAGCCCTGGGGAAGGTTCAGGCAGAACCAAAACTGGTCAGTTATTATAATATAAAGAGGAAACTAAATAAAAAGACCAAACCAGATAATTATTTTTTTAAATCAAAAGGCGTAGCAAATTCACAGTACGGATATAATATGATATTTTTGATTTAAATGGTGATATAAAAGTAAATAAATAATTCAATTTTGCTTGCTTTTAGAGACAACTTTGGAATTTTTTTGTGAGTTAATTAAAGATATTACTATCTTCCCTTATCTGTATTAGTATAATAAAAAATATCGACGTAAAAAGGCGTTTTGTTAAGTAGTAAACATAAATTTATATAGAGTTGAAGATACTCTCAATATCGCTCTGGTGTAAGACCACCATTCAGAGTAGAAACGTTGCTTAAAATGGCTTTAACCATTTTTGGTGACATCTGAATAGCCAGGTACTTTCCCTTTCCGAAAAATATTTCCCCTCCCCACTACTCCCATAGTCTGACATATCCCAATTGGGGGTGCGATACTCTCTCTCGATTCACATAAATTGCGGTATTCACATAAAAATACGTAAATAAATCATCGCTAATTTCAATTTATGCCCATCAAAATGGTTTTATAAATAATTTTTATCGTTTATTTTACATAATTCTTTATAGTAAATATAGTGTAATTATTTATTATAATATTTATCAATTACTAACAAATAATTTTCCAAGTTGCCTCCAAAATCACGACAAATTGAATTATGTAATGGCCTATGTTTACAATTTAAAATGCAGGGAAATAATTTTTTTATTAAAAAAAATATTTTTCAGATACCTTGGGTATTTCGCTCTTGAATACAAATTTAAGATATGAATGAAAAGGGCTGCGCAGCCATTACCCTCAAATTTGGATGTGATTATTTAAATTTAAAAAATGTTTCTGAAGAAAGACACACCCACCGTTGCTTCTACGTTGTAGCCGAGGAATTGAACCCACCACTCCGAGGTGGTAAAACAACGAATTTGTCCACTCAGCTACTAATAAGTTAATTGAATGTAAAATTACTAATTAATTTTTGCGGCTTGAATGAATCCCCAAAACCTACGAACTCAAGGTCAAACGAAACTGATTATCCAATAAACTCCGAAAGCTCTATTTAAAAGCAATTACCATTAATTCTCCCTTGACATATTGAATTATCTCGATTTACCGATATTATCCCTTTCGAGTCCTACTTCAAAATGAATAGAGGCCTACTATAAACTTCCGTTGAAAAATCAATCTCTGATGATTATTAATTCTAACAAATTTACTTCTTTGAATATTATAGAAAACTTTTCAAATAAGTTAACAATTTCAATGTATTTTATTGTACATATTTTGCAGCCTTCTGAACTGTGCGTCAATTTCTTAAAAATTCTACGTGCACTGAATCAATAAATAATGATACCGGGAAAGGTGTTGACAACTTCCTACGTATAACTTCCTATCATTATTTTTCGAACACATTATATTATGTACTTTTAAACGCGAAGTCACCAATGGCGTGTTGTGACTATTTTCTTCATGGTTTCTTTTCTGAAGAAAACGTTCTGGTTCTTATTTATAATGGCATTTATAAATATAATGATAGCATTTCCAGTAACACGTGTTCCCAATTATATCTTCTGCGTGCAAACTGTAGGTACCTAAATTTATCTAATAAATAATAAACACTGTTAATCTCAGATGACCTCCGAGGTAAGTTTGGTCCTTTATATTTTCTACATTTGAACGCAGATTCACGGTCATTCGTCAAATGAATTGTACATATAGTGAGTATATTAGTGATGATCTGTGGCTGTGTGATCTATAAGTTTTTATAATACTTTGTCTAAACTATAGTTAGTAGTAAGATAGAGGATTTAAAAAATATATCACAAATTTTAACAGCATCTACACTTTTTCACAAAAATGGCGCCATACAAATCATCAATCAATTTTACAAATTCTTGTAGCAAATACTTATTAATAAAGACTTATTTCAAGTTAAACGAAAATTTTATCGTAATATGTAAAATATTCGTCAGATAATATTTAATAATGTATAATATTCATACGATAATTCTATATGATTTTATGTATCTTTCTCTGCAAGTTGTTCCAATGATGTAGGCATGTATTATGTAAATCTGGAAACATCGAAAAATAGCCTATGTTAACTAATTCTATGGGAAACCATTTTATAATGTGTTTGTATGTTGAATGAAATATTCAAATACTGAAATGAGGTGTTGAGGTATCTCATTTCAAATGAGATACGGTCTGAAGTATGGAGTATGATGTTTGGAAGTTTAGGAAAGGGTTGCGTAGATCTTTTAAGCGTGTATGGTGGAGAGAACGAGAAAGAAGTGTCAGAAGAGTATAATGACGTGCGAGTGAATGGTAGAAGAAGTAAGAGAATGAGATAATGATATCATCAAGTGAAGCAAATTTCAAGAGTTGGTACAGTAGCAGTAGAAATTAAATGAATTAAATTAAAACAAATAACTTTGTTTAAACCACTAATATAATCACAATTACATTAATGTCATTACTACCCTGACGAAGAAACCATCGGTTTTGAAACATGTAGGTAATTGTGATTATATTAGTGGTTTAAACAAAGTTATTTGTTTTAATTTAATTCAAAATGACGCCACAAAGTGATTTTGCGAAGTTTGAAGAAATAAAGAAATTAAATGAATTGTTGAGGTGTCCCACCTCAAATGAGGTGCGGTGTAAGGTGTGAAATATGAGGTAAAAGCGTGAAAGAGCCAAAAATGACCTAAATCTTTAACAGCTAAAGTATATTTTCATCTCTAATAAAATTTAGTAGATATCAATACACAAACTCCTAGACACCTCAAAACAAAAAAATTGTATTAACACAAAATATTTGTATTAATATAAAACCTTTAGTAGTAGTAATATAAAAAAAGAGTTGATAAAATGTGTTCAGTGAGGTGGCGACACAATTTACGTTTTTGTATGGGATATTTGTAACGAATCTTGAATGAGTTAGATAATAAACACTAGTTACCACGATAATAAAAATTAAATATTACAGAATGAACGGTGGAAAAGTTTTTTAAATATAAATACATTTGTCAAAATCAATTCTAAAACTTAACTTTATCAAGATTACGACGAAACAGCACATAAATTCTTTAAACAGTCAGTAACACGCACTAGAATACCATTAAGAGAATTAACATCACATGTTTATAAAAGTTAACAGATTAATGAACCAGATTAATAAAAAAATTGAGGACCATGATTATATTATAATTTTAATTCCCCAATTAAAAAAAATAAGTCAGTAACAAAAGAAACGATTTTCATCATGAAAATTCAATTACACTTTTTAAAATAAGTTTAGTAAAAGTTTGCTATTCTTCTGACTTGGTTTTCCTGTTAAGTTAATTTCACCCTCCAAGCGGTTTCGATGTTTACGACGGAATATGTGAGATGAAAATAAAAAACCTGAATTTTTTCTTTGAACAACAAGCACAGTCACCCCTGTTGTTGCTTCCCGTTTCCGAGGCTTTACTGAAGGAAGTTTTTGACGAAGTAAATAAACTTAAACGAACGATAATTTTCCTACATATTACACGTAATAAAATTGTTATTATATTTTTTTATTGAGTATTTTTAGCACGTGGATAAAGAAGTTAATAACGTTATTGTTTGAAAGGATATTTTTTGTGATCGAAGCATATTATGTTGACTTATTGTGAGGTATGTGATTTCTTCCCCTTTATGGTATCTGCCCACTACACCGTTACAAACCATGGCCGTAACCGTAGCGGCGCATGCAAAAAATATTATTTGTATCGATCAGTATGAAACGCTGCCCACTAGCCCGTCCCGTCACCGGCCAACACCGTTGCATACCATGACCGGACTGACGACGAATTCTCGATGACAATATTTTGAAGGTGCCGGTCCGCTCTTTGCATGGCTAATAGTGATATTATTCTTTTAGTGATAATATTTTCTATATTTCTTAATAATTCATTACATTGGAATGACTAGTTGCTTAAATAACGTCCAGTATTCTCCCTCGATTTTTCATTTTTTTTAGAAACGTCGCCTATTGAACGGGGATGGTACGGATACTAACCCCGGTGTATATAGGTATCATACGGTCACTAAACCCGTTACGTACGGGTATCATATGGTGTTAGCACGTTCTAGTGGGCATAGTAGGGCGTGGCGTATTTATTTCGTGGCTGATACGTTCATAGTACGGTCATGGTATGGAACGGTGTAGTGGGCAGAAACCTTCAGCCGAAGTTTCGGACAGTGTTACTATGTCCATCGTCAGGGCAAGTGTGAATAGTTTGGTGAAGTTCGTTTTTACGTATTTATAACTAATACCGTGTTGCATGCGTCAGTCATCTTTAATTTAAATATAATAATCTAAAACGTTCACCAACATTTACACGAGAAAACAAAGCTTTTAACAATAAGAAAACTACTTGATTATTATACAGGAAGTTAAGGGACGTATTTGACGTACCACAACCTTTGATTCCTTATATTATTAGAAGTAAAAAAATATTCATAATTTGGTCTCTTGATGTTTTTTTTTTTACTATAAACCTATAACATTAATAGGTATCGGAGAGTTAGGGACGGGGTGAAGGATTGTGACGGTTACTCTGCTGAGTGATCATTGACAACAAGTAGATTTTTTTGGTTTCATTTTATAGAAAAAAATGGATAAATAGACGACTTACTTAAAAATGAGCGGAGACCAAATTTTTTTACTTCAAAAATCACACAAATCAGGAATCACATGATCATACATAGTTTTATAACAAATACGTCTCAGGGAACTCATTTCTACAGCATTCAATCTAAATAATAAAAGTCCATTAATAATATACCATCATCATTATCATCATCTTCTTCCCTAATGTATATCTAATATATACCTAATATTTAGGTAACTATTCTAGTTGAATAAGTAAAAAGTATTTTTTTTTCTAAAATAAAATATATATGTATGTACTGGGTATTAAGGGATGTACTTGACTTACGATGATTAATTACCAGTTTTTTTGACATTATTTGGTCTAAAAATTGTAAAATAAATGTTTGTTCTCCGGTGGGTTTTTATCATTGTCATGTCGTCACTCAGCCAAGTAACCGCCCAGACCCTCATCCCGTCCCTAACTGTCCAATAACAGATGATTTTTATCATTTATATTTTATATTTAAAAAAAATGCAAAATTTTGAAGAGTGAGATATTTTCACTATCGTTTTGATATCATTATATTATCATCATACAAGTTGTATTTGATAACGTCATGGCAATACTAAAAGTAATCCATCGATAAAGTCTTCTCTAATTATACCTCGAATTCAAAATAAGACGCACATTTTAGTAATTTTCCAATTTAACATTTCTAAGCCTTCCTAAGCCGCGAAACTCGAGACATAAAGAAGACTTTGATAAGAAGGACCTTCTCCTAGTAATAATTCTACTTTTGAAGGACCTTCTCCCATTTCGCCAATCGACTTAGCATCTCAACAGAACGGCAAAAGTTGTATGATTTCTTGCCGCGGGCTAATTTATAATTTGTGCCTTCTTCGGATAAGAAAGTTATTTTTATTAAGGGGAGTTGACAAAATAGCACAGTTAAAGTAGCTTACGGACGAAATGGCTTTACGTCGCAAATTTCAGAGAAATAACAAAGTTTTATTTTAGTTTAAAGACGAACTTTAATTCCTTGCAAAATGAAAGTAATTTTTTATAACTATACCTTAAGCAGAAATATGTTATTGTGATGATTATCTGAAGCAATAGAAACTCAGAGCTTTGGAGTAACGAAACTCACATAATTTTCAATATTGAATTTAAATGTAAAAATATCAGGTCCACCGAATCTCCTCTTCGATGAATATAGCTTTAAAAAAAAACAAGCATTATTAAAATATTAAACCTGACACCGTTAGTTATGATAGATATTTTACAATTGATAAGTAAGTGAAAAAAAAAGTTTTTAAATCTGTGGCGAAGCATGGTATTTAAATACCATAGATCATTATTCTGATGACAAAAGTCGATAAAATACAGTGTTATCGCAACTATTTACATTTCCTTTCATCCACCTAACCTGCTATCCAAGTACCTGTCCCTATCTGACAGATTTGTGGGCAATTTATCTACGTGTGGAAATTTGCATCAATAAATCGTGGTACAGTCAATCTATGAATGAAGCCCGTGCAATGAACAACAAATTGGTCTCTACGTGCAATTTAATATCGACTCAATTAAGAAATCTGGGCAGTGACCACCTGGTATTCACTCGGTGTTTTTGTAATTTAGAATCTCTTATCAACAAGAATATCAGAGACAAGTGTAAGTCACTAATCTTACTAATATTATAAACGCGAAAGTTTGTATGGATGTATGTATGTTTGTTACTCTTTAAATGGAAATATAATGAATGGATTTTAATGAAACTTTACAATAATATTGCTCATACATCAAAATAACATATAGGCTATAATGTATAAAGCTAGGTATTTATTTTAAATATATTGAAAATAATAATTATTGTTTAATAGAAAACGTCAAAATTTGAGAATGACATTTTGCACAACAATGATTGTTAAATCTTGTACTACCTACCAAGTCTAGTGTTTACGTATTTCTGTGTCCGCATTGAATTAATCAAAAAACAACAAAAAAACTATAACAAACCAAGTTTAAGGTTTTAAATTATACTAAATTGAAGACCGCGCATCACACCTGTGGATTTTTTTCTCGCGGAGTGGTGTATTTTAGTGTCTTAAGCTCAAGTACAAAACTGTCACCGAAAGTGTCAATCTGTTTGGAGAAAAGAAAAAAAAAAACTAAAAAAAGTGACTCCTCCAGAGATATTAAAGTGTAACTAAAGTGATTGCCATCATACACTTGAGGTAACCATCTAAAAATCTTTTTTTTTACGAGGAACTCGCTTATAACAGCAGCCAAAATGAATACACAATGCATCATCTGTCAAAAAAATATTGACTCCCCATCTGATTATGTATGCTGTTGCCTCTGTGAAAGCAATTATCACCTCGGCTGTGCGGAAATCGGGGAATCCTCTCGTCGTAGTGCAAGAAACACACAATTTAAGTGTAAAAAATGTATTCAACATCAAAAAAACAAACCAAAACATACGACAAAATATGATGTACTTTTAAATGACGAACAGCCATCTAGCGTCAAACATGGTAAACAGACGACTCAATCACCAAAATCTGCAATCGACCAGCAAATAGGCACAGATAATTTATCAATTCCAACCACAGATGGTGCAAACCATGGATTACTAACATCCGAATTATTTGTCAAGGAATTATCCATTTTTAAAACAGCAATTATGGAATTTGTTGAAAAAAAACTTGACTTATATACCCAAAAATATGAATCCATAATCATACAAAACCAAGAAATTATAAAAGCTATACAATTCATATCTGATCAACATGATGAAATAAATAAGCGTATAACGGACATTGAAAAATCGCAGAAAACAGTCAATACTGATGTAATGGAAATAAAAAATAATGATAAAAATAAGGTTATTAAGAGCCTAGAAATTAAAATCGCGGATCTTGAGCAATCCACGAAAGATGATTGCCTAGAAATATGTGGAATCCCTCAATCAAATGAGGAACAGACACCATTACTTGTACAGCAGGTGGCTGCGGCCACCGGGATGACCATCCAACTACAGGACCTGAAGGAAGTGAAACGGATCCAGGACAGACGACCAGGAGCCTACCCGAGAATCCAAGTCAAATTTCACGATATCTACAAGCGCAACCAAATGCTAACACTACGGAAGAATATTAACGCCAAAACCGCATCAGCCCTGGGGAGCGAAAAAATCTACATAGGGGAAACCATTTGCCCATACTTCAAAGAACTGCTCTGGAAAGCGAAACAGAAAGCAAAAGAAACTAATTACATGTTTGTCTGGTTTAAAGAGAATAGAATACTAATTTGTAAATCACCGAATGAAAAAATAATTTTTATCAAGCATTCGGATGATCTATCTAAACTTATCTAGACGGTATACGGCAACTCGCACCTTCGGCTGTCAGCTATATAAGAAGTCAGTACGTACTATAATTATTACCTAAAAATAGTTTCAACCGATGGTTGCGAGTGCCAAACTGTCGTTAAACTTGCTATCTAAAAATGGATGTTATAACAAACCTTAGGAAGTTCTTATTTATAAGAAAATTTATACCACAAACAGTATTTTTTTTACATTATTTATTAACCTATTATTATTCTTTCAAGTACCTTATTTTTCTAATTTATTTAACACTCTCAATATTGATTAATATCCTTAAAATTATTCAAACAACACATTTACTTCATTATAAAAATCACGTAACCCATATAATTATTGCTATCACTTTAAAAATTGCGCACTGTATACTATGTCAAATTATTACAAATCAAGTGATTTTTTTAATAAACATATTAATTTTATTCAATAAAAAGAATTTACTTTGTTCATTTAGCAAAGCTTATTCAATTTACATATTACATTTAATTCAAATTGTAAATCATATTGATAATTTATTTATATTTTCTATACTTATCTATATTCATTTACTAGATTTAATTTTAATTCTTATAGTTTTGCAATTATGTAATTCCCTTAAAATTATCATTTCTTTAATTATTTTTAATGATTTTATTTACACTAATTTTTATAAATGTTCTTATTATACAAAGTATTTTATATTCAAATATTATTATTCTACTTGTATTTATTACGAAAATTATTTTAATTATTTTACCAAAAAATTTTACTGTTCTAAATGTTTTTGTTATACAAATTATATTAACTATTTTACCAACAAAAATTACTTTTCTAAATGTTTTAATTATCCAAACTTACTCCAGTCGATGCTATATATTTTTTTAAATTTTTTATTAATTAATTTAGGTAATTCTTTTATAAATCTTATTTCCACAATTACATTAAACTATTTTATTTACACTATTTGTTCGAAATGTTTTTATTATCAAAATTACTTTAATTATTTTAACATTATTTTTGTAACTCTCCTAATCAATTCATTACCTTCACTTATTTCAATCAATTTCATCCTTAAAATTTTAATGTCTTATTATAATCCTTCCAATCACTCTAATTATGCAAAACATGTAAAATTTTCAATTTCTACGTCCCAATTAATTCTCATATTTAATACAATTATTTTACTTGTTATAAAACATATAATCTATCTATTAATTTTGAATATTCTTATGCTTATTATTAACTTATCTATCGCAAATTATTTTTATTTTTTAATTCTTCCAATTCGCCTGACACGTTTTGTCATTGCATTATTCATAATTCTTTTAATTATTATAGTAACTTTAGATTCTTTAGTACTGACAACTTTTATCCAAATTATTAATCCTTTGGATCTATATTATTTTTATTCCCTAAATTTATATATGTTCATTTACTCAATTTAATTTTAAATATTTTAATACTTATATTATATACTTACACAAATACTCACCAACATGGCTGATTACATGGAATATATAGACTCAGACAACCAACACCACTGTATAACTACAAACGATATTAACATATGGACCAATATCACAAAAGAAAAAAATAAAGTGAAAATACTACACCAAAACATTAGATCGATTAATAAAAATTTTGATGAATTTACTATATACCTACAACAGCTTGATAATAATTTTGATATAATTGTGCTGACAGAATGCTGGTTGAATGAAAAATATATACCAAAAACAATCGAAAACTATAACACACACCATACAAAGAATCACAAAAATCAAAATGATGGTATAGTGATATACATCAATGATAAAATAAACACAATCGTCCAAGAAATACATATCATAGACTCCAACTGCATACAAATAACATGTGAAAAAGAAACGTGTATTCTTGCAATGTACAGATCTCCATCCAAAAACAACATTACAAATTTTCTAACTGCACTTAACAATACATTAAATGATCTCAACAAAAACAAAAATATCATCATCATTGGAGACTTAAACATAAACACTCTACAAAACGGACACCCACAAAACTTAGAATACCTTACAATACTAGCACAGCATGGACTGGAACCAACGATAAATGTTCCGACACGAGTCACACAAAACACAAAAAGTTGTATAGATCATATAATGATCAAAACAAAACTAAAGACCAAAACCGTAGTACTTGAAAGCACTATTACAGATCACTACATGAATATGATAGCAATTGATACCGAAAACACAAAACCTATCCAACATAAAATAATCACAAAAAAAATAATTGACTACACAAACTTAAAAGAAAAACTCAAAAAAATGGACTGGAGTACAGTATACCGAATAGAGAATGTCGAAGAGGCCTGGGATAAATTTACAACAATGTTAGCGCAAGAAATAAATAATAACACTAATCTAAAACAAGTAAAACTTACACACAAAACTAAAAAAATTAAATTATGGATAACACAGGGAATATTAAACTGTATTCGTAAACGAGACAAAATTCACAAACAAATTAAACATACGCCGTACGACATAACACAACTTAATTACTATAAAAGATATAGAAACATCTGCACGAAAATTATTAGAGTAGCTAAGGAGTTGTACTATCGAGAAAAACTTGAAAAAAAAGAAAACAATAACCCAAAGGAAATGTGGAAAATATTAAAAGAAGTTACGTACACACAAAAATTCAAACAGAAAAATACAATCGAACATCTAAACATTAACTCAAAAAAAATAGATACCAATAAAAATAAAGAAACTATAGCAAATCATGTGAATAACTTCTTCGCAAGTATAGGAAAAGTTTTAGCGAACCGTAAAATACTTAACACAAACACACTAACACAAACAAACATAAATACGCAACCGTCACAACACAGATTTAAAATAAAAACAACTTCGGAAGAGGAAATTGACAAAATAATAAACACATTAAAAAACCGAATTGCTCCTGGATTAGATGAGATAACAACGGATTGCATTAAGGTAATAAAAAACGAAATTTTAAAACCCGTAACACACTTAATCAACCTTAGTATAACACACTCCTGCTTTCCTAGTACTCTTAAAAAAGGACTAGTGATCCCTATTTATAAATCTGGAGACAAAATGGAAATAACTAACTACAGACCAATCACATTGTTAAACTCGCTTTCAAAGATTTTCGAAAGAGTAGTAAAAAACCAAATTATAAAATACCTGGAAGAAAACAAATTAATCTCGGATAAACAATATGGATTTAGAGAAAAAATAGGCACAAAAGAAGCTTTGGCGCGTACAATAGATTATATACATAGCAACTTAGATCAAGGGTATAAATGCATAGCGATATATCTAGATTTAGCTAAAGCTTTTGACTCAATCTGCCACCAAACACTTTTAAAAAAATTAGAAAACATGGGTATCAAAGGCAAGGAACTCCAACTATTAAAAAGTTATATGAGTAATAGAACACAACAAGTCAAAATTAACAACCATACTAGCAAACCACTGCCGATCACATATGGAGTTCCACAAGGAAGCATACTAGGGCCCGTTCTCTTCACTATTTATATAAATGAACTTTGCAGCATGGAAATAGACGGTGAAATAGTTAGTTATGCCGACGACACAGTTTTACTCTTTAAATCTAAGGATTGGAAAAATGTATTTAACATAGCGAATTTAGGAATCATGCAAGTAAAAACATGGCTAGACTCAAACATACTTACATTAAACATATCGAAAACAAAATATACAACGTACAGTATAAATAGCACGGGACAGCCAAAAAATAACACAAACACCATAAAAATACACGAATGTTCAAACACCAATAACTGTGATTGCCCTCCTCTAGAAAAAAAAGAACAAATAAAGTATCTAGGAATTGTAATTGACCATAACCTTAGATGGACACATCACATTAAACAAATCACAAATAAACTCCTCAAAACAATACATATTTTCCTTAACATAAGAAATATATACAAAATAAAACAAATGAAAACAATATATTTTGCACTCTGTCAATCAATAATAGAATATGGAATAATTGTTTGGGGAGGAGCAACAAATTCAGCTATCGAACACATAGAAATTGCGCAGAAAGCGATCTTAAAGGTAATACTTAAAAAACATAGACTTACTGATACAGACCAAATATTCAATTGTTGTGACGTACTAGACATACGCCAATTATACGTTAAAACACTACTTAACTACATTTTTGACCAAAAAAACAAATTTCAACAAACACAAAATATCACTAACAGACCAGTTAGACAAGCGTACAAAGAAAACATAAAAACTCCGACGGTAAATACAAGCTTTGGACAAAGACACTACCAATATCACGCTATAAAAGCATTCAACAGTCTAACACTCGAAAATAGAATTGAGGAAAACAAAAATAAATTCCGACACAAAATTACAAAATGGATTAAAGAACAAAAAAGACAATATTACCAAAATCTCATAGCATAAAATAATAAAACATAAAGTAACACACAAAACCAATATAAAACACAATCACCCACAAACACACATAATATAAATATACCTATTTTAAACCTTATATAATATCTATTATTTATTTTTAATTTTAATTTAATTTCAAATCTCTGTTTTTTAAATTTAATTTATCATCTTATGTTTTTCATATATTTTTAAATGTACTGTGTAAAAATTAAATTGTAGATAAAATGGAGGCCTCAGCACGGGTAAACCACCTAGTGAGGCCAACATTATTGAATTTTACTATTAAATGTAAAAATATTGTATCAATAAATCAAATCAATCAATCAAATTTCTATTTTGGAAAATATTTAAATTAGTGAATTAATTTGAAGTACTCGCCTAAAACTTTGAATCGAATCAAGAATTAATTATACATCCTATTTTAAATAAATAGGTTAAGAATTTTTGTACAATAAGCGTAGATGGGACCTAGAAAAAGAAAATACATTACTCGAAGTACTAATCCTACACAGACAAAGTCGCGGGCAGAAGCTTGTATACAATATAACAATCTTTACCAACTCTCATAGTTATGTCAAATTGAAACGTATTTAATTATTGGTCTGTCTATGAATTGATTCGCAGAGAATATCGCGACAACAAACAGCGCAACGACAAAATGATTTCAGGACAAAACCATTTTTTTAATAACAGCCTGCCTTTTTAGGCTACTTTGTCCATTGCTATTTTTTACTAAAATCCTCTTATGACATCTAATTACATAAATATTTTTCATTTTCAAGAAACAAGTTAAAAATGAGATTCTTGGAAATTCACAAAATTTGTGATTAAGCCAGTAACTTTTAAGTCAGCATTAAAAGTTTTTACCGTAAACGTAAAATTGAAACGTATTAAATTAAATAGGTTAGTACTTTGATGTTTTAAACGACTTAATCATTTTATGATATTCGTACATATTTTATTAACTGTAAGCTTAGTTTTTGGTTGTCATATATGAAAGTCGTTTTCAGGAAAGCTGTTTTGTGATGTGCTTATATCGGATCTAATAAATAGTTTGATGAGGTTTCCGTCTGACACATCTTTTTTCATTTAGCTTTTAAATTTGTGGCTTTTAAATGGAAAAAAGTAGATAGTTATAAAAAATAGTTAATAGTTGGACATAGAAGGTAGTTAAACGGCTTTAAGTAGGATAGGGTAGGATAATAGGTTATTTTTTATAGCGCCGTTTTCGCGAATACTCTCCGTTAAGGAAGCCGTACAAACATGACTTTATATGCTCTATTGAATTATTTACAAATAGAAAATAAATTAAGGACACTTAAGGTAAAAACACTTTTATTATATGTATAGTATAAACTTGAAGAAGTTATAACTTTTCTCGCAAAAAGAAAATGTATTTTCATATTTTCTTACTAAACATAACAAAAACAAAAAAAACAAAAATTAGATTTATGGAGGATAGGCTTGAGTGATTAGGTTTGGGTAGAAATGCCCATCAGCTACATGGATCGGGAGAGGACGATTAAGGTAGTCCTTTTGATCTCTCCAGACGGACTCTCTGGACCCATCGCGTGGCGTCGGTCGCCTTGCACCGAAGTAGGGGATGGATTCTACTGTGAGTATTCCATGGATACATACGTACTCCGGGACAAGCTGACCCCCAGATTCCTACCCATCCTCATACTATTTTTTCCCAGAACTTTCTCTCCCTTCTTTCGATAAAATACCCTCCATTCAGCATCCCCAAAGACGACATAGGTTCTGAGAAAGACGTTAGCATATGACATAAGCCCTAAAAAAAGGACGGCGAACCACGCTTCATAGAAGTTCTCATTTTTCAGGCACTTTGGTGAAACATACAAACTTTAATTTTATATATTCAAATAAGATTATTGTCACCTCTGAGCACGTGCACGGACACGGTGGTGGCGGACACGTCGTCAAGCGAGCACGTGTAGTTGCCGGAGTCCTTGCGCGCCGCGTTGGCTATGTACAGTCGGGATAGCGCGCCGCTGTTTTGCAGCTCGGTCTTCACACTGAAACGGAAACACATGTTTTTAGACAAGTCTAAGGTAGACACACATAATATATCGAGGAAGAAGTCGTAACGTTAACTGTAATGTATTGATTATTCATCTAGTTTAAGCTTCTTTCAATAGATGTCGATAGCAAAATTTCTAATACGAAGTTCTGCTATATCCCGACAGATGGCAGTTGAGTAGGATATCAGAAAAGTACTATCGATCGCCGTTCGTGTCTTAGGTATGAACGGTTAGGATGTAGGCCGAAGGCTTCAATGAGAGAGGCCGTGCTCCTACAGCTCCTAGTCTAGTAAGGTCGTCTGTCCAGTTTAACAATATATTTGTAAATATTTAAGATAACTAAATAATCAAACCTATTTCGATTACCCAACACATCGTATGTTGTATTACTATTGGAAAATAAAAGACATAACATTAGCAGCCGTTGTTTCCACCTTTCCAATTGATAAATATGAGTATACCGAGAAGCACCACTCAGTCAAGTGATCCCACAGCGATCCTCAGGAAACGCTCCAATTTGCCTGTGTCCAACTTTTTATCTTATCTTTGATAGTGTCGAATTTCTCGTGTATGGCACCATCTGCTTTCAAAGACAATAAAATGACGTCAAAGTAAACACTTTTCATGTTAAATTAATATTATAGCGTAATTAATTGTATTTATAATTTTTACAAATAATTTCTTTTAAATAGTGTAATTCATAAATCGACATTATATATTTTTTAAAACAAACGTATTTTATATGTTAAAAATAAAGTGTTGGCTTGACTTCCTTTTTTATTTATTTTACAGTTTGACCATAGTCTGACGTTTGACAGCTGATCTGTTACGGTTTTGTTGGACGCGGATGGGCTAATTTTCAAACAGTTCCAGTTGCAGAGAATCGTAAAGCTACAAGTTATTGATTTTATGGCAAAATTGGGCGCAAAACATATAAAAAACACTTTTTATGTCATCTTAAATCGGTTGGAAAATCCTCCCATTATTTATTTCGATATAATTAATATCTGCCTATTGTGCCGCCTGTGTGACCCTATAATATAATCATCATGCATTTTCGTCCATCCCACAATATCTACCGTAGTCAATATGTCCATAATTCAAATAAAAAAAACGCAATTATTAAAAACCGGCAGGAGTGTAAATTGGTGTAAATGAGATGACACAGAGATGACAGATGTCAGACTCTGTTGTCAGTTTTTATAAGTACGGCATCCTCAGGTAAGCTCAATCCACCAGGGTAGCTTCCTTACGTTGAGTAGTGTATGGCAATGATTGTGGTTTGGAAATAATCTATTTATGCATTTGAGCAGGGTTGAGCCGAGATTTCGGCTCAGTAATTGATTATTAGGATTGGACACAACGGCTGTCTTCGTTGTTTTTCACCCACCACTCGACGTCATTCATACACTTAGATTTCATTAGCAAATTGAGGATTTTTTTGAGAAAGGAATAAAGATCATAACTTTGTTTTCTTTTGTCAGATATAAGAAAAGAACTGTTAAAGAAGTGTGTGGGATCTCTATACGCTAAAGGGTACGCTCCATTGTAGGTCTTTGTAGATCTGGAGTCGGGTGTAAATTAAGCTACAAAGGGCCAAATTTCAACAAGAAGTAGTATAAAAAATTCCGTTTTTAGTGTTAGAAAAAAGAGTTGGGGGTGGTTTTAAGAAATCTCATAGAGATAGTGATCTTCATATTTTGAAGGTCAAGTGTCCAAAATCTCAATAAAATCGAAATAAAACGTAAATTTGTATAACAACATCGGCAGGCCTTCCTTCCGCCTGCCCGCCCGTCCGGTATAGTCGGTAGATGGATAATAATAGAAGGACTTGAAAACCAAATTAGCCAAGACTCAAATAAGACCATTCATCGACACTGCTGTGATTCGTGAGCTCAAGGATCAAATTTATGGACAAGAACAACATTTTCCGTACACAATATAGCCTGATTAACATTATATGAATTATTCATTTGCTCCGGATTACTCACGGAAGGGTAGATTCCGGACACAAACCGCCCACTATAATATTACGTAGTAAACTATATTATACTATACCAAATACATACTATAAATGCCACAAAGCTTTAAGATTTGGGTAATTTATGACTTGAGCAGTTGTAAAAATTGCAAATGTCTGCTAAAAATTATTACAAACCAAAAAATTTATATGTAGAAACAACTTTTTGGAATAAAATTCATAACATGTCCCTACATAAATTTGTATTTTATTTCGGAAATGGTTTTCGTACCCTTACGGCACCGAGGGTAGCATTAATAATGTACGAAAATGTACAAAATGTGTTAGAATTTTGATCACCCAACATACAATAGTAGGCTCTGCTGGCCAAGTATCGCCTTGTACTTTACCGCCCGTGGGCAAATAACATAGAACCATCTCGGATTTATAAGAACTATACCATTTCAGCAATGGTGATGACTGAAATGGAGTAGGGTTTGTTGTGCTAAATGATCTACAAGGCCCAATTGCGGAGGAGAATGTAATAGAGTCGGTTCTGTTCGTGAAAAATTGCTTACGATTGCCTATGCCATTTCAGTCACAATGATGACTGTGTAGTAATAGAGACAGCCTTGGTTCTCATTGCCTCGCAAACTCTGGTCCACCATCAATAGGATTAGATGCTCCCATAGCCGTTGTGCCCATATGATGCATAGATGTGGCCTTGAGTCGGCGATGTGTGAATGCGGTGCGGTGCAGACCACCGTACATGTGGTCAACGAATGCCCGCTCCATTCATTCCCCGGCGGGATTGATGAGGTCCACAGGGCGACGCCTGAGGCCCTGGACTGACTCGCAGACCTAGATGTCCCCTTCTGACCCCCCACCATACGAAAGAAGAAGAATAGAGTAGCTTTATTGTTTGTGCAATACTTTTTCAAAAGCCTATAAACCATTTCAATCATGGTGACGACGATAATTAATAGAACAACTTTAAAGCATCTAGTCTACGAGTGCAGAAATTGATTGAAATCGCATAGAGTTTACATTATTATTTTTATTTTTTACAAAAGCTAAAGAAAGAGGGCCGGTGAAAATAGTTTCCCTCGGGGCCTATATCATATTTGGGGTATGCTACGTGAAGGATACTTTGAAATAAAGAAAGATGAGGAAGTTCTGGGAAAGAAAAAAGAAAGGGGGGGTGGGTCCAAAGTGATAGACGTATGCATCCATCCCTCCCTTTACAACATACAAAGCGATAGTTACAAAGAGTCCTGTTGGAAAGGCCAAAATAATCTTCAGCAACCACTCTCTCCCGATCCGGCCTGAAAAGCAAACTAAACAAATATCACTCCATGAATCCGGGAACCCCTGCTAAGTCACCAAACGTAGCGAACCACTCAAAGTGACCTATAGCAGAGGAGTGTTATTAATGAAAGTTAAAGTTTACGATTGTGGATTCGGAACTTTTCCACGATCTGCATTACTATCTCATTTTCAAGTCAAACTTCGAGTCAGCATACTTCAATCCAAAGTCAATCTCTTCACACGTCTTTTTAGAATTTTACTGCATCCTCGTGTTATTTGTTATTTTACTTCCTCCCTTATTCGTCTAACACTTTCGATATAAAAGCTCTCACCGGAGCGTTCAGATCTAAAGGACGGTTTAGTTTTATGAGAGCGACTGAACACTGAAAACTTTGCGTGTGGGGGTGTCTCAGGCGTTAAACGATGATCTCTATAAGATAAAACTTACTGGGAAAAAGCATAACCCCGTAAAGGTGTAAATAACAACACAAGAGATAAATGAAGAAAGAAGCATGCTGAATTAATCTGTTGTGAAGGTCATATTTTTTATTCTATAACTTGAAGATAATCGTTCTGGCAGACGAAAGATTTTGTTTTCAAAAAATTGTACGGGGTCTCGAATTTATTCGATTGCAGGGGACATTAGTAGGGCTGTGATATTTATGCAGCGTGGTTCTGATAGCACGATATACATGCTTTATTTGCGCGTCACCATGAGCACTGTGTCATATTTGGTTGATGTACATTGTAATCGATCTGCAATAAAAAAATCCAGTTACTATTTTGAAGTAATAAAACTACAATATTTTTAAATTAGAAAGGAAAAGAAAACCTTATACTTGTACTTAAACTTAACTTACACGAGAGATCCGACACTATCAAAGTTTAAATAGTTGGACACAGGCAAATTGGAGCGTTTCTTGAGGATCACTGTGGGATCACTTGACTGAGTGGCGCTTCTCGATATACTCAGATTTATCAATCGAAAAGTTGGACACAACAGCTGTAAGAGCGACAAAAACAGCAACAGTTTGGTAAAATTAATGATTGGTTAATTCAATAATTGACAGCCCTGAACTATTATTCTTGATTTCTTTCCATATACCTCGCAAACCAAAATCGGGGCAACATTTACCATTTTACTGAACAACTCCAACACTGAATCACAATTGTATTCAAATGATTGTACAATTGCAATGAGTATAAAGATGTTGTTGACTTTTTAATACATCAATTAATAAATATAAAGAATCCATAGTAGAATATATATGCGAAAAAAGAACAACAATATTTAACTAAACAATCCACATAGCTTTGCTTCGACACAATTTATCTTCGTGTTTTATTTCCTCTTGCCTTATCTATTTCATTTTTTATTGTTGTTTTTGATCATGTTTTAAATTATGTTATTGTTTTTGCTTTTGATTTTATTCCTGATTTTGTATATAATTTTTTTTTTGATTTTGTTTTTTTTTTTAATTTTGTATTTAATTTGTTTGTTTTTGATATTTTTATTGAGATGATCTTTGTGAATAAAAAAATAAAATAAATACCATTTCACGCCCAGCTGGGCGTTCATATTGTTAAAATTTCTCAGCCACCAGGTTTCCTTTTAAACCTGCTTATTACGTGATTCGAAATTTTCACCTCTAGGTACGTAAAATTTAACAACATCTAGTGAAAAACCTGCTTTTCTATAAATTTCTTTTGTCATTATAATACATACTCGTATGACTTTATTAAAAAGTATAATATATACTTATCTCCAATTTAAACAATAATACGGCATAGAACCATTTTCAATTAAAATGTGGAACCACAAAGTGATTGCTTTCCACAAATACGTTTTATTCAACCCTGGTCGTTTGGTGGGTGCAATTTGAAAATGCTGTATTATTGGGATGAAATCATTTCGCTAATTGAAAATGGGGTAAGCATTGACAAAGTGATGTTCTCTCATTTCGTATGCTTTCTGATTATAGAGAATGATTAACAAAATGAAAGTATTTTGTTTCGATACCTTTTAATTTATTTTGTAACGACTCTTCGTAATCGGCTGGAGCCAATGGGACTATAGCATCCCCAATACGGATATATTGTGAGGCTGAAGGTTGTGGAGAAGGGATGAAAATGGGGAAAATGCAAATTGGGAGGCAGCCGTAAATTAATTACGTGGGTAGTTTAAAAAAATATTAACCCCCCCCCCCCTAGTGAGATAAAGTGAGATTTAGTGGGACCCCCCCCTCATGTGAGATTTTTTTTTCTTACTCTCGTAATAAATGTTTTTCATAGTAGGTAGCTATTTTTTCAGCGGGCAAAATGGGACACTTCAAAAAAAGTGATTTTTATAAAATATTATTTAAGATTTTCACAATTGGTATTTTTAAATTTATTTTTGGGATTTATGCAGTGTTACGCTAACTCCTTCTTTAGCCGATGTTTCGGACAACATTACAGTGTCCATCATCAGGGCAGATGTGTTGCCTAAAGAAGGAGTTAGCGTAGCACGGCATAATATCCCAAAAAAAAGTAATTTTTTAAAAATCCCCCCCCCCCTAAATATAATGAGATTTGGTGAGATTTTACTGGACCCCTCCCCTTATTTTTTGCTCACGTAATTAATGTACCCCCGAAGTACCTAGCCATTCAAATCTGTCATTAAATACAGATAATACTATTTTATAGATAGAGAGAGTATCAATCATTCTTGTATTGGTCTTTCTTGCTACAAAACTTTAAGAATGTAATGGCGACCATACCGATTAGAAATCCACACTTTTTAATTTATTTTTTTAATTTCATATAAAATAATAATCACTAAAAACGATAATACAAAAACAAGGTAACCAAAAAGATACACCAATAAATTATAGGAGAAATAAAAGTTATGTGAAATGTTTTTTAACGTATAAATAAATAAAAAAATAAATATTTCTATAATAAAGAAATATAAATTAATAAACACCATTTATATGTATAATTGCCTTCCACACGACATAAAAATAAAAGAAGGTTAGGTATGTTTGAAAAATTATTCTTTCTCAATTTAAATATACAAATAAATTAAATTAAACTATAAAAATAATAACGCAACGCATCTATTTAGGTAACCATTTTAAATAAATAAGTATTCAATTTAAAAAGTAATAATTTAACAGAAAAAAATAATAACTTTAAAAATTCGTGTAAATTAAAAAAATATATATCCTACTCCGGTAGTAATGAATGTAAAGAGGATTTCACGCAAACTCGTCTTTTTTATAATCCGTTTTTTGGTACTTTAAAATCGAATATATGTTCATTGACTTTTCAAAAGATCTCCGATCTACGTTCATTGCAAAAAGTAATCAAGAAAAGCGCCCGATTAATTCATCCTCCCCCATTTTCTAATTCTTGATCCTAACCATCCAGGGAGAAATTGCGGCGAGAGGGAGATTTGTCCAGGTAACTCGCAAACTAAAGCGAGTCGTTGTGTTTTTTCCGCAAAAATAAATGTATCGGAAAATGTGTTTTCTCTCGAAATAGCGAAAGTTTATCGAAACAGGAGCATGCTAGGAATAATAATTCTATTTAAACATCGAAAAAACATATTAACAAAAAGCGATAATAAAGAGATTATAAACTTTTATCTCAAGTGATCTCTGTAATATCTCCCTGTATTAGAAAAGATCCTTCTGGTAAAAGGTTGAATAAGACATAAATACTGTTACTCACTGTACTCGAAATATTAACATTTAAGTAACATTTAAAAAGACATATTTATAAATGTAAATATTTTTATGTTTATTTTAATAATAACAATTTTAATGCGCTTTGTATAAATATTTTTGAACACGGATACATCTTTTCAGTTTGATTTTATTTTATTTGCGTAGATATACAATATTGTTAGCTATCACAGTTTTTTTTTGCAGTTAATTCAGTAAGTCCCATCAGGCGAATTGCCAAGGAGAGCGAAACAAAAGGGGGTAAATTCCGTGCAAAAAAAAGGGTTGCACTTCGAAAGCTATATACGGTTTTGACATCAGTGCTATCCGTCATAAGTTACATTTTTGTTAGGGGGATGATCTAAAGCCCAGGCAACGCTGGGTACTTTTTTTTACATTAGCTCCACACAGGAGACCCTGAGGAAAAATAATTTCTCTCAGGGCCTACGTTATCTTTGGAGATGATGTGTGTAGGGAGTATTTAAGGAAAGTTCTGGGAAGGAAAAATATATGAGGGTTGGGTAGGAATCTGGGGTTCAGTGTTTCCAGTTCATCCGCCGCCAAGACCTTGACAAACTTCACCCCATGAACCCGAGCACCCCTGCTAAGTCACCAAACGTAGCAAACCACTTGGGGTGAACTAGTATAAAATAAATTTGAGAAAATTCTAAACTGTTTTTTTTATTTCACTGCAATATCCTTATTCTTTATTATGATAACACAAAATTGCAAAGGGTTAATAGCGCCCTTGAGGTGATTTCTCGCAAAATATAATAATAATAATAATTATTATTATTAATTAATATGATCAGTGGTTATCAATATTGCAATGAAAAAATATTTTTCCACACTTTTATGTGTGGTTGTTTTTTATAAAATTATATGTATTTATGTTATTATTTTAGTATTGCCATTTGAAGAACAGCGGCGCCCTCCTATGTTTTCTACTCTTGTTTGACAGACAATAATCTTGTTTACAACATTCTTCTAGATATGGCGTAAACGTTACTAATAAACGACGTTGTTCATGTTTGGGCGTATCACGATTTAAAAAAAAACGTTGAGAAAACAAAAAAAAAGCAATTTTTGAATTTCCACAACAACGACTTTAAATATCGAACTACGTCTTTTAAAATTCAAATATCGAAAACATCGGTGTAAAATTAGCTACTTATAGAAATTGCCGTGAACTCTAAAGATAATTTCCCACCCAAAAATGTGAAAATCAGTTCTCTCGAACAAATTTGAAATAACTGTGAAATTTGACAATATTTTTATTAGATTCAAGTAGAAATTTTCTTACTCCCGAATTTTAGTTTTACAACTTGTAGAAATTGTTCAATTTTTTCACGTACTAGTTCCAAGACTAGAAGACGTTACGACATAGAATTCAAAGAAAAAAAGTTAAATGTCGTTATTTTAAATTTGAGTATGTGGTAAGGTTTGTAACGCTTCAATTTACGGAACGTCAAACTGACGGTTAAACGCCTATCATTTATTTAAGACTATTTTCAAATATGGAAGTGCTGAGGCTTTTACAGTGAAATCTGAAATAAAAAGGAAAATCCTACGTAAATGCGTGGTGGGTGTCTCCGCTTGCCCGGCGTAAACTTTTTTTGTTCATTGCTCATGAAATTGATCAAACATTTTAAAATATCGAAATTCTGTATTGAACAAATTGGCATATTATTTGGCTGGTTTTGGGGTCTTAAAGGCAAATAATCTTACATTATTTTTTTAATATCAGTCTTTTTTTAAACGCGCATACAAAATTCATGGTATCATCTGATCAGGGGTAAATATCTATATATCAGTTGCGGTCGGTGACTATTTAAAGAAAGGATGCTGGGCTATCAATAAGTATAAAGGTAAACTTATCTTCTACTACAAAAAGTACAAATTTATAGATTAGCACCTTGAGCCAGATGCGATTCCTGACAAAAATAGTCTAATTAGCTTTATAAATCCTTAGCGCTCCGAAACATCGATACTACAGAACCTAAAATTCTTATATGTGTCATTGAAAAATAACCAAAAAATCATTGACGTTTAGAGCTTACATTTATCAATTCGACGCTCCTTCTTTATAAAGTCATTAATTATTTACATGATCTAGAAATGGTGACTTCTCATGCCAGAAGTAGTATTTTTTTCAATAAATATGATGAAATTATGAATTGAATAGGTAATCGCAGGATTAAACATTAACTAAACAACAATGTTTCAATTAAAATTATAATATTCCAACAAAACTGTCTAAATGCACCACAATCTAAACTCAATCTATGCGATTCGTTAAAAATTAATACGCAAAATTAATACGCCTATTCCTATATGCATTTAAGTAGTTTTTTGTATTCTGGATGCTCCCGGCACACAAGCGTCTTTCTTTCAAAGAACTCTGCAGGCCATACTGAATACGCATGCGCCGTATCCGAAATCTTCCTAGTGTTTGAAATACTGAATACGAACAGCATCCACTGAACAGCCGGGTCGCCTGTCGGTTCGTTGTGTGTGTTGAACGCAGCGAGTATCTGAGGACGCTGTTGCTGGGATGCGTGTTTACGCGTTGTACGTTTTACTAGCATTGAGAAGGCATTTGTATTTCTACTCGCTTCATGTGTCGCTCTGTTACTTTGTGTGTGTTATCTTTTGGTAATAATTGGCAGTATTGCTGTTTACGGCTAGAATAAATCAATCCTAAGCTTTTTGACTAGAAAAAGGGATGCGGCGCTTCCACCGCATGTATAGTCCAACCGCGCCTGCTATATATATATGAACTTATGTCACTTCAAACACTGTTTTCTGACATTATTTGGAGTGAAAAATGTAAATGAAATGTTGGTCCTCGGTGACATTTTTTGTTTTGTTTTTTTTTTTTTAACATAAAACATAAAAAATCAGTAGGTATTAGACAGGTAGAATCGAGATGAGAGATTGGGCGGTTACTAAGGTGAGTGACTAGTGACGAAATGTGATAATTTTTGTTGTTGTTTGGAATTGAAAAGAAAAAAAAAATTAATAGTCATCGGAGAGCAAAATTTTGTTTAAATTTTTTTATTTCAAATTATGTCTGGAATAAAGGAGAGAAATTAAATCAAGTGCCTCCCTTAATACCCTCTATAAAGAAGCGTGTCTGTGGCGGGCAGCAAAGTTTTGCTTTTTAAATACAAATCCATAGTTTTATTTAGGGATTAGTAAAATTTTGCTCACTTCACCTTCATAATAACAAGTGAGATTTCCACCACTATCCGTCCTTTTCACCCCTTAAATCAAAATGTCAATACTTCTTAGTGAAATTTTGCACACTTGTCGTTCAAAATTAGAGGAAAACTACTTTTTTTACTTGGTGAAAACACTAATTTCGGTTGACTGTACTGCGTAACTCTGGTTTAATAACCTTAAAAATTGCATTAAATTCAAGAGTCTATTACAAAAAATTGAAACTGCTTGTATGAATAAATTGAAGCGATAAGTAAAAAAAGCTGTAGTATCATTTAGCTGTAGTATCTTTACAATTTTTAGCAGGAAAATATTTTAATATTTATTTTCAAAATTGAATTAATTTGAATTTGGACTATTCCTTTATTAAATATCTGTACAATCTGAAACATAATTCAAATCTTTATTACTTTAATTTAATCTATTCATCGAACTACCACAAAGTAAATAGCACGCAAGTAAAATATTTGCCAGTAAGTACGTGCTATCCTTCACTGCTGGTTTCATAGTAACCATTGTGTCGTGGTTAGCGAAAGTTAACATTATAACCGTAATATTAATTGTTACGACGAAACACTTCATTAGACGTACATAGTTCAAGTGACATGCACCTTCGAGGACTTCAGCAAACGCGTGTTTGAACGTGGAGAAAAATTATAGAAAAAGTTCACATTTACGAGCATTAAAAATCTCACGCCACGCGAATAGGGTTACCATCCAAAGGGCTTAAAGTTTGATAAAATAAATAACAGGATTTTTCAAAAATCAAATTTTTTTATTTTTTATATTTGTTCCACACAGGAGGGTCTGGGAAAAATATTTCTCATTAGGGCCTATGTCATCTGTGCCGAGAGTCTTTTTAGGAGAGGAAGAAGGGTAGTGGGTCGGAATCTGGGGGTGAGTGTGTCCAGGATTGACGGACTTACGTACTTGTACATTCCAAGTCAATGTTTTCTTTCATAATTAACATTCCCCAATAAAGACTTTATTGGAATGCTTTGATTCTGAGACCAGCTAAAGTATCGCTGCTGTGAGGTGTCATAAAAACAAACCAATATATTTATTTGAAAACATTGGCCTAGAGTCTCATTTGTTGTAGGCCATTTTTGTAGAGAATCATTGCCCGTTTTATCAGTTGACTTTAAACTCGGCTAGGTTGGAATGTCAAGCTTAGCGTGGCTTGAAACATATTCCGTATATAGGTCGCAAACCTAGATCTAACTAGTGTTAGACGGATGGTCTATGATTTTCATAGCGGAAAAAACCAAACTACTGTCTAAGTGAGTGCTTTATCTATACATTCTACTGTTATCGTGAGAACGCGATATTTGAAAATGTTTACGAAGACAGTTGATTTCATGAGTTGAAAAATATTTTTTACGAGTTGATTTTTGATAAATTTTCTCACTTCATTGAGGAATTTCTCAATTCATGCTTAATGCGAGGATACTAATTTTAAATATTATTTGCTTGCCGGAGTCATGCACTATTAATAAAATTAACCGATGAAAACTCCTAAGTGGTATATTTATGACTAAGAACAAAAATTGATGTTAAAATTTCTAAAATCCCTTATCAGACAATTTTAGATTGATTAACAATTGAAATGTGTAAAAGCAAAGGAAGCAATCTTCATTTCCACCAGATTGCTCTGTTTGCTTTTGAAATGACATGGAGATTGCTGTCATTGCTTTTTCCTTCAATATTAGGTCGATAAATATGTCTGGGTATATTTATCGACCTAAAAAAGGCGTTTGAGAGTGTGTCGCATTCTAGACTAATCAGTAAGCTAGAAAAAATTGGACTTGAAGACAAAGCTTTATCTTGGTTCCAGAGTTACTTAAAAAATAGAGAACAGTACGTCAAACTAAATAATTCATTAAGTGAACCCCTGTCTTCTGAATATGGAATTCCACAAGGCACAGTAATTGAACCTATACTTTTCGTTATGTATGTCAATGACATGTTCACTCTCCCTCTTAATGGAAGTGTCATCTCATATGCGGATGACACAGTCATTATAATCGAAGGAATAACATAGTCTGAAGTGAATATAGCTGCGAATGCTGAGATTGTCATATTGAAGAAATGGTTTGATGATAACTTACTTAATCTTAATGTAGAAAAAACTTCATATATACCTTTTTACCTTAATGATCCTATCACTTATTTCAATATTAGAGTGATAGTACATAGTCGATCGTGTAGAGGAGGAGAATGTAACGATAATTGTAAAATTCTGAAGAAAACCACAGTAAAATATCTAGGGATCACTATAGAAAGCAACATGAAATTTAAGAAACACGTTGAAAACTGTGTCAAAAGAATTAGAAAACTTACTTACATTTTTATACGATTAAGAAATATCCTAAATCTTTCAAATATTAAAATAGTTTACTTTGCGCTTGTACAGTCAGTTTTGCAGTACGGCATAATCGCCTGGGGAAGCATATATAAGAACAATTTGTATCCGATAGTAACAACACAAAAAATGATCATGAAAGTTATTATTAAAAAACCAAGAATTTTTCCAACCAGGGAACTTTAAAAAAAATTTAAAGTCCTGTCGGTTACAAAACTATTTGAAAAAAATGCAATTTTAACAGTTTTTAAAGAATCTGAAGTGTCCTCAACACGAAGTAAAAGACCTAGAACATCTGGGAACATATATGTACCTAGGGTTTGGCCGAGTGTTTTTTCCAATGGGTTTTGTTGAAAAATATAATTTACTTTCGTTCACGAAACTTTTGTTACATATAAAGATACATTTGAACAAGAAAATACATAATTAAAAATTTGACTTGAATATACGTGGGTTATATGGATATGGCAAAAAGTCTGATAAAACCGGTTGGAATCTTGGAGTCCTTGGAAATTATCTGAGACATGACATTTTGACATTAAAAAAAATCCTTATAACTTGAATGAACCCCAGTTTGCAATAAAAAATTGTTTAAATGAAAATTGAAAATTCGGCCTTAACTTTGCAATAACCTTTTCATAAAATAATATTTTTTCGTAATTTGAAGTTCACCTGCATAACAATTTAATTTTCTTTTATTTAAAATATGAATGAATTCAATCGCATGAAAATTTTACGTGCTAGGATTCCAACCAATTTGAAAAAGGTGGTTTTGAGAAAAATGCTTTTGAAGTTTTTGCTTGTAACTAGATCGCTTCGTTGTTCGTCTTCTTGCTTGGCGTGCACCGCTCCTAACTATATTTCAAGGTTGAATTTGATGTTATAATATTCCCCCCAAGTATAGGAAAATTTTTAGATATTAAAAACAAAGTCGATATTTTGGATCGGTTGGACAAGCCTTCCTCTTAAATTTGAGCGAGGAATGTCGTGAATAGCAAGAATACGGTCTGGCTGATATACCGAGCCGATGTGTTATTCTAAGTAAGGTCTAGTTCCGCACAGCTGCTAGGGGCGGGGACAGCCTACTTTACATAAATACATGCTTTACGAGACGGGCCGATGAAAAAGTGTTCGGATGTGTAAGAAATATTTAATAATAAAGCCAAGATATATCGCGGGAGAACGTGAAATGCTCACAGATTAAACAGAGTGTTCCAAATATAACAAAGCTAAAAACTATCGCTTATCGATATCGTGAGCATCGCAGCCAATTTAAAGTGGATCAATACAGCAGACAGACAGGTGCATTGCTTACTTAAAATGTGTTTCATACCTGTTGTTCCAATTTATAAATAGAAATTGCAGTCAAAATTATTGAAAGTTCATTTAAAAAAAAAAAAACATCTGTTGAACTATTCGAGTATTTAAATTTGGTTATGGACTGCATTTGTTTCATCATTGCTGGATTTTGAGCACACGTGCTTTTTGGATTGTGTATATATTTCCGTCGTGTAATCTTGACTTCGAAACATTTGCGGATCCAAATATTATCAAAAATTGTGCTGGTGATCTGCACGTGAATTGGAATCATTGGGAGGCCTTGTTAGTATTTCTGTTTTTCATTATAAATTGTACAGACAGCCATTCTTTACATATTATTGTTTGCGCAAATACATTTACAATTATATATTTTTGGGTATTACGCCCAGAGAGATCCCAGACTCACATATTATTAGCCATTAAATTATACGTTCAAATAATACATTATATCTAACACCCAAGATTCATCCAGTTGCTTCATAATTTTTTTCACAAAACCGCCGACCAAAAGGGGCTCAGATATTTAAGTGAAAATATATTTTTACCACACTTTTTTGAAATATTTATTGTGTAACAGCCCTGACACCATTCGATATTTCATTTTTGGGAAAATATGTTACTGAACACAGGCAGTAAACATAAATTCACGCCTCGTAAAATATTTTCACATATTTTACTATAAATGAAGGATCTACCATCCACCGTTACGCCTAATAGGCAATTGTCTTGAATTTTGTGGAGTATCGTAAAATTTGAAATTCATCAGTTAAAATAAAACATTCAAGATGAAAGTTTTAGAATGAAAAATACTCTTAGTATCGTCCTGCTGTAAGACCACTAATCAGAATTAAAACGTTGCTTCAAATGGTTTAGCCGTATTTGATGACCAGATCTGAATAACTAGGAACTTCCTCGGAATTTTTTTACGAGTGGTCCACACATGAGGCTCTCAAGAAAATAATTTCCCTCAGGGTTTATGTCGTTTTTGGGTATCTTGTGTGGAGGGCATTTTAAAGGAAATGAAGGAGAGGAAGTTCTGGGAAGGAAACGCTATGAGGGGTGGGTAGGAATCTGGAAGTAAATGTGTTTAGGAGTGACGGACGTATGAATCCATCCCTCAAAATGCGATGCAAGGTCAGGAGAGACAAACTGGTGAAGCCAAATGGTCTCACTAAAAAAGTCTCTTGGGATCTGGCCCGCCACACAGTAAGGGGGCAGATGCATCTACCGCCAAGACCTGGAAGAAAAACTAACAAAAAAAGATCCGAAGCACCTCTGCTAAGTCACTAAACGTAGCGAACCACTTGGTGTGACTTATGGCAGGGGGTTAGTTATTCAATAAATGGTTTCCGGGGCGGCGGTGCCCACATCCACCTCCACCAGATACTTAAGTCAGCGTAAAAATGGGGTGACGGTCAGTCAATGGCGGGGTTATATAAATGACTGATACTAACAAAAACTTAAAACGAGAGTTAAAAATTTATGAGTCGTCAAACAAAATAAAAATAATCTGGTGCAATAACAATTTTTAAAAATCTGATGACTTTACATATTAATAAGGTTTATTACAAAACATAAAAAAAAACATTTTCCTTTTTGGACAGTGATAAGCTTTATATGGGCCAACTTTTTATTATTTAAGTATTCGAATTGCCTCCTTGCGTGTGCTCTAGTAAGTGGGATGTCATGTTCCGGGTTTGTATGAATATTAATATTACGTTTAATTACCGGAGATAACGTACATTTAATGTAAAGGGTAAACCCGAATGGGTAAACACAGATTCAAAGGACATGAAAGGAAAGGATATAAAAGGATGTGATATTATAAAGAAAAAAATGTTATCGCTTCTGTTGGAATACCAAATAACATTTTAATTGATGCCTGAAACCCATACTTAAATTGTTTAGCTGTATTTTATTATTTAGTTCAAATTGAAAGTATTTATATATGAAAATGATGTCATTACCCTTATCGCCTCTTCTGAAGAAGTATCGAACCATTTCCTTACTAAAATTGAGGAAGAAAACCGTAATCAAGGTCTACTGATCAAACCAACTTTCGATATATATATTATTATTATAACCCATTAGTCTACATAATTGTCTGTCGGTTTTTCCATTTTTTTTGTATTGATGTAAATGTATCGTCACTGTTACATTACCCTTATCGCCTCTTCTGAAGAAGTATCGAACCATTTCCTTACTAAAATTAAGGAAGAAAACCGTAATCAAGGTCTACTGATCAAACCAACTTTCGATATATATATTATTATTATAACCCATTAGTCTACATAATTGTCTGTCGGTTTTTCCATTTTTTTTTTTGGTATTGATGTAAATGTATCGTCACTGTTACATTACCCTTATCGCCTCTTCTGAAGAAGTATCGAACCATTTCCTTACTAAAATTGAGGAAGAAAACCGTAATCAAGGTCTACTGATCAAACCAACTTTCGATATATATATTATTATTATAACCCATTAGTCTACATAATTGTCTGTCGGTTTTTCCATTTTTTTTTGTATCGTCACTGTTTGTTTATCTTATTGCCTCCCTCTGTATTTATTATATACAGGATGCGTACTTGACTTACTTTAACCAGTGATTCCTGATATTATTTGGAGTAAAAAAATGGAAATGAAGTTTTGGTCTCCGGTGACTTTTTTGATGACTTTTTTTCAGAAATGATTTTCTTCAAAATAAACAAAAAAAAAAATCTTCCATATGGCGTCCCCACCACTTAACTCGCGCCCAACTGTCAAACACTTACTATTTTTTATGTTTTTGTAGAAATAAAAAAAAACACCAAAATATCACCGGCGACCAAAATTTTATTTACATTTTTACTCCAAATAAGGTCAGGAGTCACTGGTTCAAGTAAGTCAAGTACGATTCAAAACACGCTGTATAAGCACAAAATACGTATAATTTTGTTTAGTATTAATTTCAACCCTGATGATGCTTGAGCAAAGCGAAACCGGTCGGTAAATAAATTAGTTAAAACTCGCGGTTTTACTCAAAATAAGTGTCTTATTTTTATAAAATAAGTTAAACCACAAAGTTATTGCTTTCTGCAATAATAATAAAAGAAAATTATTTTATCCTAGGAAAAAAGATTGCCTCCCTCCACTGAGCGCTTTCTTCGGATCATTGCATTGTTTCCAGGGCACGAGGATGCCGATAAACTGTTTTTAACCATGATAATATATTAATAATTAATATATTATCATGATTCAATAACTGTTACACAGATATGTATATGTTACTATATATGTTATATATGTATAGACTAAATGGGGCGTGTTAAAACAAAGACGGCTATCTCCAATTATTTTCATTTTGAGTACGCAAAAAAGTATTTTTCTTCTTTTACCGTGCTGTGAACCATATAGCATATTTTTTTAGATTAATTGTTTCCGTTAGTTACACTCTGCGTATATTTTATTGCGCTTAAAAGATAATTTTTTTAGTTATCTTTAATTAATATATGGAGGTTTCTGCCTTTGTTCTGTCACTCTGATTGGCCCAAAGGGAGTCTGCCGTTTTTGTTCCGTAATCTGCAATATTTAATGGAGATGGCTGTTTTTGTTGCAGAATTAAATACATTTATACAAACATGTATGGATTACTATAATTTTTGCTTTAAACCCTTTGTAACTATCAATAGTTTTTTATTTCTCTATCCATCGCCATATTATCTAACTCATTTTAGATCAATGGTGGAGATTGCCGTCTTTGTTTCAACACGCCTCAAATAGTTTTTTATTTACCTGATTCCTCCCCTCTTGGTGTCATAGTTGAGCTGACGTCCCTGGTGCGCCCATAGCACCTGCCCGCTGGGTTGCGGCACACGCGTGATGACGCAGCGCAGTTCTATGATGGATCCCTCCTTGTAGAACTTGTCAGATACGGATACTCCTCGTTCATCCACTATCTCCACTTTGGGCACTGTGGAAGAGGACAAAAAGTTAAACGGTAAGTTTAATATGAAAATATATAAAAGGAATAAATAATTAAATAGAGAATATAAGACTTGTATAGAGGATGTTTAGGTCGAAGCATTATGAAGCAATGCAAAATTCTGTAATGTAATAAAACTTATTTCCGCTTTAATTTATTTGACCGTAACCGGTTTCAGCCTGGTAAGACTGGTACAAATTATTCTTAATCTAGGGTTTATATACATAACACATGGGGGAGGGGGGGATGGTCTACAAGGATTTTATTCAATTATACGGGTTTTCTTACATTTGTTCCTAAGTCGACTTTGACTGTCGAATTTCAAATTATTTTACACCTCGTTAATATTGTTTTGGGAATGCCTTACAAGTAATATTAATTATTAACAAACTAATTATATTGTTGTCATGTCCGTTCTTAATTAAAATCCTTGTTATAATTATTAAATATGGAATTTTTAATTAATGGATTGATTTAACTTATAATGGACTTAACAAAAACACATATTTTACTAAATATTACATATTTTACTTAAAACATACGATTAACATTACAATAAATATAGGAGCGGAGATTTAGGAAATGCTAAAATAAAAGTAACAAACTACGGTACAAGACAAAGAGATTAACACATGACTCCGAAGATAAATACCACCTATGGACATTACCGTAATCTGGCTCTGAAACTTTCAAATTTTATTTTAAAAGATATTAAAGACATTCACCTGATAAAAAGCGTAAATCTAAAACACAAAATACATACATGGATAGTCAACAAGGGCGTTGTAAACTGCGGACATATTATAACTACTAAAATAGAGCAATACACCTGTGTTCAATCTTATTTCTCTTCTTTTCAAATAATTTAATTTCTTTGTATCATCTTTTCTCCATTTTAACTTTTCTGTTTCTCTTATTAATTTTCATTTTATGTTTATTTTTCCAATATAAATTTATTAATTAATAATTAATTTTATTCTTTCTTTTAAGAAAATGATAAAAATTTTTAATTCCTGCCACCTCGGAACAGGATCAGCCTAGGGAGGTGGCATATACCTAAAAAAATGCACTTAAATGTATTTTTTGGTTAATAAATAATAAATTAAAAAAATAAAAAAGATTTTGCGAATGTTTTATTGTATAATGTGAAAGAAAATCATCCTAAAACATTTAAATATTTGTGCCTGAGCTTTGCAAAAATTTCTTTTTATTAATAAACCAAAATAGCCGGCTGGTTTTTTTTTTTTTGATTGAACTAAGAAAAAAATATTTTTAAACGAATCTAGACCTCCAACAAGCAGCAAGTGCCATAATGTTAAAAGTGTAATAACAAAGCAATGGGAAGTCAGGTGACAGTGCACGAGGCGGCATGCTCCGGGTAATTGCATCCAGCAAGGACATATGTGCAAAAGACCTTTGTGGGAGGAAGATTGAGTACATGAAATAACAAGGGTATCACTGGATACGGATGGGATTCCTCTCCAAACGATTGGCAGTACAAGCAAGAATATATATATCGTTAGGTCTAGCCGTAAACCTCGCTCGGACACCTCCGTTTTGAAACTTAGATAAAAAGACAATGGTTTAAGACTTAGGCAAATTCCTCTGCGATTTCAACAGGCGGCTCATGGACTTTTAAACGAAACCGAAGCGGGATGTGTGCCTTTACTTCTGCACTACAAGAGAGACCGCTATTTGAAAGGTTTCCACCTCGTTTATTCGTAGAACTAAATTCTTCGCAATCCGACCGATAACTATTTGTCAATGTCCTTAAACAGTGCCGGCAGCATTTCTGTCCAATAAAATGTTTAGCTATTTTCTTAAAATAAAAACCACATTTGAGCTTCACCATATGCTCTCAACTGTAAACCAGTACGATTCTGACCTATTGGAGACTTAAAATTATTATTTATTCTGTTAATTTAGTAGCAGTACACTAATATTTGATTTTATTTTTAAAAGATTTTAAAAATATCACAAACTCAAATATATAAAAAATAAAAGTTGTGGTGTAGTTACCTACTGTTGCGGGGTTGTATATTGAAAAGTTATTAGAAGATTTTAGGGATTTTTAGAAATTGTATGTCTATAGTGATTTTTCAAATCAATGAAAAAGAGTGCAAAATTTCATCAATAATAAATAAATTGCTGCTTTAAGAGGCAGTAAAAGAGGACTGGGGGTGGTTTTCAAAATCTCTCGTAGCCAGCGGTTTTCTTCGCCAATATAAATGTAGATTTGTATTCAAATCAAACCTACGCCGTCCGCTCGGTGTGCACCACAAACATACTTATCAAATAGATAATTATAAATAACTCCAAAAAAATTCCAAATTTGCTTCCAAAATGAACCATAACTGATTTCTTTAATTATCTTTGACATACCTTTTTATTACAAAAATAATTTTTCAGTTTGGTTTTGTATTTTGGCCTCAAATCCAAAACTAAGTTTTATATGAAACCGGCCCCCCAGCCGTTCTTCTTAACACCCTTTTTATATGAACGTAAAATTATTTATTAAAGTGGTGTATTACAAAGTTGGTTTATAATTTAATCTTAAACTTATTTATTATGTGTGCAAATGGCACATCCCTGCCACCCAAGCATCAACTTCTTCTACGAGTATAGCTTAATCTTCGTGATCTACTGGAAGTTTTTTGCTCCACTCTTTGTGAAATATCTGCTTTTGCAATCTTTCCAAAAATCACGAACGATCTGTCAGTACATCAGTCTTACTTGAGTTCGGAAAGACTTCGGTTTTGTAATTTTTGTCGATTCAATAGAAGCAATTGATTGGAAAAATTCTATTTAAATCTTCTGTACTGTTGTTTCAGTTGCCTACATCCAAACCGTTGCTTTGTTTAAAATAAATTATAAAATTTCTACAATTTGGTCCTTCGAGACAATTTTTATTTTTTCAATCATTTTGTATTATTATTGTTAAAACAAAAATTATATTCATGGATGGCAGAATTTCAAACCTAATTTACAAAGCTAAGCTAGCCGGTTAGCATTTACCTAAAGTCATTTACGAAATATTGTTTGCACGAGTGTGCAAATGCGTCTATCTACTTGTATCCACACAATTTGGGAGGCGAGTTTGGATAACGCCGCCCCGAGAGCCATTTATTGGATAAACAGTACCTCTGCCACAGGTCACCCCGAATGATTCACTATATTTGGTGACTTAGCAGAGGTGCCCGGGTTTATGGGGTGAGGTTAGTTCGGATCTTGGCGGTGGATGCGTCAGTTCACCAATTGCGTGGCAGGCCGCATCGGGAGACTTTGGTTGAGGGAGACCTTTTGATCTCTCCAGTGGGACTTTCTTGATCTTGTACAATCAATCCTGGAAACGTTGATTTCCAGATTTATACCCACCCCACAAATCTTTTTCCTCTTCAGAACTTTCTCTCCTTTCTTACCCTTAAAATACTCTCCACACAACATCTATAAATATAACATAGGCATTAAGGATTTTTTCCTGTAAGCCCCATAAATCTTAAATGCAAAAATAAATTTTAGGTGTTTGGGGTGGAGGGTTTTTTATGGAAAAGAAGAAGAGGAAAATCTGGGAAGGAATAACGTATAAGGGTTGGGTAGGAATCTAGAAGTCAGTGTGTCCAGGAGTGACAGACGTATGAATCCATCCCTCCCACTGCGGTGAAAGGCGATGTTCTGTGAGAATCGGGCTAGAGAGGTGAAAAGGTCTCCCTATTGTTAAGCGTTTCATAATATTTTGATAATTTTTTAATTCACGTAGGGCCCTCAAGGTCTATCAGAAAAGAGAGTCTAATAATTATATTATTAAAAGATGCTGTATTTATTATTTTATTTTTAACAGATCCACAATTTGTTTTAATTAAATCTTTCTCTAACGTCATTTTGTTTTTAAATGGTATCTAAACCAAGTCAATTTTCTAGAAACAAGTTTTTATAAAGATGAAAGAAAACAAAAACAAACATTTGTAATTCATTGTTGCATAAATGATGTAACCTTAAGAATTATTTTCCTTTGAAATTAGTCCCCCAGGCAGTGGCCGATATAAATTAGGTAAAAGTAGGTTTAAAGGTACGACACGGGTACAACATACAAAATGTATGCCGAAGGCACTGTGATATAGAAGGCACTAGATTGGTAGTGATATACACAAAAATACCTCGAGTTTAAGAGAAAGTAGGAGAAAAACGTCTAATATTAAACACGTGCACGAGAGGGTTTAACTTTAAAAACATTGCATATCTCTCAAGGAATTAGGCATTTACAGCTATTTTCAATGATAAGCTACCGAGTTTTAAAAAACAGATGATCAGTAAAAAAATAAGTCAAACTCTTTATTCTCAATATTGTCTGATAGCAAAACCAAATTTTATTGTAACGAGGGTGAAACTGAAAGTATAAATTTATAAATACCCTTAATAAGAATGGCATAGTCCCATTAGCCCCAGGCAGTTGGGACTCGTGTGAGATATTGACGTAAAATATATTCCCATAATTTCTCTTGATTTTAGAAGTGAACTTGTGCAATTATTTGTGGGTAAATTAAAAATACATATATTTTTTAATTTTACTCTATTTAGTGTAAAAATGTGATGAAAAATAAAATAAATAAAAAAAATATTAGGAAAAGCAATTAGAAGGGCGTAAATTTGGATAACAATTGATCGATTTAAATTATTTGTCCTATATAAATTTAAATAAGGCCTTTAATTTATATTAACTTTATTTTACAATTTAAAACATATATAAATAAAGTAGCACATAACTGTATTAGGTATTTTATATACTTTTGATTATATAATTATTTTTTGTTGAGTATTTTGGCGAAAATACGATTTTAATGTCAAGAATGGGTATAGTTAACTGATCAGTAGTTATGTCGTGGGTTCAATTCCTCTGATAGCTAAGTTCGCTTTTAATGTATAAGAAACTTTTTCGTTTAATTACTGAAGACAATATTATCCACCCACGAAAAATGTCAAACAGAAAACACTGAAAAAAAATCCAATTGCATCTAGGAATTGCACCCAGGTCTTCTTCCTTTCCGGGGAATTTCTCTGACCATTGAGAAAATTCGACCACATCAACTTACATAATTTTTAACTGTAGCGTACTTCGACTGAGAGCTATCAACATAATCATCATTTTCTTAGCGCAATATATCATTATTAGCGCATATTCAAAATCTTCTGCAATGATAACAGTTACAGTATGTACGATAATATGAAGTAGGCAATGTTTCAGGAAATTCATCGACAGTCATTCCGAGGAAGACCAAAGAACTCCACCTCCTACAAATAACCCAACAATCAACTCACACTAACATCAAGTCACTTTACAATTAAGACATCCACAACCACGATACTCGAAATAACAATAAAATCCGCGTTCCTCAAACACACACTACAAAATATGGGATAAAATCTCTGAACTATATTGCCTATACACTATATAATTCGCTTCCAGATATCTACAAAAACATCCAGCATAATAAAAAAATTGTTTATAAAAACTACATATAAAAATGAAAATATGTAATTGTCTTGTCATTTTTTGTTCTATCTTATATATACTCGTATAGTTTTTTTTCTCTCTTTACTTGTTTTCTCTTGTTGTTTGTTCTACTTAACCTGTCTTTATTTTTATTTTTATGCTGTACTGAATGTAAAACTTATATTATGATATCAAAATACCTTTGTAAAATTGTAACTCCTACCTCTTACCTATGAATTGTAAGTTCCTCCTGTCCTAAAATGAGTTTTGTAGCTCATCGGGATTGCTCTAGCAAGAAAAAAAAACAATGAAAAAAAAACTCCTGGATGACTCAATGCACTAAAATACTACAGAGAAACGGCTTGGATGAAAGCCATACCCAGAACTGAATAAGTTATAACCTGAGAACGAGAAGAGCCGACCCCAACAGCCAACCTAGGCAATGAGTTGGGACAGTGCAAGCACGAAGAAGAATGATAAAAGAAGGATTTTTAGGTCAATCTATTTATTACTTGGGAATTTAAATATTTTTTCTACCTTATTTGTGGACGTTTTTTATAAGCAAATAACCAATCTTTGTATTTTTATATCAACGCACATAATATCGCTAATTCACCTAGGCCCGTAAAATCTCCTTTACACGGGGATTTGCGCCTAAGGGTATAATTTCTTGTCGTTGACAACTTCCTAATCTCAGTTTAAAAATTATATAATCTGCGATTTTTCTTGAAGTTCCTACTTAGGTCTTACACGTGGACATACTTCCTTACAAGTGCTGTATTAAACTTCCGGAGGTTTTCCGATCTCCAGACTTTTTAAAAAGTTTTAAAAGCTTAATATTATTTTATAAGTGGAAACCGAGATTGTGTGAAAGATTTTCTTTTCTTTTTAAATTCAAATATTTTTATCTGATGAAACAATATTATAAGCCGGTAGATTTTAAAAATAACTGAAGTTTTTTTCTGAATAAGTTCGTTTATCGTGTCTATATATATAAAAATGAATCCATTTTTCCCTTGGTCACACCATAACTTCAGAACGACTTAACCTATTTCATTCATTTTTTTTAAGTTTTCTAATACTTTGTACAAGGTTCTTACGGAAAGAAAAAATAATAAAATTGCGCAGAAAATAAGATAATTTCAGAAAACTTAACGATTATTTTAACTTCGTACTTTTGACGGTTGGCGCGTTTGATATATTTAGAGATATTTCATAAACTATTAATCCAATAGCAATAAAAAAATTGGTGAGTTGTTGTGGACATGCCCGTAAAGGTTTCTGTATTGGCGAGTTCTGGAGTTATGAAATTTTGCAAAATAAAATTGCAATAGGGTTTAGCGGCAGGAAAAAAAGGTGGGAGGGAAAGGAGAATCCCGGGGGATGAAGGGGAATGAAGGAGGGGTTGTTCGCAGGAGGAAGGACGAGGGAGGGGGAAGGCGGAGAAGGTGGAAGGGTAATTTGTGAGGGGGAGGTTTACGAGAAGGGGGACATTGGGAAAGGGAGGGGGAACGCGTGGAAGGTGAAAAGGGATCGCGGGACGAATTGGGATACGCAGACACATAATTTCTTTATTTAAGTGGCATTCAACGCATGCCGGGTATCAGCTAGTTTATTATAAATTTTAAGAAAGTTAAACATATTTCGGTCTGATATTAATTTTAAATTATGAAAAATTAAACCGATTTTGGTTTGGTGTTAATGTGTGATGTTAACTGGTGACCCGACAGTTGATCTCCCGACTACAATTATTATAAAATTATCACTTTTTGTGCATTATTTATAGATTTAAAACCTTAAACCGATATCAAAAATGACTTGAGTAATAAGTTGGTATGGATATCGAAGCATTTTTTTACAGTATCGTTTTATTGTACTTAAACGCTTGTATATAAAGAATAAAAGCAAGAAGTTTTTTCCTTGATGCATTTGAATAAAAATATGTTTTCTACTTTGCGGTATATCCTCTTTGCAAACCCCTCGGGGATATTTAGTTATATTTTGTGTAAGTAGATACACCGTATTTTCCCTAAACCGACTGCATATCGACCCTTTGGAATAACAAGGTTCCATTTGTTGCTTTAACGTCATGCGATATTGAACTCTAAGGTAGCTTACCATAGATCCCATAACCCCGTGACGTTTCCGTTATTCCAAAGGGTCGATATTGTATAGATGCATAAGAGTATCGGGGGAGCCTACTGTCGTGGGATAAACTGTTATGGATTGTGCTTTAATTTTGTAAGGTTAATTTTACATTACTTTGGGTGAATTTTCATTTTTTTTAAAGTATCTGTTTGAACGGATGATTCCCAAATAGAATATATTCTCAGCGTGACCTTCGTTGAAGACCACAATTAAAAATCAAAATAATGCTTGAAATTTGCAAAAAATATTTGCCGTATTTGTGACCAGATCTGAAGAGCCAGGAACTTCTCCATCTTTCTCTCCCCCATCTCATTTCCATTTCTTCAGTTTCATAAACTTCAATTGGGGATGCCATAGTCTCACCGCCTCCGGACTCTTGATTTGATTTTAGACGGTCTGTGGCCTAGGAGTTGTAAGCTCGTATACAAATGAGTGACATCATTTTTATGGAATCGGTAAACAGTTTTTAGGGATGATGCGTTTTTAGATTTTCTTCTGAAATACCTACCAACTCGTAGTGGATTGAAGCTGACGACACGGTATCGCTTCCAAGTAAATAAGCACACACTTAACACAACAAATTCACATCGACGGATATGCCGGATCTGCCCTGATGATGGACACTGCAACGCTGTCCGAAACGTCGGCTAAAGAAGGAGGTAGCATAAAACGGCATAACACCCCAAAAACAAACAACGAAAAAGTTTTTAGGGATCATTATCCGCTCATTGTATAAAAATTTAGCAGACAATTAAAATATTTGTTCAGAACATAAAGATAATGTTGGTAAATCGTGGTTAAAGTATGATACAGTTAAATATGACCGAAGGGGATAGGGTTGTATTAGTTCAGTGGTAGAGTAGTGCCCCTACAAGGCTAAGAACCAAGGTTTTAAATTTTCAATTGAGAGTGGCTAACATTGTCTTCAATTATTAAGTAATTTATTTTTTTAAGGCGTTAAACTCACAGAATTTATTATCGTTGGGATAAATTTGTATTCTATATATTATCTTTGGGAAAACCAAAAAACAATTAACTTTCTTTAAGACTTGTTGTAATTTTTCTAAAAGCAAAGGAAATAAAAGAAAATAATTCTTGTTATCCCTCTGTTGTAAAAAGTTTGAAATTTAAATCGTAAGCAATTATTTTTCCGCCCTTTCCGAAGTAGGTCCTCATTCTTTTGATAAGAAAAAGTTTTTTGAGATGTTAAGTTAGCCAACCCACAAAAATAATTCGAAAAAATTCTAAAAAAAATTTGAAAAAACCTTAAATATTTCTCTAAATTGCAATAATGAAATAATATTAGGTAGGTTTAAGTTAAGTGTGTATTTGTGGAGTAAGATTTAGTTATTAATGATTTGGTGTTGATTTTTCCCTTGAAAATGGTTTTTTAAAATTAATATTCAGTAACTGAAAAGTATTCAGCCATAAACGTTTTACGAACCTTTTAATAGCCAATAATAGGATAATTTGTAGAGCGCCGTTTTTTGATAAAATCGTCTATAGGGCGCTGCAGACTTTTTCGTGAGTTCTTGCATATTATTTATTACAGGTTACAGGTTCTCATTTGCTTACATTTTTGCATAATTAGTTCACAATGTCGCGGGTTGTGAAGGTAAAGGTGAAAGATTTTTGTTTATATAGATACCACTGCCCAAAAAGGTAAGTTTTAAGTTAAGAGGGTAATACAAGAGAATACCGGAAATTAGTCCGTTTTAAATCAAAATCTAGACGTATTGACTCTTTTTTACAAACATAAATAAATTGATTTTGAAAGATTGTTATTTTAACTAGTAAACAATTTTTAAATTTTGAAAAACTAAGTTTATTTAATATACTATGGTTATACCGCTGGTCGTTGATAATTTGTTAAATTTTCAAACGAAACATGGTTTTATACAACACAAATTTCAAATCATATAAATAAATCAATACATAATCTAGTAAACACACTTGTCAGAATTTTAATTTTAGTTTAATTAAAATTATTAAAAAATAAATCCGAGAACTTGTTTTGTGACGAAAATACATCGGTTTTTCTATTTATTTAAGGTCTTAATAAAATATTTCAGATTTTCTTACACACTAATTTTATTTAGATATTATTGAAAAATCATAAATACCTACTTATAATCAAAAAATACTTTCAAGAAGTACACGATATTTAATAATTTACCATCGTACGTTTTGAGCATTTTTATTGCTTACTTGAATGTAGGAGTACATTAAAGCACGTTTTGAATGATATAAATCGATATTAAATTTTTAATTTTAAAAACATGGATACGTGGAGTAATCGATTTTTCTCATCGGGGCCTCCCTGTACAGTAGCAAGCAATTTTAAACTTTTATTCTCAGCCGCTGATCAATGGCTCTTAAATTCTGATGAGTTTGTGATCATTCTTAAATCATGTAGAAGTCCATTCGAGGATTTAGGTCCTTACATTCCGAAAGCACCTTGACCAAATTTTTTGAAAACATCATTTTTATTTTATTTTTACTCTCTAACAACAATTTATTAGTCCATTATATACTGTGGTAATGCATATATTTAAAAAAAATATTATCCGTTCCTAAATGATTCGGTAAAAATCAAGTAACTGAGAAATAAATATAAAACACCCTCAAAATTAGCAGTGCGTAGTTCCTCTTCCAGACTAACGAACAACGATTATTTTAATTCGGTCACTGAGGATTGATAAAAAATATTTTCGGTCGAGCAGTCAGGGACATTGCTAACCGTATATTAAAACGTACTACCCGCTATCAATCAAAACGTGAAATGCCAGATATGAAATGTGTACTGTGTAATCCAATCATTGAAAGGTATCGAATATAATTTTATTATTTTTTAGGAACTCCCATTAATTTGTTACTAAATACTGGCAATATTCATTTACAATGCGTTAAAATGAGAGAATTTAAAATAAAATTACGAGTGGCTTTACATTTCGGCTTAAAAGGCCATTTACAAACCGTTTGAAAATGACCTTGTAAGTTGAAACAGTCGAAACAATAATAAAAAAATAAGATTGCGGAACTTAATAATAACATTATTAAATTTAATTTATGTTAAATAAAAAAAAATCAGTTCTTCTAATTAAACACAAATAAAAAAACAGTGGGAATGCTGTGTAGAGGTACTTTTCAAGAAAAGGAAGGAGAGGAATTTCTGTGAATGAAAGAGATATAATGTGTGGATAGGAATCTGGGGGTCAGTGTGTACAGGAGTGACGGACTTATTTTGTTGATTTTTTTTGACAATTTTTCTGTCAGATCACCTCAAGTGCACTTTTCAAATTCTATAAACACGTTTTCTCCAGTAAAATAAGTTTAAAAAAAAAGTTAAGAAAATCAGTTTTTTTTTGTAATCATACCTGCATCAAATTTAGTAATAAAAACATCCTAAATACTACCCAACCAGCTCTTAATAATATATTCAACATGTTTCGAAACCAATGGTTTCTTCATCAGGATAAATTGAAAATTAACAAAAAAAAACTTTTATTAAAATTATGGTTAATTTTCATTTTGGTTTCAAAACATGTTTATAATATTGATTAAATGGGTGGTGTTATATAAAGTGATTTCTTTTCATTAAAATACAATATTTGCAATAAGTTAATGTTAATGAAAGGGTATATAGATCAGGGGTAACTAAGTCATAAAGTTTTCACCGTTAAAATTATTATTTAAAATATACTAGTTGGAAAAGGCCAAAATTGAACAAAAGATTTCACAAATAAGTTTCACTTTATCACGAAAAAATAATTGGCTGTATTCTTCTTAAGGTTCCACAAGACTGGAGATTGAAAGAAGGTCCTTATAATCCAGGGAAATACTTGTATACAGCCTACCGTCCGTACATATTTGGGTTAAGTTATGTATTGTGTACGGATAAGAAAGGTTAAAAATATTTGTGAATTTGAATGAATAGAAAATAAAGAAACCTTTTCACATATACTTTTAAAGCTTTTATAGACTTTTTCAAAAGGTTGTTGATAGCCAGGAATTTAGGGCCATTACAGATTAAGTACAAAGTGCCGTGGTTGACTGTGGCTTCAGTTATCTGTCTGTAAAGCACCTAAATGTATTATATATGAAAGCAATATTAAAGGTGATAAAATTCTGAAAAAATTGAGTCGTAAGTTTTCAGGAGTGCTAGCACAATGAAATCGATAACTTTACAATATCGAATAGACAGAGGCAACTACCGATAATATTATACCGACTGACATTGGGTAGATAAAGGTTTGGTAAAACACGCTAGCAACACTGGAAAGATTTTCTATGTTGTCTATGTACATAAAACGTCAAACATATTGTGTCAAATGTCAAGTTATTTTATTCAAACCTTAGCGGTTAGTATACATTAACAACAAAATGAAAATCATCAAATTTCCGTTTTGATATATTTTAAAGATCGATTTAGATACATAACAAACACAGAATATTTGAAGTGAGCATAATAAACAACATTATTATTACATTTCGGACAATCGGCTAGCATGAACGGGCAATAGGCAACGAACGATTCTCCAACTGTTTTCACATTTATTGGAGTTTTTTTTTTATTTACAAAAGATTTGAAATTATTATTCTTTTTTCTCATGGAATTTTGTTGAGATGGACAAATACGTAACGGCAGGTTATATTCACCACAAATATATTTTATCATTTTTCTTGTTTTTTGTTTGAGCAAACATTACAGCTTTTTGTTTTTTATCCGTTGCGGGTATAGGTCACGGCATATGTTTAGCCAGCATTTTGGCAGATAACCGTAATGGAACATCTTGTGACGCACGTGGACCAACTTCAGGGTGCGACGAAATATGATATTTTTCTAATAATTGTCTTATAACATATACTTAATTGATAATCAGGAAAACTAATATCTTTTGAACTAACGGTTTTGGGCATTATGTATGAATTCGGTAAATATTAATATGTAGGATGAAAGAAAACTTTTTTGTACCACTTAATTGATTTTCGTAGGGCATTTACACTAGTTATATCCGATTTATCTCTTAAGCCCATATTTTTGTTATAATCTTCGATACAATTTGGATTTGAAATTATTTCTCCTCTTCTAAAATTTATTTTCCCTGTTGGAGAAACTGTATCATCGTGAAGCATTGTTAAAATACGCATTTATCCTTTGTCATGCCATTTTAATACTATCAGTGAACCAGAATAATGTGAGGCAATTTACCCCTTCTTCGATTTATTGAATTTTGATATGTTTTTACGGTTTTTTCGAACTGTTCCACATACGTAGGTTTGGTAGTCATGCAGAAATTTAAATGATATTTTATTAGTGTACCAATTATCTACATACAATTTGTGGCCTTTACCTACCTAGTCTTTTAATAGAGTGGTGACAACAGCTCCGGAAGCCCCAAGACATTGTTCGTCAGTAACATCCATCACTTCACCACAATAAATAATTACATCTAAAATATAACCGTCTGCACGTTGCACAAAACAAATATTTTTATTCCAAATCGTTGGCGTTTGGATGGAATATACTCCTTAAACTTAAGACATCCTTTGAACTCTATAATGCTCTCGTCAAGCATAGATTTTCATACGGCACCACTGAGTCCTTAAAAATTTATCCAGTGTAATTGATAAGAACTCGAATTTCAGTTAATTTTTCTCCAGCAATTTGAGTAGCAGGATCTGACACATGCATACAAAACTAAATGTAAAAATTGAAGAGCAAACTTTCAATTCAGGTATAAAAACACAAATCCACATTTCAAAAACATTAAAATAAACTTTTAGAACCACTCCACTTACAATGAGCCAACGCGTCTTTCTACAGACTCGACAAAGCGCGGGATTTTGAAACAAAATGGGCGAAGAAAAATGCACTCCTTTTTTGGATGCTGCTTTGAGTAATGTTAACAATATAAATAATCAACTTTTTTGGGTGATCTCGCTAATAAATAGTTCATTATATTTTTACGAAGTAATATTTAGCCCCATATACAGTTAGAGCTTTGAAATATCATCCTTCGAACATTTACACCCGTGATTTACATCTTCCGTTGTATTATACCGTTCCGACAGTTTATATCGAATGTCCTAGCACGCTTTCACCGTTGCTAAAGAAACCGATATCGGAAGGAAAAAAATACTAAGTCGGTATAAGATGGCAACACTGGCACCTTTTTGATGGATTTACGTTACTAAATTTCAAATGATATATTTAAAAAATAAAAAATACTAATAAATTGACAATTTCAAATTGAAATACTAACTTTAATATACATCGGCGCTTCGCATTTACTTTTTGCGATCTCCGGGAGTTAAATAGTTGATACGATCCAAAGACATATTTTATCAAAGTTCGTATCTCGAAGCTAAAATGAATAAATTGATCTCGTCTTAAATGAATGCATGTAAGTTTATGGGTCGCATATACGATTTCTTTAAATACTAGGAGGTTTTTAGGTTAACCTCCATTAATTAATAAGTCAGTTAACTTGCATAACGAACGACATTATTTAAATAAAACTGCATATTGATATCTTATCTGACACTACGGAAGCCGCGCTAAAATCAGTGACCTTTATCTACCGACTAACGGAATAATCTTTTCACTGTGCTCGCAATTATTGCTAACTGACCATAGACAACGAATTTAATGAATTTCATATCTATACTTGGGTTTTATCGATGGACCATGCTAGGGTCACAGCCAAGATCGCATACGATTTGGCGAGCTTTTGTCAATCGTCGGTTGGATTATGTCTTATCAATAGGTGACTGTGCTAGCACATATTGATAAGTGACCAAAGATGACGGATTTTGTCAATGTAGTATAGATATAGGGTTATATCGATGGACCATGCTAGCACCCCAGAAGTACATAGTAGTCAGACAATTTGAATTTTGACGATTTGAATTTTTTTTTTGTATCATTGCACAATGATTCATCAAGTCTATATCATGTGTGGGGAGTCTTTTTAGGGAGAGGAAGGATGGAATGATCTGAGGAAAACCTTTTCTATCCGGGCCTACGTTATTTTTGGGGATGCTGTGTGGAGGGTCTTTTTAGGTAAAGAAAGAAGCGGAAGTTATAGGAAGGAAAAGTTATTTGTAAGTCAATGTTTCCAGGAGTGACGGACGTATGAATCCATCCTTCCCAATGCGTTGTAAGGCTATGGGGTCGAGATAGTCTGGAGAGGTCTAGGTTGGGTCACTCTCATCCAGTCGACCCTCGCATTCACCGCTAAGACCTACGCGAACCTCACCCCACTAATCCGGGTACCTTTGATAAGTCACCATTTGTAGCAAACTACTTAATAATTTGTTCCAATAAATTGTTCCCGGGGCGGCGGTAATTACATACCAGCCTCCCAAATTGATGGCAGGAATCTACATTATTTATACGCTAACGTCTGTCGTACACACTCGCTCAGCTTAAGAGACACATACGGAAGTTCTGCCATCTATAATATTTAAATAGAACTACTCAAGTTTTCATATTTTTGCATTCACCCGCTAGTGGATAACTGATTGAAGGAAGAATTGATTGCGTTGTTGACAGGTAAAGAGAAACGTTTTAATAATTGTTTACGATTACATTTAAATTTGTACAGCGCCCTTGAGGTGATTTTTCGCAAAAAACAGCGATATAAAAATCCTCCTTATATTATTACAATTTTCTTCCACCTGGAACAAATCTATGTATTGTATTTCAGTTTAACCCGGCTGTGGAAAAACTAAGTGTCTTCTCTTTCTCTCGAAGATCAATGGTGCTTTGTTGCCTCACCAATTCCTTCTTCTCGATAAAAATACGAAGTGTACGAATAAATATAAAGTGCGCAAGAGCGTGACAGTGGAACAACTTGACAGCTTTTATGTTTACTCTGTCTTATAACTTTACGTATGCCAAGATTTATGACTTCCTCTTCACAAAAGACCTTTAACACAATATCAGAAAAAAATAATAAGTCCCGAGTGAAACCACAGTAATGAGTTCAATAACCCCACAGACCTCGGGCATATTTGGTAAGAGGGTAAAATCCAAATAAATGGAAATTTTCTGAATGTATTCGGAATCTAAAAACTATTTCTAAAAGGTGATAAAATGCGCTGCAACATTTTAAAATCCAAAATAACTATATCATTATTGAAAAACTAAAATTTTAAACGCAACTTTAAAAGTTTTTGATTAGCTCACCTTTTTTTAATTTTTTTTTATATTTACTCCATACAGGAGGTTCTGAGGAAAATAATTTCCCTCGGGGCCTACATCATCTTTGAAGACGCTGTGTGGAGGGTCTTTTTGAGGAGAGGAAGGAGTGAACATGGGTCTTGAAGATGCCCATGTTGTAGGAAGGAGGAAACACAGGGGTCGGCAAATCGTTCCACAGCCGAGCTGTTGAACTCAAGAACGATTAGTAAAAACGACCAGTTCTCATGTGACAAATGTCAACCGTGTTGGGCGAGCGTTTGGCGTGTTTCCCGTCTATGCACCGGTGCCGAGGGGATCAATGACGCTAGTTTTTTGGAGCATCTTCCATTGAAATACCGGTAGAACAAGGACAGCATTCCTACCCGACGTCTAGCGATTTTTCTAACAAAAAATACTTAGAAAAAAACACTATAATCGTTTTCGTAATTTTTTTCGTTTCACGTGATAATAATAATTAAAAAAAAAATTTAACGTTTCATAATTTTTTTCAAAATTACGATTGGAAACTTTGGTTTGATTGAAATTTTTATGTGGTACTTTTAGATTTGAATATAAAGTAATACCGTTTAGATAATTTTTCTCACTACGATAGTAAGGGAACACAGCGATTTCTATAAGAACTATATCAGTTATTCTCAAAAGCAAACAAATCAGCCTGATGGATTAAAAGTATTAAAAAGCCTCTTTGAATGCTTGGATGAATATTTATATATATAAATATATTTCTCAGTAATTATGGTGACTGGGTCTGTCAAATTTGGATTTTCGTCAGCGGCTCCCACGCCAGAGAGAACTTATAGTGGTTGGGGAATACCGGATGAACGAAATACACCGGAAACAGAGAGAAATAGGCCAATCAACTCCACACAGGAAGTGCGAAACGTGATGCTATTTCCGCCGGAATTCAGATCGCTTCCGCGTAGATAAGGATTGTTTATGCGAAGGAAAGCAAAAACCTTCTATTAGGATTCTGTGTTATTGTGATTATTTTATTACTACATATATGTGTAAAAAGTAAAGAAATTTTAATCAATATTGTGCTTTTTCAGGTGTCTTCAATAAAATGTATTACTTTGTTTGCAACTTTGTCTAAAACCATGCATTATAATATATCTTGGTTAATCTGTTATAATTCCTTTTTACTACTTAATATTGTCAGGATTTATTTCATTGTTGAAATTCTGTGACTATACTACCAGGCGAATTCATCATTGCCCAGAATACTTATGGAGAAAAATAATTATACAAATTCAGTGGAAATTTTCAACTTGTCACTAACTGAACTGCTCAAGGAACAACAGAAAGTGTTGTTACGAAATTCAGTTATTTATATTTTTTTTCCATCAATATTTTAAAGCCCCTAAAAAGGTGTTAATAAAAAAATTGTGTCTATTTGGACATTCATTTTGTCCAACTGGACATTTATTAGTTCAACTGGACATTTGTTTAATCGGATAATTATATGTTTAATTGGACATTCATTCATCCAATTGGATGTTCTTTTTGTCCAATCATTAGTCAATGGTCATTTATTTGTCCATTTGGACATTATTTTGTCCAATTGGACGTTCGTTTTGTGCAGTTGGAAATTAATTTACAAAATTTGACACTGACTTACAAAATTTGACATTAGTTTCGTCCAATTGGACATTCATTAGTCCGATTGGACTTGCATTTGTCCAATTGGACATTCGGTTTGTCTAATATACTAATTTTCTAAAATAATCTTATACACCACAGTAATTAATGCCTTTTTTATTAATTAATGCCCTATTTCTAAGCACGGTTACTGGCTTGAAAAAACATTGTTTATATGTTTAATAGCATGCTTACCGATATTACCGGGTCAACGTACGTACGAATCGCTACGCCTAACAATATCTGGACTGCTTAGGAATAATACATTTTCTATGAAATGTGTGGCCAATGTGATTCTAAAACATATATTTTCCTAGAAAATGTATGTTGTAGCCCAGATATTGTTAGGTGTTACGGATGCGTACGTACGTCGACCCAGTAGGTATGTATCTACTTTTATTTTCGCATCATTAGAAAAGCCTTTATGTCAACAACGTACAATCTAACACAGTCCAGTTAGCATAAATTTTAATGATGAGGATAAATCGTGCATTTTGCTAAAAATGGCTGTGAAAGTTTAATGCCTTGGTCAGGTTTAATGACTTCGGGAGTAAACACATAATATTGAATGATTGATGTTTCGCCGTCACTTTTGAAAGAGCGGGAATAAGTTGCGGATTATACAGTGGTTTCAAGGGAGTTCAACAATATGATCGCTATGATATTAATAAAAAAATATATATATTTATATACGATTTCTTCATACATGCTTTGGATGCTCCCATCCCAGATCATACTGAGATATCGACCTACAAAGTCTAGACAGATAGTGCATACGTTAAAAATGATACTGAAACCAAAATGATTGGTAACAATTATTATAAGCAATAATTATTAGCCTAAAACAATCATCCATATTGAAAAAACCTTCCGAGAAAAGATACATGTCGCCAATGGGACTCGAACCCGCACCCCTTTGATTGCCGGTCAAGAGATCAAGCTACGACGGCTTAACTCATACCCGCCAAATGATTCAATATATAGCTAGTGTTTCATTCAACAGTTACCGCTTACTACATTTTTTCACCTGCAAAAACCAACTTGTTTTTTATATGGGAAAGGCATGTAAGTGCTAACTCTCCCACTAGATGGTGTCGAGACATATTATGTCTACATTTTGTGGTGATATAATTTAACTCGTCAAATATTGGTCATTTTTAATTGATAAACTAATGTTCAAGACAAGATTTTTTTATGCGTAGCACAAAGGGTAACAATAATTGAATATAATAATTGTTACCATTTATGCTATGAATAAAAATATTTTTTCTTTAACATTATATCAATTTAAAATAAACAAAATGATTGGTTTCAAAAATTGGGTGATGAAAAAATTTATCAAAAAGAAAGTGAGTGCATTATTTGCGATGTTTACATCGCAAAAACCATTGGTTTTTAATCTATTGTTGGTCTGCAAGGACCACATTTGTTTGCAATTGTGCTTTCTTATCGAAGCGACAGATTCAGATAGGGAGTTTGGTTATAAAATTAGGTGGGGTGAATTATTCATTAGAATTTGTAAGACAGGCCTTATAAAGTTGATAGGTCAATTAATTTTAATAATTATTATTTAATAAATAGAATCTTTTGACCTTATTTTATATTTTACCGAAGAAAGCAAACACTTTGTGACATTATACAAATGAAAAAGTTCTCTGTTTAAAACCACTTTATTTGATTTATACACGTAGATCTACATTGGTTGATCTCATCCTTCATCAGGACACTAAACACCAGTGGCGGCTCGTGACTTTTGGCGAGCTAGAGTGCTAATTTTAAGAAAAATGAAATTATAGATGTCGTTGTAGCGGAAAAATAATTTTTATTTTTTTTTCGAAATTTTTTTTTGTATGAAGATTTTCAGGAAATCGGTGCGGCGCACAGCAAATCTGAAATTTCCTGAAAATCTTCATACAAAAAAAAAAAAAAAAAAAAAAAAAAAAATTATTTTTCGGCTACAACGACATCAATAATGCCATTTTTGTTCAAATTAGCACTCTAGCTCGCCAAAAGTCACGAGCCGCCACTGCTAAACACATCAACTAAATAAAAACGGAGGAAGATTACGACGTAAACAAAGGAAAAATATTAAAAAAGTGGTTTTAAACAAGGAACACTTTTTTATTTTTTTTAGTTGCCGTAAACACCACTACAGCAATTTAATGACACCAAATATACTTCGTTGGTTATTTATTTAATTTGTTTTTTTTTCTTCAAAAAAAAAACTTCGCAAAATCACTTTGTGGCGTCATTTTTAATTAAATTAAAACAAATAACTTTGTTTAAACCACTAATATAATCACAATTACCTACATGTTTCAAAACCTGTTTTTTTCATGTTTTTTTTTTTATTTGTAATTTGTAGCTTACAGGATTAAAAGATCTGATTTCACATATGTACTGTGTTTTTGAGTCTGGTTTCATCTGGTTGTTGCGCTAGTCTATAAATTTGTATGTATTACAGTAGGTACATAAAATATTGTCCAGCATCCCTTCTTCAAAAGACACCAACCCCCACCGTGGAATACTTAGCGCTAGCTTTGATGGAGTACAAAATAAATTTTACCCTTTTTTTAAATTCTATCATGTACATATTCTCTTTTGTTATCCATCATCGGGAATATGCTGACAGAATGAGCGATTTTTCAAGTCAAACGCTTCCGGTTGATGTCACAAATTTTTACATCCGGGATATGTTTTTTCGCGCCAATTTCATTATTTTCGTATCTCAACGTTTCAGAGCTGGCGTGTACTTTAAATGCTACGTAAAATAATAATTTCACGAGCATGTGTTTTTTTTACGAAGGTAATTAATTTCACTTTTTAGAATATTTTTTAAAGCAGGTTTAAATTTCAATTTAGGAGGCGGGTATGGATACCACCGCTCCCGGAATAATTTATTGGATAACGAACACCCCTGCCATATTACCCCATGTGGTTCGCTAGGTTTGGTGACTTAGCAGAGGTGCTCGGGCTCACAGAGGTGAGGTTTGTCCGGGTCTTGGCGACGGCAGAGAGAGAGTCGGCCTTCAGAACAAACTGACCCCCCCAGATTTTTACCCAACCCTCATTACTCCTGGCCTCCTGTGTAGAGCTAATATAAAAAAATGTTTTTTCTTGTTATTTTGATGAAGGGCATTGTACAAGGGTAGATGCTAATGATTATACGTAGCAGGGGCGACCTGTACAAAACCGTATACCGGGGTAAAACCGTATTTCTCAAAAAAAGCTTTATTACTTACTATATTCCGCCTACGCTCTCCGTCCTGTATACGTCTTCGAAACTAACGCAAACAGAAACTTGTCGGTACATGTCTGCCCGCTGAAGAGGTACCACATGTTTCAAGTTTTTCGATGTCTAATTGTAAGTTTTACTGATTTTGAATTGAATAATAGTGAAGTTTTTATAATTTTCAGTTTAGTGAAATGTCAAATAGTATATCTATTCCTATTTTAACTTTTATTACATAAAATTTTTGAGTGATTTTTTAACATTTTTTACATTTGTGAATAATTTTTAAATTTGGACAAAACCGTAAGGGGTAAATCCGAAAATAAAATTACTTCGTCTCCATAAAAAAATAATCACGCAAAGTTTTTTTTTCAAAACAAGTAAAGACCACCTAAGCCCAATGTAGATCAGCTCACCAAAAAAACGCACAAGAATCCCTTAAGATATTTGTTGTATTGTCTTGGAGAATATGGTGCAAGTTATCTGGATCAAGACTGGGATCAATGCACACATAACTGTCTCATGAAGTTTGCACAGGTTGGGGACCCGAGGAGTTGCACAAATTACAATGCAGCTGTTGCTAGTTTTTCCGGGGCAATATCGTATACGGTTTTACCCACCCCACGGGGGAAAATCGGAAAAATTCGATTTTTATTATTTTTATTATTTCATATATCTGAAATGTTTCTGACAGAATGCGTTGTGGCAGATGGTTGGAAGTCTATTGTGGAAGCCTAGCTCTTTTAGAATGTATATAGTTGTGTATCTAGCTATACATAGCAGGAACGAAATATGAAATTACTATAAAATTAATAAATAGAATTAAAAAAGGCGAAACAAATCCACATAACATGTAGGTATTTTTCGTTGTTTGTTTTTGGGGTGTTATGCCGTGTTGTGCTACCTCCTTCTTTAGCCGACGTTTCGGACAGCGTTGCAGTGTCCATCATCAGGGCAGATCTGGCAGATCCGTCGATGTGAATTTGTTGTGTTAAGTGTGTGCTTATTTACTTGGAAGCGATACCGTGTCGTCAGCTTCAATCCACTACGAGCTGGTAGGTATTTCAGAAGAAAGTGAACTACTTTGAAAGGGAAATTCTGTGAAAGCGCAGTATTTACGTTAGCCTGGGGCCCGTCCACGGAGAAATGTAACGAAATATCCAACGAAAGTAGCGTCATCTTGTGGCGAATTCTAGTAGTAATGTAGGTAGGTTTAACTTGAAAAAAAAGGTATTAATTGGCATAATTATTGCGTGCTCCTGTGTGGTAACATAACTAAAGAAATGTGTTGTACATAAAAATATATTTGTCAAGTCTTTATATGTAGTTCATGTATGCCTTGATATAAAGTGGCAGCGTGAAAGAAAAACTTAAATGGAGAAATAATTAATGGATCCATTTACTTAATAAGGCTTGTAATGTTATACTTTTTGTGTCTTCTACGCAAATTGTAATTGGACGACCCTTTAATCAGGGTTGTCAGAAAATGTGTTTAGAATACTTATTTTTATTCTGAATTTTTTTTGACTGGGTAAAATTTTCCCCACAGGAAAAACTTAACCCTTTCACACACTTTTCCACAAATGATCATCTAGTCAATCCATGCTATGTAATTTTACTATTTAAGTATAATAAATACAAAACAATACAAGAACAACACGTCAACCCACCAGAGACCAAATGGGAAAATAATTCACCGACTCCAGATATTTTCATATCAGAGGGTTCGGCTCGGTAGAACTCCTAACTGGACCGATAAAGCCCAATGATTCCCTAATAACTCGGGTATGGGGCATACGTCATTCCTATGTCTACCTATGTTAAATTATCGTGAAAACAAGCTTATGTGCCCAAGCGGTTAATATAAATATTTAAAAAATCTTCCGTAATCCTACATGTATTAAAAATATCTGTTTTTAGGATATTTTGTATAAATTCTTTGACAAATCTAATAAACTTAAATTTTTGGTGAGAGAGCTAGGTACAATGCCAGAAGCCCATATAATAAATAGTAATATTTTTATAGTCTGAGAACGCCAAATTCTTTTAATTCATTTCCTAAATCTGTATATATTTTCTTATTTTTTCAGAAAAAAGATTTTTAAATATTGCAGGAATTTGGAATATATTATATTATTATTTCACAGTTAAATTTAATTTACAATATATTTTGTACGCAAAATCGTTAAAGTTATTCAAAGAAGTGAAACTGGCAGCCCAAAATGGAGTGCTGGTACCTATCCTGATGTACGGCAGTGAGGCATGGAACCGGAAGAAGAAGAATGAATGGGGTAGAAATGAGATCGTGTGGTGTGATCGTGTGAGAACCGTATAGAGATGCGCAAATAATGCAAGGCTGGTGTAAGCGTTATGAGCAAGATTAAGAAAAGGACTCTTAAATGGTTTAGGCATGTAGAAAGAATTGATGTAAAAAGAAGTGTAAGTAGAAAGTTGGATATCGTGCGAATGTAAATGGTAGAAAAAGTCGGGGAGCCAGAGAAAGGCACGCACGATCAGCGCAGTTTCCTCTTTTAATACTATTTCTTTCATATTTCTCACTATGTTAGTAAGGGAGATTTCTATGAGACCTACGTGAGAGGGGACTAATTCGTTTTCCTGTGATTAAATGGGTTAATTACGTAATATGAATATAAGTCATTAAAGAATTCAATTTTGCACGATTTTACTTTGGAATTTTTTGTGAGTAAATTTTAATTATTAAAAAAATAATATTGCTGTGTATAAAACACATCTAAAAAAATAAAACATCTTGAATAGGTCGTTTATTTGGGTAGAAATTTTAATTTATATACACGATAAATACGTGTTCCGACGGTCAATTTGTAACTTAAATTCACGGCACTCAAAATGCCTTTTCTAATAAAATGAAATTATACAATAAAATCCCCCCAGACTTAAATATTAAAAATTGCAAAATGTCCTACATTGGTTCAATAATAACTAAATGGTTGATTGGCTTGGGTAGGGAGGAGTCTGAAAAACTATTATGTAATTTGACTTAAAACTATACATGGTTACCTTTGAATGGCTCATCTAGTAAAAACTTTGTATGTAGGTATTCATTTAAAAAAATAATAATAATTTAAATTGAATTTGGCACTTTACAAACTTTGGTTCCTTAGAACAGGCAATCTGCCTAGCTAGGAACTAATATCGACCTAAACCAATGTAATAACACTTGTATTCATTTTAAATATATTCTCTTATTATGTAATATTACTTCTGTTATTTTGGCTTTAAATGTATTAAATGTAAATAAATAAATAATAATTTTCACCTAACACAAATCCAAAGTTATCTCTAAAATTATGAAAAATTTAATATTTTAATAGCCTATATTATAAAACTTAAAACACTTCAATAAAATGGCAGAAATCTATACTAGATATTTGTTACTCCATTCGATTAGTTTAATTGGTTATTTATGTTAACTGAAGTTTTTATGAAAAAGGCCTTGAAACCGTTCCCCTTAAACATGTTCACCTTTTGGCAAACCTAATTTATCACTTTTGATCGTCTTTTTTGATATATTCCATTCGTTTCAGTTGTTCTGCCAAAAAATTCTTGCCCACTATTTTACGTCGTCGGGACATTTATCACATTTATAGCATTATGTCGTGGATAATGCTGCTAAGCCAACAATGTGTGATGTGAAATATAATGTCTCTATAAAACAAGTGACAAATATCATAAATAGCGGATGAAAAATTCACTTACTTCATAAGTTAAACAATAAACGAGTTAGGGGAAAATCTTTCTTACTAATATTATAAAGGCGAAAGTTTGTATGGATGTATGTATGTTTGTTACTCTTTAAATCGAAATTTAATGAATAGATTTTAATGAAACTTTACATTAATATAGCTCATACATCAGAATAACCAATAATTTAAAAGCTAGATATTTATTTTCAATATATTGAAAATAACAATTATTGTTTAATAGAAAACGTCAAAATTTGAGAATGACATTTTGCAAAACAATGATTGTTAAATCAATATTCTATTTTTGAAAATATTTAAATTAGTGAATTTATTTGAAGTACTCGCCTAATACTTTGAATCGAATCAAGAATTATACATATTTTAAATAAATAGGTTAAGAATTTTGGTATAAACGTAGATGGGACCTAGGAAAAGAAAATAGATTACTCGAAGTACTAATCCTACGCAGACGAAGTCGCGGGCAGAAGCTTGTAAAAAATAAATACAATTTAATTTTGTTGTTATCATAAAAGGTATCAAATAATTGTAATAGTAAAAACGGAGATATGGTGTGGCAGGAAAGAGACTGTAAAATATATATTTTTTTATATGAATACCGCCCAAGAGTCCCAACTGCTCCCGTCTGAAGCCAGTGAGACTATGGCTTCCCCATTCGGGGTATGTTGTGAGGCTTAAGGTAGTGCGGAGGGGAGGAGATGGGGAAGCCTTGAGCAAGCCAGGAAGCCTAAAGCAACGATTCAATTATGAATGGTGATCTTACACCAGGCCTTCTAGCACACTCGATCGTTAAGGATTGATAGGATAATTGTCGGTAGCTTCTTGGTAACTTCAGATCGGTAACGTACAAACAATAGTTGATGTCAAATATATTAAGGACACTTAGTCATTGTGAACTGTCACTTATTCGTTTGCGATTTGCGGTCATGCTAACGAACGATGAGAAGTCACTGATAGTTAGCTTATCAATCTTTATCGATCGACTGTGCTAGGGGGCCTGGTTGATACTGAGAGTATCATACACCTTGGAACGTACCGCAAATATACTATATATTTTATTTTTAATTAAATAATTGTGAAATAACCCAAATTAATGAAATAAAATTTATTTGTGCACGTCGGGTTCGAACCCGTGACCTTCGGATTGGGGTAATGAACTCGAACCTCGGTCGAGGGGTAATATGGAGGCTATGCGTTTAGTAGGTAGAAACAAAGGCGAGAGGCTGCTGTGTGTAGAAGTGCCCAAAGTTTCATACTATTAATGGTTAATGACTTATCCACTCTTGTCTCTATGTTAACTCTCTCTGTTAACTATGGTTTCGGAATAGTAGGCATAAATGTTACGTTATACGTAAATTTAAAATTATTAACAAACTGCTTGTTCGTCGATGGTGCTAATTTAATTATTTTAGAAAAACAACTTTTTACTGAATGTGAATAAATAGTTTTGTCGTGTTCGGTATATGAGTGTGAATAAATAGTGTTGTCGTGTTCGGTATATGAGTGTGAATAAATATTTTTGTCGTGTTCGGTATATGAGTGTGAATAAATAGTTTTGTTGTGTTCGGTATATGAGTGTGAATAAATATTTTTGTCGTGTTCGGTATATGAGTGTGAATAAATAGTTTTGTTGTGTTCGGTATATGAGTGTGAATAAATAGTTTTGTACCTGTACGGTATACAAATGTGAATAAATAATTTTGTCCTGTTCGGTATATGACTGTGAATAAATAGTTTTGTACCTGTACGGTGTACAAATGTGAATAAATAGTTTTGTTCGTATTAAAACTGAATTCTTTTAAGAAAAGCTTGCAAATGCAATATTGGATTAAATCACCGACACAATATTGTTTGATGGAGAAACTTCAGTAATAACTCCTAAAAACACTTTTAATTTTGGTAATAAGACCCGTAACGCAGATCGTGTCATGAGTCCCAAATATTGCAATCTCTCTCCGCGGTTTTAAATCACACATCTATGAAAAAAACCTAGCAGTAGACGTTTTCGCAAAACGACCCACTATAAACGAATGGTAATGAAAGAGAGACCAAAGAAAGCACAAATCGGTGGCAATTCCATAATTGCCCGGCAACCGCCAGTATATACAATTAAGTATTTGAAATCTGAACAAATATGTTGAAACAAAACTTGAACAAAGTGTTTTTTTCCTAGAGTAATTAGGTTAGTACATTTGTAAACGAGCAGTTTACGAATAATTTTCGATTTACCCTTAAGAGGAACGACTGCGCTGCCGCTTTTATACAAAACGTAGTTTTGGAATTGAGGCCACAATACCCAACCAAACTGAAAAATTATTTTTGCAATAAAAAGGTAGGTCCAATGTCAATCTCGGATATGAGCTACTTTTATTTTTGCTTTTAAATTATGACGCATAGGTAATTAAAGAATTCAGTTTTTGTTCATTTTGGAAGCAAATTTGGATTTTTTGTTAGCTATTTATGCTTATTAAAAAAAAATCTGCCTAATCTTTGGTTATAAAATAAAAATAAAAAATTTTAAATGTTAAAAAAGCGTTTTTTTGGGTAGTAATTTTAAAATATAAACGACAAGTTTTTGTTCCGGTGTAAATAAGTAATTTGTAATTTAAATTTACACCCATTAAAATTGTTTCCAGAAAAACAATATTTTAAATTTTCTATTTCTACATATTAAAAAAAAATTTTGCAAATTTATTTTAAATTTTTTAATTTACTCTTAAATAATTGTATAAGTTGCCTCTTAAATCAAAAATAAATAAAGTGGCTCCTATCCGAAATCGACATTTGACATTCCTTTTGATTACAAAAATAATTTTTCAGTATTGGTTGAGTATTATTCAAATCCAAAACTATGTTTTGTATGAAACTTGCCGCGCACCCAATGGCCTTAAGAGGGTTTTTGAAAGCGAAAAGAAACGACTGAAGGGGTTAAAAAGAAAATGTAGCTTTATTCAGGTAGGAATAAAAAATAACCTTTTTACGCAACATAGCCTTAAAAGTGGCATTTGAGCGATAGCTTTTGCGATCCCAGGTTATCTAAGAATTGCCAAGAACTTCCGGACCTAAGATCCTGGATATTGACAAATGGTTCCCTTTGAACACCAAGGTTCCAACTACTATTTTTATGAAGCTGAGATAACGATGTTCAATGTTTTAATCCCGAATAAAATACTTATGGTAGATTCAGACTGGGTTGACGTACGTGCCCATCGCTACGCCTAACAATATCTGGACTGCTTAGCAACCATAGATTTTCAATGAAAATTTATGTTTTAGAATCACATTGGCCACATGCATCGCGACGTGCGATGTCTGTGGCCATTTTAATAGAAAATGTATGGGTTGCTAAGCATTGTTTGAGTAGCGATGCGTACGTACGTCGTCCAGTCTGAACCTACCATTAAACTTGATACTTTTGCACAAGTGAATCTGAAGAACGTCTTGTAATTGAAATTTTTACATTTTGTGAAAATAAACTAAGTAAAACTAAAACAGATAGAACCTTGTTGCTTTTAAAACGTCTATAGTCAGAGAAACAGAGTTCTAACTGATTATTTTATAATTAAAATTTGAAAAAAAAAAATAGATATTATAATTAATTTTTATTTATTCACCAGATTTACAGGAACGGGTTTAGTTTTTCCCATAGGAAAAACTAAACCCTTTCATACACTTTTCCATATAAATGATCATCTAGTAAATCCACGTTATGCAAGTGTATTATATAAGTATAATTAATACAAAACAATACAAGAACAACACGTTAATCTACCAAACTATTAAATGGGAATATAATTCACCGTCTCCAGATATTTTCATATCAGAGGGTTCGGCTCTGTGGAATTCCTAATTTGACCGATAAATCCTACTGATCCCTTAATATAATTTTTTAATTTTATTTTTTATTTTATTATTATTATTTTTATATTAACTCCATATAGGAGGCCCTGCGGAAAATAATTTCCCTCGGGGCCTATGTCATCTTTGAAGATGCTGCGTGGAGGGTCTTTTTGAGGAGATAAAGGAGTGAACATGGGTCTTGAAGATACCCATGTTGTTGGAAGGAGGAAACATAGAGGCCGGCAAATCGTTACACAGCCGAGCTGTTGAACTCAAGAACGAGTCGTAAAAACGACCAGTTCTCATGTGACAAATGTCAACCGTGTACATATGTTGGGCGAGCGTTTGGCATGTTTCCCGACTGTATACCGGTGCCGAGGGGATCAATGACGCTATTATTTTTTATTTTACATTACCTCCACACAGGAGGTGGTGGAAAATATTTTCTCTTAGGGCCTATGTCATCTTTGGGATGATATGTGTAGGGTCATATTTTAGATAGAGTTTTGAAGGGAAAATAAAGTAAGAATGTTGATGCGAAATAATCGATCTAAGTCAAAATTCCAGATAGAACCTTTTTGTTCCAAGGGAATCAAACGTAGTATATTTTGGTATACTATACGAATTTTAGTATACCACGAAGTATTTTATTATAAGAATACTGAATTAGGAATCAGTAAGGATGGTTCTTAGTATTAGGAATTACCAGAAAACCGGGCTCCATTGTGAGTTTTTCCATTTATATGAATAATCATGTATTTATGAAGGTACGTTTTGTTTGATTGCGAAGTCCGATAAATTCAAAGAGCTTTGAACATCGGGGAGAACGCTTATAGTGCCTATTGTAAAAAAGTATGGGAATGCGCATGGTTTAAATGACGGTATGATATATTAGTAATATTTGATGATTTGTCATAATTACCTAGTGAACTATTGTAATATCACCTTAACTGTAGTTGTACAAAGTTCATATAATTGACCTAATTACAATCGATAAAAACAATATAAATATTGGTAGGTATATATAAATAGTTTCAATGTTTCCGATACCTATCAGACCTTAAGGGTTGAATTCGTTTTCTGGTTAAGTACCCATTATTTAACAATTCATATTATTTTCTGCTTTTATTATGGTATTAACTAAGAATTATTCAAATAATGCCAAGCTAATCATTTCCTGGGAATTCTTAAAAGAATTATTAAAAAAAAACAAAAATGAGGTAAATATGCAGAGGCGCGCCTAATAAAAAAAACACAGATTATTAAAAAAATAAAAAAACATAGGTTCACAGCCTAGTTTTTATTTTCATATTTTTAACTAAACCCAAACTAATAACATAAGAACTAAGGTTAGGTTTTATAAAAAAAGAAAGGAAAAATTTACCTAAAAACCAACTTGCCATACAAGACAAATCGCAAAAAAATGGTCTCAAAGTGAGTAGGAATAATAATTTACATAAAAGACAGAAGCCAAAAATGTGGAAAAAATAGTGGTAGGTAATACTATTAATTCTGAAACGTTAGATCGATAAAAAATAAATATTTCCTAAAATAGTTGGTTAAGATCCTGGGTTCGATTGCCAGTTGCGACGATTATTTATTTATTTATTAGTATTGTCTCCTTCTTCAATATTATATTGCAATGATAGTTATAAACATAGATAATAACACAAGAATTTTTTTGTGTTCTGTTTCGTAATCCAATTATAGGCCTAATTCCGGCCTACACTTCAATACGAAACTCTGATTCTCCATGATTACAAAATTTAAATTGGAAATCAACATACAATATCAAGCAAGTGAAAAAAAAAAACAGACCGCGAGCTAAATGGTCTTAAACTAAAAGGATCTAAGTCAGTGGCACATTTGTTTCCATTCCACATTTGTACGAATGTCACTTCATACAATTTTTTTTCCTATAAAATTGATATGTAATTTTGTTATCAAACTAAGACTGCAGTCGCAAATATATTGCAAATAAAAAATGAACTGTGTTAAATTTTTGTAAGTTAATAAATAATAATGGCGTTTCAGTGACACGATTATGAGGATGCAGCACCTTCTTTTGGATTTATTATGTCACCGATAATCACTTGGCCTGGCAGACGCACAAGTCTGCATTTGAATCGATAAATGAGAAATGAACTCCTATATGTGTCGATCATTGCACTGGTTCCTAACAGTCTTCTTTAACCGTCGATATTAAATGCACAGAGAGACCATTGTAGATCATTGGACAGCACATAATATACTACATTATCAGTCGATATTAAATGTACCGTGAGATCACTGTGGACCACTACACAACACAGAATAGTCTCCCACATGTAGTTAATGTTCACAAGTAGTATTGTTCAGGTGTAGTATTATACGCTTTTTTATCGACGGATCTGCCGGATCTGACCTGATGATGGACAATGCAACGCTGTCCGAAACGTCGGCTAAAGAAGGAGGTAGCACAACACGGCGTAACACCTAAGAAACAAACAACGAAAAAGGTGAAGTATTGTTCACAGATAGTTTCTTAGAAAGGATAGGTTTTGATGGTAGGTTTGACTGTCCGTTAGTTTCATTCGTCCGTGTATAAAAATCATACATAATAACTGAGGCACGTAGATTGAATTTATCATTTAGTTAGATAAGTTATTGCCAGCTATTGAATTATTCCTTACAACTATTGTGTTCCACAAATAAATAATAGATAAAGTGAGTGGTACTTATAATACAGGCTTCTGGAATTAATTCAATTTATCTTGCATTCTTCTTCTTCTTCCTTGCACTGTCCCAACTCATTGCCTAGGTAGGCTGTTGGGGTCGGCTCTCCTCGTTCTCAGGTTGTAGCTTCTTCGGTTCTGGGTATCGCTCTCTTCCAGGCCGTTTCTACTTAGAATTTTAGAGCATTGAGTCATCCAGGAGTTCTTTGGTCTTCCTCTGGATGACTGTCGATGAAGCTCCATAGACATTGCCTGCTTCACTGTGTGGTCTGGTGGTCTCCGTTTTATGTGACCATACCATCTCAACTGTCGTTCCTCTAGCTTATTGTTTATGTCTGTGACACCCAGGCTACCACGAATGCGTGAACTTTTAATTTTATCTTTTAGTGACACTCCTGCCGACCATCTAAGCATTCGCATTTCTGCTGATTCAAGCTGCCTGGTGTAGGAGTTGTACATGGTCCAGCATTCGGAGCCATACATTATCGCGGGTCTAACAATAGTCTGGTATACCTTTCCTTTTAGTTTTATAGGCATTTTTGTGTCACACAGGATTCCTGTTACGGATCTAAATTTACTCCATCCCACACCTATTCTGTGGTTAACATCTGCTGCACATCCTCCATCTTTGTGGATGAGTGAGCCGAGATACTTAAATGTGTCACAGTTAGCTAATGTTACTCCATCCAGTTGCATCGAAGGAGTTACAGCATTTGTGTTTTCAAATGGCAAGTACAAATATTCGGTCTTTTTCCTGCTAATTTTTAGGCCATTATCCTCTAGGATTTTTCTCCACCTTTCCAGGCTATTTTGTAAGTCACAATGATTATCTGCTATCAGTACTACATCATCTGCAAAAAGCATAGTCTTGAGAATATTGTTGTTCATTTCTTGGATTGTTAGATAATTCATGACCATTATGAATAGCAGTGGGCTGATTTTTTAATTTATCTTGCATTATTAAATTAAATTTCACAAAAACTTTTATCATTTATTGCTTCATCAAAAATGATTTGAAGTAATTAGGTTTGTAAAGGTACTATTATCTTATATTATATGTTAGATTTAGATTAGTTAGATATGGATGTGAGGCGCTGATACTGATGGCAAAGATGGCTGAAATGCTGGATACTTTTGAAATAAAAGTGTTAAGAAGAATATGTGGACCCGTGAAAGAGGGGGAACAGTGGCGCATCCGGCACAACAAAGAACTGTATGATACATATCAGGCCCCCAATATCTCAGCCCATATGAAACTCCTCAGGTTGAGATGGGCTGGACATGTACAGAGAATGCCGGACAAACGCGTCCCAAAAAGAATTATGGCTGGACACCCAGGTGGAAAGAGAAAAGTGGGAAGACCCAGACTGAGGTGGGAAGACGAAGTAAGAGGGGATGCAGCACAGCTTCTCCAGATAACAAACTGGAAGTCAGCTGCTGAGGACAGGAGGAGTTGGAGGCGAATGTTGCGGGAGGCCAAAGTTCGATATGGGCTGTAGCGCCATCGAAGAAGAAGATATGTTAGATTTATACTTATATTTAAGATTACATTATTATGTTAGCAGAGTAATTTTGGCTGTCAGTGATATAAAATATTGCTTAGCTATAAGCTGCTTAGATACCAATAGCAAACCTAACGAAAGAGGTGATGGTTATCCAATAAATGGTTTCCTGGGCGGCGTTACTTATACCCATAAGTGTGCCAGCTAAAATTTTGATCAACCGTCCGTGCGCCTACACTAGTTTCGTTATAATTTTATTATTTTTATGCAAAATGATACTTTTGTGGAAATTGTACCGTCTTACCAGATAATGATCAAGTCTTTGTGTATTTATAAAATTCGTACACATCTATCCTGTGTAGTTTCTTCAGAGATTCTTAATTCAGAGAAAAATGTTTTGCTCTCAAATTGTATTAAACACACTGTAATGAATACATAAATACGATAAAAAAATGGTTTGTGTTGTATTAACGTTCTTCAAAATAACAAGACATTTTTCAATTTTAAAGGCAATCATCGCTACCGCCGCCCCAGTAACCAAATCGCTTGCCGAGGATTGGTTTGTACTATGTCAAAATAAACTCTTTTACAGAAATCGAGGTCTGAAGTTTAGATTTTTGGCGTTTTAATTTGGAGAATGGAGGAAGAATTAAAAATATGTTCAAAATGTGAGTTCTCGCTGTGAAAATTGTGTTTTTTGTGTGTGTTGAAATAGTAGATAAAAATATAATTATTATTACTGCATTCACAGTTTAAGAAAACCCAAAAAGCAAGCGAATTATTGGATTTTTTGCACAACTGGTGGTGGATGCATCTGACGCATATCACCAACTGCGTGGCAGGCGGTATCGCGGGAAATTGGTTGAGGGAGACCTTTTGACCCCTCTAGCAGAACTCTCTCGGAATATTAGCCTTGCACCGCAGTATAGGGTTTGATCTTCTTCCTTTCCCCAAAAGACCCACCACACAGCATCCCCAGAAATTTTATAGACGTTGAGGGGAATAGTTTTCCCCAAGGCCTCCTATGTGGAGCTAATGTAAAAAAACAATAAGAGGCTTTTCTTTTCAAAAATACTCGTAAAACAGAGCTTTGTCTTTTGAGAATGAAATTTTCCAACTTGTGTCATAAAATTTCAGATGTGCTCTTTCACATATAAAAAATCAATGCTTTCAAGTGTCGAAACGACAAGTTAAAATAATATATATGGCGTTTCAAGGGTTAAGCGTCCAAAATTGGATTTCAGTGAACTATAAAAAAAGGTACCTACTCACATCTAAAAAAAACTCTTTGAAAAACAAAAATAATTAAAATCCCTAACAAACTTGAAAGAGATCCGGCATGATGATTTTTTTATGGCAGAATAATATTTGTGTTTATTAACCAATATAAATGTAATAAAATGGGAAAAGAGTTGACAATTTTCCCAACGGAGGGAAGATATTTCGTTCCAAAAACAAAGTTAATTTGAAAATCATTTAGATGAAATTGTATATTTTTGTGTGCCATTGAAATTGAGGGGGAATTTTGTATTTTTTCAGAAAACCGCCTATTTAATTTATGAACCAGAAATGAAATGAAAAAATATAACAAAATTGAATATTAATATTTTTTTTTTGGATTCTAAAAATAATATGAGAAATCAATCAGCTGACAGTTGGCAACTAGCAACGGCCGGCCACGGTAATCAATAGTGCTAGTCACGAGCCACTACTTGCGTTACCATTGACAACGGGTTTTTGAGTGATTGTGTAGTGTACGGGCCATCACATTGTCATATACGGACCATCACATTGTCATATACAAAGAAGTTGCCAGTTGACCGTTTTTAGTTGCCTCAGTGAACGGATCGCCTTAATATCTTGACTACCGATATTCGCAATCTATGGAATATATCAATCTATGGAATATATCAATATGTATGGCAAATGACGAATGTTAGAATGATTTTACTACCTAGACGCACTTTTTTCAATAAATTATTATTTTATAAAGGTAACGATTCACCTAAGGTTATCCACATCAAATGTTGAATGAAAATATCCATCATTTCGCCTTTAAATCTTTTGGAATGTCCACCCCTATTACAACACATCGGAACAAGTTAACGGCTTTATTGTGATATTATGACAAAAACTTTAAATTGTCTCAAGTACCGCAGAAATCGTATGAGATTTGACAGTTCTCCCAATCTAGTGGGATCATCTTTTCGAATGCGGCATATAGTAGCAAAAATCGTGCGAAAATATATGAAAATTTAAATAATGAATATCCCATTGAAAATTTAAACAGTTCCTCCTAAGTACCTTGCATTTGGTTCATAAAATCTGGAGAGTTTTCTGCGATGTTGAATTCAATATCAAGTAAGCGCGTTGTGCTTTAAATTTTATATATTGCTAGTTCTTTGCTAAAGGAAACTGCTTTAATGCATGCATTATTTCCAGGAAGTGTCTTAACGATTTCCTTTTGAAGGAGAGAAGTGTTTTGAAAGCATCGGATTAAATTTAAGTTTGAAATGTTTATAAAAAAGAGTTTTATTTATTTTTTATGTGAGTTTTTAAAAAATATTAGTCCCACAAATGAAGCCCTGGGGAAAATAATTCTCATCTCCTATGTCATCTTTGGGTAAGCTGTTAATTTCTGTTAGCATTTCGAAACTTTTAAACACACATTTTGAGTATCGGGGATTTACACGTGAAACCTAACAATATGTTTTGAATTTTGGGCTTTTAAAGTTATATTTTTAACAATTTTATAATTTTACGTAAACGTAAAATTTGAAAATCTGTCATTTTACATTGCTTAAGAGCGATTGACCAGCGGCTGATACGATACGATACGATACGATTGTACCACCCCAGCCAGGAGCAATCCTGTCCCGGTGAGACCGGTACACCAGGGGGCACTGATTTGTTAGGACTGGAACACGTGCTCTAAGGATGGGTGGGGAGTTGGAGTTTAATCAGCCGGTATACATGGCAACCTAATGAGCCAATATAGGAAAGAAGGTTGGGCCGGAATGGGATGGGTTGAGCAATTTTTTTATATATATATTTTTTTTATTATAAAATATATATATACACATATATATGTGTTTGGTGTGTGCATGCATTGTCCAATGTGCCCTGAAAGCTACAAACAAATTGAGCCTATTGAATCTTTCTGTCCCGCGTGCCGATTTCTACCTTAAGATTGTTAAGTTCTGACGTAATATGTCAATATTTCTCTAAATGCATACCCCAAATATTTTCCAAAACGATAATCGATGCTTTGCTCTCAGATGCGAGCATCACCGATCCGTAAATCAAGAACTTAAGTGTTCTGTAGACCTGTAAACATGCCCTATCTGTGTAGGTAATATCCGACTGAAATATAAACACATGAGATATTTATTATAGATTGAAAGTATAATTAAGTTGAAACGATCTTATCTCAGTGTGACTTCTTGCTTCGGTTAGCGCCATTGAGTTCAAGGTTGAACACTTCAGGAATCACTTTTGAACGCGTCCTATTTCACTTTTAACCTTTTTACCACTTGAGATGTGCAACGCGCCCGTGGAAAAATTCCAAAAGAAATGGAACTATCAAAGAGATAAAACTTTTACTTTAATCGCACATAACTCCTTTTCCGAGACCGATAAAATTATTTCGCGAAAAGTGGCAGGTTATGTGAATAGATATGCGTGTATGTGACAATTTTCAGATGTGTAGCTCAAACAATTCACTAGTTATTTTAAAAACAAGGCAGGAGCTTTCTAGATGCGACCTGTTCAAACGAATAAAAATTTAAAAATGCTTGCAACTATATAGGGAGGTTCCAATGAGAATGATCGATTATTCCCCGTATAAAATTTTTTAAATTAAAAATTTAATATCGATTTATTTCATTCAAAACCTTTATTACTATTTACCTACATTCAAGTAAACAATAAAAATGCTCAAAACGCACGATGGTAAATTATTAAATATCGTGTACTGCTTGTAAGTATTTTTGGATCATAAGTATTTGTGGTTTATCTATAATGTCTAAAAAAAATAAGTTTGTAAAAAAAATTGAAATATTTTAGTTTGTAAGAGCTAAAATAAATAGAAAAACTTAGGCATTTTTGTCACAAAACACGTTCTCGAATTATTTTTTTAATGATTTTAATTTAACTAAATTTAAATTCTCAAAACTGTGTTGCCTAGATTATATATTGGTTTATTTTGTTGTATGATTATATGATTTGAAATTTGTGTTTAATAGAATCCATCATTTGAAAATTAAACAAATCTGCCAACGACCAACGGTATAATCTTAGTATATTAAAAATTCACTTAGTTTTTCACTCAAAATTTTAAAACTGCGTGTACCAGATAAAATAACAATCTTTTAAAATCAGTTGGTGTTTTTTTGTAAAAAAGAGTCAATACGTCTAGAATTTGATTTATAAATGACTAATTTCTGGTAATACCCTCTTAATTTCTGTTAGCATTTGCAAACGTTTACACACACATTTTGAGTATCAGGGATTAACACGTGAAACCTAACATAATATTTTTTGAATTTTGGGCTTTGAAAGTTATATATTTTACGTGAACGTAAATTTTGAAAATCTCTCATTTTACATTGTAATTTCAATTATTTATAATGTTTAATCGGACTTTCTGTGCTGTATTTATAAACCAAATCCATTGCGACCAACCCTTAAAATAATTATAAAAACAAATTCAAACTGGATCAAATTACAGCAATGAAACTTGAAAATTTTCTCGAATCGTCAGGGATTCATTCAAATTTGATTAAACTTAAAAACTTATCCTTGGCAGGATGTTGTTTCGGTTCTAAGCAATAAAACTCACAGCCCCTTCTTGTATCCCCATCCAATTCATTCCAGAAAGTAATTAGGGGAAATTAGGGTTACTGTCTTTAAAATAAAACAATAGACGGTTCTAGAAAGGTACCGAAAGATCGGGAGAGGAAAAAGTTTCGGTGGGTAAATTTTATTGGCAACGCAACGGCTTTTAACGTTAGTCTGTTCGGAATAATATATTTACGTAATTGGTGATTTTTTTCGTACTTCACACATCCAATCCGAAATAAACTTTCTTAATCTTTTGTTTGAAGAGTTTTATATCACATGTAAGTACATTTGTTACCTTATTTTTCTGCTGCCTAATTTTTCTGCTACTTTCAACACATCCGTGTCATTCACTGGCAATTTTAAAACTAACTTAAAAATTATGGAAGTACATATAAAATAAATGATTAGATTTTATTAGGTGTGGGTTGCAGGGTTGGTGATTTTGGGAGAAGGAGGGGGGAGGGGGGAGACGGTGGGAGGAGTGACTATAACAAGGAAATATTGCCGATAAAGGTGACTTACATGGTGCTATGAGAAATTAGACTCTTCAAAGCAAAATGTCTAGAAATTGTTACATGGTTACATGGTTAAAGAGTGATGATTCGTCGTAAGCTCCGATACGTTGAACATTGAACATAGACCCCTTTCGAACATGGATTCGTAGAAAAAAATAGGCTAGACATTGTCAAACAAAGTCTTGAGTGGTCATACTGATTTTTCAGCTCTTTTGGTGTCGAATATTGGAATTCCAAGTAAGAACACTCGTTGTTTAAAATTGAAATTGATAATTTTAATTGCTTACATCACACATTACAGCTTCATTGTTTAAGATATGTCAAAATAAATTAAAAACAATAATTATTATTTTTTAATTGATAAACTTATGTTTTAGATAAGATTTTTTAAGGTAAAAAAAAATTATATTTCTTCATTGAAGACAATATTAGCAACTATCAAACGAAAATTTGAAATAGAAAATCAGAAATAGATTCTACTAATGTTACATGGTTTTCGCACACATACCTCTAAATGACCGCAATTCTATAGCCTTCATAAAACTTTCAAAAGTTTCTCTGCTGGATCCATTCCACACGCCGTTTATTATACCTAAATTTTTAAGAGATATTTTTATTTGCTAAAATGAGTCAAAAATTTTTTTTGTAAGAATTTTGAATGAATTTATTTTTATTTAAGTAATAATTTCACAATTCTGTAATTTTTCACGCTCATTTACGGAGAAACAAAAATAACAAACATTATTTTCTATATTTATTAATAAATTATCATTTATTTCCATAGCGATGTTGCGTTATGTTATTCCATCCAGTCTCCTTTACGGAAATGCTCTGATTAATAAGAGCATACTTAGTACAGGATGGCGCAAAAGTTGTCACCTAATGTTTATTGGCTGTAATTTTTATTAATTAAATATTTGGTTCTGCATGTGGATTGAGTTTATTTAATGTTTTATTTTTCTCCATTAAGTCGTAAAAATTATATCTGCGAGGCTACCGAAATTTATGGCGTTTTCAATCACCCTTCCGGCGATAGCTTCTCCCTTTCTTGATTTATTATTCTTTATTTATTCTTTTTGAGGGCTTCAATAGTCTAAAACTTGTTGACATAGTGTCACTTTAATTATTTACGTGACATGGCCAGTTATTGTTTGTTTGATTAGCCTTCTACTATTTTTTTCCACTGGCAATGTTTTAGTTACGGTTTTTGCCGAGAGGTGGAAAAAACAACCTCGCGGAGGAACGCCGTGGTTTCAATTGGTAAATTACTTTTAAGTAATTTAAAAAGCTGTTAGATATGTAGAATCACGTTTAACACCCTAACGAGTATGGGAGAGTTCGCGTGTCGCCTGAGAGTGCGATTGAATTGTTATTTCGTGGAGACTTTGACTTCTCACTTTTGTTTTAATGGCGTACTTTTAATAATAAATAATCTAAAGTTATCGGGGACCATCCTGCAGATTACGATCGAGGATTGTTATGACCGTTAAACCACCCGTTTTGAGGATGACCTGGAAAATTGTCGCTCTCGCCCCGAGGTTCTGGGAACGTTGATACGGGTGAGCCACGAGGTGATGTGGAAGCTGCTGGACCTATACCGTGAAGGAAGCCCTTGGCCTTCCCCTGAGAACTCTTCCCCTTGTGTGGAATGATGTACTTCGCCCTTTCACACTTAACATTCCCAGTCGTGGCTTCGTTCCCAGCGTATAATAGTTTAGTATAGGTTATCATCTGGTCCATCGGGTATTTTTTGTTACTATTCCATTTTGGTTTCTTTTTTTGATATTTGATACACTTTCTTTGATACATTTATGTATGTATTTTGATTTATAATACATTATTTTTTTAGTTACATGACTAACTTTTTAATTCAGAAATTTGCCTCCCACTTAAAAGAAACAAATATCCCACTATCCTGTGATGGAGGTTCAGCTCTACCTACATTTGACACACACCTTGATTCTAACCCTTGCAATAGACTCGTGATTTCAAGAAGCCCCACACAAAGAATTCTGTAATGTTAAATCGGGCAATCTTGCCGGCTAGTGCAACTCACCAAAGGAGAGTTTTGGTGATTTGCACTGGCCGGTGGTGTCAACCAAAACATAATTTTTTCCGCGTTTTTGAGGAGTAAAGTGATTTATGTCTTATTGACGTTTGTTTTATATCTGTCCACTTTACAAATATCTAAGCAGATTTGACATTTGCTGCCTTTTGCAAAAATTATGGCATCTTCTGATAGGATGACTACTTTTGCGCCGTCTTGTATTACCTTTCCCGACATAAACACTCACCTTGCCTACGGTGGATTCAGTATTCTAATTAGAGTTATGACTCATAACAATGGAGCGCCTCCGTGCATACACCAAAAAAATATTAGCCATTTCCTGAATCTGAGTTGAGGCAACAGTAGAAAGATACACACGCGTTCTGTGCTAATGGATTTCACGGTATCGTGAATACACCAGGTTCAACTATAATGTATTTTAACCCTTCGGGTATTTTTGTGCCTTTACCAACATTACACTCCTTAATAAAAAAATGTTGGAAATATTTATGACGAGAATATGTCGTTTTTAGAATTTTAGAAGATGTCGTAAAAACAAGTAGCATTTTAAAAAGAAGTAAAATTAATTTTTTAATATTTGCGTTTGAAATAAAAATGCAATATTTTAAGCTTCAAACACGAAATTTAAAAAAAAACTTACCACGAATTTTAAAAATTAAAACATAAAAAATTCAAAAAATACAAAATTTTAAAAACACAGTCTTTTTTTGAAGGAATTTGCAAAAAACTGTCACTTTACTTTTACCTCGTTAATGCAATAAAAAAATATATATATTCGATATTTGCTTTTAATTTCCAAAACATAACAATAAAAAACTGAAATTTGATCAGATGTGATGAAATTGAAGTTAAATGTTATATAATTATTCAAATTTTATTATAATTAGAATTTGAATAATGATATAACATTTAACTTCAATTTCTAACACAACACCAAAATTCAATTTACGACTTGCAACTATTATTTGATTACTTAAATAAAACGTCGAAAAATAACACAAATACGTTGTAAATATATTAAATTATATGAATATGGTAGTGAATTAGTCATTAGAATAGAAATTATGAACTAAAACATGATCCGAATCACACAACAATCTTGACAGAAAATTTGTTTGCAGGCAAAAACGTGCGCAATCTGAGACGGAATCATAAAACAAGTTCTGTCTCTTTTTGTATTACGGTGAGATTTATGATTTAGTGCAGCATAGAAAGAAGTGTGGCAGCAAACGCAGCAGCAATCTCACAATATAATACATTCCATTGGCATATAGACGTATGGAGCCCGCGTAAGACAAGGAGAAGAAGATGATGATAATGAATTTATATTGTATTATATTACTAAAAGTCATCGACCACCACGCATGTTTGCGAATGATTTTTCGAAATTAATTATTTTATCTTATTTAATTATTTAAAAAAAAGAAAAAAATAGTGATGTGACCTTGATAATTTGTTTGAGATTGACGTGTCACTGTAATGAGTTTATCAAAAATGGTATATCAAAGTGGGAAACTTTGTATTGCGGCATAGCAGGCTCCCTTAATAACCAAGTTAAATAGTGACAAAATAGAAGATTTAAAAAAAATGAAGAAAAAACAAACTTAACCTAACCTAAAATTGCCTATTCTAACCCATTATTTCATCATTATCGTTTTTTTCAGTATTCTATTTTATCCCGTACATATTCTCATATGTATTAAAAATTATTATATATGTACTAAATACTACACAACTGCTAACCCTGTACAAATCGCAAGTGCGCCCCACGGTTGAATTTGGCAGCCAACTCTGGTCTGGAGCCCCAAAGTACCTGGAAAACACCCTCGACTCTGTGCAGAAACGGGCGGTCCGTTTGATAGATTCTCCCGTCTTAACAAACGGATTGCAATCTTTAGAGCACAGGAGTCGGGTGGGAATGCTATCCTTGTTCTACCGGTATTTCAATGGAAGATGCTCCGAGGAACTAGCGTCATTGAACACGCCAAACGCTCGCCCAACAAATGTACACGGTTGACATTTGTCACATGAGAACTGGTCGTTTTTACGACTCGTTCTTGAGTTCAACACCTCGGCTGTGGAAAGATTTGCCGGCCTCTGTGTTTCCTCCTTTCTACAACATGGGTCTCTTCAAGACCCATGCTCACTCCTTCCTCTCCTTAAAAAGACCCTCCACGCAGCATCTTCAAAGATGACATAGGCCCCAAGGGAAATTATTTTCCTCTGAACCTCTTGTATGGATTTAATATATAAAAAAAAAAAATTAAAATCCAATATGCTGAAAGAGATACTGCTAATTTCATCACCTAAATTACCCCAGTAAAATTAGAACGTGAAATCGCGCTCTAATGATAAAATCTACCCCTTTATATGCGTACAATTTAGCTTGCAAATCGAACGTATTTCAACCCTTGCTAGCAGCAAAAAAGGTTAAATTGTCACCCCGTAAATACCTTTTGTTTCTCTCATTTTCCGTTACGTATTTTATCTCGCCGCACAGAGCCATAAATATCCGAAATGGCGGACAAAAAATAACTACAGGTCGGGTATATATAGCTGTGAAGCGAAAAAGTGCCACGGGTATGAACGAAAAGCGAAAAAAAAACATTTCTGAAAGTCTGTCGTAAAGTATCAATAGCGGTATTTCACGTCTCATTTTTTGGCTAATATAATATTGACAGGAATTTTTCTGGAGGGGAAAAGTATTGGCATTTTGGACAAGTTAATTTCACGATTTATATTTGGCCCACTGACTCTAATTGCTAATTGGTATGACGAAATTGAATGGGAATTTTTATGTGATGAAGTCATGATAAATTTAATTAAAGACCATTAATCCTTGTTCTACCGGTATTTCAATGGAAGATGCTCCGAGGAACTAGCCTCATTGATCCCCTCGGCACCGGTGCATAGTCGGGAAACACGCCAAACGCTCGCCCAACATATGTACACGGTTGACATTTGTCACATGAGAACGGGACGCTTCTACGACTCGTTCTTGTGTTCAACAGCTCGGCTGTGGAACGATTTGCCGGCCTCTGTGTTTCCTCCTTCCTATAACATGGGTCTCTTCAAGACCCACGTTCACTCCTTCCTCTCCTCAAAAAGACCCTCCTCACAGCATCTTCAAAGATGACATAGGCCCTGAGGGAAATTATTTTCCTCAGGGCCTCCTGTGTGGAGTTAATGTAAAAAAAAAAAAAAAATTAATCGAATTAAATGTGGGTTTTCGTGAATTTTGGTCTACAATGTATTCGGTTGTATAAGCGAAATGTTATATCGAATGTGCATATATATCACAAGTGTCAAATTATTGTGCAGAACTTTTCGGAATATATAAAACCTTTCAGGAATGAATTAAAAGTAAACATGTTTCAAAATGATACGTTTTTAGATTTTCACGGCCAAAAGCATTTTAGTTGTTTGTTTTTGGGGTGTTATGCCGTGTTGTGCTACCTCCTTCTTTAGCCGACGTTTCGGACAGCGTTGCAGTGTTCATCATCAGGGCAGATGATTTTTGATTGAGATTTCACATCGTCGGATCTGCCGGATCTGCCCTGATGATGGACACTGCAACGCTGTCCGAAACGTCGGCTAAAGAAGGAGGTAGCACAATACGGCATAACACCCCAAAAACAAACAACGAAAATGTCTTAAAATGTATCTGATATGTATTTCTGTAATTTAATTTTTAAATTTGGTCTACTGCGTATACATATGAATATTACTAGACGAAAACATATGGGACAGGGGCAAAAACCAAATATAGCGGGACGCCGGGGGTTGAATTGACTGTGATGATATGTGATTAGTCAATAAATCAATCTGACATTATATAGGCATCTCGCATTATAATATCACAATTTAGTTCTTAAAAGTAAAATCTGCTTTTGAATGAATAGACCTTTTTACGTGGGAGCGCGAATTGCTGGCCACGTTTTGAACAAACTTGCGAAGTCCAAATACGGCAAAGAAAGGTTCGCTTGTTTTGAGGGTCGACTATTTTGTTGCCGTATTTAGTTAAGACACTTTTACAATTGTTTCATAATTTACTGGATGGAATTCCGAGTTGGTAACAATGCATGTATCTCGATGTGATAAAACTGATCATAGTATATTATCTGAATAAGCTTAAAATAAAGACAAATAATGCTTTCCTATAGAATGTAATACGACAATTGGGTATATTCTATTTTCACTTATTTTTTTACACGTTTTAATAGCATAAGCCATCACTTTTGACGTGTTATTTCGTAAAATGTACCAATGAGAGCTCGACGCTAGTCCGCACAAGAATGATGACGTCACATTTTCTAGATTCACGCGAAGCTATAAGCCAGCCCAGCTGGCTCCAAATGGAAACGGTACGGGGAGGGGGAAATAATACGCTTTTATCGCTTAGGGCAGGTCTAGTAATATTCATTGTCTATGGTCTACTGTTAATTTTGTTTTTAGGTGATGAAATTAGCTGTATCTCTTTCAGCATATTAATTTTTAAAATCTTTTTAATACGTATGTATATACTAAAAAGACCGACAATGACGAAATAATGGTTTAGAATAGGCAATTTTAGGTTAGGTTAAGTTTGTTTTTTCTTCACTTTTTTTAAATCTTCTTTTTTGACAAAGTTTAACTTGGTTATTAAGGGAGCCTGCTATGCCGCAATACAAAGTTACCCACTCTGAATGTATTCTATTGTAAGATTGCTGACACACCTCTTTCTATGCTGCTCTAAATTATAAATCTCACCGTAATTCAAAAACTGACAGAGTTTTTTTTATGATTACGTCTCAGTTTGCGCACGTTTTTGTGGGCAAACAATGCAAAGAGGATATTCAAAGATTCTTTACAGTAACCAATTACAGTTTGTTTCTATAATATTTTTTTTGTAAAATATGTAAATAAATATAAAATGACGAAAATGAAATGAAAATAAAAATCAATCAATGAGAACTCACCAAGCACATGCAGCCTGACTCGCCGGACCATGGGCGGATGTGTGGACACCTGGCACTCGTAGCTCCCCTGGTCCCGGGCGGCCACCGGGCGCAGCACCATCCGCCAGTCCGAGGGCGGGACCGCCTGCAGGGTCCAGCGGCCGTCGCTGGCCAGGGTCAGCCGCCCAGCCGATAGCAGGACCAGCCCGTCACCATGTCGGCGGACCCAGGATATCTGAAAAATGAATGCTCGCTTTTAAAATTTAAAAATTTGGTTACAATAATAAGTTATAAATGATCGTTTAAAATGGGATTTTCTTTGATTTTATGAATTGGTACTGATTTTGTGAACAATTCCGACAAGCGATAATGTAGGTACCAAAATTATTTAATTAATTAGTTATTTTACATTTGGAATTTGTAATATTAGGTCCTTACATATGAAATTGGCGTTTTGCCGTACTGGCAACTTTGATCTAAAATATTTTCTCTTTGGTTAGGAATTCCAAATTCAAATTTATACATTTATTTACTCATGTATTTGTGTTTCGAAAATTATAATTCATTTGTTTTTTTCCTTAATGGTTTTTTTAAATTTTATAGTAAAATTATGGTCTTCTGTTTTATTTCTAAGCCTATAGTGAAGCAATGCAAGGAGCACATTCGAGCAATGTCTCCACCAAAAGGTAGGTTATTTCATCTGAAATAGAAAGCCATTTTCGATGTAGATTAGCCGAAATACCACACAAACTTACTTTACCCACCCTGAGGATATTGAATATTAAGGTAAGCGGTTACTCGGCAGAGTGACCACTTATGTCATGTGAAGTAAAATTTTTCGTTTATATAAAAAAAGAAGTTAAACAATATATATACACAAATGTCACCGGAGAACTTAATATTTTTTTAACTTAATGAATTAAACCTCAAATTATAATATTTCAATTAATGAAGACAATATTAGTGAAATACAATAAAAAAAACTGCAACAGAAAAATCAGAAAAAGATACGGATACATCTTGCAACGCGGATCTATCCGTATCTTTTTCTGATTTTTGATTGAGTTTCACTAATATTGTCTTCATTAATTTTAATATTTTTCTCCAAATAATATCTGGCGACTGGATGTTGTCATTGTGCTAACGGTGTTTCACTGGAAGAAGCTCAAAGGAACTTCAACACAGAACTGAGGCTTGGCATAGTGATGTTAAAAATTTGATTGTAAACTGTAAACCTGCGAAGTAGAGAATCAAATAATAAAATAAATAAAAAAATCATTAACACCGCAAAATCTTACGACATATTACTCCTGTGTTTGGGTAAAGTTAAAATAAAACATCCGGTTTGTGAATCGCATTTTGATGAGACGCACCGTTTCTGCGCAAACTTACTTTTGTTTTACACCAATCTTCAACAAATACACGAGGATCTCCATTTAAAGTAGTTTACAGTCTCGTAGTTTAGACAAAACATTAGGCCTGCTTTGTTAGAACGTTTATTCCTACGTTAACTCTAACATGTTAGCGTTTTCTGTCGGAGTGGGAGAAGATATTATGTGTACTGCACATTAGCGAGCCTTCCTAACTTAACAAGGCCCTTCTATAATGAACTTAGCCTAACTAATCTTGTCAAATCGCGTTCCCAGCCTACTGCCAGGCAGATTGTACACTACTCTAATGGAGAGAGTATTGCAATTTACATAATTTAGCATCAACACTACTACAGACTACAGCACAGTTGGGCGTACTAACAGATTAATGGAGATAGGGTTACAAGAAAGTTGTTGAAATCTGAGCATCGTCATAAATCTCAGCACTTTAGTGTATTTCCGAAGCTATCAGAAGAAAATAGGTTAAGGAGACGCCCGGCGGTGATTTTTCCATACAAACTTATTCCCTATTTATCTCTCTGGATTTTAACCCTAGAGAGAATATTGTTTTTACGTAAAATAGATATCAACTACTACCGTGTCGGTACTTTTTGTTTTTTTGATAAGTTACTTTTTATAGAAGTTATGACCTTACAAAAATCAATAAAATTGACTGGTTTAAACGCCGTCAAAAGACATTTAGTATACAAACTAGACAATGTTTTTTTAAAAAAGCAAAACATACAGACATAGAATAGTTTTTTCTTATGTAGTTGGTAAAAAAAAAATTGAAAATCGGTCCACTTTTGGAGGAGAAAAGTTAGGAATACAAAACCTCGATTTTGGTTAGGTATTAGTAGCCCGAGGTGCATTGTCCCTTTCGCTCAATATCCGGTGGAGTAATTGAAACAGTGACAGCAACAGTTTAGTAAAATCTATTTTTCAAATTTCTCCACCACCGGGTATCACCTTAATTAGTGGCATTCATCGTGTAAAGTGACATTTGATTACATATCTTTAGATTGACATAAATTTTGTTCGTGCAATTGCTAACTTTATGAAAACAGTACAAAGAGCACCGTATTTCTATGGTAGACAATAGGCAGAGATGCTAAGACGCTACACAACTTTATAACTGTGCTAATTAATTTGATTTTCTGTCATCTCAGAAGCAGGGAACACTGTATATTTATTAATTGTTTGGAATATTTAGAGAGTTTTAACAAATATTTCATTAATGATATTGCCGTTGGATTTGAACACTTCAATTGAAAATGTTCACAGCATGCATAATCAAGTTTTAGTTGTTACTAAGCGGAGACGCTAGTATACATTTATTGTACAGTACAGAGTTGGCAGATACTTTAATACTGCATAACTTTTCACCTTAAGTACTGTTGAATTTCTCAGTTACCTCTGGTCTGGAGCCCCAAAAATAATTGAAAAATGGTTGAATCCGGCGATCCGTTTAATAGATTCCTCTATCTTAACAAACCGATTGCAATTGTTAGAGTTCTTGTTCTACTTGTGATTTATTGGAAGATTTTTAGAGGAATTAGCGTCATTGATACCTTCCACACAAAAATAGCTGAAACAAGCCAAATGTGCACCCTAAATTTGTACACGGTTGACATTTTTCAAATAAGAACGAGTTTCAGAAACCTATGAGTCGTTCTTGAATTCAACAGTTCGGCTGTGGAACGATTTGCTGACCACTGTGTTTCCTCTCTCCTGGAAGATGTGCTTCTAAAGAATCTGTTCAAGACCCATGTTCACTCCCCCTCTCTCAAAAATACCCCCCATTCAGTGAAATTAATTTCCTCAGAGTCTACTTAGTTAAAATTATATAAAAAGTCAAGTTACTTGTTTAAAATGACCGTTCAATGTCTTTCTGAGGTTACTCCGACTAATTATTCCACCCATATATCATTTGTTTTGCATACACCAATGACACCACAAACTTCGTAATTGCTTTTTAGTTTAACTCCTTTCTTTGTATACCACTCTAAATGTAGAAAAAATTTTAAGCAGCACTTTTTATCTTGTTTATTAGGTAGATAGTAAATACCTAATCTTTTAACCACCAGCATTCTTTTTTCTTCTCATTCGTAATTGGTTGATATATGAAGATCACAGGGAAAAACAAGACATTTGACTTCAATTGGCTTACTAGTTTTTCTCTTCGTCTAATAATTACACAGTATATTTTCTCTTCACTGCTTTGAGTCTTGGTATCAGAACTTCTTTATTAACTGCTAGCCTGCTTTATTTGACAAATGTTATAAAGAACCTAGATAAGTTAATTAATTGGTTAACCAACACCTTCCGAAGCAATGGCTAAAGAAGGAGAAAATGCAGTACGGCATAATACCCCTAAAATAAATCACTGATGACATAAATAAATGAAATAAATGACTTTGACAGTGAAATCTCAAAACATATCCAAATAATGTGACAACTGGCAGTGAAAAGCCCGCTCTGTGGGTTCTTGCTGCTACGCCTTGCGGGCGGCTTTTCGTTCTGCTTCGCCCAGTTTAAGTGTTGGTGACTATTTATAAGGCATCACCCTTTGAAAAACTAAATACTGTTATCATTAACCTATAGAATACTTATATTTATAGGTAGATATTCTTACATTAAGACCGTGAATAATGAGAGGAACACTCTTCACCTCAACATAAATCTTCTTATTATTGAATGAAAGCGAAAAATGTTTCTTCTTCTTCAATCGTTTTTTCCTTAAATATAGTATTATAGATGGCGCCACTTCCGTTTGCAAATCGCACGTGAGCAAGTGATAAGTGTGCGTATTACGGCAGCAGCTCCGTGGAAAAGGGTACGTTCACGGACGGGTCAGAACAGTTTCCATACAGTGTGGAGTTGGAGATTTAATTGGAGTCGGGTTTCTTAATTTGAACCGTACGGGCATTACCGTATTAATAAGCTTCGATTGTATATTCAGTTTTATTTTGTGGTTTCCACACGCAATGGTTTAAAAATAAAACCATTTTTTCCTGTAAATTGATGAAATCCACTTTTTACTGTAAATTGGTGAAATAAATTGATTGCATTTTTACGAGTTTATTCATTTAAATGGAAATGGTGTTTGGAAAGCGTAAAACAAATTCGACAAAAATTTAACTGCGGTTTTAACTATCTGTTGAAAACATATGATTCAAGCGATAAAAGTTGGAAAGCTCGTTGAAAATTCATTAGATTAATTTTCATTCCAACAAATTTAATTTTTAAAATGATTCCAATAAAATGGATCAAAAAAACAGAAAATCCTAAAAAATATATAATCACATTGCTTAAAAAAATGGTGGTGTCAAAAATTATTCAATGAAAAAGGAGGATAAAATATCGGTTTTTTTATTTAGCAGGCTCACTTTTTTTACATAGCACAGGAGACCCCGAGGAATATAATTTCCTCTATGGCCTATATCGCATCTTTGGGGATGCTGAGTCAAGGGTATTTTTAAGGAAAGGAAAGAGGGAATATTTGAATGAAAAGATTGACTCTGAGCGAACCAATCCACAGCGTCTCAGGACTCCATAAAGACTATTATTTCCGAAGCCACAGTTCCAACTAAAATAGATATTACCCCAGATGAGTTCTCAAAGTTTTTTCGGGAAAAAATTGAATCTATTCGTGCATCCACATCTCACGCCCCTCCGCCAATTTTCACTCTCAATTCCCAAGGAAATTTGTCTTCCTTCAAATCTACAACGCTGGAAGAAGTAAGAAAATTAATATCAAGTTCGCCAAATAAGCAGTGCAGTCTAGATCCCATACCAACATGGTTATTAAAATAATGTGCCATTGTCTTAGCTCCGTTCTTAAAGTTTGTCAACATACGTTTGGTTGAGATAATTGTAGTGTTTTGCGTTAATAATTTTATTTGACCAGGAATCTAATAATTCCTGGTTGGTATTTATAAAACTGTTGGCATTCTCGTCACATAAATTTAGAGGTGTAAAGTGTATATCTGCCTTGCAAATTATTTTGTGTATTTCTGAACTATTAGCTTTCCTATAGAAAAAAAATCACAACATTTCTGCCTGATTGTGTTTCAAAGAAGTTATTTTGAGTAAACCTCTACCTCCTAAATTTCTAGGTAAAATAATTCTTAGATAATAACAATTTTTTTCCTAGATAAGTTATTTTATTTTTATTTTTTATGCTCCAGATTTTCAGGCCCTACGGGAAAAACTAAACCCTTTCATACACTTTTCCATATAAATGATCATCTAGTAAATCCACGTCATGCAAGTGCATTATATAAGTATAATTAATAAAAAAACAATACAAGAACAACACGTTAATCTACCAAACTATTAAATGGGAATATAACTCGCCGACTAAAAAATAAAATTATTAATATTATCTAAGAAAGAAAAAGTATGAGGGGTGGATGGGAAGCTGGGGGTCAGTGTATCTAGAAGTGACCGACGTATGAGTACGGTGCAAGGCAATGGGTCAAGAGAGTCTTTTAATTTTGCATTCCCATACATAAGGTTTTAATAAATAGTAATTAAATAAAAAAAAATCAAAATTCTACATTAGTAATTTTAATATTGTCGTATGATTGAATAAAAGCAAGCTCTCGACTCCCAATCCAAAGATCGCGGGTTCAAACCCGGCGTGCGCAAATAAATTTTATTTGATTAACTTGGGTTATTACACAATTAATTAAATAAAAATAATAAATAGTATATTTGCGTAACGTTGCTTGAAATGGCTTTAGCCGTATTTGGTGACTAGATCTGAATAGCTGGGTACTTCCCCACCTTCCTCTTCCCCATCTTCTTCCCCTTCCCTAAACCTTCAGTCTCACAACATACCCAAAATGGGGATGCCGTAGTCTCACTGGCTCTCAGTTGGTCTCTTGTTCGGTAAAAATAAGGAGATGCATAAAAGTCTCTCCAAAATCTTCTCTCCAAGACATTGCATCTATATACGAATGTGAAATACACTACAGCGTCTAAAAAAGTATGTTTCTAGTTCTGTTTAATATTTAATTAAGGTTTGTTGATATTATCTTTTTCTTTAATGTTAAATACTACATCGAGCTTCAAAAGTTATTAGAATAATTTGATCCTAAAATAAGTACTTAAAACTAAACTTATTTCTAATCCTCTTATTAGGTTTTATTACAATCAAAAACATTGCCGGTGAAATACATAAAAGTTAATATCAAAAATTTGCACACACAAAATTTGTTTATGGGTTGAATTACTAGAATTACTCCTCCACATAGCAAAAAACTTGTCAGATTAAAATATCATTAATAATGAATAAACCCTTTAAAAAGGGTTTATTCACTAATGTCCTAGAACCAACAGACAAACAAACTTTGCGATTTCCATATTTATCTTTTTGCTCAGGGAACCTTGACGAAAACGGCCAATGTTTGCAAACAAAATAGATTTAGCACTCTGACCGTAATAAAAAATCCAATCTTGAATTAATAAATTATGATTATGGTTTCCGAAAAACTGCAGTTAAAGTTTCAGAATGGACTAACACAAAAGTAAATATGCAATTAGCTTTAATAAATGGCAGTTTTTGCCTTTGACATGGCAAAACAACTTATTTCCCTCTTAGTAGAACGGAGTCCACCCTGAATTATAATATTTTAATAAAACGATGAAATTGTGGAAATAGGATTACGGGATTCGTTGTTAATTTCAGGAATTTGTAATGTTTAAAAAAAAATTGATTTAATAATTTTTGTTATTTATTTTTGGGATATTATGCCGTGTTACGCTAATTCCTTCTATGGCCAACGTTTCGGACAACGTTACAGTGTCCATCATCAGGCCAGATGTGTAGATGTCCACATCTGCCCTGATGATGGACACTGGTTGTCCGAAACGTTGGCTAAAGAAGGGATAGCGTAACACGGTATAATACCGGCGTAGTCCAGTGGTAGGGCGTTAGACTCCCATTCCGAAGGCCGCGGGTTCAAACCCGGCGTGCGCAAATAAATTTTATTTAATTGATTTGTGTTATTTCACAATTAATTATTTAAAATAATTAATTGTGAAATAGTATTATATTTGCGGCACGTTCCAGATTGGAAGATACTCTTAGTATCGCCCTGGAGTAAGGCCACCATTCAGAATTGAAAAGTTGCTTGAAATGGCTTTAGCCGTGTTTAGTGACTAGATCTGAATAGCCAGGTACTTTTCCCCACCTTCCTCTTCCTCGTCTCCTTGTCTTCCCCACATACCTTCAGCCTCATAACATACCCCAATTGGGGATGCCTTAGTCTCACTGGCTTCAGACGGGAGCAGTTGGGACTCTTATGAGGTATTTACTATGAAAATAAAAAAAAATACCCCAAAAATAAATAACAAAAATACTTTTAACCGTGAAAATCTAAAATCATATCTGATTTAATAATGTTTTTGTGTTCTGCAAATATATTAGTTATTTTTTTATTCTTATTGTGACAGCTCGGCTTACAAGTTACAAGGCCACTGTCAGTCTGTGGTTAGATCATTTTGAGACGACTTATTTACATGATTCTTTTTACCCCGGCCCAATTTCAGTTCTGAATAAATCGGTTTAACCAGTAATAATTTATTTTAGGCAACATAAAAAATGAAAATGGGCCAGGGAAATAGATTCATATAAATAAATCGTCTTAAAGTGGTCTAACAATAATTTAAAAATGGCCTTGTAAGCCACAATACATAAAAACACTGTCAGAATTTAATAATAACATCATTAAATTTTATTTAATCAAATATTAGACTGATGAGTTTTTTGAGAATAATTGAGAATTATTTTTATAGTTAACATTACACAAAATAATTAATTACAATTTAAAAAAACAGTTTGAAAAATTTTGTTCATCAAATTTAGTTTTTAATTTAATACGTCATTCCGCATTACTTCTCGATTTTTTACGTGAAAATCGCAAATCGTATGTCATAAATCTACAAGTTGCATTAAAATATTCCCTTAAATTCAAAAATGTACTTTTAACGATCTTTCGAAATATCGATTTATCCCTTGACATTACTTTTCCAATACTTCCTTAGAGTCCATTATTTGTACAGCAGTAGCTGGTTTCGAAACCATACATTTAACTGCACAGACATTCAGTGCCGATACCGATACATTCCATATGAAGTAATGGCGATTAACGCAGTGTGACCATATGAAATATTACTATCTATATTTGCAGTGGCGCTTGATTTAGTGACCTGTGTTGCTATACTGCATTGCGCAGCTTTAGTAGTTCATGGTTTGGTATAGTTACTAGAGCGGTATTTTTTCCAGGAAGTCAGTTGTGTTGAAAGACTTATAAAGCAGAAGTAGTTTTTCCGTAAACAGTTTAGTAGACCAAGTGTCCAAAACAGTTTTTTTCTAATATTCTCTAACTAAATCAAAACCAAAATTTCCTCTGATATCATAAGACATGTAAGTAGGCACTTAAATACCCACCTTCTTCTTCGATTGCGCTACAGCCCATATCGAGGTTTCGCCTCCCGCAACAATTGCCTGCAACTCCTCCTGTCCTCAGCGCCTGACCTCCAGTTTGTTACCTGGAGAAGCTCTGCTGCATCCCCTCTTACCTCGTCTTCCAACCTCAGTCTGGGTCTTCCTACTTTCCTCTTTCCACCTGGGTGTCGAGTCGTAATTCTTTTTCGGACGCGAGTGTCCGGCATTCTCTGCACATGCCCAGCCCATCTCAACCTGAGGAGTCTCATATGGGCTGAGATATATATGAGGTAGGCTGAGATGTGGGGTCTGACACATATCATATAGTTCTCTGTCACGCCGGATGCGCCACTGTTCCCCCTCGTTCACGGGACCACATATTCTCCTTTCCTTTCAAAAGTATCCAGCATTTCAGCCATCTTTGCCGTCAATGTCAGCGCCTCACATCCATATGCCAATACACACTGGTCTTATATATGGTTACTTTTATTTCCTGTGGACGCTACGTGACTTAAACACTGGCAGCAAAGAGAATTATGTTTTGTTGGCTGCTGTGATTCTCCTTCTGATTTCTGCTGGATCCTGGAGAGGAGATTAAGACTGGAGCCCAGGCAAGTGAATTGATCCACCACTTCGTATGAGTTAGTTGTCTTCAAATTGTGCACTACTTCTTCTTCTATGTGAAGGGTTTCTGCTCTGTATCATCATTTTCATTTTGTCAAAATTAATCTGCAGTCCTACTTCCCGCACCTATTTCTAAAGGGTTGAATATCTCCTTAATAGCTGAAATTGATCTTCCGACAATGTTAATATCATCTGCATATCCGACAACTTGACCACTCTTGAAATAAATGTTGGAACCAGTGTCTATTAGCGTTTTTCTTATTACATATTCGAGCACAATGTTGAAGGGACCAGGCCGTCCCCCTGTTTTACTAAATACCTACCTACTTAATTATAAAACATCTCAATGATAACTCTTTTTTTAAAACTTCTTAGTGCAGGTAGGAAGGTACCAACAAAATTATAAAATTGCAAAAAAGAATTCCAAATTAACAAGAAGATTTCTTCTTGCAGCTTTACGTAATCAATAGATAAATATAAATGAATTTTCACTATAAAATATATACAAAGTAGCAACACTAAGGAGGGGTTTTTTCACAGCATTTCTTTTTACATTAACTCCACACAACAAAAATTTCCCTCAGGGCCGATATCATCTTTGAAGATGCTGTGTGGAGGGTCTTTTTGAGGAGAGGAAGGAGTGAACAAGGTTCAAAAATCATTCCACAGCCGAGCTGTTTAACTCAAGAACGAGTTGTAGAAGCGACCCGTTCTCATGTGACAAATGTACATAGTATGTTGGGCACGCGTTTGGCGTGTTTTCCGGCTATGCACCGGTGCCCAGGGGATCAAAACAAGAAAAATATTCCCACCCAATGCCTGTTATCTAAAGATTGCAATCCTTCAATTGAAGAAATCATCAAATTTTAAGTTAAAATTCATTTTGTGAAATTCCTGTGTAAGTTATCTTACTATCCAAGTAACGAGAACACCAGCCCCTTGCAGAAAAATATCAGGACTTGATTAGAACTTTCGAAGATTTTGAAAAATACCTCTAAAATTGGTGAATTGTTCAAATTTTATTCGTATTTTTAAAATAGTACTTACACTATATTTATCAAAAAACTCAATCATTTGAACCAAACAAAATTTCTTAGTATTCAACAAACCTTATTTTGAATACTTATTTCCAATGCAAATATGTAGCTGTCAATAATATGGAAAAAACATTAGTCGAAGATAATATTGTAAATTCTGAAATTGGAAATATGAAGTTTGACAAATACAACAGTCCAATAAAATGACGCAATGACTGAATTGGATAAAGTGTATGTCCCGGTTAAACGTCAGGTTCTGAGTTCGAGTCCCAGTTACGACCATTATCTTTTATTATTTTTCTGTGTCTTTTTCATGTTCATATAAAAAAAATTGATTACTATTGTTATTTTCTTCTTCAATGATATAAACGTTAGTTTGATTTTAAAAGTTTAAGGGTGACCGCTTTCATTCCAAAATCCACATGAAATACGGAAACTATCAATAAATTGATACAATATCTCTAAATTATACGAGAATACCGGTGCGCTAAATTATCCAGTAATTGAGTATCACCTATGGGAATTCCGACTGGCCTTTTCTCACCAGAACAATACTGAATGTATTTATGCTTCTGGAACGAGGTTTAAATGTATTACATTTGATCATTTAAATATACCCACTCTAATCGATACCTAAAACAATAAAGTTAATAATATTAATGCCCACCTACAAATTTTAACACACTTTCATGATAACCGATTTAAAAATAATTTAATGGAGAAAAATTGTGTAATTCTACAGGAAGCAAAAGAAGATGTGTTTATCCATCAAATAATCCTGTAGAAGATTGATTGGCTCAAACAAAAAGCTGTCCAAAGAAGCAAAGCTAGCAGTCCACAATGGAGTGCTGGTACCTACCCTGATGTATGAACTGGCAGAGAAAGGATGAAAGAACACTGAATGCTGTAGAAATGAGATCCCCGAGGCGTATGTGTTGTAAAGCCATGTATGATCGTGTGAGGAATGTGGAGATCCGAAAAGAATGCAAGGCCAATGTGAGCGTAATAAGTAATATTCAGAGAGGGAAGCTTAGATGGTTTGGACATGTAGAGCGAATGAATGATGAAAGGAGTGTCAAGAGAATATATGACGCAAATGTGATTGGTAGAAAAAGTCGAGGACGCCCGAGGAAGACATGCTCGATCAAATGAATCAGATACTTGAGTCGGGCCATGTCAGGAGTCAGAATAATATAAGAGCATGTATGATAAGACGTATGAATGTAAATGAGGCGAGGAGTGTATGCCAAGACCGAGTTGTTTGGCGGTCCGTCCTCTCTGCCTACCCCTGCGGGGAAACGGCGTGATGGTTGATCAGCTAGTTAAAATTGATGAAAGACGCGAGAGATGAGATCGAGATAACGGGTAAAAGAGAGTATAAAATGAAATGAAAGATGAGTATGAGATTTGATGAAAGTTGTGGTAGAAGAAGGCGAGTTGAGAGAAAAAAATAGTAAATTAGAAAAAAAAATAAAAAAAATTAAGATGACTTTACAAAATCTGAAAATGCAGTGGAAGTGAGGAAGTGAAAAGTGCAGTGCAGTGGAATATTGAGGAATGTCTTGGTAAAAAGAAGAGAGTATAAGAGAGCAAAAAAGGGTTAAAGAGAATAAAATATGAGATTATAGAAAATGAGTAATCCATCTGATAATCTAGTGAAAGATTAATATAGAAAGTATGTGGTAGGAGTGGACGCCAGACCTCATTACGATTTTGATAGATAAGTACTCACAGAGAAAGATCCCTTGAAATGACTTTGGCCGTGTTTAGCAAACAGATCTGAATAGGCACTTATCTAATTTCAATATTTCTGCTTTCTCTTCTTCATCCGTTTCAAGCTTAACAACCTACCCTAAATTTTTGGGTATTCCACAGTTCCACTACCTTTGAGACTAATATGACTTGGAAAATATAATTTCCCTCAGGGCCAATGTCATATTTGGGGATGCTGTGTGGAGTGAAGTTCTGGGAAGGAAAAAGGTACGAGGGTAGGGTAGGAATATGGGATTCAGTGTGTCTAGATCAATCGCCGCCAAGACCTAGATAAACCCTAAACCCATTAACCCGGACACCCCTGCTAAGTCACCAAACGCAGCGAACTACTTGGAGTGACCTATGGAAGAGGTGTTGGTTATCCAAAAAATGGTTCCCGGGGCGGCGGTACCCATTCCTGCCTCCCAAATTGTGAGTTGGTTCTATCACGGTCAATCGATAAAACCTCACACCAATACCATCTTGGCTAAATCTGTTTATATTTATGGTTATTAGGCTGCGTTTGGCGGTAGGTGCAAGCACGATTAACAATGGATATAAAGTATACCGGCAGCTGGTAGACAATAGACCGCCTAATACCACGAGTAACTGATACCTCATTCACCAACTAACTCCCTTTTTAGTGTCAAAATGTACATATGGACTCGCAATTTACATTAAAGTGAGTACATATGCTTTTCATGTATTTAAATTCGAAGACATTGTCAATTTATTCGTTCGTATGTAGCTGTTGGAAGTTTAGGAATTCCGATACAAGACAATATCTGCCAGTGTTCCTATTGTACGTTCTTTATTTATTTCTATGTCAATATCAGATTGGCTTCCTACATTTCTAAAAATCGCAACCGTGCTCTGATAATCGATATAAAATGGTCAACGGTTAAGCTAATTTACATGATATTGCAAAGTTTTCGGTTCAACCGAGGTGGACTCCGTGAAGAAGAGATGAAGGAAAAATAATAGATGCAACACACCGAAAAGTTGAATTTTCATCATGTTTTACCTCTAGCAATTATAGCTTTTCAATGAGGTTTTAAAATTTGCGTCACGTAAAAAATCTTTTTTAAAAGTGATGTAATAATGATTTAAGAAACTATAAACAGTTTCACACCCTTCAATCAACGCAAACATCCCTATTTAACATACCATCGTAACTCTTGAGGAGGCGTCGCATCAGTACAGTAACTACGAGATCGTAATTTACATTAATCTGCCGTAAAACAGTAAGTGCCTAACATCGCCTTGGTGAGATATTACTGTTTAATAAACAACCACTTGGTTTCACGCTGCGTAGCTACCAGCTACTGTCTACTACTACTGTCTACGTCTAGTACCTGATCTTGCATGGTTACAAGAAGGAGGCCTGATGTAAGGGGTGGATAATCTTTGCAAGGCACAAAAATAGTTAATAAAATAATTAGTTTTAAGATATACAAAAAAAGGTTCAATTACCCACACTATCTTCGCCACAGCCTTTAGAGAGCACTGGACCCCTAAGAAAAGCACATTGATAAAAGTTTTATTGACAATGTTGATAATTTGTCAATGTTGCCGAACACAATAAAAGATCGCCGATATACAAAAAAAAAAAATTTGTAGATGTGATCTGTGTATTGTAACTTGGCGTTATGCAGTCGTGCAAATAATCGACATTATCGATAAAACTTTTAAAATTGGTCGAGTTTTGGAGGAGAAAAAGGGGAATATAAAACCTCAATTTTGATGATTTTATTTAGGTATTATCAGCCTGAGGTGCAGTTGTCCCTTTTGCTCAGTATTCGGGAGTGTAAGAGGGACAGTAACAGCAACAGTTTGATAAAATAAAATACCCATTGAGGGGAAGAGGAAAAACCTCAAAAGCCATTTCAAACCATGTTTCAATTTCGAATGGTAGAATTACAACAGAGCAATATTGAAAGTATCTTATATTCTGGCACTTGCCGCAAACATACCTAATATTATTTTTAATCAAAATAAAAAATACATACGCATGCTTGGATTTGAACCCATGACTTCCGCCTTCTAGTCGAGAGCCTTTAAACTAAATTTAAATTTCTTTGAAGTATGTTAAAATTATTTAAATTTTCAACATTACAATGAAGCCAGTACTAAAAATGTTAATTGATTGTTCCTAAATTTTGATTTGGTTGGCTATCCCTTCTTTAACACATGGTACACAAGACTGTTAACTATTGTTCATGTTAAGACCAAGTGTGTGCTAACCATTTCAAAATATATTAAATCCACTCGAAAATGGATGTTGTTTATGGAGGCACTCGTCAAACCTTGGGGTTGTGCGTTACGGATAATATTATCTCTTCTGGGGGATTGAATCCAGGGGGCGAATTATGCGGCGGCCTGAAAGGAGCTTATTAAAGCATTACATTAAATAAATTAACAATGCTCCGCTGAGAGTGTAAGTTTTATTCTGATCCATGATGCGGGTCAGATTTCACGTTATTCATGTTATTTATCTTTTGCCTTTTCCTTCTTCTCGCCTACCCTACTTAACACGCTCTTTTGCTTAATGGTTGTTTTAGAAATTTTGAACTTCGGGGATTTGTGGTGCAATTTTTGTTATGTCTTTGCCATTTGTGTTTTGCTTTTGCATTCAATATTTTAGTGGTATAATATAGGGTTTGGATACCGTCACCCCGGGAACTAACACCTGTGACATAGGTCGTTAAATTTGGAGGCTTAGGAGGGGTATCCGGGTTCGTGGAGTGATGATGGTCCAGATTTTTTTGTTATTTAGAAATAAATCATTATTAATTATTCATATCTTTCGTATTCATGAATAGAGTTAACCCTACTTTACATCCGAATTTCAGTAAACAATTAACCACTTTCAGATGATTTTCAATATCTTTAATTAGTTTGACAAACTGAAAGTAACAAATTAAATAACTTTCTACAACATTTGCTTTATTACATTTGCCACAAAAAAAACGGCTTACTGAATACAAAACGAATGTCCAATTAGACATACGAACGTCTAATTGGACGAATGAATTTTCAATTGGACATTGATTTGTCCAATTGGACCTTCTTTTGTCCAAATGGACGTTTGTTTTGTCTAATTGGACAAAACGAACGTCCGATCGGACAAAAGAACGTCCAATTGGACCGTCGTTTGTCCAATTGGACGTTAGTTAATTAACTAAATGAGTGTCCAATTGGACAAAACTAACGTCAAATTGGACAAACGAAAGTCCAATTGGACAAATGTATGTCCAATTGGACAACACAAACATCCAACATTTGATTTATTACATTGGCCACAACAAACTGCTTACTGAACACAAAACGAACGTCCAATTAGACATACGAACGTCAAATTAGACATACGAACGTCCAATTGGACAAATGAATTTCCAATTGGACATCGATTTGTCCGATTGGACCTTCTTTTGTCCAAACGGACGATTGTTTTGTCCAATAGGACAAAACGAACGTCCGATCGGACTAAAGAACGTCCAATTGGACATGACGTTAGTTCTGACAATTGGACACTCATTTAGTGTTATTTATTAATTGTCCAATTGGTATATAAAACTAAATAATGTCCGATTGGACAAAACTAACGTAAAATTAACAAACGAAAGTCCAATTGGACAAATGTATGTCCAATTGGACAAATGTATGTCCAATCGGACAAATGAATTAATCCAATTTGACAAATGAATGTCCAATTGACTAAATGAGTGGACAAAACGAACGTCCAAACGGACTAATGAATGTCCAGTTGGACAAATCAATGTCCAAAAGGGCACAATTATTTTGTCACATAAGCTCTACAAGGAGAAAAATACTTTCCCTTAATTGTCAATAGTCAATTCTTCAGCTTCAGTTTTTTTATTTATTTAATTTATACCGCCCATTTTAGTGGTTTTTACATATTGACAGTAACAGTTATACAATATTTATAATACCTGGATTACAATTAACAACTAAAACTGAATACAATACAGCTTATAAGTTAAGATTGTTTCAAATTTGATTAGAGTGTTTTTGATAGGGGACAAACTGTCCTGATTAACTGTCACTTTTGAACGATGGCTACTGCATTTAAGATTTTTATTTACTGATATTCGGTTTGTTTATTTAAAGTTTTGCTTGATATGGTTAATAAAATTCTTGAAAAATTGCGTATATTTTGTTTTGATCCAGTCCGGAACCATTTTTATTTGAATAGATTTTTTGGTGTTTTTTATATTGGTCGTTTCAAGGAGGAATAATTGACATTATAATAAGCTAATTAAAACAAATTATTATGAATATCTAAAATATTACATTACGTTGTTAAATAAATAATGTTTTTTACCGTTTTATCTCCTAACTGCTCAACCCTACAGCTCATGGACGCCCTGCCCCCCAGCTGCGCGGTGACGTTCGCCTCCTCACCGTCAAGGAACAGGGGTCGCGGCTCCGCGGGGGTGGTGACAGGAGGCACGGTGCTCTCCGCTGCGGGATGGTGGAAAAGACTGTCCGGGTCCAGCTCGTGTTCCGGGTCCAGGTCGTCATAGGCCTCCGTGAACAGAGGGAAGTCTTTCCAGAAGTCTTGATCGGAGTGGAATTTTGAGGGGTCTTTTTCGGCAGCTGGGGAAAAGGGAGAAAATAAATAGTTAGTGATTTTATCCAAAAAAAATGGCGCTAAATCAGAGAGCAATAAAGGCATTTGTGATAATTTCATCTGTAAGACATAGATGATGGATCTTAGCCGATAGATGTCGGTAGTATATATGAACGCTCCTCCATGGTGGGTACATAGGTATAGAATCAGCGAAATTTTGAGAGCATAAGAGAGAGCACGTTGTACTCCTGTCCACACTCGTCACCAGAATTATTATGTGAATAGATACTTATTACATTCTTTTTAAAATATGATAAAGTTTGTACACGGAGAAAAATATTATTCTAAAATCAACGATCATTTTATTCGTAAAAACGGTTAAAAACTGGACTGAAGTTCTTACGAACAAATTAACGGGGTTTAATGTTTATTGGCGGGAACATGCAAGAACAATTTGTTGATGTACGTAATTTCGTACGTATACCAACAAATAATTCTTACATTTTCTCGCCAATAAACATTGAAACACTTAGTTTGTTCGTAAGAACTTCAGTCCCGTTTTTAACCGTTTTTACGAATAAAATGATCGTATTTTAGAATAATATTTTTCTCCGTGTAGTTTCCCATTCTAAACCAATAAAATGACGCAGCCGGTTTAATAATATAAATATATAAGAAAAATACATGAATTCTCATACAAGAGTCTTGCTGTTAGTAGACAGAATGTAAATCTTTTATAGTTTTTCTGTTATTTTATGACAGATGAAAAAAAATGGAAATATCAAAAAATTTCTAAAACAAAAAACAAACAAATTAAACATATCTAACATTTTATCGATCGTCCATTTGATTATTCAGACAAAATAAAAATTTGTTTGCAATATGCAGTTTTATGCAAAAGTGTACCCTCTATGTGGTACAGTACTCAGATAACACCAGCAAATCAATAACTATGCCAAAAAATGGTTGTGTCACAAGTAGGACATTTCAAAACATCATACTAATGTATCGGATCGATATGTCTCGTGGTGTAATTTTATAGCGTATTTAATATGTGAAACACAGACGCAGAAATAATTTTTGATTCGTGGTGAGCATTTGAATATTGCTTTTATTCTTATTATCTCACAACTTTGTATTTGGAGATGTCTGACTGAACTGGACGATCGATCGATTGATACCTACAATAGAAGGCTTGGAATTGACAAATTTATGAATATTTATGCTTTCGTTGAAACATTTTACAACCTTTAAATTGTCACGATCCATTAATCTGCCATTTTTTTATTCGGAAACTACCGTACAGAGTTCCCAAGAACCGAAGATTTTCACCCTGCATCAAAATAAACGAAGAAAATAACTATGGCATTCAAAGTTCGCCAAGTCCTAGTCGGGGCGCTATGAATAATTCAGGACATAAACATGCCGACTAAATGTTGTCTAGAAGCGGGATCTAGGATAACATATAATTTCAACAACTCCCTAAGCCTCTCAACACCAACCCCTAAGAACATTTTGTATGCAGGGGAGGATTAAGGTAATGTACTTAGATATAATGTGTATTGGCGTATAAATTAAATAAACATTACTTTGTACTTATAGATTTATTAAACAATATCCAACACCAAAATTTACAATTGTGTAAGATTATTTATCAGAAAGTGGTAAGAGAACAAAATGAATTTTCGGTCTTGTTAGACATTTAAAAATAATGCCCTTTGTTCAACTCCGTGAGGAGATAAGGATGATATTAAAACAATTACCCCTAAGGAACACGTATGTGAAATTTAATGTACAATTTTTGCTCAAAAAATAGATGTAACTGGTACAATCAGGCACTCCTCATCCGAGAGTACTTGGGAAAAGTAATACGTTGTTTAATTTAATTGGCTGTACTCCTCCGACTCCTACAAAGCTCTTGCTGTCTTTACGAGCTGGACTCTACCTGAACAACCCAAGAATCCACTTGTCCGGTGCCATATTGAATTCATTGTATTTGTGCGGTCTCCACTAACTTGTTCCATACGGTAACTACTCCATTAGGTCCAATTTTGTTTTGGATTCACCCCTGCCCTACAGAACTTGCTTAACGCCATTGGATCCATGGTAGTTCCGCAAGTAAGTTGGGATTCTCGTTGAAGTAAATCCTTTTGTTTTCCGCTGTGCACTCGTCCCCTACATGTCTTACTTAGGAACTTGTTACGCCACTAGCGGCAGCCTGGAGAGAGCCATTATCAGCACACTTATGCGGGAGGAGTTCTGGAAATAGACACTCATGTATTTTTTATAAAAATAATAGTGCTGCGTAAAAATAATTTTAACAAAATCATTAAATTTACATCTTCTCACAAGTGTGGAACTCAAGTCAACTTTTTTTTTTACAATATCATTAACGTTGCCAATGTTCTATTTTTAATAAATATGTCATTCTGTCTGATTTATAATATATATACAATTTTATTATTATTATATTGGAAGTTCAAATCATCCTCGAATAAAAACAATAATTATATATAATTTAGAACAGGAATAATATATGGTGAGGTCTATACAATAAAAAAAAAAAATTATAATTCTCTTTTAAAGCTTAAAACAAAATACATGACGATTAAATAATAATATTTTTTTTTCCGTAACTTAATAACATTATTTTTAATATTTCAGCTTTTATGCCCAAAATCAATATTTTTCTTACAGTAAGATAAAATAAGCCTATAAAAATATTTATAACAATATTATTACAAATAGAGTAATAATTTCCAAAACCGATACAGAAACGCCGCGTTACAAGACAGCATGAAGAAGGTATTTTTTGCGCGGTAAGGGATGGGTTAAAACAGTAACGGATATTTCGAAGCCCTGTATCGTAATGAAAATAAAATGGCGATTATTTTTTTTTAATTTTCAATTTTTTTATTATTAATTACTTAATTTATTCATTTAATATCAACGTTATTAATGTACCGTAAACTTTAGTATAATAGGTTAGATATTATAATAGTTACTAAAATAATAGTTGCAATGGCCATGACATTTTGGAAGTTTAAAAAATATATGCAATTTTCATGGTGTCATAGTTCAGAGTATTTGCTGTTAATTTGGGTTCAAATCTTGGTCTGCGCAGATAAATTTTATTTTGATTGATTTGTGTTTTCAGAATTTTATCATTAAAAATAATATACGGTATTCGCGGTACGTCCAATAGTGGAAGATACTCTCAGCATCGACCTGGAGTAAGACCACCATTGATAATTGAAACGTGCTTGAACTGGCTTTATGTTTGGTGATTAGATCTGAATAGACAGGTTTCTCACCTTCCTCTTCCTCATCCCCCTCCCCACTTACCTTCAGCCTTACAAAATAACAAACTCAAGGATGCCATAGTCTCACTGGCTCCAGATGGCAGCAGTTGGGAATGCGGCAGAATTCTATAAATAATAAAAAAGTAACACTGCTTTGGGTCTTTTTTTACGCCATATATCTTCTACTTATAAATTGCAATTATAGCTTGTACTTTCGATTGAAACAGGATTTCGTAATACGTTTATTTCCGTTTCATAATAGCAAATATTACACTTTTTCCGATTTATTTATATTATCAGTTTTTTGTTGCCAAATAACTCTACAATTTTATATCTAGATTGAAACTTATAAATGATACTTCGTATATGGTTTAAATTGTCCAGTTTTTATCATTTCCATTATTTTTCTCATGAATTCGTATAAGTCTTGCTTAAAAGCTCCCCGTTGGACCGATGCCATATTTTTTCGGAACCATCTGTAATTGTTGGGCGTTTGTTCACTGTTTGTTTCACGGGTGAGTCTCTACGTCTTTATGACCTACTAACGGCTGAATGAACCTGTTTGACCTGAGTGTTGTTTTGTGCCAAATACTACCTGCAAGGTTCACTAGGTCGTCTATTAGTAATTAAGAGTTAAATAAGTTTTAGTGAACTCTATCACTAGCATTAAGAGCGATTAACCAGCGGCTGAGAATAAAAGTTTGAAATTTTTTTTAAATAAAAAATTTATGTCGATTAATTTTATTCAAAATTTGCTTGAATATATGCCTACATTCAAGTAAGCCATAAAAATGCTCAAAACGCACAATGATAAATTATTAAATATCATGTACTTTTTGTAAGTATTTTTTGATCATAAGTATTTATGATTTTTCAATAATGGCCAAACAAAATAAGTGTGTAAAAATTTTTTGAAATATTTTAGTTTACCGTAAGTTTAGTTAAAAACCGTAGAATCTAGGAATTAGAATCCAGGACCTTAATCTTGCCGGGGCTCTGCTCTTCGATTGAGAGTCGGTGTTATTGTCTTCTAGTTTAATTAAAAAAAATATATAATACTACCCAATAAAAAAAAGTGTAGTAATCCTTTTTATTTTTATCTAATATTATGACTGTGTAATGGTAATTTAAAAGACATTTTAAAGCAGTAACTTCAATTAAGCTCAAATTTAAAATTAAAAATGGTGTACAAGTTTAACGATGTGAAACGGTTGGACCATTTATTGGAAAACCAACACCTCTGCCACAGGTCACCCCAAGTGGTTCGCCACGTTTGGTGACTTAGCAGGGGTGCCCGGATTCTTGGGGTTAGGTGTGTTCGAGCTGCACACATCCATCACTCCTGGACATATTGATCCCCAGATTCCTACCCACAACTCAACCTCAACCTCAACCTCAACCCTATTCCTTTTCAGGACTTCTTCTTCCTTACACAGCATCTCCAAAAAATTGTTTTGTTTGTTTTTGTTATGTTTATTTAGATGTACGCACATTTTTTTCATACATCTAGTAAGAAAATATGATAATACAATTTAATAAATACAGTTTTTTTTTCAAGAAAGACAAACATTCCCAAGTTACGAATAACCCAACAACATTTGAAAATCTCCTACTACCACCACACTAAGCGGAAGATATTGCTTGTGTTGTGACGGAGGACTTAGCCAGCCGAGGAATCGAACACGGAACGCCTGGGTGGGACCCAAACGCAATGCCCACTCAACCACTGACCGGTCTAAGAAATATTTTAAGAAATATAATTTAAAAAATACAATTTAAGAGATTAAATTAAGAAATACAGTTGACTACAATTTAAGAAATACAGTATAATATTTGTAATCAGATCAAAGACTGTTTTTAACATATATAGCACATGTCCTACGAAAAGTGCTAAGATGATAAAATGATTCCTGAAGGATTTTTTATCCTCAGGGCCTCCTGATCTAAGGTAAAAAAATATGTTACTATGTACCTTATTGGTAAGATTGACAAATACGTATTTTTAATGTGTCTAAAACACCAAGGATATCATTTATTAAGACAGGACAGGTTACATATATTTTATTTTTAAAATAGGTAGGTAAATTTTACGGTTAACCACCAATAATTGCCAGAATTTTATCATGTTGGCATTGGTAATTAATAATAATGTTCGGATAATTATATAGCGCCGTTTTCGTGGGAAAATCACCTCAAGGGCGCTGAAATAATCAATAACCTTTCACTATTGTGAGATGCATAAATTCCAAAACTCCTCAGCATACGATGGAAATGACGCAACGAGATTAAAAGCTTTGACTAAACTTAAACAGAAAAAAGCTTAATAAAATAAAATACTTTTTTGTTTAAAACCACGAGATTTATTAATTTATGAACCGACCGGTTTCGCTTTACTCAAGCATCTTCAGGGAACAAATTAATACAGTATTAATTTGTTCCCTGAACAGTATTAATTTGTTCCCTGAAGATGCTTGAGTAAAGCGAAACAGGTCGGTTCATAAATTAATAATACTCGTGGTTTTAAACAAAAAAAGTATTTTATTTTATTAAATATGTCAAACCACAAAGTGATTGATTTCTACAATAATAGAAAAAAAAATTTTTGATGCAAATTTAATAAAGATAAATTTTATCGTTCGAAAGCTTTATGCGGGTTTTCTTACGAAATTTTACCGCTTTATACTTTATATTTTAGAAAGTGAGTTGCATTATTTTATATTACCCATAATTCGTGCATTCACCTTTCCGAAAGCTCTCATAAACCACTTTCCTTGTAACAACTGTAAATGATTAAATTTATACAGTTTATGGCGATGTATCTAATTTCTAATTACATTACACTGTATAAAGTTGGGAGGGGAATTTCTTTAGTATACAGGAAACCACCTTAATTAACTATTAAGGGTCGGGCTTAAGGGTGGTTGCTCTCTTCACTTCACCCCAGCTGAGTTAAGGGAAGAGTAGGCCCTCAAAACTAAGAAATACTTAGGTAATTAATTAATTTCATTACAAATTGAGTGCAGGAAGGTGGTGTTTGGTGGAAGGTTTGGAATTGAAGGTAAATTTGGTAAAATGTTTGTATTATAAAATATTTTCCACTTGTCAGTTATCTGGTGGTCGAGACAAGGCTCTCAATCAATTTTATTTGATTGTTTCGTGTTTTCACAATTTAATTATTTAAAATAATATAAGATACATTTTTAAATAAAACTTACTTAATATTAATTAAATAAAACTTACTTAATTAATTTTAATATTTTGTACACCGACCGGTTTCGCTTCAACCAATCTTCATCAGGATATAATAATAAATAAATACTTAGATAGAGTAGTTGGTTATATAAAGGTTGAGAGACAGAGGGAAAAAGAATATCATAAAAGGACATTATTAGACAGAGGAAAATTATTGAAGAAGAAGACAACTCTGTCTTAGTATTTAGTTATTATCCTGTCAAAGTATAAAATAATAAATATTCGTGGTTAAATACAAAGTGTTTGTTTTATTTTAAAAATGTAATGACGAACCACAAAGTAATTGCTTCTTACGAAAAAAAAAGAAGATATATTTGCTACACGTTACAGAGTGGAAGAATCTCCCAGTATCACCCTTGTGAAAGACCACTATTTAGAATTAAAACGTTGCTTGGAATGGATTTAGCCGTGTTTGGTGACTAGATCTAGGCGAGGTACTTCCTCCACCTTCCTTTTCCCTCTCTCATTCCTCTTCCCTTACTGGCTCCATACGGGAGCAGATGGCGTTCTTGTGAGTTATTAACGTGAAAAAAAAAATCCACAAGGTTTTTTTAAGATTGAAATATTTTACCGCCTAATGATTTTTAAATAGTTTGTTTGTTGTTTATTATAATTACAAATAGTTGCAAGCTGTGAATAATCATATTTTTTTCGATTAAATCCTTTAAATTATTATTAATATTTCAGAATTTCTAGTAAAAAAAAATACTACAATATATTTATAATACCTAATTGCCCCAATGTGTTTAAAATTTTGGAATTGGCAGAATTAACGTGTGTCTAAGAATCTTAAAATTTTAAATGGTGATGTTTTGTTCAGAATATTTGTAAATTTGTATTAAATATTTGCATGGTGGAAATACGAAGATTTTAAATATCTGACTATAAATTTTTAAATAGAAGTTTTGATAAATAACATAAATGTAAGAGTATGTTGTTTTTTAGATTTGGTCAATTATTAATGTATTATTCTGCTATTGCATGGTAGAAATGTGAAGATTTTATTGCTGATTTTAAATTTTTGAACAGAAGTTTTGATAAAAAAATATATGTACGATTATATTAAGATTTTTTTTGTTATATAATTATTAATTTATTATTGCGCTATAAAAAGAGTTTTTGTGTGTTTTTTAAAAGTTCCTCCTAATCTGTCATTAGGTTTATTTATTTATAAACCAAGTGTAGGATACTATTTTGTGACAACTAACTAGACAACATTATTTTAAAACTCTCTGTGAGTTTTTCACATAATACGATTTTATATATCGTTTGTTTTCTTTAGTTTGTACTTGAATGTGACGTTTAAAGAAATAAAAATTTCTACGTTTGTGTCGGCACATACATAAAACTAACGTGCATTCCACTGTGTCGCGTTACCTATAAGAACTGTCGCTTTGTTCATCGAGAAAAGCGTGAAAATGGAGCTTTCCGAGCGCTTTACGTAGACGAAAAAAAAACTTTCCGTTTTAACAATGAGTGATTTGTCCTCAAGGGTGTATAGCAGAAATAAACGATGCCATGCTAGAATTCCATTCAAATGGATATTAAAGCAATTGGAGGCAACGCTGGAAAGGTTTAAAAAGATCAAAGTTTGAGCTATTTTTTGCCAATGTGGCCTGAGGGCGTGTTTTGGAAAATAGGCTAAAGTGTTTATTGTATTTTTTTTCTGTTGTAAGCGGCGTACGTGACCAATTTAAAGGAAGAAAAAACACTCGTGCTTGATGCTTGAACACTGAAGAGAAATACGTTGTAGGCATGTCGCTGTACTGAACTACGGTCAATTTTTTCTTATTTTTACTAAAATTTTTGAATAATTACAAATATTCATAATTTTTTTCATCAGCCTGTCCGAGGCATAGTGGTTGAGGTAGTAAAAAGACAGAAATGCAATCACATCACTGAAGAGGTTAAGCAATAAAAAAAATATTGGCGTAATTGTATGACCGTGATAAGCAATTTTCCTAACCTCTAATAAAACTTATTAAAAAGTTCAAATGTCGATAGCTTAGAGCAAAAATATTGTATCTTAATATTGGTCAAAATGAGTTAAGTACTGAAATATATTAAAGATAGCCTATAATTTTTTTGTTAATGCAATATTTAAATATGTTCAAATATTCCATCAATGTTTTTATAATGTCTTGGCAATATAATTTAACTCTGCTAAATCTAAACCAAATTCCATGCATAAATATAGTATTGTATTTACGTATAGATGTCATAATATGGAACTGGAGGTGATTTTTCACAAAAACGGCGCTATACAAGTCATCCAATTATTATTATTATTATTATTAACTAAAAACTTATTTTAAAATCACACCATCTAATTATCGAAGGTTTATATAACAACAATTTTAGCTTTGTCAATAATATTAAGATTTATGAAGGAAAGATAATGTAACTCTAATATAATGTAAGGCTATGGAAAATATTTCTTGAGCTGATAAATATTTTATTTGCCTTGTCTATGCTGTAAGAGGCAAATGTTTTATTTAAAAATGTGACATTCGTTTTCTGTAAGGTCCATAAGGCACACTAATTCAAGGGCTATCATTTTCAGTTTGATTGAGAATGTAGTATATATTAAGTTTCAATGTCATTCAACAGATGTCATTAGTATAGGTAGTTATATATAGTTTTCAGATGTCTCAACAGATGTCAGTAAAGTAGTAGGTACTATAGGAGAGTATCAACTTTCGCTATGGTGTCTAATACCGGAACGGTTACGGAAATAGCCCATGATATCCGATGGGCATAACAGGTTGGCATCTTCAGTCCCGAGTTTCCTTGCAATATAATTACACAAAGCATCCATTAGAAAGGAAGTTAGGTTCAGTTAAAAATTTATTGTAAACAACACGATAACGAAAAAAAAACAAGACTTGTAAACTCGACGAACTACAAGCTTAATTGAAGATTCTCGAACATACATCGAGTAATCCCAATCACTGGGCTTGAAGAACATTACATAGAATATCGTATTTTTGCTGAATAACTATAAAATATCGGATTATTAGTCATGATCAGTTATGATCTGTTTATGTTGTTTATGCTACCCTCAGATTGTGTGGTGTCGGTTAAGACGTGTGCCGTGCATAGCCGATCTGAGAGTGCCAACTCATTCATTTTGCAAGAGCTCTTCAGAGAAAATCCAGCTATCGAGTTATATCCAAAATCGAGTTATAAAGACGTACGTCCTCTTAAACTGTATTGTGCGTAAAATAAAGACACTACGATTTTCAAAAAACCAAAGTATTTTAACCAAATAATATAGAAATACAAAAGGGTCCAGAACCAACACCAAAACCCAGAATATCTCTTACAACAAGGATTACAGAGAAACAAATATTAAAGTAAATAAGACATCAATGTGTTAAAAAAAATCTAAAACTCCTTTGCCTTGGAAACCAAAAACCGTACAGATTTATACATAATAAACCTTTCATATTCCATTACCTTGTGATAAAAAACACCATTCACGCCTTAATTAATGAGCCAGTATTTGCACTCAACAAATTAATGGTTTAATAATTACTTAACAAATATGTAAAAGCAGCCCTAAACAAAGGCAAAGACGCGGTGATGAGGAAATTCAACCACATAATAGTAATGGAATAAACACAAAGTAAATATTATGTTTCACATACTATCACACATACTATTGTTCACGCACAAAATATTTCTAATTAACGATGAAAATTTTATGAAATTGAAGAATCCACTCAGGTTATTGAAAACATGATTTTTTTACTATTATTAATTTTGTAATATGTGTTTCTAAAATAATGTAAAAAACAAAGATCGTCTGCTAGTCGTTTTTATTTTCATCCCGAGATATTTTATTATCATTTTAGGAATTATTTGATCATTGAAAATTAAATTTTTGTAAAAATTTTTTTTTTTTTTAAAATCCGAGATGGAGTTGGAAAATAGGTCGGTAAATTTTGTTAAGAACATTTGTCTTTTTGATTTTGTTATGTGAAGTATTTAAAATTGTTCAGAAAGGACACAATTTTTTTCCGGAATTTTTTTTTTACAAAATTTCTTACAAAAAAAAATCTTTTTTATTATTCTCCCTTTTCCATGTCATTATTTTCCTTACTCCTATCAGCCTCACAATATTATCTTATTGAGGATGCCCTCTTTCTACTGGCCCCGAAGAGCCGGGGAAGATATTCACGTCCAAAAAGTAAAAATTTTCATAAAGAATTTTTATTTCATAAATTTATGTTTCTCAAATAATTGAATTTTTTTATCCGTTTCAATTTCATTCAATTCCAAATTCCATAATAAGTTAGTAACCATTTCAATACAATAAAACTAAAAAACCCAACAAGGTTAAACTGATTTGGAAAGAAGGGAGGAAATACGAAAATCTGCTTAGAAAACATTACGAAATATGGAATTGGAAGCAAGTTCAATTTATATTTGATCGAGTTGCGATAAATTTGTTTCAACTTTTTACAATCAATTTTGTAAGTCAAAATATGGGATATAATAATAATGAGAAATAAGGTTTCCTTGCTAAAAAACATTTTTACGAGAATGCTCAAAATTGACGTAAAATAACTTAAGGGAGAAAGCCTTAATGATTGCAAGCCTCCGATAAGAACTCGAACTTTTACCACCATCACTTTTTTTAATTTTAATAATATATAAAAGAAAAAAAATTTTTTTTCAAAGAAATTAAACAAATAAATAAATAAAAAAATTTATCCTGGAGATTAAAATTTCGATTAACCTATTTTACTTCAAATAATGTCAGAAAGCACTGGATAAAGTAAGTCAAGTAGGTCCCGAGGAACGGCTACCCGACCGGTTTCATACCAAACGTAGTTTCAGATTTGAGGCCAAAATACCTAACCAAACTGGAAAATTATTTTTGAAATATAAAGATTAGTCAAATATCTATCGGAGCTACTGTTTTTTGCTTTTAAATGATGACGTATAAGTAATTAAAGAAATCAGTTTTAGTTCATTTTGGAAGCAATTTTGGAACTTTTTTGTGTGTTATTTATAATTATTAAAAAAAATCTGCCTAAACCTTGCTTTTAATAAAATGAAAAAAAAAAAGTTTTATTTATAGTGGTAACTTTAATACATAAAATACACGTTTTTATTCCTATGTAGATAGGTAATTTTTAATTTTAATTTACACCCATCAAAATTGATTGAATTCAATTTTTTTATTGTTATATTTCATCATATTTATAAAGTAATGTAGTAAAATAATTTTTTTAAATATTTAAATTTACTCGCAAATAATTGTCCAATTTACCTCTAAAATCATAAAATATTAAAATCTTTAATAGCGTATATTTTATAATTTAAAGCAAAAGTAGCAAGTTAGACGTTTGACGTACCATTTAATTGCAAAAATAATTTTTCAGTTCGGTTGGGTATTTTGGCCTAAAATCCAAAATCCGTTTTGTATGAAACCAGCCGCGCACCCAGTAGCCCTAACATCCTGTATGCTTTGCTATTTGTATTTCTCGTGCATGGCGTAAAGTCCGTTTGGTAAAGTGCAGACTAAACACAGGCACCCCAGTTCCAAGTTATACTTTTGAGGGTTGGAAATCTTGTAATTTTCGGACTTACTTTAGTGGAATCTTTTTCTACAGTAAACTTATAATTATTGTTATGTGCTTACAAACCATTATTACCTGAATATCACATTTGTTTACATAGGTGTTAGATTTATGAATAGAGACGTAGAATAACAAATTTTAAATAGAAATTTATGTAGGCTTTATGGCTTTACCTACAAGATCGGAATAGCCGGTGGTACTTCTATGCCTCCTTATGATTACTACTTCCTACTGCATTCTGCCCTTACAAGATTCCCTCGATTGGGAATGCCATAGTCCCACTAAACCCAGGTAGCTTGAACTATAATACATTCTGGAAGATCAATTTGGGAGGCGGGTATGGGGTACTAAACACCTTCGTTATAGATTACCCCAAGTGGTGCGTTACGTTTGGCAACTTAGTAGGGGTGCCCGTGATCACGGGGTTGAGGTTTGTGAGAGTTTGGCGGCGGATGTGATTGCCCACCAACTGTGTGGCAGGCCAGATCGGGAGAGATCGATTGAGGAAGACCTTTTGACGTCTCCAGCAAGCCTCTCTCGGAACATCGCCTTGCACCGCCAGTGGGTGATGGATACGGAGTCGGGCAATCTTGAACACACTGTCCCCAGATTCTTACCCAAAATGAAAAAGCAAAAAATGGAACTTTTATTTAAAACCATAAATTTATTTGTTTCCACAAAATCTCCTCTAGCGACTGCAGAGTTACGTGTGTCAAGCTGTTTTCTACACTATTTTAGATTGTATTTATAAAATAGTAAAAGTATAAAAGAATAATAATAAATCAGAAAAAGATACGGATACATCTGGGATGTATCCGTATCTTTTTCTGATTTTTCTGTTTCAGATTTTCGATTGACTTTCGCTAATATTATCTTCATTAATTAAAATATTATAATTTGAGGTTTAACTCTTTAAGTTAAAAAGTTAAAAATAAAAATAAAAATAGTATAAAAGAAACCTGAGTGATGTTAGTCCGGTGGGCATCAGATATCCCGGCCATCAATTTCAATAAAACGTAATTATTTGTTCCGGAGAAAAACTGTCTGAAGGAAAAAGCGAACGGGGAAAAAGAAATGAAGAATGGATAAGATATATTGTAGCATCGGACAGAAGTATTCTTTACCCTGCCAGGAATCATGGTTAGGTAGGTATTAGTATAAAAGGAAGAATACTAGTATAATCGATACGAAACAACTTTGTAAGTTAAATGATCACCTAAAAATTGCCCTACATTACACGGTCTGTCGTATTAATCATTTATGCATAAATCACATAAGCCACAAGAAGTGATTCTTCTAACTACGTCGATCAAGTGTATTATAGACACGAACGATGATATATGATTCTCTTCTGACATCTTACATAACGGCCATCTGTTGGGAAATAGCATAACTTCACATTACTAACGACACTAACGACATCTACTGTAGGATGCTGAAACTACATCCTTAACCTATACACTGCCTATATACTCATATTCCTCTCATTTCGTCCTTTAAGGGTAATTTTATTAAATGTTTTCATACGTCCTACGAAATATATTTTTTTATTCTCTACGGTATTATTCTACGTTTTATCGTAGTCTGCGATTCTTAGTTGTTCGAGGCTTCTCAATGGGTGCTCTATATACTAAAAAAAAAACTTATATACCGACTAATATCTACTAGACTTGAATAAGATGTACAAAAACCTGGGTGAATCCAGGAAGTTATTATAGGAACGGAAATAACAGGAGATATGATCAGACATCAGGCATTTAAGGTAGTGATACGTGACAAGTCACAAATCGTAAGTCACAAATCATAAGTATTTGACATGACGTACTCTCTAGCGTTATTATAACAAACTAGATAACCTTGCTTAAAAAACACGCATTAGAAACGAATTGAGGACATACGCCAGGACACTATCTATATATGTATGGTTTAATTATGTAGAATGATTTTTTCATCATGAGTAAATGCAGAGAAAGTTCAATAAGGACATAGCTAATCATACAACCCAGAAATCAATGTAATCCTATAAAATTCTCAATTTTAATTACATTAGCTTCACATCTTTGGAGACCGTGTGTGGTGGATCTTTTTAGGGAAAGGAAGGAGAGGAAGTTCTGGGAAGGTAAATGATTTGAGTGTTGGGTAGAAATTAGGGGGTCAATGTACTCAGGAGTGGCAGGGGGTCAATGTACCCAGGAGTGGCAGACGAATCAATACACCCCCCTAACTGTGGTGCAAAGCGATCGATGTGTCGAGAGAATCTTGAATAAGGATTTCTAGGTTAGGTATCCATTACCCTGTCTCTCCCGATCTGGCTCGCAATCGGTAAACGCATTCGCAGCCAAGACATAGACTAACATCATCCCATGAACCCGGGTACCTCTACTGGATTATTAAATGTAGCGAACCATTGTTAGTAATACCCACTTGTGCTCCCTTTAAATTAGGTTTATTACATAAATCAAGAAAATAACTACTCTACAGAAATATTATATTAATTTGATTAATTGTTACTTTTTCTACATTCATTTTTAGATAGTCAGAAAAATGATAAAAAATCATAGATTCTAAACACTCCGCTCCGGTTCGGTTCTGATGTCATACGATTCCACCCGGAACACAATTGCGGGCTAGATTTTCAACTACATGATGTAATTTTTTGAATAATAATGTCACTTAAAATTGATCCTGTTTACGTGAGTACATTGAATTTCGCAGTGAAAATGTCCAAGAAAAAATTGTGGCATTTAAATTAGAAGGTGAATAATGTTTTAAAATATTATATTAATGAAATAATTGAATAAGTGCATTTTTAAAATTGAAAATCCTCATTAGAAGATTAACGATAATAATTACTGTAAAATATTAGGACTTTGAGAAAACAGAAGTGGATGATTTTGTGGCTTCATCAATTGATTATCAGAAATGGCGCCCTCCGATTGTAGTTCTCTGTTTGTTTCTCGTTTTTATCATCGCATCCGGCTCGAAGGACCAAATGTAAAATATTACGACTTTGAGAAAACAGAAGTGGATTATACTCTTTTTTATAAATGAAGCACTTTTCGAACAGTTGACTTCATCGATTTATTGCTATGTTCTTTAAATTACATTTTAACGATACTTTTGGTGATAAGTGATAACACTCACCAACACACAAAGGTATACAAAATGGTTATTGTCTATTCAAGAAATTAAGGAGGAAGAGATTGTTTTGGTTTGGAACAGAGTTTAAATAAAATTATATAACACTCACCAACACACAAAGGTATACAAAATGGTTGTTGTCTACTCAAGAAATTAAGGAGGAAGTGTTTTGGTTTGGAACAAAGTGTTTTGGTTTGGAACAGAGTTTAAATAAAATTATACCATTGTTTATTGGATGGGATGAACACACTATAAAAACATAAAATATCTATGTATTCAATCGATTAGCTTTTATTTAAGAATTCATAAAAGGTTTTGGACTTAAATAGAGAGTTAGCTAAAAATCGAACAAAACTGTTGATACGCGACTCTGGGTTAGTGAAACTGGTAATTCTACGTGAATACGCTATGTGCATGATTGATGATTGTTGGTGGAATTGGTTAAAGCTAGCTTAAGGGAGTGTTTAACTAACAATCACGCCATTTCCCTCAGGGGTAGATGAAGATAGCCAAACAGCTCAGTCTTGGCACACACTCCTCGTTTCATTATCTCTCACATGTTCTCTTCAGCCATTCCGACTCTTGACATGACCAGACTTATAAATATATTCATTATATGTAATGTATTCTCTTGGCACATTTATTATCTGAGCCTTAAAAGGAATAATTAATAATCATTCAAGGCAATGTAAGCGAATCACAAACGAAAATTTGAAACAGAAAAGTCGTAAAATATTTGGTCGCATCTAGGAATCAAGAGGATATTACCAGAGAATATCGGAAATTAGTCCCATTTAAATCAAATTCTAGACGTTTTTACTCTTTTTTAACATAAATCGATTTTGAAAGATTGTTATTTTATCTGGTAAAAGCACTTTGAAAATTTTGAAAAACTAAGTTTTTTTAAATAAACGAAGGATATACCGTTAGTCGTTGGCAGACTTGTTCAATTTTCAAACCAAATATTGTATTGTACAACACAAATTTCAAATCACATAATAATCTAGTAAAGACACTTTTCAGAATTTTAATTTTAGTGAAATTAAAATCATTCAAAATAAATCCAAGAACGACGAAAAATAAATCCAAAAACGTTTTGCGACGAAAATACCTCAATTTTTCTCTTTATGCAAGCCTAAAATATTTCAGGTTTTTTTACAAACTTATTTTGTTTAGACATTATTGAAAAATCCTAAATACTTGCCATCAAAAAATACTTACATGAAGTACACGATACTGTTCGATACGATTTATCATCGTGCGTTTAGACCATTTTTATTGCTTACTTGAATGTAGGTAGGTATATATTAAAGCAAGTTTTCAATGAAATAAATTGATATTGAATTTTTAATTTAAAAAATTTGATACGGGGAATAATCGATCTTTCTCATCGGAACATCCCTGTACAGTTGCATGCATTTTTAAACTTTTATTCTCAGCCGCTGGTCAATGGCTCTTAAACCCAGGACCTTAGCCTTATTGGGGCTAATTCTACCTAATCTCCTTCACTCGTATTTAATCATACGTTAAATAAAACTTAGCAGTACTTAGCACCTTTTTCTCAATTTTTCTTAGCACATGTTTTTATTGGCTGCTATCTTTCGTTGCTAATATCGTATTTTCAATCATTAAATATTACAATTAGATGTTTCTCTCATAAATTTATTAAAAAAAAAAAAAAAACTTTTATAAACAAAGATATTTTTGTCCTGGTTACGATCCTTGGCTACAACTCTCGATGTCACGAAAGTAATTTTTTACTCCTGTGTGAAACTGATGTAAAAAACAAAAAAACGGTTAGGTTAAAAAAACGGTGTATTGAAATGTTGCTTTGTTGAATTGTTATGGAACCGAATAACATTAATCTCAAAATATTATCATTTATAAGAGCGCACATCCTAATATATTTGATTTTTAATACATTTATTGGTTGATGCAAGTGTGAGTGGTATAACAAGTAGGGGACGTCCGAGGAAGACATGGCACGATCAAGTGAATCAGATACTTGAGTCGGGCAAAATCAAGAGTCAGAAAAATAGAAGAGTTTGTATGAGACGATGTACGAATGTGAATGAGGCAAAGAGTGTGTGCCGAGACCGAGTTGTTTGGGGGTCCGTCCTCTCTGCCTACCCCTGCGGGGAAACGGCGTGATGGTTAGTTAGTTAGTTTTAGTTACATTTATTTTATATTTTTCAAAATAATACAATTTGGTTGGCGGATATTGGAACTATTTATTAAATTAAACTATTTATTAAACACCTCTGCCACCGGTCACCATAAGTGTTCGCTACGTTTAATGACATAATGGTTACGTCTTCCCACCAACTGCGTGGCAGGCCAGATCGGGAGAGACTGGTTGAGGGAGACTCTTTGGCCTCTACAGCAGAACTATCTAAGAAATTCGCCAGGTACGTTGTATTCCAGAGTTCGCCGACTGTATTTATTGTTATATTTTAGTACTTGGTGCGCTTACATTTTATTTCTTAAATTTGTTATTTTTCACAATTGCTTAATTTAATGAAATGTTTAGTTTATCCGGTCCGGTTAGTAGTCCGGTCAGTGGTTGAGTGGGCATCGCGTTTGGGTGCCACCCAGGCGTTTCGTGTTCGATTCCTCGGCTGGCTAAGTCCTCCATCACAACACAAGCAACATCTTCCGCTTAATGTGGTGGTAGTAGGAGTTTTTCAAATATTGTTGGTTTATTCGTAACCCGGGAATGTTTGTCTTTCTTTTTAAATAGAAAATTAAATAGAATATTTGGGGCACGTTCCATGGTGGAAGATCCTCTCATCTCCGGTGTAAGACCAGCCGTGTTTGGTTACTAGACGTGAATATCCAGGTACCTCCCCATCTTCCTATGCCCCATATCAATACCTTCAGCATCACAACATACCCCAAAGGAGGGGATACTATAGTCTCATTGACTCCAGAAATTTGAGCAGTTTTGACTCTAGTGCGAAACTCACAAAAAATACTGGCCATGGAATTTAAGTGAGGAACAATTGAGACGTGCCTACAACGAAATTGGGATACAGCCATCAAAGCCAAAATTCAGTTGATATAACCAAAACAAACAAACCACTGAAGTTATGAGTATAATAACAATTCATATATAACTAATACATACACATTATTGATGTTACTAATATTCAACTACGTTGACAACACAGATACAAAACTCACAAACACAACAGACCCATACTGTTTGCTATGCGTCTGAAATAATGAGGGAAAACACGTCGTTAGCGCTTCCCTCGACAGATGTCGCTAGTGTCGGGACGCGCACTGAATAATAATTATTTATTTTAGCCGAGACGCGCGCGCCGTGCCTTCCGAAATGGCCGCTGGCGGGGCCATCTTGCCAAAATGTAGAACGTAGCAGATAAGAGACGTGATTACTTCTTTTTAAGCCAAGGTTTCAGGGGTTCGGAACATTGCTACCTATCTAACTTCTTACTAGAATTTAAAAAAAATATATCGCACATTCCGTAGAAAAATGTTGTAAGTTGTAAAGTTTGTCTAATCCACAGGCAGAATTTGTGTTGAGTTTCTTCAAAAAATATTATAAGGTCCTTTGAACAGTACGGTTTTATATATAGGTGTTTACAATAACTATGCTTCTAAGTCTTGCGACCGGCTTCTACTGTGTAGGAAATGTATCTGCTCGGCAGAGCTCTCTTTAATCTGGATGCTCCTCCTATCACTCCCCGACATCTGTCGGTAACTGGAGTTAGCTTTAAGCCTACTGCCATCTATTATAACCCATCGAAACTATACGCCTTTCAAGAAGACTACATTAAGTCAAAAACGTTAATTTTACAAGAAAGCGAAAACAAATGAATGGTATTAGAACAAGCGGTCCCGTCAAAAAGTAATACTATCTAAATCTTGCGGAGATAGAGTGAAAACGGTTTTCGTGCGGCATAGACAATCACAATCACTACTTTTCAGAGATAAACCCTTTAATAGAAAATTTTGAATTACGACACTTTTCTACGGGATGTGCGGCTTTTATAAATAATAATGTTTGAGATTAATGTTATTCGGTTCCATAACAATTCAACACAGCAACATTTCAATACACCTTTGAAAAGTCGTTAAAAGTGATGAAAAGAAAAGAGTCTGTAAACTAACCGTTTTTGTTTTTTACTTTACCTTCACACGGAGGAAAAAATCTCTCAGGGCCTATGTCATCTTTGGGGATGCTGTTTGGATGGTTTTTTTTATGGAAAGGAAGGAGAGGACAAGTTCTGGGAAGGAATAAGGTAAGAGGGGTGGATAGGAATCTGGGGTTCATTGTGTCCAGGAATGAGATACGTATGATTCCATACCTTTCAATGCGGTGTAAAGTGATGGGTCAAGAGAGTCCGGGTGGAGAGGTCAAACGGTCTCCCTCAATCACTCTTTCCCGATCCTGCCTGCCACGCATGAAGTCCAACACATAATAATAGAATAACACATCAGTTTCCAAGACTTAGATAAATCTCATCCCATGATCCCAGGCACCCCTGCTAAGGTACCAAACGTAGCGAACCATTTGTGGTGACCTATGGAAGTATTTTGTAGGCAAGATACCTGCTCCAAGCAGGTATCCCTGAGAAAAATAATTCCCCTCGAGGCCTAAGGAAGGAGAAGAAGTTCTGGGAAGGAAAAAGGTATAAAGGGTGGGTAGGAATCTGAAAATCAGTCTCCACAGGAGTGACTAACTTATGCGATGTTCCGAGAGAATCCTAGTAGAGAGGTTATAAGGTCTCCCTCATTTATTATTATTATTATTTTAATATTAACTCCACCCTGAAGGCCCTGAGGAAAATGATTTCCTTCAGAGCCTGTATCATCTTTGAATATGCTGGGTGAAGGGTCTTTTTGAGGAGAGGAGGGAGTGAACACAGATCTTGAAGAGATCCATGTGAGGTGAGTTGTAGACGCGACCCGTTCTCATGTGACAAATGTCAACCGTATGAAAAGGACAGCATTCTTAGATCGCGCTCTAAAAATGGCAATTCGTTTGTTAAGACAGGAGAATCTAGATTAATTAGTCCCTCCCGATCCGGCCTGCCATGCCCTAGTTGACAGATGCATCCACCGCCTGTATACCAAATTCACCTTACCTCCACGAACCCGGGCACCACTGCTAAGTAACCAAACGTAAGAAAGCACCTGAGTTGAGCTTTGCCAGAGGTGTTGGGTATCCAATAAATGGTTCCCATACCTGACACCGTTATTTGCTTTTCATTTTCTGTTTGTTTCGAAAAAAAAGCAATAACGCCATATTTATGTTTGAACGTTCTTTTCAAATCTTATATACTGAATATTATACTCGTCAGTGTCTCTGTCATTTTAAATGAAAAAAATCGATTTCTATTTTACAGTAAACTTTAACGATTAAAAAATGGAAATTAAAATACAAGCTAAATTGATGTATTTCATTATGGTGTTATGGTAAGTACTTGACTCACTTTAACCAGTGATTCCTGACATTATTTGGAGTAAAAAAGGAAAAATTAAATTTTCAACTAAATTTCATAGTTACTGGATAAGTGGTGTCATGGTAGGGCGGTTACTTGGTCAAGTGACGAAAAAAAGTCACAGGAGACCATAATTTCAGTCGGGGTCGGTATGTCCAGGAGTGACGGTATGAATTCTTTCTTTCCGCTGCGATGCAAGATGGGTCGAGAGAGAACGGATGAAGAGGTCAAAGGGTCTCCTTAAACCAGCCTCTCCCGACCCAGTGACCCACCAGCAGCTTGGCAGGCGAACCCGCCGCCCAAATTTGAGTAATTAATAAAAATGATGTATCTTTTGGTTTAAGCCAGACCTAATCATTATGTTTGATTATATTATATTGTATTTGTTTATGTGGTGTGGGTATTTCGGTGATGTAGGTTTTGTTCAAAAAATGTAATAATTCCAACCAAAAGTTTCAAAACGGTATTTTTTTAATAGAACTACAGCCCTATTTTTTTTCCTGCATCAATCGAAACTGATACCTTCTAATACATACTGAAATACGTTTACCGCTATGTTAAGGAGATCATCTCTTTGCACCTACATGTAATCGCGTGAAATGAGATACACTAGAGTTCATTCATTATTCGCAGGGCAAAGGATATTGTCCCTTCCCAATCAGGATCTTACCCACTAAAGAAAATGTAAACTTTTGAAATTATAGTTGTATTAAGTGAAATTAAGTTTCATTCAAGATGGACCATTGCCAGATATTAGGGATTACCTGACAAAACCGGAAATTTTTAAATCAAATTCTAGACGTATTGACTCTTTTTTTGAAAAAAAAAAAAGATTTTGAAAGATTGTTATTTCATCTAGTAAACGCATTTTTATAATTTAAAAAAACTAAGTTCATTTTTAATATACTAAGGTTTGGTCTTTGGATGATTTCACAACGAACAACACAAATTTAAAAACAGATAATCATACAGCAACATAAATCAATACATAATCTAGTAGAGACACTTTTCAGAATTTAAAGTTTAATTCAATGAAAATCATTAAAAAATAAATCCGAGAACGTGTTTTGTGACGAAATGCCTCAAATTTTCTATTTATTTAGGGTCTTACAAACTAAAATATTTCAAATTTTTTTAACACACTTATTTAATTTAGACATTATTGAAAAATCATAAACACAATAATTTGAGTATTTTTATTGCTTACTTGAATGCAGTGGCGGCTCGTGACTTTTGGTTAGCTAGAGTGCTAATATTAACAAAAATGGCATTATTGATGTCGTTGTAGCCGAAAAATATATATATTTTTTTTTGTATGAAGATTTTCAGGAAATCTGTGCGGCGCACGGTAAAACTGAAATTTCCTGAAAATCTTCATACAAAAAATAAATTTTCGAAAAAAAAATAATATATATTTTTCGGCTACAACGACATCAATAATGCCATTTTTGTTAATATTAGCACTCTAGCTCACTAAAAGTCACGAGCCGCCACTGCTTGAATGTAGGTATATATTAAAGCAAGTTTTTAATGAAATAAATCGGATTAAATTTTAGTTTAAAAAAAATTAAATCCTATTTATTTTATATGTAAAAGCCCCTGTGGGCGTAAAACAACAATACATAAATTTGTTACTTCATTACACCCATAAAAAAAAAATAATGATAGGGGAAATAATCGATCTTTCTCATCGGAAACTCCCTGTACAGTTGCAAGCATTTTGGAACTTTAATTCTCAGCTGCTGGTCAATGAGTCTTGAGCCGTTAATAATTGACGCTTTGTAATAAAAATACAGATAAGAACATTTTTGGAATGATGCAGAAACTACGAAGAAAAGAGGAGAAAAACTTTAATATAATATTTACGGAGTTTCGGCATATTTCCATATGAATTGTTTACGACGCTTTGGTAAAGCGATTTAAGTCAGTTTTCACTATTCGTGTTTTATTTCAAACAAATTGAATGTATTGAATTTTTAATTAAAATGTGTCAGCATATTTTTTGTTTGCGAGGTCATGCCCATCTACATGGCTGAGGGGTAAGGCTTTCGACAAGTAAGCTGGAGGTCGCGGGTTCAAATCCCGGCCAGTAAATTTTATTTGATCGATTTGTGTTTTAGCATATAAGGTATTACACGGTATATTTGCGTTCCACAGCCGAAAAAACTCTCAATATTACCCTGGTGTGAAACCACCATTCAGAATTAAAAGTTTCTTGAAATGATTTCGTGTGTTTGGTGACTAGATCTGAATGGCCAGGTACTTCCCCACTTTCCTTTAGCCTCACAATAACCGCAATTGGGGTGCCATAGTATCACTGGCTCCAGGCGGTTGGTAGCAATTGAAATTCTGGAATAAACTATTTAATAATAGTTTATTCAAATTTATTAAATAATTTGTTGTAAAAAAACAATCAGATTTTCTATTACACGAGGTTTCCGGGGGTAAAATGCAGTACCTTTCTTAAAAAATATATTGTTTAAGAAAAAAACCAATGGATATATCAATATCAATATCAAATGAAATAATTTAATTTTCTCACCTTTACCACCGTAAAATCATATTCCGAAAGTACTGTACTTAAGCCCGCATACCCAACATATTTATAAATTGATATTTACTATCACTCCTAAATGTGAATAACATACCGGATGAGTATGGAATACCCAAAAGTTTTATGGAGAATTCTATTAAAAATGCAAGACTCCATGTGCTTAATACTGGAAATATCGAAATCGTTCGTGATTATGTAAGTATGGAAAAAATAATTCAAATTTACGTAAGCATTTTTACAGAACTAAGTTGAGTTCGAAATAATATGTATATTTCTTTAAAAAGTCTTCAACTTTCATAAAAGGATGTATATTTTAAAGAAAAAAATTACATACTTTGGAATGTTTTATAGGCAAAGGAAGATCCGATAATTTTTATCGGATTAAATAATTTCCTTATAAATAATTAAGCCTTCGGGACGACTTTATCTTCCTTTTTCAGAGAAATTTTTAAGCTCATTTTCAACCGAATTTTCTTGAAGTAATTTTTTCTAAATTATCGAATTCTACGATGATTAAAAGATCTCTTAAAATGAGATGATTAATATTATTTGAAGTGCAAAGAAATGAAAACGGTTATTTATAATTATTTTTAAATATTTTACAAAAATACATATATGCTATTTAACTTAAGATGAAGTCGTGTCTTAAGATTAAGCCATACGAACTAATGAAAAAATCATACAAAAATATGTGTTTTAATATTATAGATGCTTAAATTAAACACTGAGAGTAGAACACATCTTGGCCTTGGAAATAATCGTTTTTTTTTAATAAATCTTTTTGTAAGACAGGAAAAAAATTAATATATCAATAAAATAATACAAAAATCTGTTACTATTGAACCACTTTCAGGATAATTTTTTAATAATTTTTAAATTGTTCCAGAATTAAAAAAAAATAAAACAAAACACTCCAAATTTGCGCTGTTTTTGTCGACATGAATCAAAACTGGTGGCGTTCAACGAATTACGAATTGAGAATTAAACCTTAGCTTTACGGCATAAAAACTATTATGAAAATATAATATATATTTTGTGTCAGTTAACATCCCGTTACAGTGGCCGACGGACGTCCCTAGACTCTATGTCGTTTGTTTCCGTGAAAACAGGTTGATTTTAAATTTCGTTGTTATTATAATAAACAATGCGTAAGAAAAGAGTTTTTTATTCATTGTTTTTATTTCTTGCTAAAGCAATCCCGATGAGTTACAAAACTCATTTAGGACAGAAGGAACTTACAATTCATAGGTAGGAGGTAGTTGTTACAATTTTACAAAGGAATTTTGATATCATAATATAAGTATTACATTCAGTACAGCATAAAAAACAAAATAAAGACAGGTTAAGTAGAACAAACAACAAGAGAAAACAAGTAAAGAGAGAAAAACAAGGATACGAGTATATAAAGCAGAACAAAAAATGACAAGACAATTACATATTCTCATTTTTAAATGTAGTAAAAAAATATTCTTTTAAAGCATAGCTTTGCAATTTTTTATTATGCTGGATGTTTTTGTACATATCAGGAAGCGAATTATATAGTGTATAGGCAATATAGTTCAGAGATTTTATCCCATATTTTGTAGTGTGTGTTTGAGGAACGCGGATTTTTTTGTTATTCCGAGTATTGTGGTTGTGGGTGTCTTGATTGTAAAGTTACTTGATGTTAGTGTGAGTTGATTGTTGGGTAATTTGTAGGATGTTAACGTTATTTACAGGTCTTTACGAAATCAACCTGTAAAAAACAACCCTCAAATACCGTTTTCAATTATTCCAAAAAATTTTGTCAAGAATTTTTAAATCCTCCCCTAAAAGTGTCGGGAAATCCGATTGAGAAATTTTTAATTACCTTAATGAACTTCAAAAGGTATATAAATAATGATAATTAATTTAATCTTATAAGGCAACATTAGCGACTCTCAAAGGTAAATTTGAATAGGAGTTGAACCCAGGATCTTAGGGTCACCAGGGCTCTGCTGTACCCACTGAGCTAATTCGATCCTTTCCCTTTAACTATATCATTCGATTAAGATCTACGAATTATCTTCATTTTCTTAACGCATATTTTTATTGGCTGCTATCTTTTTCATAATATAATCTTGCAATATCAATATGTAATTTTAAAAATTACAATTTCAGGTTTTACTCATTAACTTATTCCAAAAATAAAAAGAAAATAATAATTGAGATACTCACGGCCAAAAGTATTATCGTGATTTATTTTTTGGGTTATTTTGACGTGTTGGGTTACCTCCCCCTTTAACAAACGTTTCAGACAGCGTTACGGTGTCCTTCATATGTTTGATGTGTAATCACACGTCTGCCCTGATAATGGAGACATAGAACCCCAAAAATATATATAATTAATAATGATAAATCTGTTTGAATTGGCGTTCATTATTTAAGCGAGATATTAATCTGTATTGAAACCCTGCGTATGGCAACATTGATTTTATGCAACCTAATTAATTAACTTAATAAAATATAGTGAAATCCAAATAATATTAATAGGATGTCAATTAATAAGAACACTCAATTTTTTTTCAGGAATAGACATATATTATGGAATGCCACACAAATAAATAATGACAATTCGCAAAACGCCCCATAAAAAGTTTCTCTTTTTTAAAAGTAGCTTTTGATATCACACGACTTGAGTATTTGGGATCATGCCTTGCCGCGCGCTTGGCTCGTTTATTCTATTTGAGATTGACAGATTTTCAATTTGGAAGGCGGGAATGGGTACCGCCGCCCCGGGAACCATTTATTGGATAACCAACACCTCTGCCATAGGTCACCTCAAGTATTCGCTACGTTTGGTGACTTAGCAGGGGTGCCCGGGTTCATGGGGTTCATTGTCTGGGTCTTGGCGGCGGATGATCTAGACACATTGAACCCCAGATTCCTACCCAACCCTCATACCTTTTTCCTTACCAGAACTTCCTCTCCTTCCTTTCCTTTAAAATACCATCCACACAGCATCCCCAAAGGTTACATAGGCCCTGAGGGAAATTATTTTCCTCAGGGCCTCCTGTGTGGACCTAATGTAAAAAAAAAAAATAACGATTTTTTACATTAACCTCACATATGACGCTTCTTTTTGTGGGATGCTGTGTGTAGTCTTTTCAAGGAAAGGAAGTTCTGGGAAAAAAGTAAGAGGGATAGGTATATAAAGTTGGAGCTAGTGTGTACAGAAATGGTGAACGTACGAATCCACCCTTCCCACTGCGGTGCAAGACGATGGCTCGAGAGAGTCCGTCTGAATAGGTCAAATACCACGTAGTTGGTGGGCAGAAGCGTCCGACCCAAAGTCCTGACCCCATGAATCCGGACACACTTGCAAAGTTATAAAATGAAGCGATTCACTTAGGGTGACCTATGGCAGAGATGGGGTTGGATATCCGATAAATTATTGATGGGGTAGAGGTACCCATACCTGCCTCCCAAATTGTGGGATTTAGAAAATTGAAATACACCGTCAATGTAAACAAAAAAACAAAATGACATATTATCACTGTTAACCTTTTTTTATATTTTCAGACTTATCTTTTTTCTCTCTTGGCCCTTCACTATTTGGTTGTAAGTCCCACTAGCGCGGTACAAGATTTATGAAGACATTTTATTTATTGTTTTGGCTACGTGATGTGATAAACTTATACAAAATGTCACTTTGAAAAGGGAAGACAGCATTCTTTCCGCTAACGTTGCTTTTCCTATACAACCAGGCAAGCTGCTAACTACCAAGGGACTGACTGTGATGAAAATTTCACCGGTTGTAGAAGGAAATGGAATTTCTTAAGCAGGTATAGTAAACACATAAAAAAAATGTACATGTCTCTTTGTGGAATGAATGTAGTGTGGACGCAATACCCAGCAGCGCAATGGAATAAACTGAGGGTGTGCTACAATAATGCATACAGGCAACTTATGCAACTACTGAGGTTCTGCAGTGCCTCTACCATGTTCACTGAAGGGACTTACTTCGCTATCGACTAGCCAGCTTCTGGAGTAGGACATAAAAATCAACCAACATCATTGTCGTGGCTGCATCTGAGTGGCTCAGCTCCCACTAAATGAGCGATGAATGAAGATGATGAGGCGACCTCCCTGATGGACGATCCAATGATATTATTTATTTATTTTGTTTAATTTTTGTTGAATTTAATTTTATGATTATTTATTTTTGTTTCTGTGTTGTTTTTTGTTTTCATTTTGTGTTTTAATTAGGTACCTACCTAATATGTAATCTGATTTTATTTCTTCTTTTATTTTATTATTTGAATTAAGTCTGTAGTTGTTGTTGTAATATGGCAGACTGGGATTGCATTATCCTCTCAGTCCTGCTGGAATAAAAACTTAAATAAAATTTAAAAATATATTTAGTGTTGTAATAGTTTTGGGTCTTAAATCTATTTTCCCATGTTCCTGTTCCAAATATTATTCTCCCTTTGATTCCTTCCCTTCCTTACGAAGTAGCTCCTCAAGAATCAGCAGAAAAATATGATTAAAATTCAACCCACTCTTCGACACTTAAAATATTGGTGTACCTTGCCTACAATTACCAGTTGAAATCTTGGGGTCATCATTGAATATCAACCACCGGGTTGACTTAATTAATTGTGCTAGTGACCTACGGATTGATCTGGAGATTAAGAGGGTATTACCAGAGAATACCGGAAATTAGTCATTTTTAAATCAAATTCTAAAAATAAATTGATTTTGAAAGATTGTTATTTTATCTGGTACACGCAGTTTTAAAATTTTAAAAACCTCAGTTTATTTTTCATATACTAAGGTTATAACGTTGGTAGATTTGTTCAATTTTCAAACGATAGATTCTATCAAACAACACAAATTTCAAAACACATAATCACACAACAAAATAAATCAATACATAATTTAGTAAACACAGTTTTTAGAATTTGTATTTTAGATAAATTAAAGTCATTTTCTCATTAAAAATTTAGGCACATTAGATTTGTCAAAGAATTTTTATATAAAAATGCAAAAATCAGTCTTTTTAAATACATGTAGGATTACGAAAGATTTTTTAAATATTTATATCAAGGGATCACTAGGATTTATCGGTCAAATTAGGAATTCCACCGAGCCGAACCCTCTGATATGAAAATATCTGGAGTCGGTGAATTATTTTCCCATTTAATAGTCTGGTAGGTTAACATGTTGTTCTTGTATTGTTTTGTATTAATTATACTTATATAATACACCTGCTTAGCGTGGATTTACTAGATAATCATTTTTATGGAAAAGTGTGTGAAAGGGTTTAGTTTTTCCTATGGGGGAAAACTAAATCCAGACCTAAAAGTCTGGTGCATAAAAATAATCCAAAAACGTGTTTTGTGACAAAAATTACTCAGTTTTTCTCTTTCTTTAAGGTCTTACAAACTAAAAATTACACCCTTATTTTGTTTAGACATTATTGAAAAATCATTAATATTTATGATCAAAACATTCTTACAAGAAATACACGTTATTTAATAATTTATCATCGTGCGGTTTGAGCATTTTTATTGCTTACATGAATGAAGGTTTACATTAAAGCAAGTTTTTAATGAAATAAATCGATACGAAATTTTTAATAAAAAAAATTGATACGGGGAATAATCGATCTTTCTCCTTGGATCCTTCCTGTACAGTTGCAAACTTTTTAAAACTTTTATTCTCAGCCGCTGGTCAATTGCTCTTAAGAGTTGGGATCATCAAAATATGAAGGAGGAACTCATTCCTGCTTCTCAATTCTTTCCTTTGTCGAAGAAAACCCAATATTAAGTATTTTTGTTGTTTCGCTTAGAGTTTTTTACAGTCCATTTGAGTTTTTCTTAATTGTATTTGTTGAGGCAACTATAGAAATTTCCCTCCAACATATGTTCCCTTCCCCCACTTAACCTTATCTGATAGTGTATGGACAATTTATCTACGTGTGACATTTACAACAATACATTTGATACAATCAGTCTATTAATGAATCTTGTGCAGTGAACAAAATATTTATCTTTCCGTGCAATTTTATCGACTTAAGAAATCTGGGCAGTGACCATCTAGAACTTCTTCGGTGTGTATAAGTTCGAATATCTTGTTTCATTATGCCGTGAATACAACCAGTATTTCTCTAGGAAGTCTAGGAAATTAGAACGATTCTTATCATCAGGAATATCAGAAGATAAAGGTAAGACAGTCCTTAACAATTCCAGTCTTTAACAGTTATGTCAAATTGAAATGTATTTAAAATTATTGATTACAGTCCACAAATTAATTACAAAATTACATAAACCTACAGAATGAATTCCTACAGGAAAATATAGAGGAAAATATCAATGTTGTCAAAGTGGAAGATCCTCTCATCATCGCCCTGGATTCGGAACCAACATTGCTTGAAATTGTATTTAGTGTCCATATATGAATATTGTTAGATTGGTACTATTAGTATCTATAGCAGCCATTTGTAGGTTTTTCCATTTGTTTTACACCACAAAAAATCAAACGAAATTTTGAAAAACTACTTGGGGTAACCTGTGGCAGAGGTGTTGGTTATCCAATAAATGTTTCCCAAGGCGGCGGTACCCGTACCATCCTTCCAAATTGTAAGCACTAACGCAAAGTTAACCGAGAAAATTGTTACAAAATTCATAGTTACCTTGTCCTGACAATAACTGCTCAGTAAAAAACTTTATTTTAATACATTACATGAAAGACACTTTATGTCGCAATTCCCATAAAACCATTACCAAAAGCTTCGATCTTCGTTTAAAGACATCAATTTTTATGCTTTTCCATATGATACTCTGAAAGAAGCTATCGTATCACGTTTTAGTACCTTTTCAGATTAGGTACTAGAAATCAACGAACGTCATCAAAAGTGTATTTATACATACACTATCTATTGCATAATATTACAGAGTACGAATTGAACGTTCGATTCGTGATAAGGTTTAACATCGCCCTGTTATGTTCATAGCATCAAACAACCTCGTTTGTAACATCACTGCCGATGAATAGATTTAATATTCGTCTGTGTTGCCATGTTTGTACCGTCATTATTTTAGTTGGAAGCTTAGCGTGACGTGGTTTTAGCGAGGTTATAGTTAATTGGCTAGATATGAATTGCTAGGTATTAACCTTTCCCTTACTGAGCTGAAAAAATCCGCGCGCTCCGGTGCTGTGTAATCACTACACAAGCAGAAATGGTCGATTTAAAAGCCGAAAAAAATGAATATTTATAGCAAATCGCTACATTTCATTATAGTAACAGTCAAAAATGACAATAATTGATATTTAATTGCTGAAAACATAAAAAAAAACATCGGTAGCTCAAAGAAACGATGCTCATACAACATGCGAAGAGACCACACCGAATGAATGCCGGGCGGCGACTGGGGGCCCGCGACGTGTTGTCCGCGGCGGAAACCGAAGTAACAAACACGATTGACGACTGACCAATAACCACACGATTCTCTTTCTCGCGCTTACTTATATCAAAGTAGGTGAGAGTGAGACGCGCATAGTGTCGCACTAGCCGCACGCTTCACACATTTGTACGTATTTACCAGCAGCGCTGATCGTATTGAGAGACGTTTGATTGTATTGGTGAATTTATTTTCGATTCTCACAAAATACCTCTGATGTGCCCGATAGGTACGGATTATTATTTTTTTAAATTTTTTATTTAATGGTTAAATGTATAACGGAGGATTACCTAAAATCTGAACCCAGAATTTTCCGTATTTACGAAGATATTAAAGGTGCAAAAAGCAATGTGTAGTAGATACACATCGCAGGCAAGGGAGGGTTAACATGGATCTTCCGTTAGTTAGAAAATTAGCATACCTGGATTTACTCGAAATATTACGGATTGATGCAATGTAAATTGTAACCAGGTGCAATGTACATGTTTTTTACATACCTCACAAGAGTTCCAACTGCTCCCGTCTGGAGCCAGTGAGACTAATACATCACTAATTGAGATATGTTGTGAGGCAGAAGGTAAGTGGTGAAGGGAATGAGGAAGATGGGGAAGAGGAAGGTGGGGGAAGTACCTGGCTATTCAGATCTAGTCACTAAACACGACTAAAGCCATTTCAAGCAACGTTTCAAATCTGAATGGTGGTCTTCGCTCAGCAAGTATAGTAGATATTATTTTTATTAATTAATTGTGAAATAACACAAATTTATCAAATAAAACCTTCTTCTACAATAGATATGTTCGTTATGTGTGACTCAGGAAATCATATATGTTTATGTATGGTTACAATATAAAGAGAAAGATCGTTCAGAGTGTCAAGAAATTCAAGACTTTCAAAGAATTTTAAAGTACTTCCACGAATTAAAATATACAGAATCTTAAGAATGCCCAGAATTTCAAGGATTTTAAGATTTTATCTAAAGCATTTATTGAATCGTCAGTATTTCAAAATTTAAGGACTTTCGAAAATATAAAATATAACCGTTGAAAGAAAAATCTAAAGTTAATAATGGTGTCATTTTTATTTTTAAAATCATTATTTTCATTAATGACGGACCTACATTATTGCAAATGATTTCATTTTATGTTCCTGGCAGGGCCTCCATGATCGAGGGGTAAGGCTTTTGACTCTCAATCCGAAGATAGCGGGATCAAACCCGGCGTGCGCAAATAAGTTTTATTTTGATTAATTTATGTTATTTCACAATTAATTTATTAAAAATAATATATGGTATATTTGCGTCACATTCTACAGTGAAAGATACTCTAAATATTGCTCTGGTGTAAGACGCCATTCAGAATTGAAACGTTGCTTGAAATGGCTTTAGTTGTGTATGGTGACCAGATCTGAATATGAATAAAGGCACTTCCCCACCTTTTTCTTCGTCATCTCCTTCCCCCCCTTACTACCTTTAGCCTCCTAACATACCACAATTGGAGAAGCTATAGTCATACTGGCTGCAGAAAGGAGCAGTTGGGGCTCTTACGAACTAAAAATAGCTTAAACTGCAACAATCTTGTCAATACCCAATTCCTTTATGTACTCCTTTATACCACGCATACACAGCCTATGTAACAAAAAAAGCAAAAGTAGCAAATATTTTCAATAGCATTGAAAGAACATAAAAAAAAGATTTCAAACATTTTTCAAATTGAACGTTTCCAAAATTGTAAATCTAAACTTTTAATTCATTGCAATGGTTTACAATGTTTAAATAGTAGTACAAAAAAAGTTCATATTCGGTAACAGGGTGTATAAAGGTTAATAGTATCTTTATGTGAACACCTCACTGGGAGCACCTGTGCTGAGGTGTTCGCATGTTTTGGATTAAAAGATACTCTGCCGACATAAATATAAACACAAATTAGTATCCTCCTTGATATTGTCATGAAGGGCTCCGTGGTTCGACCCATGTCGGCAGTATCGTAGAAATAAAATTGGTACCAGTTAAAACTATACAAATAATTGTATTGAAAAGCAGGTAGATATATTTTTGATTTTGGATCACACGCCAATGTATATTTTTACACTGCATAATTGGTTTGTAATTCATTTTTATGTAAAAAAGTTTTGCACTGAATTTAAGGGTATTTGTACCGTAAGTAAATAAATCAATTTTATGCATTTTAAGAGAGATTGCCCAGCAGCCGAGAATAAAAGTTTAAAAATTACCGCAAATGTACATGGAGGTTTCAATGAGAAAGATCGATTACTCCCCGTATCAAATTTTTAAAATTAAAAATTTAATATCGATTTATTTCATTCAAAACTTGCCTTAATATATACGTACATTCAAGTAAACAATAAAATGCTCAAACGCATGACGATAAATTATTAAATATAGTGTACATACTTCTTGTAAGTATTTATGATAATATCATTTTATAATAATGTCTAAAAAAAATTATTATGTAAATTTTTTTTAAATATTTTAGTTTTGAAGACCTTAAATAAATTAAAAAAATGAGGTATTTTTGTCACAAATAAAGTTCTCGGATTTATTTTTTAATGATTTTAATTTAACTCAAATTTAAATTTAGAAAACTGTGTTGACTAGATTAGGTATTGATTTATTTTATTGTATGATTATATGATTTGAAATTGGTGTTGTTTAATTTAATCTATCATTTGAAAATTGAACAAATCTCCCAACGACCAATAGTAGAACCTTAGTACATAAAAAAATATACTTAGTTTTTCAAAAATTTGAAACTGCGGGTACCAGATAAAATAACAATCTTTCAAAATCTATTTATGTTATTTTGCAAAAAAGAGTCAATGCATCTGGAATTTGATTTAAAAATGACTAATTTCCGATATTTTCAACTATTACAAGAATTTCATGAAAATCAATGATTAAAAAATGTTAGATGCATCTCACTTTCACATTTTAAAACAAAAACTGTTTTTGAATGACGATTTAAGTTTTTGAAAAATATACAAATTTCAGAACTATAGTAAGGGTCATCAACAAATGCAAATGCGTATAATCTACGTGCTCACGTTCCATCATTATAGCGTCCCACGCTAAGAGATAGCGACGAGAAACATGAAAGAAGAAGTCGTCAATTATTTATTCTCCGCCGCGCGGGGAATATATTTTTGTCAAAAACATCACGCGCTGAAACGCCATTAAAAACGACAAGGTGTTGTGCGGCCTAAATTATAATAATGGAGAGAAAGACGAGAAACAAATAGGAGGGGGATGGAGAGGTTGTGAAATACGGGGTGGCACTTGATCATTTGCTGTTCTCATTCTGATAATTATAATTGTTGAGCTTGTTGCCAATTGCAAACTTTTTCTAGAGCAATAGAATCTTTAATAACTCAGGTACGGGACGTACGTCATTCCTATGTCTACCTACGTTAAATTATCGTGAAAACAAGCTTATGTGTTCAAGCGGTTAAGTATGGCTCTCGTGAAAGACTATTTCCAAACGAAATTTATCATGAGATGGCTTTAGAAATTCGTGTATGGTGACTAAATCTGAACAACAAGGTACCTTTCTCTCCCTCTTCCCGATTTCCTTTCTTTCTAGACTATTTTAAGCTTCACAACTTAAGTAGGTTTATTGTTCGTCGGTAATCTGGGAGGCGGGTATGACACCACTTTTTGGATAACTAAAACCCCTGCCATAGGTCCCTCCAAGTGGTTGGCTATGTTTGGTGACCTAGGAAGAGTACCCGGTTTCATAGGGTGAGGTTTGTGTAGATCTTTACGGCGGATGCTTTTGCCCACCTATTGCGTGACAGTCCAGATCGGGAGAGACTGGTTAAGGGATACCGGACTCTGTCAAACCCATTGCCTTGCCTTGTGTACTTTAGACATCGCTTCATCACGCTCCCCACTAACGCATAAACGCAAAAACTCAGCATTTTTTGCATTATCAGTTCCTTTGTATAGTCTGCATAAAATAATGATTTGGAGTATTTGAAGCATTGGCCTTTATTAATTAATAAGGGTCCCAATAAAGACCCTTGAAGCACACCTGACAGGTTGGTTACCCAGCACGATTTAAAACCACTACTAATACTATACAATTAAATAAACAACAGTCAGCAGAGGAAATTGTTTCTATGTAAAGTGTTTATTTCCTTGTGTTCCCAATAAAGGGTCCCAATAAAGACCCTTGTGGCACACCTGACAGGATGTTGGCAGATTCACTTTTTTTTCGATTTAAAGTGTTTATTTCCTTGTGGGCCTTTAATAATTAGTCTGCAGAACTCGGCGTTTCCAACATAGGTATTTCCTAACTATACTCAACAATAATTATTGTGGTTTGAGGGAACTAGAGAAAGGAATTCCGGTAAGTGAGAACCTATGAGCATATTACTCATTCAGGGGTAAAGTAAGCCTCGCCCATATCCGACTTTTGACCATTTATCTTTTCTGAAGCTAGAAAAGCTAGGACGTACGAACATACGTATCATATGTTGTTTGTTATTTCACTGTGGAAGATTTCCGGTGTTTTGTGTGGTACTCCAAAAATCGGTAAATCATCAATTGATTATTGGATAAGTCAACTAAAACAATTTAACAAAAAGTAGTTTATTCAGCATATGTGTTTCTCGGATGGTTGTTCTTAATCTTCTTAGAGATTTCAAGGTGATGCTGATTAATTACGATCAATTGAAATAATAAAATCTACGTAGGCCCTATTTAATTTATTTGTTGGCCTCGTGTGTGGAGCTGATGTTAAAAAAAATTGTATTTATAAATGAAATAAATGATTCAAAACGTGTACTCGTAGAAACTTTTATTAATTTATCTGCATGGACTTGACCTAACGTAATTTATCTAAGAGCCAATATTTAAAAAAAAATTATCATGATAAAGCGTGATGTTTTTTCAGGTGATTGAAAGACATTCAGAGGAAACTAGGCGGCTTTTTGACTATTTAAACATATTTCCCAATTTTCTCTGGATTTTGACACTCGGCCAAATATTTTTAAATTCCATTTAAATATCGACCACTAGCGTGCTAGATCCTAAGAGTTACTTTTTTTAGGAATTAGGACCTTCCAAAAACCTTTCAAATTGCCTGGCTTAAACGCCAACAGACGTTAAATAGACAAAGTATTTTAAAAAATCAAAATGGATCAATATGGAATATATGTTCTAATACAGTTTTACGGAGAAGTAAAACGGAGAATACAAAACATCAATTTTTTATTTGTAAAGGGGGGGGGGGGAGGGGGGTTTGGTAGGTATCCAAATTCCTCGGCGACCGTATTTTCTCTTCAATGTTTTAACGATTTTTAAAGTCATTATACCATTTACTCCGAGCTAGATAAATATCACATGCATAAATCAGCTTTTAATCCTTGTAGAGTAAAGGAAACTTTCCACAGTTTAGCTTTCAATTTACCATAAATTATGCACGCAGTCTTTGCTTCCTTATCATACATCTATATCTTACGCCTTCCATTATCTCTTCGTCCTACAGGCTTCTTCAAGAAAATTCAATTTTAAAGGCATTACGTCAATTCATTTAATATTTTCCGGTACTTTACTTTTTTTAGCTTTTTTCAGATCACCCTGTTGTGCTTCCTGAGGCCATAAATTTTGATCACGTAAGGTATAAATGGCCTGAAAACTTTCATAATCGAACTTATTCGTGATCCTTTCACAGAATAACACATGAATTTTAGATGAGGATACTAATTCCTGAAGCAGCACGAGCCTTTCCTTTTTTATAGGATAATTTAACCGATAACGGCGGGGGATACAATGTCAAAGTCGTCGACCCCAAATTGAAAAAAAAGCACGGCATAATAAGCAATAAGTTTATATTTTCAGAACATGGTGTTCTTTGGGAGTTTTTTAAGATTAAATCTTTTAAAGTATGGAGTTTGCTTCCACGATATAGAATCCTCAGTATGAGGTATGAGGCTACGAGGCTACGTAGGCTAAGTAAAAAGTATCTAAAATAATTTTTCGAAATATTTACTCAAGTAACACAACAAAACTACAAATAATATTTTAACATTACAAAAAGGCGAACATTGTCAGATCTGTGTTACTATATAATCTGCTAAATAATAATGTAGGTAGTCCGAAATTTCTCTCCGTCATTGGTTTAAATGATCCAGTAAGGGTACCAGGCACACATCCCGTTTTCATATTATATAAGCTCACAAAACTAATGAAGCAAAAAAATTCACCCATAACTCGCGCAGACACAACTTATACCCATTATGAAAAATTACTATACTTAAAATTAAAACTACTAAACTTATCATTAAACATTTATCGGACAATTAAAATTAGTGAGCATAAAATTCTTAATTTTAAAATGTCTCTTTATCCACTCTACCCACATTCTTCCTTTTTATTATTATTACTCATTCATTCATTAATTAAGTTTTAAGACCCGTTAACATCTCAGAAAAAACTACCTAATAATATTCCACGGACTTAGGTAATTAATTCAATTTAACGTACCTCGTAATTTGTATTATAATGTACTGTGTATGTCTTAAGGGCCATAATTCCGATTTTCTACCGATTTCTAACATATGTCCCTAGAACACTTTAAAATTCTAAGTTCTTAAAAAAACAACATTATTTTTTAAGATAATGTTGTGTTGTGGTGGATATTAATTATAACACGATTGTATTTGGTACGTTATTTATTACCAGCCGAGCGGACATTTAGATTACAAGTAATGACAGGCAGGATTTATATACCACAGACCATCGGGTAGAAAATGGGCATAGACAATAATACCAACATCCCTCTTTTCCTAATAAAAAAAAACAAGTTATAATAACATAAACAGTACAAATATGAGATTTGATCTTTACATTATACATGACATAGTAATAAATCATACAAGTGGAATAAATGAACAAAATTAATTATAATCAGATGGATTATATCTATCGGGTCTATTGACAGTTCTGCCCGAACGGGTTCGAATGCTTGCCTCATTGCTAGTCATCTCAGTAGAAGTTGTGGGATATGAATAAAACGGAATTGAATGAAAATCATTGTCAAAACGTACACCTTCCTTCGATGAATTATTTCCATTATGCGGTGATGATGATTCCTGACGTGATCTGTCTAAATTCAAGTGTTTCCTATTCCTGCGGTATCTTGAACCATCAGGAGTTTCAACAATATATGACCTTGGGCATCCTTTAACAATTTCTACTACAGTAGCTGGCGACCATGAACATGACACATTTTTCTTAAATACTACTTTATCGCCTATCTTTAACTCAGCCAAGTTGCGAACCTTTTTGTCGAAATATTTTTTCATTTTGTTTTGACGATCTTTAAATTTAATTTCATAATCTTTAAAGCGTACAACTTTTGGTCTAAGTTGACTGGATGTTACTGGTAAATTACATCTAAGTTGTCGTGACATTAAAAGACTTGCAGGGGATGGAAAATTATTTTTTGGACTATTTCTGTAATGTAACATAGCGAGATATGGATCAGTTTTGGATTCAAGGCATTTTCTTAAAATATTCTTAACTATTTTTACTGAACTCTCAGCTTGACCATTTGACTGAGGATAGTTTGGACTGGTGGTGATATGTTCAATATCCCACTCATATAAAAAGTTTTTAAAAATGGCTGATTGAAATGGTGGTCCATTATCACTTACAAGCGTTAACGGTATTCCGTGACGTGAAAATATTGATTTTAAGTGTGTGACGACAGTTTCCGCATTATAATTGTACAAAATTGAATGTTCTATGTATTTTGAATAATAATCAGTAACGATGAGATAATTTGAGTTGTTAAAATGCATTAAATCTACACCTACTTTTTCCCAGGGAAAATTAGTGATACCATGTGGCAAAAGAGGCTGTGAAGGGTTATTAGGTTTAAATTTAGTACAAATCTGACATTGATCGACAACATTTTGAATATCAGAATTAATATTCGGCCAAAAAATCATATTTCTGACTAGACTTTTTGCTTTTGACATACCTAAGTGACCTTTATGTATATCTTTTAAGATCTCAGGACGTAAAATTAATGGTATAATTAAACTAGGTCCCTTAAATACCAGATCATTGACAACATGAATTTCTGCTTGAAAATTCCAATATGGTTTAACGCAAGGTTCAATCTTATTTTTACTTGACGGCCAACCGGTTTTATAATATTTAATTAAAGTTAATAACGTCTGATCTTGTTTTGTCGCCTCGGTGATTGATTTCAGTTTTTCTTCTGAAACGGCCAGACTGGACATCAATAAATTGATATGAATGTCAATTTCTTTTTCTGCATCCGTTACTTCTGTATCAGGCAACGGTGCTCTAGATAATGTATCGGCAATATACATAAATTTACCAGGTACATAATTGACCTCTAGGTGGTAGCATTGTAACGACATCATCATTCGCTGTAACCTTGCGGGAACTTCAGAAAGTGATTTCTTAAAAAGTGTAACTAATGGTTTGTGATCTGTTTCCACATCTACAATGTGACCATAGATATATTGATGGAATTTTTGACAACCGAATAAAATCGCATATAATTCCTTTTCTATTTGTGCATAATTTTGCTGACTGGATGTTAGTGTTTTTGATGCGTAAGCAATCGGTCTACTTTCCTGCAAAATAACTGCGCCCACTGCGCTCTGTGAAGAATCTACAGATAATTTTAGTGGTTTTTTAATATCAAAGTTAATAAGTACTGGAGACGAACTTATAATTTTCTTTAAATTGACAAAGGACTGATCGTGGTTGGCATCCCATAACCAGCTGACGTCTTTCTTTAACAAAGTCCTTAAAATTTCGGTTTCTTTTGACAAATCTTTTATGAAAGAACCCAAGTAATTAATCATACCTAGAAACCGTTGTAAGTCTTTCTTACAAGTGGGAGTTGGTAATTCACGAATAGCTCTAACTTTTGACTCGTCTGGCCTGATCCCTTGATTGCTAAAAATATGACCTAGAAATGTTACTTCCTGTAAGCCAAAATGACATTTATTTAGATTGAATTTTAAATTGACTTCTCTGGCTCTTTTAAACACATTTTCTAATCTCCTTTCATGAGATTCGAGATCCTCTCCCCATACTAAAATATCGTCAACGAAAACTATCACCCCTTCTAGATCAGCAAATATTTCCGTCATTATTCTAGAGAAAAATTCAGGGGCGGAATTTATTCCATACGGAAGTCTTAAAAATTGATACCTGCCGAAAGGCGTTTGAAAAGTGCACAAATCAGAACTTTCTTCATCTAAAGGTATCATCCAAAATCCTGAGAATGCGTCTAAATTTGAGAAATAATTTGCTCCTTTAATTTTAAATCTAATCTCATCCATGGAAGGTGTTGGGTAATGTGTTCTGCAAATAGCCCTATTTAAATTTCGCGGGTCTAAACAAACTCTTAACTGTGAATTTTTTTTCTCTACAACAACAATAGAACTCACCCACGGTGTTGGTTTTGTAACCTTGACAATGACTTTCATTTCTTCCATTCTACCTAATTCTTCTTTTAACTTATCATGTAGCTTGAATGGAATCTTTCTTGGCGCATCGATTTTTGGTTGAACATCAGCTCGAACTGTTAAATGACATTCGTGAGGCAAACATCCGAGACCCTGAAAAACATCATTAAATTTCTTTATTACGTTGTTCGTATTATACATTGACAAATCATTGTTGGGAATATTTTCTGAATTATTCGTATTAGAGTAAACACGTTTTATTATTCCCATCGCATGACAGGTGGTTAGCCCTAAAATAGTTTGACAAGATTGCAATTCAGTAATGACGAAGGAAATGGACATATTTTTATCATTATTATAAAAGCAATTTAATTTACACATTCCTTTTGTAGGAATGTGAGTACCACCGAAAGAATTTATTTTAAATGCCGATTCTGTGATAATTTCTTCGGACAAACCAAGTTTTTTAAAATTTGTAAAAGACATTACATTTACATTGGCACCGGTATCTAGAAGACATGAAATTATAACATTATTTATTCTTAAATTAATGTGCCATGAATTCAATGTTGTATTTATATTGTTGCAATTTAATGTATCAATTGTGTAGTCGTAGTTAGGTATCTTACTTTGTGACAATGTATTAACATTAATTTTCCTACCTTTTAACTTCCTATTAAAACAAAATTTCGAATAATGACCAATCTTGAGACAATTAAAGCATTTAGCTAATGACGCTGGGCAGTTTGTGCGGTGGATTTGTCCACATTTGGTACAGACTCCGCCCTGACTTCTGGATTGACCTCTCAATTGACTGTTTGGACTTCCGGATTGACTTCTGGATTGACTTCTAGATAGACTGCTAGGACTTCCGGATTGACTTCTGGATTGACTTCTGGCTGATAACGAAGATGAAGAAGGGCTTCTTTGAACTTGTTGTATATTATTCTCCTCAATACTTCTCGTGTTTTCCCTCGATACAACAATCGCTTTTGATAAAATAATCGCTTTTTCCAAGTTTAAAGACGGTTCTTGTAAAAGTCTTTCCTTCAAGTAATAGAAGTTTCGGTTCAGGTTGCATATAAATATATCTTTTACTAATGATGACTTTAGGTTGCCGAAATCACACGTTTGGCTAAGATTTTGCAATGCCGCGATAAATTCATCCACTGATTCACTTTCGTCTTGCTTCCTCGTGAAAAATTTGAATCGTTCCACTGTTACGTTTATTAATGGAATGAAATGTTTATCATAAAGTTGAATGATTTCTTGAAGGGTACTTTTTTCAATTGTAATTCCGAAAGAGTTGAAAATTTCTACTCCTTTCGGTCCGATGTTATGTAAAAGCCTTGCTACTTTTTGCACTTCCTTTTCCTCGTTGAAATTATTGGCCATCATGTAAATCAGGAAAGATTGCTTGAACCTCTTCCACTCGCCCGACATATCCGGAACAATCGCCATTTGAACGACGTGACTCGACATTTTATTTGTTCTTGCGACAGTTTGTTTGGCACGACAAAATATTGACTTGACTTGACTTGACTTCACTCACAACGTTTTTAAAAAGACACATCTGACACCATGTTGTGTTGTGGTGGATATTAATTATAACACGATTGTATTTGGTACGTTATTTATTACCAGCCGAGCGGACATTTAGATTACAAGTAATGACAGGCAGGATTTATATACCACAGACCATCGGGTAGAAAATGGGCATAGACAATAATACCAACAGATAATATCTGAAGATTTGTACAGCCGAAACGTTAATTACATAAAATTCTCTCGATAGAAAAAATCGCAAAGTATGCTCCAAATATTATTATTTACACGTTTACTTCTCTTATTTTATAAATAATATGTATGAAAAAAATCACAGTGTTTCTTTAAATGCTCCTAAAGGTGTTGAAGAGAGATTTTTGCTCTATTGTAAATGTCATGTTTTATTAAACATTTCCCCAATTTCCGCAAATTTTTTTTCTTTTTTAATATTAGCGTGCTCGCTCCAATAGTCGTATTGTCGTATCTTTCCATTTTATTATTTTTGGGCCAGTACTCCCAGCCCTCAATAAAATAAGCTTACGCATCGTATATCTATCTTCTTTAAATATAATATACATTCTATTTAATTGTTAAACTTCTGTTCAATGTTCTGTAAACAATTATTTCTTAATAATTAATTTAATTTATGTTATAATCCATTAAGTTAAAAGAACTGACAAACTACTTAAAAGTAGTTTATTGGGACTTTTTCTCTGTTTTTGTATTATGTTTTTATTTGATATGTATGTATTATTCTTTGTTTTAAATGTTTCTTTAAATAAAAAAAATAAAAAATAAAAAAAAGGCATTGCAGTCGGAAATAAATGTGTTGAACTAAAAATATAGTAGACTGTGTTTTTTGTTAATACTGTTTTGAGGCAGTGAGACTATAGCATAACCAATTAGTTTATGCTATAGGAAGAAGGAGGAAATGAGAATAAAGAAGTTGAATCTTAACAAAAAAGAAGAATTAATTATTCCTTAGAATGAATTAACTCTAAAATATTTCAAGTCATCTTGATGAAAATATATATCTGTGACATTTTGGTACTTACTTGGATTTGTTGGAACGCTCCTCAGTAGGGTGATGCAGACTGCATACACTAGGCACTTGAGCACGGAGCACATTACGTCACCATTATATTTCACTACTTTGTTAACTTATAGGCCGACCCTCATTTCAATACCGCACCATCATATTATTTTTTCACTAATTTATTAACTTTTTGAAAGATCCTCACTTCAAAATTGGATACTATAAAAACTATTCTGTTATCGTAAAACTTTAAGGATGATCCTCATTAAAACTGAAAAATAGAAATAATCACACTAAATTCAAATATACCTATTACTTTAGTTAAATTAAGGGTAAGGCTTAATTAAATAAGGAATTTTGTATTATTATTTCAACGATCTTCGGTTTTTTATCTTGTTTAAAGAAACTCACTTCAATATCATTAAAACTTTAAAAGCCTTTATTTTATCACACTATTATTAATATCTTTAAACATTTAGAACGACCCTTATTTTAATTAATTTTCTCGCTTAGGAAAAATTAACCTTAATTAATTCACTTAACGTTAGTTAAGTGAATTAATCGACAGATGACCATCTTTTTAATTTTTAAAGGAAGTCCTTACTGAAAATCTAATTCAAAATATATCAAATCGCTAATAGACTTGTGTTGAAATTTCTCTCTGTTTGAATTTTTTTTTTTAGATTCTATATAAGTTTTTTTAAGCTGATTAAAAGCTACTCACAATGAAACGGTACCCAATCCAATTTTTTTTTTCTAATTGATTAATTATCTTACGTAGATAGACACTATGTATTTTTTAAAATAATAAAACTGTTTTTTAGATATACATTTTAAAGTGTTGTTAAGTGTGTGCTAAATAAATTTCACATTAAAAAAGGACAAAAACTGGTAAGGTTATTTTTTTTCACTTGTGCAATTCCTGCAGGTGTGATTTCAATAAATTTAATTCACTCCATACGTAATTTCGCCCATGCGTAATTATGGCAGTGTATAGGTATATGAAATTCACGCCTGTTATTTATTACGTAACATTTAAATCAGTTATTATTACATAAATTATTTAAGATCGGTCAAAAATGTAAGGAAATCGGTTTTATGTGCATAACTTCTGTGACGTTTTCTCGAACAATCTGGAAAAAAGAAAAATAACTATTAGTGTTCTCAAAATATCATATTCATAAAAATAAAACTAAATCTACCAGCTGTAAAAATATTGTAGATAATAAAATGTATGTGAACAATATATGTTGTATATGTCTAATTGATGCGCATAATTAGTGACTAAAAAGTGATGGTAAATTCCATATATTTTATGTATTAAGATTATAGATTTTGGTTTTTTACATATTTGCAAAATCATTTTTTCATTATTCTTATTTTATTCATGATGTATCTTAAGGTTTAAGAGGGTATAACCAGCCAATACCGGATATTTGTCATTTTTAAATAAACTCTAGACGTATTGACTCTTTAGACAAAAAAAACATAAAATGATTATGAAAGATTGTTTGTTTATCTTGTAAAAATACTTTTTAAATTTTGAAAAACTAAGGGTATTTTTAATTTAGGTACTTGTCGTTGGTCGTTAGCAGATTTGCTAAACTTTCAAACGAAATATTGAATTATACAACACAAATTTTAGATCATATAACTATGCAACAAAATAAATCAATACATAATCTAATAAAGACACTTAACAGAATTTTAATTTTAGTTAAATAAAAATCATTAAAGAATAAATCCGAGAATGTGTTTTGTGATGAAAATACCCCAGTTTTTCTATTTATTTAATGTCTTACAAACTAAAATATTTCAGATTTTTTTATACACTTATTTTGTTTAGACATTATTGGAAAATCATAAATACTTATGATCAAAAACTACTATTATAATATAATATTATAACTATTATTATAACTATTCACATACTTTAACATTTATCTGTATGTGACCAAGATTTTTATTTTTATATTAATCAATACACCTATAGAATAATCATTTTGTGACGCCTTTTTTATCGAAAAAATATTTTAGTCCTGATACCATACGCCATCTGTTGGATTAGTCTATGGTAAAAATATTTTTATACTACATGATTTGATTCTATGGCTAATACATGTTAGTATCCTGTGATCAGAGGACTAATGATATTTCAACAATAATCATGATATTAGTTTTAAAAAATCAAGACATTTGTTAAAGCTTTTCTATATAATATATAGGAATGAAACATCATATGACTAACATACCAAAAGTAAAAAAAAATCAGCTTCATAAGTAAGATTTTCTTGTAAGTAATTTTAGCCTTTTTTTGTAATTTTAACTTTTACTCATATATGAAAGATTTTTCCTTAAGAGCCATTAACCAGCGGCTGAGAATAAAAGTTTAAAAATGTTTGCAACTGTACAGGAAGGTTGCGATGAAAAATATTATTATATTCGCCGTCTAAAATATTTTAAATTAAAAATTTAACATCGATTTATTTCATTCAAAACATGCTTTGATAGGTACCCATATTTTTGATCGTAAGTATTTATTATTTTTCAATAATGTCTAAATAAAATAGGTGTGTAAAAAAAAACTGAAATATGTTTGTTTGTAAGACCATAAATAAATAGATAAAGTAAGGTATTTTCGTCACAAAACACGTTCTTGGATTTATTTTTTAATTATTAATTAATTTAACTAAAATTTAAATTCTGAAAAGTGCCTACTAAATTATGTATTGATTTATTTTGGTGTGTGATTATATGATTTGAAATTTTTGTTGTATAATACAATATTTCGTTTGAAAATTTAACAAATCTGCCAACGACCAACGGCATAACCTTAGTATATTAAAAATAAACCTTGTTTTCCAAAATTTAAAAAGTTCGTTTACAAGATAAAATAACAATCTTTCAAAATCACTATATATTTTTCTGTAAAAAAGAGTCAATACGGCTAAAATTTAATTTAAAAAGGACGAATTTTCGGTATTCTTTGGTAATGCCCTACCATTACCAAGTTATAGAAATCTGATCCAAATTCAGTTACATTCAAATTTATTGCAGCCAGTAAACCGCATATAAACCACAGTAAATTTAAACTTAGTTCAAAATCGTTCGCTTATCCCCTGAAATCCGCGACACTCCGTTTTACACTATTCTGGTCGGTTTGTTATGGATAAATAGGAAGAACGACTGTCCTGTACCGAGGATTCCTGTTCAGTGTTTAGCATTTCACCGAGGGATTTGCTCAAACCATTTACTGGCTACCTTATTTATCTTGCAGGTTAACGCGAAACCCAGCAGTGTTTTGTTTGGACTACCTTTTAACTGACCAAGTTAAACTAACCTATCCTCAATCTAACACAACCTTTACTGACAGAGTTTTATCAAGTCGGTTTAAAGAAAACGGCTGAAGTTATTTTAACTTTCCTTTTGAATTTAAACATAGGTTATTGAAGTGTTAATATTTAATTAACAAGTCTATTCTTCATCTTAAAAATGAGATTGAAGTAATAGAATATCACATTTTTATTTAACAATTAGGCCCTAGACTAGCTTGCAGACCTAGATGTCTCCCTCTGACACCCTAACATACAAAAGAAGTAGATTAATTGAATAATTTTTTATTCTTCAAACTTATAGCATACTTCTATTGTGGAATCATTTTAATAAAATGAAACATTTTTTTTTATCGCAATAGGTTTAGTGACCGTATGATACCCGTATACACCGGGGTTAGTGTCCGTACCATCCCCGTTCAATAGGCTTACGGTTCAAAAAAAAAAGAAAAATCGAGGAAGAGTACTGAACGTTATTTAAACAACTAGTTGATGATGAAGAAAAATTTCATATGTACTTTCGTATGACGTCATTCCAATATAATGAATTATTAAGTATTATCACTAAAATAATAATATCACTAACACCGTGGACCGGCGTGGAACGTGAGTGGACCGGCACCTGCAAAATAAATTCGCCCTCTCGTCAGTCCGGTCATGGTATGCGACGGTGTTGGTCGGTGACGGGACGGGCTAGTGGGCAACGTTTCATACTGATCGATACAAATAATATTGTTTTGCATGCGCCGCACGGTAGTTCCCTTAAAGGAAACTAGCTAGACAAAAAGATTTTAACGATGTTTTTATTAAGGTTCAAATTTATACTCACAGCATTGAAAACAGTCCATAGTGTTATGTTCTCATTGATAAAAAAATTAAAACAATACCCACTATACGTGGCAACGTCGTAAACACGACACTTTGGCTGTGCCAGTCGGCCGCCCTGCGGCCAGTCGCTTTTGGGTGCTCACGTTGCTCGGTCCCTAGTGGTGTTATTTGAAATCGGAGAGAAATTATTTACAGATAAAAATTGAATTATACAGTATGTTATTTCAAATGTATTTAAGCATTTAATAATTGGCTTATTAAACATTACTTTTATAATTAATTGAAAAATGATGAAACTAGTGATAATATTTACAATTATTTGCCTAACTTTGATTAAACTTTCAATTAATTGTACCAAATTGTGCCTCCGAACAAAATTACTTTCATATAAAACCATTCTTTATCTATATTTTCTTATATAATTTGTCTGCACATACTAGCACTTTTGTCTTTTACAGCGCCTGTTCCAACGATCTATCGTTCAGATATTTTGGACCTGTTAGAAGAGCGAAGCACTTCAAAGATGAATTGTGTTGCAACAAGGGAGTGTATTTATGAAGATATAAAAATTATACTAAAGAAAAAAAAATTCACTCGTTTTGAAGATAAAATATTAAAGAAAAAAATCGCTTCATTTCCGTTAATATTTCGCAAAAAATGGATTGATGTCGGAAGAAGTACGCTAAGATTCAATTCAAAAAACGCAAAATGGCTTAAGGCAGCTTTTGTTCTTCCTGCGTTGATGTGTGACGAGGGGCCACGCGGTAGACCAGAAAAATAATTTAATTTATGTTCTTCGAAAAGTAAAACCAGAAAAATTAAATGTCTTCCGAATTCTCGAAGTCCACAAGAGCTCTCTCATGCTGCTCAAATCAGCTTGAGGTTACATGGAAATCGGGATGCTGCCAAAATTATTCATCAGGCAACAAACTTTTCACCCAAATGAGCTACAAAGATTAAACACATTATGAAGAATAACAATTTAAAACCAATCCCGTATTCACCACAGGAAGATTTAGCTTTCATAATTAACAATAAATTCACCAAGCAGCAATATTTTAAGTAGTGTCAGCAAGTGTCCATAAAATTTTGGTTCACGGGGGAGACCATATTAGTTCCTGTATTCTTCCGATTGGACAAATGTCAGAAGAAGCTCAAGAATGACGAAATAAAGACTTAAAAAATCAGGGAGTTTCATACTCGAAAATCATCGCAAGTTCACACGAATGAATATTTGTTTCATACGCTAATTATAAATTAAGATCCTATAATATCTAGAATATCAACAATACCAAAGAAACATCCCAATATCTTACCGAGTGATGTATTAAAATTATTATCGATATCTATATATATATACAGTGCCAGCGAAGGAACTTCAGACGTCTGTCAACAGTGCCACTATAGGTGAATTATCATTTAATAGAAGTGACGATAGTGACGATACTGATGATAGTGACTCGATTAGTTCATAAAAAATTAATCTTATGCAGGTTATAAAATGTTTTTTAAGTTATTGCTTAAAATAAGCACATTGTCGTAATTTTTTTGAACCATTGTACCATAAAATTTTTATTAATATTTTGTTTTATTTGAAAATTCTGTAACAACGGTTAAAATAAATGTAAATTTTTTAAAGTATTTTTTTAATTATATTGAGACCCTTTTGCATCATATACTATGGAAAAATATTTTTGTCTAGCTAGATTGGGATTTGGGACCACTGTGCGCCGCTACGGTTACGGTCATGGTATGGAACGGTGTTGTGGGCAGAGACCTTTAATCCAAAATACTTAAGATGAAGTTATACGCCAAACTATTTAGATTTATCTTTACTGCAAATCGGTTTGCATTATGAATATGAAATAATATGTTTTGGATACATTGAAGCTTTTCCTACCTTTTCAACGAATGGAATTAAAATAAAATTATTAATTACGTTACAAAAAATATAAGCGCATAGTATTAAATAATTTGTTTTTTCATTATATAAATATGAAGTTATACAAGAAAAAACTTTTAAAAAATACCCCTTTATGGCTAAGATTATTTTTGATTTTATTGATTGACCAACTTTTTTCGTTCTTGTAAAATTATTAATTAAAAATAAAACAACTTTGGCGCTACTTTCCTCGGGCAGATAATACCAAAAATACGCGGAGTTTTCAACGGGTGGAAGTCGAATATTTCTGGCGTTTATATTTCTCTTAACTCTAAAATCAAGTGTTGCGAAATCCGGCAACTCATAGACTTACGAATACCTACAGTAACAGCACGACAAAATACAGTATTCTACTGCAGCATTCATTAAAAAAAAGCCTTTTTACCATGTTTCAAATTTTTATTTTATTTTACATTGAGAGGGTAATACCAGAGAATACCGGAAATTAGTCTCTTTTAAATCAAATTTTAGACGTATTGACTGCTTTTTACCAAAAAACATAAATTGATTTTGAAAGATTGTTATTTTATCTGGTACACGCAGTTTTAAAATTAAAAAAAACTAAGTGTATTTTTAAGTATTAAGGTTATACTGTTGGTCCTTGGTCGAATGAAGTAAATCGTTATTATGTTGGGAAATTGATATGGGAAATAATCGATCTTTCTCATTGGAAACCACCTGTACGTTGCAAGCATTTTACAACTTTTATTCTCAGGCGCTGGTCAATTACTCTTAATTTCAGAAGATAAAGCAAATCAAATGACAGTTCCTATAATAACTACAGATATGTCATAAAAAAATCAAAGTGGCCTATAAAATCATGCAAAATTGTATTCTGGCCTACACGTATATTACACGTAGACTATGGCATCCTCAATTGGGGTATGTTGTGAGGCTGAAAGTACATGGGGAAGGGAAGGAGATGGGGAGGAGGAAGGTGGGAAAGTACCTGGCTATTCAGATCTAGTCACTAAACACGGCTAGAGCCATTATTAAGCAACGTTTCAATTCTGAATGGTGGTCTTACACCAGGGCGATCTTCCATTCTGGAACGTGCCGTAAATATAACATATATTATTTTTATTAATTAATTGTGAAATAACACAAATTAATCAAATAAAATTTATTTGCGCTCGCCGGGTTTGAACCCTCGACCTTCCGAATGGGAGTCAAGTGTCTTACCACTCGACCACGGACGGTCGTCAACCTAACCATTAACCATTCCTCTTTTAAAAATTCGATAATAGCCAACAAGAATGACAATACTTATAACTCAAAAGAATAACTCTTTCATCCCCTTGAATATGCAGTGTTAAACCCAGTAAATTAAATGCCATTGAATTCATTAGACAATCCGTTAATCCGTTAACGACCGTTAATGCGGACGCCGATGTTAACGAAGCCGTTAACAGTGCATAATTCCCATTAAACGACACCTGTTGGATGCGCTTGATACCAAATGCGACGGATAAAGAGAGTTATGAATGTTTCCGAACTGTTGTATAACCAATAATTCTCGTATCAAATGACCACCATAACGGGGAAAATTATTTGAAAATCACATATGACATTTTAGAAAGCTTTAAATTTCTTTCAAAATCGATATTTGACGGCCTCCGTGGTCAAAATCAATTTATATTATTTGTAAAAACGAGTCAATACGTCTAGAATTTGATTTTAAAATTACTAATTTTCGGTATTCTCTGGTAAAACCCTCCTAATATATACCTACATTCAAGAAAGCAATAAAAATGCTCAAAATACATGATGGTAAATTATTAAATATCGTGTACTTCTTGTAAGTTTTTTTGTTCAAACCTGAAATATTTTAGTTGGTAAGACCTTAAATAAATAGAAAAACTGAGGAATTTCCGTCACAAAACACGATCTCGGATTTTTTTAATGATTTTAATTGAATTAAAATTCTGAAAAGTATCTTTACTATCTATTGATTTATTTTACTGAAGGATTATATGATTTGAAATTTGTGTTTTCGTTTGAAAATTTAACATATATGCCAAAGACCAACGGTATAACCTTAGTATATTAAAAACAACTTAATTTTTCACAATTTAAAAAGTGCATTTATTAGATAAAATAACAATCTTTCAAAATCAATTTATGATTTTTTGTAAAAAAAAGTCATTACATCTAGTATTTCATTTAAAAAAGGACAAATTTCCGGTATTGTCTTGAAATACCCTCTTAAGATGCAAGCTTATATAATGAGATACGCCTACCCTTAGGTGTTGAAATTTACACAACATGGGCGTCTCAAAAGTTGGTCTGTCGTGCGAGTCTCAGTTTAATCTGTTTATAGCCAGTAGGGTCGGGGTAAGCCGGCTTGCCCCATTAATTTGCATGGCGGAATTTATCACCGGCCGCAGTGGTTATCTTCCGTACGGGCTTAGCCTCTAATTGCATGATGGGCGAGGCGAGGGTCCGGGTTCGGGTCCACAGGGAGAGGATTGAACCTAAGTGCAGTGTGTACAGATGCACGGTGCACGTGTAATGAAGTAAGCCTCAAGTAAATCTGGGGTAACCGGCGTTACGACCAGTTTATCTCGCAGCATATACAGCGGTACTCCAAAATAAATACATCGGTTAGAAACACTTAAAAAAAAACAATTCATTTACAGAAGTGGTATCGTCTTTTGTGTGTAAGTGCAACCATTTTTTTTATTTATTTTTATTTATTTACAATTAAACCCGCTAGACACACATAGATGAAACGTAAGTTGAGCCTTCTTTTAAATTTTAATAATTATTAATTATAATTTCGATCTGGTTTGCCAATTTTGTTAAATTTAATAAAAATAATGTCACAAAGTAATTTTGCAAATATGGAAGAAATAAACTGGAATTTTTTAAACGAGAAACCTCCAAGAAATTCTGCATTTCATTTTGGTATATATGCTTGGTATGTGCTTGCAAAATACAAATCGAAACATGTGTAATTAAACGGATAGAATAAGTAGAAAGCACCAAAGAGGAAGATACTGTCATTATCAGACCACCATTCAGAATTGAAACGTTGCTTAAAGTGGCTTCAACTATGTTTGGCGACCATAATCAGGTACTTCTCAGCTTCCTCTTCCCTTCCCACTGTTTTTAGCCATACAACATAGAACATACCCCCATTGGAAATATAATAGAATCACTGGCTGCAGACGGGAGGAGATGAGACTCTTGTGCTGGATGCACGAACCCTCTCGTGCACCTCATTTTGTTGTGTCAATATATTGGATCTTATAACCATTGGAGTGACAGGAGCAATTTAAAAGTGTTTTCTTAGATTGCTAAAAGAAATTTTTCCGCCAACATTAAAAAAATTATGCCTGCGAATTTGAATATGGAGAAATACAAACTGATTATAGTTCTATATAGCCCATGATTAATTATCTTTTGATTATTATCAGATATTCGTAGGATTTATAAAAAAAAAAATTAGAAAATCATTAACTTTAAAACATTCAAAAGAATCTAGAGAATATTTGCCATATTGTGATTGCAGAGCAATCCGAGGCTTTGGAAATAGTGCCATGATGAGGCAAAAAGCGTTCGGTGGATAAAACACGACGTTTTATTTTGAATTAAATTAAACAAACTTTTTATCAATCACTATTATATAATCACAATTACCTACATGTTTCGAAACCGATGATTTCTTCGTTAGGGTAGTAATGACATTAAATAACAAAAGAAACAAACAAGTATAGACTAAAAAGAACTATGGACAAAAATATTATAGAGAGTTATGATTAATTAATAAAAAAATATCTTAAAAAACAATTATTTAAAATTAAACATAAAAATTATTTTAGAATATGAAAAATTACATTATATAAATTATCAAAACACACTAAAAATGTTTAAACAACAATTTTTATTTTTAAATTTAACGATTTTTATTATAGTACAGCTTTTATACTAGCAGTAGGTAGGCTAGGTCAGGTTAGGTCAGGTTAGGTTTCACCAGCGAAGATTGCATAAACTTCCAGCGACGGAAAATATTATTTCGTCATTCTTCAATTTGGACTCTAGAGACCAAAATCTTGCATATTTCACTTTGCCTTTTTACCGCACGATAGAAAAAGAATTTGTTCGGATTTCGATAAGCGGTTTTACGAGAAAACTTATATTAATTTGTAAAATGATTATTTACCGGAGTTCCATAAACCAGCTTTCCCCAATATTTTGAGTTGCACAAAGGAAAGTATTGTTTTGATTTTTTTATATTATAAATTAAAGCCTTTGAAAAACCATTTTCATAAGCGGCGACGTTCCGTACTCAATCCGTAATTAATTAATTGTTTTTGTGTTTAAAAAAAACTCAATTTAATTAAAAAAAAATAAACTTATATATTTAATTAGGTTCTGCAAGTATTTTAGTATTTTATTAATGTGACAGCTGTTTTAACGTTAAAGGTCATGTTAAAACTGCGATTAGGTTAAGTTGAGACAATATATTTATTTGGTTCTATTTACCTCTTTAAATAGAACCAAAGGTTCTAGTTCAATTTTAAAGGTGGCTAAAATAATTTATTATCGGTTAAACCGATTTGTGACAATAAATTCTCTGTTCTGTGTGGTCCTTTGGAATCTGTTTTCCCCACACTAAATATTAACGTTTTCTTAATTGTTTAATAATGACGTCACCGCTTTTGACTGATTTAAAAATTTGTTTTGTGAACATACTGAAAAGTGGGGAATAAATAATTTTAAATACTATAAAAAATACTACATTGAAAGCAAAATATTAGACCATAAAATCTCAAATCATATCTTTGCAAAAATATTATTCAATAAAAATTCTTATGCACGTCACTGAGAATTCGAATAATGACTATACAGCTTTAAGAAATATAATTCGCACCAGTTTCTACACGTGTCTGATGGCATTTATTCCTGTAACAAAAGGACTATAAGGGTCCTTTGCAGAAATAACTTAGAAGGATTAGGGAGAGGGAGTGATTACTTTTCCAGCTAAGGAGCCTGCTTCAAAAGGTAACTCCAAGGCAGATCTTTGTCAATGGAGAGATTGTGTGCTTAAATCCTTCGGAATATGTTAAAATACAAGCAGCAGTACTAAATGTATCCACTTAAGAATCGAGCGTAATAATTTGTGACATTAATTTGTTTAAGTTGTTCGAATGAACAAAACAATAAATTCTCGCAAAATCACTTTGTGGAGTCATTCTTAACTTTGTTTACACCACTATTAAATCACAATTATTAAAATGTTTCGAAACCGATGGTTTCTTGGTCAGGATAATAAGAATATGAAATAACAAAAGAATACAAACAAGTATAGACTAATAAGAACTATAGACAAAAATATAGAGAGTGGTGATTAATTACTTTAAAATATTTAAAAAAAAACAATTATTTAAAGCACATTAAGGGTTAAAAAATTTATACACAAACACAACAGTTAATTAAAAAAAGTGTTAAAAGTAAATTAAATGTTATTAATACGAAATATTTTTTAAAAAGAGCCTTCTCTTAAATTTATTTAACCTCACCCCATGATCTCGGGCACCCCCGGCTCACCCCTGGATGTTAGTTATTCAATACTACATTTAACATTTTAAATACAAAATTTTAGATTTTGTAAGGTAATCTTCTTTTACTTTGGTGATTTATAGTGCACATGCCCGCGAAGGTTTCCATGTAATATTAGTGAGTTCTAGCGTTATGAAATTATTTCCTATACCATTAATCCGATTACGATGAAACTGGTTGTGCGCACGCAAGTGAAGATTTCTTTTTTATATAATGGTGAGCTTTGGCATTATGAAATAAGTAAAAATATTTAAAAAGTAGGGTAAGGGATGAGGGAGGGGCAGAGGTAGGGATTGCAAAGAAGACATAGAAGCGGTAGGGGATAGCGTGGAGAAAATGTGGAAAATCCATGCTTCTCACACGGACATCTGTATGTGGCCTGTTCACTTCTGATTTATTTGTGCAAGCATCAGACGGAAAAACAAGTAGAATATTGTGTATCCAAAAGCGCCATTCCACAAACAGAATTAGAACATTTTCTTTCTTTTAGTGGTTTTGCAAGGCATGCCTGGTACTCACTAGTTTTTTAATAAAAATTTGGCCAAAACGACAATTATCAATACAATTATTCGATATATCGACCCTTTGGAATAACAAGGTTCCATCTGTTGCGGAAACGTCACGCGGTTATGGGATCTATGGTAAGCTACCTTAGAGTTCATTATCGCATGACTTTAAAGCAACAGATGGAACCCCGATATTCCAAAGGGTCGATATCGTATCGTACGGTTACGCAGTGTATATTAGCCATAATGTATACCTACAACAATATGTGTTAACATGAACACGCAATGGGGTGTGGCGAGCACCGTTCACAAGCTAGATTGATGGTAAACTGTCAATATTAAGTAGGAGCCACTTAGCCAACAAGGATGTTAAATATGTTGGCTTATACTTATATTTAAAGCTTATTTTGCTACTTGCTCTTATATTGCTACTTGTGCTTATTTAGCCGGTGTATCGATTGACGTTCTGCCTCATGGATTTTCGCACAAACAACGTATTTCAGATAGATAGGACAGCTGATTTAGGTGAAGTGGATTTTATGGTGTAAGATAGGGTTGTTTGTTTTGCTCTCAGTTTAGAGGTAAACATTACATAAAATACCTTGAGTCTATACCTATAGGTTGCGGGTTCAAATACTACCGCTAAAAAAAAGGATTTAAAAAATATTTATCTTATTGTTCAATTTTAGACATAGGTACTCGTATTTACAGTACACCTCTCTGTTCTTCCCGAAATTCCTTCTTGTTACCCTTCCATTTCCCCCTGTTGAACTCTCTTTCCAACACCTAAATATTTATGTTACGATCCTCAATATATTTTATTGTAAAAATTAATATCCCACTTCTGACACCATGTTTTGTTGGGTAAATGGTTGAGGATCTTATTGAGAACACTTTCAATTATATTTTATAATGAAGATTTATTTACGACTTGACATGACCAGAGCTCGACAGAGAGAGAGCTTAGACCATAGATATAATAATCACAAGTACTTTCTACTAGTGATGTGACCTACTTTACAGTAGTGATGTGACATATCTGACAGTGTTTTGTATCTTATGTTATTTTTAATATTCTCCCCAAGAAGGAAAGCGTACTTCTGAAACTAGTGGAGCAATGTATGTATTAAAATACAGTGGTTTCAAATAATATAAATATATGATAACATTGTAAATAAATGCGAATATTTTTTTACTGTATGGAGACCACCGTTTATTGTATTTGTTTAAATGTATAGTGACAAAATTTAAATATTGAATTACATAGTTAACGCACTCCCTACCTAAAGTGTAAAGTACGTAATTCAAGTGTCAAGTACGTCCCATAACACTATGTGTAAAGATATTTATACATAACAATATCAAAAGTCCCAAACGTTGCCCCGGCTTCATATAGAGTTTTATAGTTTTATCTTATGTAGACAGGGATATTCGTCTTATTTTAACCGCCAAGCACGCGAAATCTCATGAAAATGATCAAATTACTGCTTTAAAAGAGAGTGAGATGGTTTTCGTATAGACAGTGTAAAAAATTCAATAACTGCTTCGGAATAACTGTAGATTGGTGTACAAATCAAATCCACGCCACCCCCTCTCCACCCCAAACCCATAAACAAACGCTCTATTTTGTATATTTGAAGATAGAAGATAATAAATGTATGTATTAAAATACAGTGGTTTTTTGTTTCATAATAATAATACGTAGGATAATCATTAATTTTAATATATAAGATTAACATTGTTCTACTGTCCACAGTTTCCAAGCAAATGGAGGTTTTGCTTTTGTTTCAAACAAACTATTTACCATAATAAAAAACTCTCTTTCAACATATCTCAAACTTTAATAAAAAAATTCTTCAAACTTTTCAAATTCATATTATGGGGTCATTATTTATAAAATGAAAAAACTGTGTATTCACCACTAAATATTATTCATAAAATCTACATGTTTCTAAAACCATGATTTATTTCTTCATCAGGATAATTTCGATAATATGAATAAAAAAACAAAATAAAAAAAATCAATTCTACACTAAGACAATTATGTAAAAAATGTAAATATTACATTATACACATTTTAAAAGAATTTTAAAAAAATTATCAAAAGTTAATCAGATTGTTTAAACAACAAAAATAAAAGATCAATATGAAAATAAATTTGAGAGATGGCTATTTAAAAAAATATTTGGTTATTAATAATATTAAATTTACTATTAACACTTTTTCTAATTTTTTAAAATTTCTACGTTTGCCAATTATAAATCAGTTGCGTTTGTGTAAAATTTATAACCCCGTATTTATATCAAAAGAATGATTTGCTTCTAAAATGTGGTTGGCAAATTTACAACAGTTATTTTTATTCAAACACTTAGATGTTCCTCAAAAATTCCTAGAAGTCTAACCCTACATAAAAATATACCTTTGAATAAAAAAAATTCTTAACTTAATGTGCACAAGTTAGGTACTAAATTTTAATTGTTAAGTAAGTAATATCCTATATTCTACTGTTTATTTTTCCTAAGGAAGCTTTTTCATTAAAAAAAGAAAACTATACAATATTATAAATCTTACTTAATACACAAGTTATGATAATATTAAAATAAATTAGAATACTTAACGAAGATACAATTATGCAAAGGAAAGTAAAATTAAATAAACTGTTCGTAAGTCTTCCATAATGCGGACTAAATAGTAATAAAGTACGTTAATTAATGAAAAATATGGAGTATGAAAAGATAGGAAAGATTTAGTTAGAGAGGTAACAATAGAAATAACAGGATCTAGAGAAACTCTAATCACAATTGTAATAATATTAAGTGGTTTGGTGATTTCCGCATCTTCGTGACTTTGTTGACTATATAATGGTTATGTTGGTGTTAGTCATTTCATAATGTTTATGATTTCACCTTTCTTCATGTTCACTTAGTCACACTTTGATGTTGTTTTTAACCTTGTCTACTTCAATGGTGTTTTTAGTTTCGTTTGGAAGGGTATTCTACAATTTGAAAGCATGAAATTTATGGTTTTCCTGACCAAAAGAAGTATTTAATTTTAGCGTTAATCAGTAGATTTAAGGGATTCGTCCTTTTAATATAAGTAGGTTGGTCTATTTTAGAAAAGTATTATTATTTCCTTTTGGTTTAAGTAGAGCAATTTTTAGTTTACCTTTTGGTTTAAGTAGAGTTTTATAATATTGGAAACATTAAGGTTTCAAAAATATTTTTTTATTGGAGAATGGGTACTTTCAGGATTATTTTTAATAATACTTTTTGTGTTTAAAAGAGGTGCTTCATGTGGATAATTGTGGCAAAACCCCATCCTACAATCCTATTAAATAATTATTAAAATAATGGGATAATTTGTAGAGCGCCGTTTTTACGAAAAATCTCATGAAGGGCGGGGCATAAATATGATTGCAAAATATATTAGGGTAGGCACCTACCTAATTATGTGAAAATTGCAATATTAAAGTTTTATTATTTATTTTTATTGTTTGTGTTTCAAGCAAACAATTTTGGCCCTTTTCAATGTTGTCCAAATGTGTTACGTGTTTTCATGAATTGTTATTTAAACGTACTTACATCGCGTAACTAAATATGTTCTCCTGTCTATTGTTCGCAAATGTCTCTCTAACAATCGCTTTAATAAATAGCTGAGTGATGTCAACAACAGACAATTCTTCTCAAAGAATTGTGCGGATATACAGTGGATAAGTTTATGTTAGCGACCAAATTTAAGTGGACGTATTTTGGCTCCCTCTTCACATTTTTTTGACAAATTTGATAAGCCAAGTCTCTCATCAAACCAATTTTTTTTCTGTTTCCCACTACAGATGTATGTGTGGATATCAGTGCAAAATACCCTGGACTAAATTAAATATTTATGTTGGAACAAAAATAAACTCTCTTCAAGGATAATTATTTATTTCCAAGCTGACAACATACCTTTATCTTACGGTGGGTCCTTCTAACACTGACATTTTTATTGTTTATCAAAGTTCACGAATTATTAGAAAAGACTGAGATTTTTCGTAGGATTATTAATCTGTATTATTTTAAATAAACGAAAACCGAAATCATTTTTTACGTCCAGACGCACCCGCGAAACCAACAGAGCGGCTTCGAACTAATAAAAAAATCATTGAAGAAGAAGATAAATCTAAACGAAGATATGAAAAAACCAAGACATAAGTCAGATAGTAAGAAAAATAAAAAGGGGCTCGTAGCCATTTGAGATCTTTTCATTTTTAGTTTTCTGTGTCTTGTTCTATTTCAAGTTTCATTAATCGTATTATCTTCTTATTTCATGATCTTGATGGGTATGAACTTCAAAAGTTATTAAAAAACTATTTTAATAAATATTGAAAATTCATTTGGGCTTTTGGAAAAAGTCAACAAGTCTCCCATATAAATAAAATCAGATAGGATTATCTGAAACACTATCTAGGTTATAAATAAATTCGTTAAAGAACTTTGTAGTCATTTAAAAAGATAGCTGCTAAAATAAAACGAAAAATAGTTATGACTTAAAACAACGTAATAACACTTGTATTCATTTTAAATATATTCTCTTATTATGTAATATTATTTCTGTTATTCTGGCTTTAAATGTATCAAATGTAAATTAAAAAAAAAAAAAAAAAAAAAAAATAATGTTGTTAATTCTGAATTTGAAATATAAGATCGACAAAAATGACAGAAAAAAATTTGGTCCCAATGGGCGAATTGGTGTTTGCGCTGGGTCCATAACTTGCAGTGGTAGTCGAAATGGTAAAACGAAGTACGTGTTATTAATTTTGACTATAATATTGAATTCGGGCAATCCCATTGAGGGATTAGTCTCTTTGACGACATTATTTTTCGTCACAGTTTCCTATAATCCCATTTTTATTATTATTTCTTTTTAAAAATCCGGTAGAGCGGATCGCAGTCGGCATTTTTTAATTTTTTTTCTATAGAGACTCACAAGAGTCTCAACTGCTCCCCTCTGGAGCCAGTGAGACTATGGCATCCCCAATTGGAGTATGTTGTGAGGCTGAAGGTAAGTGGGGAAGGGAAGGAGATGGGGAAGAGGAAGGTGGGAAAGTACCTGGCTATTCAGATTTAGCCACTAAACACGGCTAAAGCCATTATTAAGCAACGTTTCAATTCTTAATGGTGGTCCTACACCAGGGCGATATTGAGAGTATCTTCCACTCTGGAACGTGTCGCAAATATAACATATATTATTTTTATTAATTAATTGTGAAATAACACAAATTAATCAAATAAAATTTATTTGCGCACGCCGGGTTCGAACCCGCGACTTTCCGAATGGGAGTCAAGCTGGTGTGTTTAAAGGTTGTTTGTTTTTTGTGATTCCTTTTTAAAAATAGGATCATATCCAACATTCACGTTTTTCATAATGCCATTTTACAAAATTTCATTTCAAAAGACACCGAACTTTTTTATGAAGCAATCTTTGACGTAATTTTATAGCAAGTGTGTTTAATTTTCTTCTATCTCTGAGTCCACATTGTAGTTGAATATGTTGTCCTTGTTCCAGAAGAATCCTTAACTCGATAGAGTCTAAGTTTACTGCCAGCAGACAGAAAATATGTTCTTAAATTATTGTGCAATAACTTTGTGTTTTCTTTGTACAATTTCACTGGTGGTGTATTATTTAATATCTAACAATGTTTCCCACTCTTAAGTGACTCCATACATTATAAACCTTATTACGCCCTAAACTAAAAATTATTTTAGTATACGATTTTATTACTTAAGTGTAATTTCCTCATCAAAAACGAGAACCTTGTTACTTCTTGGTGAAGAACAGCTGTATTTATACTCTTCTGTGTTAAACATAATATGTGGTGTGGCTTCTATTGTTTTCTCTAAGACGATTCGTTCAGGGAGCTACTTACAAGCGTCTCGAGCTTCAAGCGTGTAGCACCCGCGCCGCTCGTGAGTACCCGCCATACTATTAACATCAGCAAATAGTATGGCGGGTACTTACCAGCGGCGCGGTTGGCATGTGCATGAAGCTCGAGTCGCTTGTAAGTAGCTCCGTGAACGAATCGCCTAAGGAATAATACAACTCTGTTGATCGACAGTTTCAATGATACGTCGGTTCATGAGGTTTTTTATTTTTTTTTATTTCTATATAATATTACAGCGTTCACATAAAGTTATTAATATTTATACATAATAGCTAATAACATAATTTATGAACTTTTTGTTGTGTTGTGTATAAGGTAGGTTAGTGAATGTGAAACTGTGGTTGGGTAATGTTGTTTGTTTCGTGAACACCTCACTAGGAGAACCTGTGCTGACATGATTACGTGGTTATGTTTAAGTGTGACAAGTATTTATGTGTTGTAGTAAAAATTTTCTTCTTTATTTATTTTTTGTGTTTTGTGTAGAAGTGTTTGTTATCGTCTTATTTACAATGGTTATTTAACATTTCTGTTGTAATCTTCTGAGTTGATAAATAAAATATAACACTTATAATAAATAGTTTTATTAACGATGTACGTATTACAAGAAGTGACAGTTCATATATATTATATGATAACATCGTTACAAGTTTTCCCAGTATAGCTAACTTTAGCGGAAAAAAACTCTTATTTGGCAAACAAATATTAAAAAAAGTTATACCTGAATGTACATTCTACATGAAAACCAATAATTCAAAGATGTTTTCGAGGAATTAATGACATTGATACTTCTTTAAAAAGTTGACAGCTGGTAGAGCGCAAAAAAGCATGAATTCCGAATGTCATAAATAATTACTTTAAAAAATATTCGGAGGGACTAAATTAATAAAATCAACTGTTACGTTAAGAAATTTATTGGCGGAAGCGGTTCTGATCTTGTCCTGCATACAGTTTCTTTATACATATGGGTTAAAAGAGAAATAATAAAAAATAAAACAAAAAAAAAAATTGTCGCGCCCGCCGGCGGGCTTACTACAGACGAGAGATTAATTGTAATCAATCTACCACTCAAATACAATTATCGAAAATTTCTTATTTGCTTCTTATTATTTTTTTACCATTTTTAATTTGATAAATTACTGTATTACATAACGCATTGCATTACCTATATATGTAAGTAAATAAGAAAAATACAGCAAAATAATAATAATAATAACTAACTAACGGTGAGCACTGGCGAAGCGAAACTTTCTCTCTGCTAAATTTTCTCCCTCTACAACTTCCAACTTATGTCAACATCTTATCTCAATAATGCAACGAAATGAAACGAGCTAAGAAATTATCATTAACATGTCAAACACCAAGGCAAAGAGCCAAGATGTTTATTGGATATTTTTTAAATGTTCATTAAAAAAAAGCGTGGTAACTCAAGCAAAGCCGAGTAAGGCGAGTTTTTTTACATCTTAAAATACATAGCTTCCCCATAAATGTGTAAATTTCTGCTTTGAGCAAAGCTTCGGCAATTTCACTGCACTTTAAAGGATTGCAAATCATATTTAGTTTAATTGGAATTTGCTTCATTCTTTTTGTTCACACTATTTGAGCAAAATGTCTCAAGTTATACAATATTATAAAATCATTTTTAAAATTCTATCTGACGTAAAACTTATCATAAAAATAGCTTTATGGAAGTCTAAATCGTGCCAAAAACAAGATTTTGTTTAAAAATATTTAATCATAATTTTATAAGATCAGCAAGATCTTTGCTGTTATTACTATTTTGAGATTCATCACTCATCACCTTTTTGTTTTGTTTTTAGAGGTCTGGTCTCTCGACTAGCAATTTGAGTGTCGCTGATTCGAATCCTGGCGCAAAGAAATTTTATTTATTTCATAATTTCATTTAAAATATTAGGCAAATTTGAAGCACGTTCCAGACCGGAAGAAACCCTCAATATCTCTTTATGAAATGGCTTTAGCCATGTTTAAACCAGATCTAAACAGCCAGGAACTTTTCCATTTTCCTCTTTCCCACCTCTTCCCCTCCACAATACCCCTATTGAGGATACCATGGTAACAATGTATTCACATTAAAAAAATCGTCTTTAACATGATAACCACTGTTTTGAAAGGGGGATTTCCATGTACGTTTCTGGGAATTTTTCTGGATGAACGAGTTTCCGTCATTCGTCCGGAACATCTGTGAACCAGCGTGCAATGTCCAATAGGTGCATTCATGTGGAAAGAGCGGTATTTCCACAACTTACATCACGAAGCCAATGTGCAGTCGATATTTCAAGACGTCAGACTTTATTCTTAAAAATCAATGTGCTGGTAGAAAGGATTATTGTAACATGAATAGCATAGTTCTTCTTATAAAAATGTCCTGCAAAATAATTCATCTGTACCTATGTATTTTGAACAAAGATTAAATTGATTTCCTTTTAAAATGCATTGTTAGTCAATCGTTTCCTCCCTTTTACAGCTTGAAATTGTAAAGATAAAGCTTGATGTGCTCTCTTTATAATACTGTGTTGTGTCAAATTTATTTCTATATATATATATACATGTCACTTGAAGACAAATATAGCACAATGTGACTCAAAGTTAACATTTGGACTAGCCGTGTCATTAGGCATGACAAATATCGTAAAATCACCGCTAGTATGGATTCACGACAAATCATTCCCAGTTTTCGAGATAACAATCAAAATAATTTTATTCTAAAATGGTACTAAGTTAGGAATTCTCCAAAGAGACACTTACAATTTCGAAAATGGATCTTAAACTCAAAGTATATTAACACTGAGTTTTAGAGTTCAATGAACCATGAAAGGTGAACCGGTAGATGGAGTCATAATGACATCTGAAATTAGTGTGTTTATAACAAAAAATAATATGTCATGTTAGGTGACAAACATTCATTCTTAGTTAAGTTTGTTACTTAACTAAATATCTAGGTACTTCTGAAACTTTAACTTCTCCTTCCTCTCTTCCAACTAAAGCGCGTCTTCCACTGCGAGCGAAGCGAACTTCGTTCAAGCTTAGCTCGGCTAGCAAACGTGAACTGGATACTAGTGCTTCCACCAAGAACGAGGTGAACGAAGCGGGTCGAATGAGTTAAAATAGGTTCGAACGATGCCGTTCCGCTATGCGAGCGGATCGAACTTCGTACAACTTAGCTTAGATAAGTTCGAACCCGCTTGCGTACACCATCGGCAACTAGTTTCTAGCGGACTTCGCTCAGATCTGCGTAGATGCTATCTCTTACCCTGAAGAAAGACCACCGTTTAGAATCGAAACGTTGCTTAAAATGGCTTTAGCCGTGTTTAGTGACTTGAATAACCAGATTATCTCAACCTTCCTCTTTCTGTAATTCCCTTCCCTCAACTTTTGTAAAATTCCCCAACGGAGATTACATGTTTCCATTTTCTTCAAAAGGTTGGGACAAAACAATTATTTTTGATAAATCAACAACACTTAGTTACCGACAGCCGTTAAAACGTGAAAACCAAATTTTAACAATCGACCAAATTGTATACCCATAACCTGACTTATAAACCGATTCCTTAATGATACTTTTTTAGATTTTCACGGCCAAAAGCATTTTCGTTGTTGGTTTTTGAGGTGTTAAGTCGTGTTGCGCTACCTCCTTATTTAGCCGACGTTTCGGACAGTGTTGCAGTGTCCATCATCAGGGCAGATCCGGCAGATCCGGCAGATCCGACGATGTGTAATTGTTAGTGTTAAGTGTGTTATTACTTATAGTGTTAAGTGTATTATACTTATTTACTTGGAAGCGATACCGTGTCATCAGCTTCAATCCACTACGAGCTGGTAGGTATTACTAAAGAAGGAGGTAGCGCAACACGGCACAACACCCCAAAAACAAACAACGAAAACGATTCTTCGATGTTTAGACTAAACTAATTTCACAACATACTTAATATTTTATTACCGGTATTCATTTACAATTAAACGAACTCTCTCTAAAAGCTTTTAACGACAGGGTGTAATAAATAAATAAATAATATTTTATTACCAAGGTAAAAGCTTAGAATAAGTAAATATATTCTGATTATTTCTCACAAAAATCACCCAACTTTATTTGGGCAAAATTCAAAGTAACGTTCTATCATAACAATTATTTAAAAGGTAGAGTAGTATATTTTCTGGCGTTTCATAGCAAAAGCTTTGCCAAAAAAGTAATTGTTGGAGTATAACCTTCTTTATTCCCCTAAAAGCCTTTCTACTTTCCCTTAAACGAAGTAAAAATAACGTAATACATAAATATTGATAAAATGCGAACGCTACGAAAGTGCCCGTTTCTACGAGGTCAGGAAGCGATTTTTCGAGAATATTAAAAAAGTTTTTTACTCATAAAAATATACAATAGTATTTGGAACGGGCTATTTTATTTCAGTGATAAAAATATTGTAAAAAAATACTTTAGATTTTTTCTTGGGATTTCTGCAAGCCATAAAATTATACAGAATGGTTAATTGTAGGAACTTATAAAAATCATTCGGACATATGTGTGCAAGTTAAATTCAATTATTATGAGTTTTGTTGAATTTAGAATTAACAGTGAAGTGTTTTCACCCTTGAACAAGGTTAAAATAGACAATTTGTGTTCTATAATTTACCCCTGTATAATTTTTTTATTTATTATTACATATTTATTTGCTCATAAAATAACAATAATGAGTGACGGCCTAATATTTAAACATTTAAATTCATGTCTGACGAGTGCACGAATAAATTTGAAGGTTTCCCGAAGCAATTCCCTATCGCTACTAAGTCACCTTTGATATCTCTCTCTCGTTCCTAACCCCTCCGTCACTTTTCCCCTGCGTGTACCTTCCCATGTACCTTAGCCAACACCACTATGGGGCCAACAGACCTAGCTATAAAAGCTCAAGCGTTATTTGGTTTGGCGTATTTCGGCATATCGGTTGCCGTACATCCCCAATGGGAATGTATGACGAGCGATATGCTGAAGTAGGCCAAGCCAAATAACGCTTGAGCTTCTATAGCTAGGTCTGTTGGCCCCATTACCCTCTCGCGTCACGTTCCACTCCCGGGTTCCCTTAACACCTTCCCCGTCTTCGAGAGATAAAATGACAATTCGAGAGGCGGGTACCAGCCGGACTCTCTCGACTCATCGCCTTGCACCGCAGTGGGAGGGATGGATTTACACATCTGTCACTTCTAGACATACAAACCCACAAATTCCTACTCACCCCTCATAACTTTTTCCTTACCAGAACTTCCCTTCCTACCTCTCCTGAAGGCCCTGAGGGGTATCGTTTTTTCTTCCGGGTCTCCTGTGAGAAGCTAATGTAAATAAAATCATCATATATTTTAGATTTATCGTATTTGTAAAAATGTTTTACTTTATTATGTTTTTTCTCAGTCCTTGCCTAATTTGAAAATGCGTCTAACGAACTCGGAACCGATAATCGTACCTCCAACAAGACTTTTCAGACTTTTTCGTAAGTTTTAGATATATAAATGTGTATTAAATGATAATTAAGAAATCTGGAGTTTATAAATTAATTTGTAACGATTGTAACTTTTTTTATATAGGAAAGACTTCTAGAAATTTTAATACTAGAGTTAAGGAACATCTAAGGTGTTTGAATAATAATAATTATTCTGAATTTGCCAACCACATTTTAGAACCACAGAATAATTATTCTTTTGATATAAATAAAGGGTTAAAAATTTTACACACAAACACAACAGATTTACAATTAGCAAACTTAGAAATTTTAGAAATTAGAAAAGTGTTAACAGTAAATGAAATATTATTGATAACCAAATATTTTTTTTAAAATAGCTATCTCTAAAATTTATTTTATTATTAATACTTATATTTAAAATAATTTATTTTTGTTGTTTAAACATCTTTATTATGATTATTTTTTTAAAATTGATAAACTAATGTTTAAGACAAGATTTTTTATGCATAGCACATGCCTTTCTCATATAAAATAAAGTTGGTTGTTTGCAGGTGAAAAAATATAATAAGCGATAATTGTTGAATGAAACACTAGGTATATATTGAATCATTTGGCGGGTAGGAGGTATCCCGCCGTAGCTTAATGGTAGAGCTCCTGTCCGGCAAACAGAGGGGTGCGGGTTCGAGTCCCGTCGGCGACATATATCTTTTCTCGGGAGAGGTTTCAATATTGATGAGTGTTTCAGGCTAATAATTATTGCTTAAAATAATTGTTACCCTTTGTGCTATGCATAAAAAATCTTGTCTTAAACATTAGTTTATCAATTTTAAAAAAATAATCAATATTTGACGAGTTAAAGTATTTTCACCAACAAATGTAGATATAATGTCTCGACGCCACCTAGTGAGAGAGTTAGCACTTACATGCCTTTCTCATATAAAATAAAGTTGGTTGTTTGCAGGTGAAAAAATATAATAAGCGATAATTGTTGAATGAAACACTAGGTATATATTGAATCATTTGGCGGGTAGGAGGTATCCCGCCGCAGCTTAATGGTAGAGCTCCTGTCCGGCAAACAGAGGGGTGCGGGTTCGAGTCCCGTCGGCGACATATATCTTTTCTCGGGAGAGGTTTCAATATTGATGAGTGTTTCAGGCTAATAATTATCGCTTATAATAATCTTTATTATATTTTGATAATTTATACAATATAATTTTTTCATATTCTAAAATAATTTTTATATTTAATTTTAAATAATTGTTTTGTTTATGATATTTTTTAATTAATTAATCACCTCTCTCTATAATATTTTTGTCCATAGTTCTTTTAGTCTGTTCTTTTTAGTCTAAACTTGTTTGTTTCTTTTGTTATTTAATGTCATTACTACCCTGACAAAGAAACCATCGGTTTCGAAACGTGTAGGTAATTGTGATTATATAATAGTGGTTGATACAAAGTTATTTGTTTAATTTAATTAAAAATGACGCCACAAAGTGATTTTGCGAAGTTTGAAGAAATAAATGTGTATTTTAACCAAGCAAAGAGATATGAAATACCTTCAAATCGTAATATAAAAGTTTTTGATGTACGTTGAACTTTCTATTTATGAAATGAGTACCGTGAATTCTAAACTTTACATTTTATCTACAACGCTTATAATTTTTTAGGGGTGTTGAAATGTAAGTGGGGTAAGTTTTAATCTGAGTTATATTATATTTTAAAGTGTAGAAGTTGGTAGATAACACTTTATTTAGTAAGTTGAGACGCGTGTCGACTTTTAAGGCATTAGTAGTAGGATTTTCGTCACGCGTAAAGCGTATAGGATAAGCTCGATAATCCGCTTAGAGATTTGGGACTGGCGTAAGCCTGGATTAGAATAATGTTTGCTGTTATTGTTACTTGGAGATGGGAGATATTTGCAACTCGAATATATAAAACACCTTACTGTGATTTGATAAGATCAAATACAGAATCACATGGAGGAATGAAAAGAAATTTAAGAAATTTATTAATTATGATCAAATTGTAGTATACAATCATCTGTTTAGAATAGTTTTATTTCACACGCACTTTTCTAACTTAATATTTATTAATTTGCTACCGGCTTCAACAATTCCTTAAGACCAATAATAATGTATATTTTTTGTATTAGTTCCACACATGAGGCACAGAGGAAAAAAATCCCTTAGGGTCTATGTCATTGAGTTGAATTGTAACTTATTTTTGTCTTATTTTTGTATTTTGCTTTATTAGGACCAGACCAGACCAGGCCCCCTAGTACACTCGATCGATAACGATTGACAGGATAACTTCCGGAAACTTATTATCGTTCACTAGAATGAATGCAGATCGCAAACGAATAAATTACAGTTCACAATGACTAAGTGTCCTTAATATATTCGTCATCAAATGTTGTTTGTACGTTAGCGATCTGAAGTTGTCCTAGAACACGATGAGAAGGAACCGAAAGTTATCGATACAATCCTTACCGATCGAGTGTGCTAGGGGGCCAGATCTGAAAAGCCTTGTTCCTATTTCCTTTAACCTCGTAACCTGCCTTAATTAATTGGGAATGCAATTTTCCTAATGGCTTCGGGCAGTCGGAACTAATAAATTAGATTAATGTAGCCATAATCCGTTCCTGTATGTTGTTATTTCGATACGATACTGAAATTAACTTCTGCTTCGTGTATCGGATTACTGAAATTGTGTATTTCAATGAAAAAAGTGCAATATGATTATTTACGTCGCTTCACTCGCCGTCAAACTAAACTCGTTAAGAAAGCTGAGAAGTAGAGAAAGAATATCAAACTTTAATTAATACAGATTCCGTTACATTTCAATAAACTCGTTGCGGAATAAGAAGTTCTTTCCCGTCGATATTTTATGAAAGATCTGAGGAGAACTTGTTACATTTTTTATTTGAATGCAAATTCTTTAGGGAGAGTCAGTATTTTAAAAAAATCTGCCATAAAGTATCCCTAATTATTTTGTCCTGTGTTTTAATGATAGCACTACTAGTTGTTAATTATGTGATTATTTATTATTTATTTTTGTAATTTTTTTTATAGAGAATACCTCACAAGAGTCCCAAATGCTCCCGTCTGGAGCCGGTGAGACTATGGCATCTTTAATTGTGGTATCTTGTGAGGCTGAAGGTAAGCGGGGAGGGGAAGGAGATGGGGAAGAGGAAGGTGGTAAAGTACCTGGTTATTTAGCTCAAGTCTCTAAACACGGCTAAAGCCATTTCAAGCAATGTTTCAATTCTTAATAATGGTCTTACACCAGAGCGATACTGAGAGTATCTTCCATTTTGGAACGTGCCGCAAATATAGTACATATTATTTTAATTAATTATTTATGAAATAACACAAACTAATCTAACAAAATTTATTTGCACACGCCGGGTTCGAACCCGCGACCTTTGGAATGGGAGTCTTAAGCCTTACCCCTGGATTACGCCGGCCGTCAATTTAATTTGGTTTTTCTTTGGAATTATGGAATTATACAATTTGTCTGAAAAACGTGACTTTGAGAACATTAATACTTTTTACAAGCTTTCTTCAGGTAGTTAGATATTCTAATACTGAAAAATAATGCGAATAAGAATGGGTATATATGTGAGTGTGTTTGTAGATGTAAAGAGATGAACAATTTACATAATTGACATTATGCTGCTTTTAAATGTGGGCAGTTCTTCAATTTTTCCGTCTGCAAAGTTGACTATATCAAGCTATATCGTCTTCAGCTTATTGAAAAGTTTTTAGCCAGGAAACACCGTTCCGCCTATGTCTTCCACAGTTCTGCTGCTATCGTGCGATTGCAAACTTTCTTCCGGGTAACTTTTCAGAAAAGCAACTCTCTCGGCAACAATCGTATCCCACTGCGATTTCCATCAGGATACTTCGAATGGAGGACATTTATTCTTTTCGCTTTTTTTTTCTATTGAAAAGCCCTACCTTGTACTCTGCATTTACGAGGAACCGCTTCCAACGAGACAATATCCATCCGCGGAATGGAATATTAACAAAACGACAAAACATCATACTTCAGTATTAATTTTTTTTGTAAGTCTTCTTGTGATCATGCCATCGTTTCCACTGACTTAAGTACCTACTTATTACGATTTATCATTTGTTGCTGACAATGAAAATATTTTAATTTGGTTTTAATGGTATTTTCAGTGAAATAATAACGTATTTCTTGACATAATAGTGTTTTCTATAAAATTTAGGGTTAGATATACATATATTTATATATAACTCTAAATTCTATCATTGTGAATTCCTGGAATTGATATATCTATATATATATATATATATATATATATTCCCACACGAACAACTATTTTTTAATTTTTTTATTATTTATAGAAAACATAGTTATAATAAATCGACAAACAAGTCCTACTAAGCCAAATGAATTGGCTTGTCAGCAGGTGCTTATAATTTAGTAACAAATACATAATTTACATCTTATACAGACAAACATTATTGTTTTACAGATTCACGCGTACATCACATTCTAACAATACGTCGCCCGAGTGCTTAATTAACGACCATTAGCCGACTGTATATTTAAGATATGAACTAAATGCTTCTTTAATATGGTTTTAATTGCAAGAGGGTGAATATTAAATAATTTTATCGAGAATAATTGCACATTTATTCCCCCAAAGTAGTTTTAATTGTAGGTTGCTGAAATGCATGTTGAAAAGAGGAACTTGTGAATTGATCCGAGTTTGTACGAGTAACGTTATCCTGGATTTAGAATGCTTTAGAACATTTTTTGCAGGGAAAATCATTGGAAGGCGTATTAAATAAAAACTTGGGTTTTTTAAAACTTGATTAGTACGAGCGCAGTTTCGCGTTTTTATTAATATGAAGCCTGCAAGGTGGTGATTATCCTGATAGTAGCAAACCTCCGACAAGGATTCCCGATTTGCGAAAATCCAATTTAAAAAAGCAATGTCGTTTTTTAAGTAAAAAGAAGGAATTTGATTCTCGAAAGTAAATTTGACTATCATTTTGTACTTATTCGTGTTGTTGTGGCTATATATAACTATATCGTGTTGTGTTTTCCTTAACAAAAATACAGCCGTAAGTAATTGGTCATCCCTTTTCCTTGCACACCTTGTTTTTTCTAGACAAATCATCACCCAATTCCAGCAAACGCCATTTCGTCTCGTTTCATTTAAAGTATATACATTTCCTTTTCAAGTGCATCTAAAGCTGTAGGTAACAGTTTTGGATATAACGTTTCGTTAAACATTCGTTCATAAAACAAAACAAGAAACTTTTTATTTTCACCTTACACTGATCTTAGCCACGTTGTACTATTTTTGGTCTATTTCGCTTTTCTCTGACAGAAATTGGAACACCTTTTCTTTCTGAAACATAAAGGCGAAATATACACGTACGAAAATATCACGCAATAGACAATATTTCCAATGTGGGAAAACTAGACTAGACGTAACATATTGAGTTATATTCTATTGTGATTGACGACTAAAGCTTAATTCTATTGTGGGAGAGAGAATTCGGTTTTCCATTCTGCTAAAGGTGGTTTACCATCGAAATTTAATGAACTAGAGTAACCAACCTTTGTTTCAGCGCTCTCAAATAATATTGAGCCAAGCCACTTCTATTTTTTTTCACTAACTCGACGCTGGAGGCTCTTAATTAATTTCCCCCAGGGCCTATATAATTTTTGGGATGCTGGGTGGAGAGTATTTTTGTGAAAGTGATCCTGGGTCTTAAAGAGACCGTTGTAGGAGGGGAGGAGAGGAGAGAGATGTTGTAGGAGGGAGAAATTAAAAGGCCGGCAAAATCATTCGACAAGATATGTTGAAGTATTTTTTTATTTTTTTTATTTTTTATTATTTAATCTATACATATATTATAATTACATGTTATTTTTTTCAATGCCTGTCTCACTAGGGTAAACCTGTGTCGAGACAGACGTAGAGTTACATAAATTGTATACAAACATGGTTATTTGAATATGAAGGTTAATTACATTTTAGGTTCAATACAATAAAAGGCAGTTGATTGGAAGTGTGAATTAATTCTCTAAAGAGTTTGATCTTACAAATCACAGGAGAGGTTATTAAACATATATTACATACATATATTAAAATGATATTACAGTAAAATGAATTGGAAATGGAATAAATTGATAGAAATATACATGATATTACATACATATATTAAAATGATATTATTGTAAAATGAATTGGAAATGGAATAAATGGATAGAAATATATATTAAAATGATAATTATGTTAGTTTATTTGACGGGATTCTATTGTTTTTTTATTTTATTTATTTTTTATTAGGTCGTACGTAATTGGGTATTTTTGTCTAAGTGCAATTGGTTTTACATATGTTTGCTATAGTGAGACGTCCTTTACTTGCAAGCCATTTTTTTATTTCGCTTTTGAATTTGGTCATTGTTTCTGTTTGTCTAATCGTAGCTGGTAGTGTATCGTATAGTTTGCAAGCTATGTATTTAAAATGTCTTTGTCCAAAGGTGGTTTTAGTAAAAGGAGTTTGGAGAATTTCTTTGTTTTTGGTTCGGGTATTGTGTACCGCTTGTGTTGTTTGGTATAGCGTTTTGTCGTTTTTGTGTAAATTAATCAAGATGGATTTTGCAAAGAGCTGTTTTATGTCCATAACGTTGAAAGTATTGAAGATCGTATCAGTGCTGGTAGTGAGAGGGAGTTTAAGAATTATTTTAATGATTAATTTTTGTGCTTTAATATTGGGGTCTAGGGCACTAGCAACAGCATTTCCCCAAGCTAAAATTCCGTATTCTATGTGTGATTGACATAGTGCGTAATAAACAGAGAGTGCGTATTATCAAGACGAGTCGTAGAAGCGACCCGTGTTTTATATGATACAAATGTCAAGCGTGTGCATGTGTTGGGCGCGCCTTTTGCGCTTTTCCCAATTGTGCGCCAATGGCAAAGGAATTGGTGTTGCTAGTTCCTCGGATCATCTTCCATTGAAATACCCTTAGAACAATGACAACCTTCTCACCCAAAGCCTGTGCTCCAAAGATTGGAATCCGTTTGTTAAGAGAGGAAAATCTATCAAACGGACCGACCATTTTTGCACGGAATCGAGAGTTTTTGATTCCAGACTAGAAGTGGCTGCCAAATTCAACCGTGGGGTGCACTTACTATTTGTAAAGGGTTAACAGTTACCTTCTATTAAAGTATCTGCGGGCTGTGTACAGTACGCCCAGCTTCTGAAAGGCCAACGTAACTCTGACTTTGATGGAGCCCCAGTACCTGAGCTAGTCACTTAGAGTTAAACCAGGCATCTCAATGAAAAGCCCTATTGGAAAGATTGATTCCATCGAAGGAGAATTTTAAACATTCGCAAAAACAACATAAAATCTTTCGATGTAGATTTTATTTCATAAAAGTAAATTTATCTACTTAAGATGTTTCCTCATTTCGCTTTGCTCGATTAGTTTGTGTCAAAAATGTCTACTTATATTATTCCATAGGGTAAAATATCTTATACTTTTGAAGAAATCACCCAATTATGATTAATGTTAAAATTACCGAAAGCACAAAATATTTTAACGTGGCGCAAAGGCATGAGGCATTATTTTTGGTGAAAATAACAAAAAGAGTGAGGTCATTTTACTGCCATTCATCAAACAATTTGAGAAAATACTATCAGAAAAGTTGTTAACAAATAAAAGTACCATGAGTAATAAATCTTTTATAATAATCACAATAATACTTTGTTTTATTTCCATTTTATTATTTCTTTATCCAACCGGTTTCGGTTCAACCTAAACCTTCCTCAAGGATGGTATTTACATTCACATGGTATTTAAAAGAATGTTAGAAGAGGGAGAGAGAAAATAAACTTAGGGGGGGTGATGGGGGAGGTGGCTAAGAGGGAGGGGTGAAAGTGGGCGGGGGTAACGGAATATTTTAAAAATACTATCCACCTAAGTTGATGGTCTCTCTCCCTCTTCTAATTTTCTTTTAAATATTATGTATATCTGTATTATGTTCAATATATTTTTATTCATCCCTGAGGAAGGTTCGGGTTGAACGGAAACCGGTTGGATAAAGAAATGATAAAGTGGGATTAAAACAAAATATTATTGTATTTATTATAATTATGTATTCCCACAAAGTGTTTGCTACATGCGATAAAAACAAATTTAATCACCTATATATACTATTACCAAATAAAAAAATTATCGTGCATATTAAAAAGAGCGCCCGTTATCATTAATATCTCTGTTGTTTCAAATAAATGCGACACCTTCTGATATTTTTATTGTGATTTTCTAAAAATATTGTACTATTTGTGATATATGTTTTTTATCGTATGCTGAGGTTCCATTTAAAGATGATGGTCGTTTTAAATGAACCATTAAATTTTTTTTCAATACGATGTTACCTACCCAAAGAGTATGGGAGAATCATAGTACCTACCTGTCTGAGGAATGTTTTGAAAAGTTTAATTGTCATTGAACTAGTGACGTTTCTTTAGAAGAAAAATATAATTCCTTATTTAAAAAAGTTACATAACATAATATGCAGTTTATAATTAAGTATGTAGGTATTCAAGTACCTACTTACAAATCTATTGATTTCAGAGAAAGTTTTTGTTTTGATTTATTAAATGAAAAACAAAATTACAAATACACTTTTTTTATCTCCACACAGAAGGCCCCGAGGAAAAAAATTCCCGGAGGACCCATGTCATCTTTTGGGATGCTGTGTGGAGGGTCTTTATAGGGAAATGAAGTTCTGGGAAGAAAAAAGGAATGAGGGGTAGGAAGGAATCTGGAGGTTGATATTTCCAGAAGTGACAGACGTATGAATCCACCCTAACACTGAGGTGTAAGGCGATAGGTCAAGAGAGTCCGGCTGGAGAGGTCAAAGGTCTCCCTCGACGAGTCTCTCCCAATCCGGCCCGCCACGTAATAGGTGCGCAGACGCATCTTCCACCAAGACCTAGACTAGGCAGGGGCGTTGGTTATCCAATAATTGGTTATCTTCAGTCTCACAATGTACCTATTCCAATTGGGAATGCCATAGTCTTACTGGCTTCAGGCGGTTGGGACTTTTCTGAAGTATTCACGGAAACAAAAATACACTTTACAGCAGACACGAGGTATTTTTTATATTATTCTGTTTGATAAAAGCGGAGTTCTACAAAATAAACACCAAAAAAAAATCACTATTAAAGCTAATAGTAGTTAAAAAAAAAATTAAAAATCTGAATAAAAAATGAATAAAGGTATATAAATATGATAACAACCAATTTCAAGCCGCCCACCAATTTATTTTTTTTCCAATCATAAAATTCGGTCAATTCCCATTTACGTTAATAATAAATTCGGCCGTTTTGTTGTGCAAAAAAACATCCGCGATGTCCTAGTTTTATAAAATTGCTTTCGGTGGACAAAGCGACAGATACATTTGTCGGAATTAATGAAATCCCATCTGACGGCCACAGCTAAGAGACAATGAAAGGTGTTTGTTATTGGAAGGTTTCACGGAATTGATATTGAATCTGACAAGTTGGTGGGATTAAATTATTATTTCATTTAATCAAAAACACCCTCAGCAAAATATAATTTTGATTTCGGAATAAAATTATTCCACAGCTCCAAGAAATATGATTGAAAAAATTTGGTACAGTTTGATTGATATTTTGATTTCATCATATACTCGTATACTTGGAAATATTATTGAAAACTTATTTTTAAATGTACAATCTTACTAATATTATAAACGTGAAAGTTTGTATGGATGTATGCATGTTTGTTCCTCTTTAAATAGAAATTTAATTAATGGATTTTAATGAAACTGCGAAAATATAGCTCATACATTAGAATAACACATAGAGTATAATTTATGAAGCTAGCTATTTATTTTCTATATATTGAAAATAATAATTATAGTTTAATAGAAAACGTCAAAATTTGAGAATGACATTTTGCAAAACAATGATTGTTAAATCAAAATTCTATTTTGGAAAAAAATTAAAGTACTGAATTTATTTGAAGTACTCGCCTAATACTTTGAATCGAATCAAGAATTATACATATTTTAAATAAATAATTAATATTTTATTAATAATTTTGGTATAAACGTAGATGGGACCTAGGAAAAGAAAATAGATTACTCGAAGTACTAATCCTACGCAGACGAAGTCGCGGGCAGAAGCTTGTGTTTCATAACTTTTTGTTAGTTTGTTTAAAAGTTTTTGTATATTTACTACTGGCTAATTTAATCGCATGTAGATCTCATATAAGTTGTTGTATCTCCCTTACTAGCATGGTGAGAAATATGATCTAATCGGTGAAATAGAAAACACCACGCTTTATATTCAAATCAAAAAGTAAACAAAAAAATATTTTAAATTACACAATTATAAAATGAAAGTTTTCGCTAGTTAAAATTCCGAAAGTTTAGAATATTTTGAGTATTATTTTTATATGAAACGAAAAAAGTGAGGTGACGATAACGTTTATATTACAGAGAAAATTATTATATATGACTAATAAAATATTAATGTTTTATCATTCATATTAATTAGATAAAATATACAGTGAGCCATTTCTTTAACGGACCGTTTATTTGTCATTCCGTCCGTGGTGGAGTGTTAAGACGCTTGACTCCCAATCGGAAGGTCGCGGGTTCGAACCCGGCGTGCGCAAATAATTTTTATTTTTGTAATTTGCGTTATTTCACAATTAATTAATAAAAATTATATATACTATATTTGCGGCACGTTCAAGAGTGAAAGATACTCTCAGTATCGTCCTGATGTAAGACCACGATTCAGAATTGAAACGTTGTTTAATAATGGCTTTAGCCGTGTTTATGACTAGATCTGAAAAGCGAGGTACTTCCCCACCTTTTTCTTTCCCATCTCCTTTTCTTCGCCACTTACATTCAACCTCACAACATACCCCAATTGGGGATGCCATAGTCTTACTGGCTCCAGACGGGAGCAGTTAAGACTCTTGTAAGGTATTATCTATAAAAAGAAATTTAAAAAAATCATTAATTTGTTTTGCTCTCCTGTAAAATAACCTCTCATTTTTGGGGATGCTGTACAGACGGTATTTTAAGGAGAGAAAGGAGAGGAAGTTCTGAAAAGGAAAAAAGTACGTGGGGTGGCAGGAATCTGAGGTCTACGTGTCCAGGAGTGACGGACGGAAATCCATTCCTTCCACTGCAGTGCAGGATCGAGAGAGTACGGCTGGAGAGGTCTAAGATAGGTCTCCCTCAACCAGTCTCTCCCGAAACACTAAATGGTCAAACGCATTCGCCGTCAAGACAATCCTCTCCCCATGAACCTTAGCATCCCTGCTAAGTTACCAAACGGGGCAAACCACTCGTGGTGACCTATGGCAGGGGCGTTGGTCATCCAATAAATGGTACCTCCATTCCGACCTCCCAACTAAAAAAGATTTCAGATAAGCGACAGAGAACCTACGTACAATATAATATTCTACCAGGAAATTATTCAATTTCCATTGATGAAGTGTTTAATGTATTTGTTTTGTAAATGTTTTAGGGTTAATCTTAAAAACGTAAATCCAGATTTGGTGATTTTTGAAAGGTGTGCTCTTATGAACAGGCTGTAATTATCAATCCAACAGATCCGGTGATTTTTAATGGGTATACGCTTATCAGATCATAAAAGCATATGCACTAAATTCTTACAAGTCGCACATTAATTAAATCGACTATATGAATTTAAAATAACGCCTGGTTCACGGTACGTAGGTCCGTGAGTTCACAATCACACCCTCGGTACGGCATTAAGGGTGGTATGGGGCGGACGATGTTATTATTTCCCTGGTCGCGTCTCCCTTCTCCGCCCCTAAACATCAGTTCTCCGCCGTTCTGAAGCCTCCGCCCGCCCGAGAACTGCCTTCGAACACATAATTCATTTTGCGCGCGGAAGATAACTCGACACGTGATAATTTCCTCTAGCAGCCATGCAAAGGCGAACATGTGATAAAAGTCGCGAAGTTAAAGAAAAACCCTCAAATTAGACAAAGGTTTTTATTATACAACAATTTAATTTAATTTATTTTTAATAAACACCCTATGAATTACAATATATTATGAATATCGTTTGGTATTTAGATGGATTTTTGCATGATTTTGGCACAATCATGTGGTCATATATTTATGTACAATATACGTCTCATCTACTTTAGACGTTTACCAGCTGGCGTAGCATTGCGGGATTTATGCAGAGTTTTTGGAAACCTCGTGTAGATACTGTCGATAGTGACCTACCCCTTGTTTTGAAGGTGAAGCATGCAAAATTTCATCAAAATGCATTATCTTTTATATATCTATTTATAAAGAAGACTGACGGTACTCGCAGATAGATTGACTGCAAATCTATTGAACTGTAATGAATCTGTAATCAAAAACACACCTATGGTAATATGTGAACAGCGGACACTGGGAAGTAAACTTACTATCCTTAATTTTGCAAAGCACGTTGTTGTGATATTATAGCACCGAGGAATTCCTCGGCTGATCAATGCACAAGCCTCAAATCAATATTAAAGTGACAGAGATATCATAGGAGGTGATGACTATACGGGTTACTTCCGTAACACGGGAACACAAAATTATAGGTTTTCTAAATGACACAACCATGGTAATATGTGAACAGTGGACACAGGAAAGATATCCGACTTACCTTAATTTCGTAAAGCACATGCATAATCCCCCGCTTGAACCGAAATTAAAGTGACCGATATATCATAGGAGGTGATAACTGCATGGGTTACTTCAATAGACTGGTGATTGTTTCTTGGGGTTATTGTTCCAAAATATCACAGGTAGGTAATTTTGGCATATATTGTCAGATAGGATATGCATGGGAAGTAGGTTGGATGGAGAAAGGTAGTGGCGAGGAGACGATTTTTATACAAATCAAGAGTTTTATTTTGAGATTGATGAAATTTTGCAAACTTGCCCTTCAAAATAAGAGAAAAGTCACCGTATTTTCTGATTTCTAAAAAAAATTGCGTGAAATGCAGGCATTTCAGCCAGTCTTTATAGATATATAGATGTACAAGTAAGGATCGATTCTCGATTTTTTTATATTAAATGCACAAAGTTACATTGTTGACAAAATAAAATATCTAATAACAAAATTTGTAAAATTCCAAAATAGTAGAATAAACGTTTTGAATATTTCGGTACTATCGGTGTTTACATACTTTCCTTCTAGACTTTCATTGTAGAGAACATTTTTCAAAATAGTCAGCAAGCAAAAGTAAGTCGTAATTTAGGCACAGTTGTTTCGCAGAAATTCACGTATGAGAATTGCCATTCACCGCCATATTGTTTATTGACAGTTGAAAGGTTCCCGTTAAGTGCCGATTCTAAGGATGGGTTATTTAGAATTTAAACAATTCATCAAATATTCGATTTATATTTTTAAGTTCTATTTATATTTTGTTGTTATATCATTTTGGACCAGTTGCTTCACAGAACTTCAATAGAACTTTCAGAGAACTTGAATATAAACAAGTCAATTTCAGCTTTTGAACAAAGTGTGATCAGCAGAAAAGAAGACAACTATGTTGTTAAACTGGTCAGCTTATTACCATTTGATAGAAAGTTTAAAAACAGCTCGAATCGGCGTTCAACGGAAACCTTTGAAATGTCAAAAAACATAATGGCGCTGAAAGGCATTCGTACTTAAAATTTAGTACTAAAAAAGGAAATTAAAATATTTTGATTGCAAATAAAAAAATCACTATATTTATGTAACCATACATTGAAACTAAAGTGTCAAGCTGTTATGAGGGAGGTAAACCAAAAAAAATATTCCGATTATTTTGCATGACGACCCGTCAATGTTTTTGTTGGAAATAGGTATAACCTAGCAATTGATATCTAGTGTTTAAACATGAACAGTTATTGTACTACCGCTATTATTTATTGTACGCAGAGAATAATTAATTACAGCAACTAAACTCGTTTAAACAAATTTCATTATAATGGATATTTAAAGGAAAGGTAGACATTGTAATTAATGGGATTGTGGCGTTTACATTATATCGTGTAATGTACGTTTTCGGGTTGGGTCTGCGTATAGCAAAAAGTGTCTAGCGAGGAAAAGGGACGATAGTTTGAGTAATAAGACATAGAAAGCCACGAGCAAGCAAGTGGTAGAAATTGAATACAAATTAATCCCTTTAATAAATTTAATGATTTTTTCTACAAATTTAAAAAACTACTTTTAAACACTACTGGCTTTGCTCAAGTCGAATTTTTATATGGATTCTATGAACTTCTTGTAAACCACCAGTAACTTTGCTCCAGTTGATTTTTTCTATGAATTCTATGAACTTCTAGTAGACACCACTAGCTTTGCTCAAGTTGAATTTGTACCATATATTATATTTTGATTATTATTTTAAAATAATTTGAAAATTTATTTATTTATTTTATTACATTTCTAGCATAGGAATATAGTACAACACCATATAGGATGCACATAATACGAAATAAATGCAATAACAAAACTATCAAAGACTACCAAGAATCGCATACAATAATAAAAGTTTTAAAAAAGACACATCGACCCTTTGGAATAACAAGGTTCCATCTATTGCGGAAACGTCGTGCGATAATGGGATCTATAGTAAGGTACCTCAGATTTCATTATTGCATGACGTTACCGCAACAGATGGAACCTTGTTATTCCAAAGGGTCGACAAAAGAAAATTTCCGCTTTGTTATAAAATCCGAATAAATGAAATATTTCTCAAATAAAAACTGTTTTTACAAGGTGATGAAGTACGCTCTCAAAATAAAATAAATGTGAATGCAAATTTAAAGAAGTTTTAAACATGGATCACCTCACGTTTTTTCTTAATAAAAATTGCTGATAACGCAAAAATAGAAAAAATCACCCAAATTTTATTAGAAAAATGCATTATGAATTTTATTTTCACCTTTCTTTATTTGTCGTATCATATAAAAATTATGAATAAAAAATTCGTAATGAGTAAAATTAAGAAAGGAACCCTCAGATGGTTTGGGCATGTAGAGCGAATGAACGAAGAAAGGAGCGTAAGGAGAATATATGATGCAATTGTGAATGGTATAAGAAGTAGGGGAAGTCCGAGGAAGACATGGCACGATCAAATGAATCAGGAGTCGGGCCATGTCAGAAAAATATAAGAGTATGTATGAGTCGATGTATGAATGTGAATGAGGCAAAGAGTGTGTGCCAAGACCGAGGTGTTTGGCGGTCCATCCTCTCTGCCTATCCCTGCTGAGAAACGGCGTGATGGTTAGTTAGTTGGTTAGTTAGTTAGTACATAATTTTTCTCAAATAGCGGTCGGTAGGTAACTCTGGATTCATAGAGATAAACCTATTAATTTTTCTGTGGTTAAAATTATTCAAGATTTGAATATATATATTCATCACCGTGTTGTCGGAGGCCATTAGCCGCATCCTGGCTCCAGTGATCGGTGTCTCATCAGGCAGGCGAATCTATTCAGTCCTAGTTACGTAAAAATCGTAGATAGAATGTTTTATATTTCATATCCAAATATAATTTTGCAGACATTATTATATTGGATCCGGAGTCGTTCCATTGAGCTGATTCGGTAGTGACACCATATTTCACACGTCGTATGTAGGCTAGTACAAAATGTACTGAACAATGGTTTTTTTACATCGAAGTATATTAATACGGTAATGCCCGTACGGTTCAAATTAAGGAACCCGACTTTAAGTAAATCTCCAGCGCCACACTGTATGGAAACCGTTCTGACCCGTCCGTGAACGTGCATTTTTCCACGGAGCTGCTGCCGTGATATTCACACTTATCACTCGCTTAACGCGATATGCAAACGGAAGTGGCGCCATCTATAATACTATATTTAAGTAAAAAAGTATGAAGGGTGGATAGGGATCTGGGGGTCAATATGTTCAGGAGTGACGGACGTATGAATCCATCCCTTTCATTGCGCTACAAGGCGATGGATCGAGAGAGTCCAGTTGGAGAGATAAAATGTGTACCATCAACCAGTCCCTGCCTATCTGGCTCGCCACGCAATAGGTGGGCAAACTCATCTGTCGCCAAGACCTAGACAAACCTCACCCAATGAAACCAGGCACCCCTGCTAAGTCACTAAACGTAGCAAACCACTTGGGGTAATCTATGGCATGGGCGTTGGTTATCTAATAAATGGTATGGAAGAAGAAACATTTTTCGCTTTCATTGAACAATAAGAAGATTTATGTTGGGGTGAAGAGTGTTCCTTTCATTATTCACGGTCTTAATGTAAGAATGTCTACTATTATATATCTACCTATTAAATATAAGTGTTCTATAGTTTATTGTTAATAGTAGTTAGTTTTGCAAAAGGGTGAAGCCTTATAAATAGTCACCAACACTTAAACTGGGCAAAGCCGAACGAAAAGCTGCCATTGGAAGAATTTTCGGGCAATCATATTAGACAATACATTGCTTCTCATTTGACGTTCAATAATACCATCGTTCTATAAGTTCTCAATTGTATCGAATCATTGAGAAATGTTTGTAATACTGCATTAGTTTTAGAATGTTTATTTGAACTTACGCAGAAATTATTTATTATTGTGATATTTTCTCTAAAAGCTTATCTCACCAAAATAAATCTTATTATAAAAATTCATTAATATTTTATTATTTTACGATCAGAAATTCATTTGAAAAATTCTATTCCAATCACGAACTCGATGTCATTTCCCGAATACCCCTTCAATTCAGCGACTTGGAAATTATCGAGCACCAAAAATAATGAGACATCCAAGGCAGTACCTAATACCATTTGGATGTTCCCACAGCCTTTTCAATAATTTAATGCGAAATCGATTTTGCTAATGATGCAATGAATGCAGCGGATTTCAGAATCTTCTTGGAAAATTCTTAGATAAATATTCAGAAAAGTTGTTTATTTTTCTGTTTACTCAATAATTGGCTTGGTTGAATAGTATTTGTAGAAATGGAAAAAGAATTCTTGATCTTTTATTTATTTTTAAATCATTAGAATCGTAACTGAACTCGGGTCTTATGTATATAAAATGTTAATCCTTCTGTTAGTATTTTTCACTTCACTGTATTGAAGAATTTTGTGAAAAGAAACACACTAAATTAAGCAATTGAAAACTATTTTCTTATCTTATTTATTCCAGTAATATAAGTAGGTATTTTAAGGTCAACAAACCACAAAGAAGAAAATTAATTTGGGAGGCCACTAATATAATTAACAAATAACTAACGCCTCCACCATGGGTCACCCCAAGTGATTCGCTACAATTAGTGACTCAAACCACAAAGAGGAAAATTAATTTGGGAGGCCACCAATATAATTAATAAATAACCAACGCCTCCACCATCGGTCACCCTAAGTGATTCACTACGATTAGTGACTCAAACCACAAAGAAGATAATTAATTTGGGAGGCCATTAATATAATAAACAAATAACCAACGCCTCCACCATGGGTTAACCTAAGTGATTCGCTACGATTAGTGACTCAAACCACAAAGAAGAAAATTAATTTGGGAGGCCATTAATATAATTAACAAATAACCAACGCCTCCACCATGGGTTACCCTAAGTGATTCGCTACGATTAGTGACTCAAACCACAAAGAAGAAAATTAATTTGGGAGGCCACCAATATAATTAACAAATAACTAACGCCTCCACCATGGGTCACCCCAAGTGATTCGCTACAATTAGTGACTCAAACCACAAAGAAGAAAATTAATTTGGGAGGCCACCAATATAATTAACAAATAACCAACGCCTCCACAATGGGTCTCCCCAAGTGATTCGCTACGATTAGTGGCTCAAACCACAAAGAAGAAAATTAATTTGGGAGGCCACCAATATAATTAACAAATAACCAACGCCTCCACCATGGGTCACCCTAAATGATTCGCTACGATTAGTGACTCAAACCACAAAGAAGAAAATTAATTTGGGAGGCCACCAATATAATTAACAAATAACCAACGCCTTCACCATATGGTTCACCCCAAGTGATTTGCTACGATTAGTGACTTCTGCAAGGGTGCCCGGGTTGATGGGGTGAAGATTATTTAGGTTAAGATGGCAGAGGCATTAGCCCACCTACATACTGTGTGGCGGGCCGGATTTAGATAAACTAGTCGAGGTAGACCTTTTTACTACCTTAGAGATAGATGTCTGTAACTCCTGGACAGAGTGACCCCTAGATTCCTACACACTCCTCACCCCATTTTCTTTTCCATATCTACTTCCAGTGCCTTTTCTTATAAAACTTTCCACACAGCATCCCTATAGATGAAATTTCTTCGGGGCCTCCTGAGTAGAGGTAATATTAAAAAAAATAAAAGGTAAGGCCTTTTTTTCATTAATTTCAACTTTTTTCAAACATTTTTAACAACTTTTTTCAAAGTTCCAATAAAAACGGCTCACTCAAACCACAAATTAAATATTGAGATATGATGGCCAGGGATGGCAATAATAACGCTATTCATCTTGCGTTAAGGCTTCGAATAATACGTTATTTTTTAACTTTACCGATGTAATACCACTGGCAGGGTGTTAGGGACCGTTAGCGGTGTAAGGCAAGAGCGTCTAATGCATATTGTATGCTAATTTTACGATTCTACTTGAGAATTTTACAGTTTTTATGGCAGTTTTCTCGCGGTCTTACCAAGATCATTTTTATTATTAAATAATTCTGATTTATTTGTCCACTTAATGTTTGCACACCTTATTAAAAGAGACAAATTGTAACAACAGTCGTTATGAAAGTAACACTTCGTAATTTCGCAAAGTAGGTCGAGGACATTCAAGACCATAACGCAGAAGTACTCCCTGTTATGAAATTATGACGTACACTGTTATGAAATGCAGAAAGGGCGTTTCTCCACATATTTTAAATATTAATGTTGTTGTTGTTTTTATTTGTGTTCTTTAAGATTTATCTTATTTTATTAACATTACCAGCATTTTTCCATTTGATACATATATGCCCTGGGACCATTTATTGAATAACCAACACTTCTGCCATATGTCAATAAAAGTAGTTTCAAAAGGACTTAGCAAGGATGCCTGAGTTAATGGGGTGACGTTTGTATACATCTTGGCGGTGGATGATCTGGACTCAATGAACCACAGATTCCTACTCAACCCTCATTCCTTTTTTCTTCCCAAAACTTCCACTCATCCCTTTTCTTAGAAAGACCCTCCGCTCAGCATCTCCAAAGATGACAAAGCCCCGAGGGAAAATATTTTCCTAAGTGCCTCCTGTGTAGCTACGGTAAAAACGAAATTTAAAAATAAATTCAAGTGGGTAGTATTTTCACACTATCGTTAATTTGAGCAAAATTTATGTATTTTTACAAGTATATTTTTAGAACACCTCAAGATCTACACGAAGTCGCACGAATAACTCTTGTAATTCTTTCCGTTGCCGAGTTACGATTTTTCTTTTGTTGTGCTGGGTTTGTCATTATTACATAATTTGCGTCACAACCCTTGTGCCAAAAGAGATATTTATAAATATTCGGTGACAACAAGAGCGTTTCAATGCTATCTCTGGCTGGACCTTAAAATGGAAGCCTTTGTAAAAACGTTTATAATACAAAAAACTTTAATTTAAAATTTTAACCCTAATAGAGGCAATCTAGTATTCTACCCAGTAACGAAGAGCGGAGCCTTTAAGACGATGTACGTAGCCAAGCCATCTGGGACCAGGCTTTTAGACAGGCTAAGACATGGCTTAATGTACAACGTGTTGGTCAAACTCCCCATAGAGGGGCTCAAAGGAAAAAAGGAGGAAATGCATTTTGAAACTGGCCGAAGCTCTAAGAGGCATAAAGCTGCAATTCTACAAAAAAATATTGCATTATTTACCACAACTTGGTAACAATAAAATCATTTTCGAAATTATTTATAAAATTAAATTCAAAGTATTTCCTCATTGAAGAAGAAGGTGACACTAATAATCTAAACGAAAAAATGAAAATGAGTACGAAACAGAAAAATAAAAATAACGGTCGCAACTTGGACTCGAACCCAGAACCTTTCGTCTTACCGAGACGAATGCCTTTACCAATTCGGCTACTGCCATAATTATTTATTTAAACGTCATATTTGTCAATCTCACATTTAAAATTTCAGAATTCATAATATTATCTTTGACTAATTTTTTTTGTCCATCAAAATATTACCAGCAGCCACCTTTTATTTTTCTGCGTCTTAATCTTTTTCATATTTTGCATTTAAATTATTAGTGTTGTATTTTTCTTCAATGATAATATATGACATTGATGTGAAAAACCTTCAAAATTTAAAAAAAGAGAGTTGTTCTAACTAAAAATCAAATTAATTTGATCTATCTGTCAGATTATCGTCAAAATTAGCAAGATTTAAAATTGTTATTTTAAAAGACACATTTATTATCACGTTTGTATTAAAAATTTTCAATGGTAAAATAAAGCCTTTTTTTTACATAGAGACTCGTTTAACATAAAAGTGGTTTGTAAAACTTTCGACAATTTCGATAATTTCCCGACAAAAATAACATCTGTTTATATTAAAAAAATTTCATTAGAATGCAGGGACAAATTATTATGTTTACAGATCCTTTAAAGAGACATATTAAAGTAGTTTTTAAAGCGTTGTTAAATGTGTGCATAGTTTCTTGATGAGCAATATAGGCTAATCGAGCCCAACCGCGAGACTTTCTCATTAAAAAGCAATTTAAAATTAATTATGCGGCTCTGAAGAAATGAGGCGAAACGAGGGAAATATAAATTATATGCTTTACGGTGCAGCACGCCACCCCGAGAGTGTAAACATGAACTAAAGTCCCGGGAAACGATGTCGGGATGTGCCGGGATACGCCGGAATGTCCTGGGATACAGGTAAAGGTGTGTTTATATCCCACAACTCTGCCCAGGATAACAATTAGGGAAACAAAGAGCAAAACTTCCGACAATAGACCAACTTCAAGGATAAATCAAGGCCTCTAAGGGAGATGCATTAAATTTACAATAAATTAAATTCCCTAAGAGTCCTCACGAACTTTATAATTCGAACACAAGTTACACTAGATGTTCTTAAGTAGACTATTGATAGCTTTATTTTCTTACTGTATCTCAAGTTAATTTTTTTTACATTAACTCCACACAGGCCCTGATGAAAAAATATCTCTCAGAGCCTATGTCATCTTTGTGGATGATGTATAGATGGTATTTTTGGGAAATGGAAGGAGTTTAAGTTCTGGGAAGGATAAGGGTATGAGGGTCAATGTGTCCAGGAATGCAAACGTCCGAATTCATCCCCCCCACTGCGGTGAAAGCAATGGGTCGAGACAGTCGAGCTGGAGAGGTCTAGGTTAGGTCCAGCAGTTTCTATCGATGCGGCCCGCCACGCAGTAGGTGGGCAAACACAATGGCCCCTAAGACCAAGAGAGACTCTGATAAATCACCAAACGTAGCGAGCCATAAGGGGTGACCTACTTGAATTTCGATTTTGTTTTTTTTTTTAAATGAGTGGAAATTAACCTACTTCCCAACATCCGATCGAGCCGAAACACAGCAGATAAATGTCGATGGCAATGCATTTTGACACCCACGCATAGACACGTGCACACACACGCATTTCCCTAAAATTGGCCCCTACCGGCACACGAAAATGCGCGACTCGAAAGTAGAAGCAAGGTAGTAAAAAACCTTTGTTTTTATGGGTTGATTTAATAAAAATCATGATAATGATATTGTGAGGTCTAAAATATTGGTTTTTAAAAGGTGTTCTCTGAAAAAAGAATCAAGTTTCAAAATTGTTTTAGGTGCTACTGACATTTAGATTAGATTTTTACTTTAATAAAAATAAATTTTTAGATTATACTCGAAAAAACTCGAAAAAACGTGGCACATTTTTGTTGCAAAAATGTTTCCAAAACGTATCAGTGACTGGCAGTGTTTTTCCAGATTTTGCGGTTTGTTTGTTTGGCGTCGACTGTTTCTATAGAATCGGGTATAAAGCACTCAACGAAAATCACATCTATAAACATTTATTTTTATTTTAATTTTTTTTTTAAATTTAATATTTAAAGGTTTTTATTTCAATAAAATACACAATTTTTACATTTTATACAGTGGTAAAATAGTCGAAAAGAATAGCTTTTCCTCACCATAAAGAGACAATGCTCTTGTGTTTGGTGAGGGAATTTTAGTTCAATTATATTTCAATTATACAATATCATGTGTGAAAGTAAATACATTATACAATATGGCAAAAAACAAGGCATAAACATGCAAAGTATTTGTGATTCTAATCGATTTAAGAAAAAAAATAATGTAAATTATTTACTGTTCCAACCGCTAGCTACCCAATGTAGAGATTGTTGTGAGGTTAAATACGAGAAGAGGAAAGGGGAAGGAGATACACAAGAGGAAGTTAGGTTAGTACCTGGGTATTCAGGTGTGGTAACTAAACAAATGAAATATTTTCATAGTCATTTGACAAATTAACTAATTTTTTTCCTCCTATGAAGAGCTAATTTAAAAAAAATAAACCATTCTGCCATGGATGTTGTTGATAATAATAGTTTAGTAAAGGTTTTAAAAGTGTATAACGTTTCGTTTACGAAATAATCATTCCTTATTAATTTCTGGCCAACAATTCTCATATTGTGTGTTTTGTGGGAAAACATTATATTCATACCTGTATTCACAAAGCCGGGTTCAAAACGGAGAGGTTTAAAGAACTATTACATCTGCATAATGAAAATGCACTTCGAGAGAAACACTCTTGAATATTATTTTTAAACAAGAAATATACTTTACGTTTTCCACCGGGAGTTTATGTTATCTCATGTAATTTGTACGTGTGTTTTTTAAATTGTTTTTATGTTGAGTAAATAAATAATATTGTTTGTTACTGTTACTGCGAATTTATAAACTGGTTTGTTCAGTTTTCAGAATTACTTATCTTCAATCACCAGTTTCAATACTATCTGTAGAGATTGCAATATGAAAGAAGACTTCATTTTTTAGAATAGCTTATTCCTAACATTTTTGACTAAGTAGTCCAGTCATTTGGGAAGAAACAAAAAAGGTAACAGGGAAATTTATCCGGGATTTTCGAAAATTGGTAATATTTTAGATTTCGATGTGATCTTTCCGAGTTTAAACTTTGCCACCTCGTATCTTTATGAAAAATGGAGCCTAATATCTAGCAGTTTTTTTGACAATATCTCCTTACCGACTTATCTTACGATTTACAAAATATAGTGTGTAAATATTGAGTGTTGCGTCATCCAATTTGAAATATTCAACTTTATTTTCTATCTGTCATTTTATACATAAATTCATCGTGATTGATTTGCGTCTATGGACTTTATTATTTTCAAACGTCTGTCGCGGGTTTAAATCCCAGCACACGCATTAAAAATAACATAAGGTCTATTTGCGGCATGTTCAAATAAAGATAATCTCAGTATCGCTCTGGTGTAAGACCGCCAATCAAATTTAAAAAAAATTATTAATTTTTTTTTTTTATTATTATACAATACCTCTAATTGAGAAAATCTCGTATTTAGAGAGGGAGCACTATCAGAGTTGACAGTACTATACGTATTTAACAGTTGTTACAATTGGCATGCACGTAGAACTACTATTTTATACACAATATAAACGTAAGTTGGTATTTTTTTTTGTACATAATGGAACATAATGAAAATTTTTATACTTAGATAAAATATAAGTTGACATTTATTTTGTACATAATAGAAATATAAGATGGCACATCGTAACAGATACTTAAATAGTAAAATGTTTTTTCAGTTTTGTTTAAAAATTTCATAATTCCTCTCGGATTGGATTTCTTTAGGGAGTTCGTTGAAGAATTTTATGGCTGAGTATGTATAATGATGTTGGGCTATTGTAGTATTAAGTTTAGGGATTATTATTTGTCATAAGGTTCTCGGCCTGGTGCTACAAGACTTTGTTGTTAGTTTATCTTTGTGGATTTGAAGTAATGCGTTTTTTTAATAAATTTTATTTAGTGGTAATACATTGAATTCTTCGAATAATTTTTGGGTTGAAATGGATTAAGCCGTGTTTGGTGACCAGATCTAAATTTATCAGTTACTTTGCACTTATCTACTTCCTCTCCCCACTACCACCATCACAAAATATCCCAATTGAGGGTGCCATAGTCTCACTACCTCCAGACGGTTAGTCGCAGTTGGAACTCTTGTGCGGTGCTATTATTATTGTTAGCTTTTCCTTTATTGTTTTTTTTTTAATTTTTACTCCTATTATATATTATGTTCTACAATATTACGGGTATTGCCCTAGTTTAGAGTATGTTTTTAAATAAATTTTTAATTTATTCGTTAGAGATTAAGTCCTTGAAATCCCCTTTAGCTTTACTTTCCAACCCTCTTCTTTCCCTCCACCACTCTCTTCAGCTTCGACATAACCCAATTGAGGATGCCATAGCCACACTAGCTCCGGACGGATGGGAGCGGTTTGAACATTGTGCGGTATTCACAATATTATGTTTTATGGGCAACATCCCAGATTCCCAATTAAAGGTAATAAACTAAAATATTATTTGCAATGCCGACGATAAATATTTTACACAACATAAACAAGCTTTCAAACAAATAATGATAGAGCTTTACATTTTCTCAGAATACCGCCAAATACAAAATTACTCCGCTAAGAACTTGATGGGCAATTAATATTTGGCTTATTCAGGTAAGCCAACATTAGATGTGTGAAATTCATTTTAAGCCAGTGGATCTCAAAGGCAGCGATATCCCTTAAGGGATGCTGAGAGCTTTGTGGGCGAAGAAGTGCACAGAATACAATGTATAAAGTGTACACTGTTCCTGGTTCCAGGTTTGATTCCCAGTAGACCCAATTTTATTCGACTCCGCATAGATTTTTGGTAGTGCTCGATGTATCATTCTACTCTTAAATTTAAAAATACTGTATAAAATCTATATGGGTAAACCAGAGAGATTTCTCTATTTTTGCTACTGTGTAAGTGCTAAAGGGAATTTTATCGTAATACTTTGATTTATAATCTTTATAATTTTGAATTAAATTAAAACAAATAACTTTGTTTAAACCACTAATATAATCACAATTACCTAATTGGTAATTGTGATTATATTAGTGGTTTAAACAAAGTTATTTGTTTTAATTTAATTCAAAATGACGCCACAAAGTGATTTTGCGAAGTTTGAAGAAATAATTTATAATTTTGTATCAGTTATTTATTTAAAAGCATACTTATATCCCACATCTGCGGGCATCTTCAGACTAGTATTTATCCACAAATATTGCACACACTATCAGTACGGCCCTAGCAAAAGACATCGATAGAGAATTTATTTTCATTAACTCCACACAGGAGGTACTGAGGAAAATAATTTCTCTCAGTGCCTTTGTCATCGTTGAAGACGTTATAACAATGTGAAGGGTCTTTTTGAGAAGAGGAAGGAGTGAACATGGGTCCAGAAGATATCCATATTGTGGGTGGGAGGAAACACAAAGGCCGACAAATTGTTCCACGACAAATGCCAACCGTGTTTTTAGGTTGTGCACGAGTTTGGAGTGTTTCCCATGCAGTCACTACACGAATATGAACCTGTGCCGACGTAGAACACGGACAACATGAGGTGTGCTACAATAATACATACAGGCAACTTACGCAACCACCGAGGTTCTGCAGTGCCTTTACGATGTTCACTGAAGGAGAGGGTGCACTCATTCCCAGCCTTACTTTGCCACCGACTTCTGCTTCTGGTGCAGGACACGGAAATCAACCAACATCATTGTCGTGGCTGCATCCGCGTGGCTTGGTTTCCCACTAAATAAGCGATAGATGAAGATGAAGAGGCAACCTCCCTGATGGACGAACCAATAATTTATTTTTATTTTGTTTAATTTAATTTAATGCTTTATTATTTATGTTTCTATGTATTTTCATTTTATGTATTAATTAGGTACCTAACTAATATGTTATCTAATTTTTTTTGTTATTTTCTTTTATAGTTTTAATTTATATGTAAAATAGGGAAATGATGTAGGAGAGAGAGAGCGAAAATTTCCGAATAATTACGTATGTAAGTTTGAGAACCACTGTACAATGCATTACGTTGGAAGATGGTAGAATGTTTTTGCTGTTTTCTCGCCCTAAAGTGCACCGTCCTCTTTCGAGTAGCCCACCGTACATAGTTTGCACATTGTTGATTTTCGCGTTGAGTTAATCGATGTTGACTTTGATTATTGCTTTTTTATTAATAAATTGGTTTATTTATAATTTTTTTTTTATAATAAAACATTGATATTAAAAAATATCAACATAGACAAATATTTCATGACAGTTGGTCACAGCAGCTGGCTGGACCCCTGGCCCCCGAGCACACTCGATCGATAAGGATTGTATCAATAACTTTCGGTAACTGTGTGTAGAGACCACGTACCGCTGGATAATGCGTTAAGGATAAATATATTATAATTAATGAAGATAATATTAGCGAAAGTCAATCGAAAATCTGAAACAGAAAAATCAGAAAAAGATACGGATACATCTGGGACTCGAACCCAGGTCCTCCGGCAATCCGGGCCCGGATTGCCGGAGGACCTGGGATTTTTCTGTTTCAGATTTTCGATTGACTTTCGCTAATATTATCTTCATTAATTAAAATATTATAATTTGAGGTTTAACTCTTTAAGTTAAAAAGTTTAAAAAAAAAAAATAAAAAAAAAAAAAAAAAATATATATATTTGTCTATATACTTTGAATACCAGTGCGTAAGTACAAAATTTTAATAATCGACCCTGTAAATAAATTTTTTGATACCCATATCAAAACAAAAGGAATTTTTAAAGTCACTTTTAGGTTTGAAATTGGTAAATAATGCACAAACAATAAAAAAAATTAAAAAGTTATTTTTTCTGCAGGTTCTAATATTATTTTGAAAAGTGTCTGGTTATTATTTAATAATATATCTTTATAGTAATAAATTAAAAACTGCAATTAAAAATGCGTTAAACTTTGTATACCGATAATTTATAAATTAATTACAAAATATTAACAATAAAAAAAATTATGCGTTATGCATGGCAAATTCGGTTAAATACAATTTCTCGTAAATGTCCAAAATGTAAAACTATGCAATTTTTTTTCTTCTTCAGGTTGTCCGTATACGTGATTTCGTACGCATACCAACAACTTATTCTTACATTTTCCCGCCTTTCTTCCTTTCTTTTCTTTATTTTAGAATAAATTTTTCTCCGTGTGGCTAGGAGCGGTGGAGACTTTTTGCGGCTCCCTCTTAAATCCATTACTTCATAAAATTAACAAATAGTGACAACTACATTGCTCGAAAACATCGTAAAGCACAACTAGGTCAAACTGCGCAACAATTATTAACAGCCATAACAAATAGAATAACTTTAATGAAAACCAGTTACACGATAGCACGTCAAAAGCTAACTTTATTCTGGTATAAACACCACTTCATATTTTATAAAGTTTCCCAGAACCGTGAGTGTGAAACTCATTAGGAATCACGGGACTATGCGCTATGCATTTCGTGATAATTTAATGTTGAACTTTCAGCGAAATTCCATATAGGAATAAACTACCCTTTGGAACGGCTTTCTGTGTCCATCCTTAGGAAATAAATATAAGCTTTAGTGACTGATCAAAAAATGAATTATTCCAACTGATATCTCGGATATTAATGACTTGAGTATATGGTTTGATAGGAAACTCAATTCAATCAAGTATGCAGAAATCATATCCCACAAAGCTTTACAAATGTTGGGCTTTATTTTGAAAATATCTAATGCTTTCATAACATCATAGTGTCATTAGTAGACTTCATAGTGTCACTGGTAAGAAGTTATATGGAGTATAATTCTACAGATAGGTCTCCAAAGCTTATTCGCAAGGATTGCAAGAATCCAAAATTGTTCAGTTACTTAAATTTTAGAGCAGGTATTTCTCAAGAGTGTCTACATTACGGTTAAATCTACTTATATGTTTTTTTTTAAATTATTGGAATGAAGAGCTATTTGCAATTCGATGTGGCGGTTTAATATTATGAATACGATTTTTAATAGTCCTTAGTTGATATATTTAATTTCGTTCAACCTTCCTGGCAGGACAGTTACAAGACAGTACCTGTGTACAGTACCTGTGTACAGTATTATTCTAACCACCCTTCTTCAACGTCGCAATATTATATGCCTATGAGACGAATTTAAAATTTGCAAACATATACCCCGATGTTGTAGATATATTTAGTTTAATAATAGAAGTCGGAGATGCCCGAGGAAGACATGGCACGATCACAATAATAGAATGGAATATATGAGTATGAATGAGGCTAGAGTGTGTGCCAAAACCGAAATGTTTGGCGGTCCGTCCTGTCTGTTAGTTAGTTAGTTATTTAAGCATTGTTTTTGGTGATTTAGGTATGTTACTGGGATCACATTTTATATACACAGTGACACTTAAAAGAAAAAAAATTGTAATGATTTTTTTATACTTCAAATGCAATGTTGTATTTGATAAAAAATGGATACAAATTACTTAAAACAATGAAATAATTGTTTCTAGCTAGAATCGTTAAATAACCCACTGTGCGGCGTCTCATCTTCTACTAGCACAAACGTGCCCTGGAAACTAGTAGAGACTTCTCAACAACACGCTCAGTTGTTAGAACTTGTCTCTGTTTACACAATAAGATCAAAGTGATTGTATACTAACTTGGACCCATTCTGTCCCACAAAACTTGTAAAAATATTACGATACTTCTTAAAGCCTGTTACTAAACTTTAGCTTTTTTAAACATTGTTTTTGATATTCTACCCGACTGAGAACTCGGAACCGACTTTCTTGTCTGCGCTGAGAAACAAATCAATTAAATTGTGTTTTGTGAAGTCTTCTTCTTCTTCCTTGCACTGTCCCAACTCATTGCCTAGGTAGGCTGTTGGGGTCGGCTCTCCTCGTTCTCAGGTTGTAGCTTCTTCGGTTCTGGGTATCGCTCTCTTCCAGGCCGTTTCTACTTAGAATTTTAGAGCATTGAGTCATCCAGGAGTTCTTTGGTCTTCCTCTGGATGACTGTCGATGAAGCTCCATAGACATTGCCTGCTTCACTGTGTGGTCTGGTGGTCTCCGTTTTATGTGACCATACCATCTCAACTGTCGTTCCTCTAGCTTATTGTTTATGTCTGTGACACCCAGACTACCACGAATGCGTGAACTTTTAATTTTATCTTTTAGTGACACTCCTGCTGACCATCTAAGCATTCGCATTTCTGCTGATTCAAGTTGCCTGGTGTAGGAGTTGTACATGGTCCAGCATTCGGAGCCATACATTATCGCGGGTCTAACAATAGTCTGGTATACCTTTCCTTTTAGTTTTATAGGCATTTTTGTGTCACACAGGATTCCTGTTACGGATCTAAATTTACTCCATCCCACACCTATTCTGTGGTTAACATCTGCTGCACATCCTCCATCTTTGTGGATGAGTGAGCCGAGATACTTAAATGTGTCACAGTTAGCTAATGTTACTCCATCCAGTTGCATCGAAGGAGTTACAGCATTTGTGTTTTCAAATGGCAAGTACAAATATTCAGTCTTTTTCCTGCTAATTTTTAGGCCATTATCCTCTAGGATTTTTCTCCACCTTTCCAGGCTATTTTGTAAGTCACAATGATTATCTGCTATCAGTACTACATCATCTGCAAAAAGCATAGTCTTGAGAATATTGTTGTTCATTTCTTGGATTGTTAGATAATTCATGACCATTATGAATAGCAGTGGGCTGAGGACAGATCCTTGGTGTACCCCCACTTTAATTGGAAATGTTGGTGATGTCCCTGATGTGCATCTTACTTGTGTTTCTACGTTTGTATACATATCTTGTATGGAGAGCACATATCGTTCTGGTACGTTATGAGATCTCAATGCCGCCCATATCAGGCTTCGGGGAACCCTGTCAAATGCTTTTTCCAAGTCTATAAATACCATGTGTAAGTCTTTTTTTGCATCTCGATATTTTTCTACTATGATTCTGACTGTTTGAATAGCATCTATTGTTGATTTCCCTGATACAAAGCCGCATTGATCGTCGTGTATTTTTATAATATTCCTGATTCGTGTGTTTATAATCCTCTCATAAATTTTCATGGTGTGAGACATAAGCTTTATCCCTCTATAATTGTCGCACTTCCTAGAGTCTCCCTTATTTTTGTAAAATGGAAGGAGATAACTCTTCCTAAAGTTTTCTGGCATTGGTTCTCCAGTCAATACTTTGTTATACAGGTTGCACAACCATTTATGTCCCACTTCTCCACACTCTTTCCATAATTCGGCTGGAATATTGTCTGGCCCCACTGCTTTCCCCTTTTTCATTTGTGATATGGCTACTTTAACTTCTGTTGGAGTGATTTCTTCAACTGGCCCCAGCACTGGTTGCTCTGACACATGAGTTGTTCTTGGAAATTCTTCGTTCAGTAATGTAGAATAATAATCTTTCCATCTATCACATATTTTGATTTCGTCTGTGATCAACTCACCATCAGTATCTTCTATGTATTTGGGTGTTCTAATAGATTTGGCCCTTTCTTTCCTGTGTGCTACGATTTTGTATATTCTTTGCACTCCATTAGGTGTTTCTAAATCGTCATACAGCTCTTTCAATGCCTCATGTTGTGCAGAGGCAACTAATTTCTTTGCTGTCTTTTTGACTTGCTTATACACTAACCGGAGTTGCTCTTTCTCGCTATCGCACTTACAGTTTGACCAGTTTCTGAAAGCAGTTTTCTTCTCTTTTACACATTTTTGTATTTCATTTGTCCACCACCATGATTCCTTTTTTATTTTCAGTTTACCTTTGGAGATTCCCAGATGTTGTTTGGCTTCCTGTACACATACCTGTTCAAATGCTTTCCACATTTCAGTTGGGTTTTGCGTATCTTCATTTTGGAGATTTTCTAGCATCCAGTTTTGGAGTTTTGACGTTAATTGTTTTCCGTTTTCTTTTGAGATATTGAACCACTTAATTTTGGTTGTTGGTTTTATCTTATCCTTATACAATTTATGTCTCGTTACATGTAATTCCAGCAGTAGTAGGCGATGTTGTGTTGCAAGGGGTTCACCAGGGATAACTTTACAGTCTCTAAGCGTTTTTCTCATTTCGTTTCTGCATAACCAATAATCTATTTGTGTTGCAGCATTACCACTTTTGTAGGTTATGAGGTGTTCTGGTTTCTTTCGGTAGAACGTGTTCACGATAGTGAAACCGTATGCATCTGAAAAATTTAGTAGCTCATCTCCTAGTTCGTTTCGTGCTCCATATCCAAAGCCGCCATGGCTAGAATTATGGCCACTATTTGACATCCCCACATGCCCGTTCATATCTGCCCCCATTATAATAGCTTCATTTTCTGGAATGTTTTGGATTAATTCTTCTAGCTTATCCCAAAAACTGTCTCTTTCTTCTCTATCGCATCCCATTTGTGGTGCATATGCACATATGATATTGTAAATAGCGTTACATATTACCAGCTTTAACATTATAATTATATCACTTGGTGCTATTACTTTTATCACATTTTCATGAAACCTTTGCTGTAGCACTATGGCTACTCCATTTCTGGTACTACTTTCTCCGTAGTAATATAGTTTATAATCATTTGTTTGTGTTTCTAGGTAACGGCACTTGTCAATATTTGTATTTTTCCATTTGGTTTCTTGAATGCATGCAATATCAATCCTTCGTCTTCTCATCAGTTCGGCCAATTCTTTGCTTTTTGCTGTAAGCGTTCCCAGATTCCAAGTAATGGCTCTTATCTTTTCAAACCCAGAATGACTGGCTTTCCTCCGCTTCATTTTGCTTGCCCCTGGAGTCCTGCAAGCTGGCCCTGACACAATGTCAGTCTCTGGATCACCGAGGAGAAAATCACCCTCGCTGCCAGACAGGGTAGTGCATCTTTGCGTATGTTTTTCCAATAAATTAAATTGTGTTTTGTGAAGTGGCGACTTAAATTGTTCGTATAAATAATGAGTAAACGGATTTCAACGGGAGTAGATAAATGAGAGACGACGTTTATGAAATGAATGAATAAATATAAATGCTCAAAAAAAAAAATTGTTTTAGACCCCTTCAAATTTTAATTAAACTCTACCGGTTTCGGAAGGACCCTTCCTTCGTCAGGATAATATTAAAACTAACCTATGATACAAAATATTAACAGATGTATACAAAAAAAATAAGGTGTTTGAGTGGAAGGTTAACAAAGGGGAGGGGTAATTGCGGGAATTCCGGCTGAATGGTAATGGGATTAAAAGATAAATTAATTTGGTTATTCAATATATTAGCGTTATTATTTAGGATTTTGTTAAATTTCAAGTGCTTCTAAGTTATCCAATTATCTGCTTTTATTATTACGGTGAAGAATTTGAACCCCTGTGTCCTTATTAAAAGTATGATTGGTGGAAATAAGATGATTGGCAAACTCTGAAAAATTGTTGTTATTTAACCGCTCGAGCACGTAAGCTGGTTTTCACGATAATTTAACGTAAATAGACACAGGAATGACGTATGCCCCGAATCTGAGAAACATCTTAAATGTTCCGTGATTCTAATATTTATTGTTCTGGTTGTCTTAACTACGTGGAACTATGGACAATTACTGCAACACAGTTGGTAGTGGCTTAATTGATGATCTCTATCTTTAGTGTTTTTTAATAATTTACCTAAGTGGTTGTCAGGATAGAACAGGGGTTTAATGTGGGGAGGCCATTTTTTTTTGGTACTAAGTGAAGAAAAATTGGATATATATATAAGGATTAATTAAAATTTAAAGTGGTCTAATACAAATTTATATATTTTTATTTAATATTTTAGCGAGCCACTTCAGTTTGTACTCGATTAAGACAAAAAAAAAAAACTATAAATAAAAAGTTATACCCGAAAATCGACTCTGAATGTGGTGGTAGATTTACCAGTTTTCCGCTTGTACTACGAGTTTCCGGAAACCGTGTATACAATAATATAAAAGTTAATATTTTTCAATTTGGAAAACCCTCAAGTTTCGGTCTTAAGGGAATCCCCATCCACTCTCCGTCACTGATTGAATCCTTAAAGTCTCGTAAAGGATTCAACCACTGAACGGAAAATACCTAGAAGTGAGATTTTCGTCCTGGCGATTGATAATTGAAACCTTGCTTTAATTAGCGCTAGGTGCGTGTAGTAACTAGTATTCCCGTTTTCCTTCTCCTTCCTTTTGTTTGACTCCTAAATTACTATCCACCCTCATACCTTTATCTTCCAAGAACTTCCTTTCCGTTCTTTCATTAAAAATACCTTTCACATAACATCCCTAAAGATGATATTGGCAATGAGGAAAATTATTTTCCCTTTGTCGGGTAAATTCACGTGATTATTCGGCGTTACCCGCCAGTCGGAGTTTCCTCCCTTACTCTTCCCTATTCTAGTAACGAAAATAATAACAATTATTATAAGCAATAATTTATTAGCTTGAAACACTCATCAACATTGAAAAAATTACCCGAGATAAGATACATGCCGCCGACGGGACTCTTCTCGGAAGATTTTTTCAATGTGAATAAGTGTTTCAGGGTTAAAAATTATTGCTTATAATAATTGTTACCCTTTGTGCTATGCATAAAAATCTTGTCAAAATAACAATTAATCAATTATCCGCTGCACAAATAATTTCAAATTTTGAAAATATTTTGTCAACTTCAACAATTCTGTTTATTTTGGGCACAAGGACACGCCTTTAACCATTTCTGCCGGTTTATCTCTTCAGGGCTCGTAAAGGTCCCAACACGTTGACTCGGGACCCTAAACTTTTCGACCTTTGCGTCCGGAATGTACGGAGTACCTAAACACTTCAAGGTTATAAACGTCGTGAAAAAACTAGACTAAATAAATTAAACAAAATTAGTATTCCACTCAATAAATTAAACAAAATTAGTATTATACTCCAGTTCTACTACATGATTTAATTTTGAGATTTATATTATTCACGATAGTTTCTGAGATTAAGTGACCAAAGGCAAGCAGCTTGTTTTTCATATATTTTTATAGTGTGTTAAGGGACGTACTTGCTCTATTTTAACCAGTGATTACTGACATTATTGGAGTAAACAATGTAAAGACATTTTGGCCTCCAGTATTTATTTAATTTATTTTTTTATTTTTTTTTACAATGCCAACAAAATAAATTCTTCCACTTATCATCCATCTCTGGTGACTTAACTGAGAAACCATTCGAAATTATATTCTAACATTTTTTAAATGTTTAGAAGTGAACGGCGTGGGAAATAGGATTGTTTGAAGTACCTTACTAAAATCTGGTCACAAAACACGACCAAAGACATTGTAAACGATGCTTTGATTCGGTAAGTTGGTATTTCAAAAGGGTCATTTACACTTAAAGTATCTTTAAAATGCGTTTGTAAGGAAACTCTTGTTACTTAGAACATGCGCCCAGGTTCATGGGGAGAGGTTTTTTTAGGTCTTGGGAGCATCTGCTGCATGGTGGACCGGCTTTGGAGAGACTGGTTGAGCAAGACCATTTTATCTCTAAAGCGGGACTCTTTCGACTCGTCGCCTTGTACCGCAGCGTAAGGGATGGATTTATACTTCCCTAAGACCTGGACCTCCCATTCCATTTGCTTTTCCGAAATTCCTCTCGTTCCTTTTCCTTTAATAATACCCCCAAACAGACATAATTTTTTTCGAGGCATCCCGTGTATGTAATTAATACTATCAAAATAGTGTTCATATATCCAAAGTTCACAATATAACATAAAAAAGCAAAGTAATCGCTTCATTATAATAAAACGATGCCAAGTCATTAAGGGCATGTGAAGATGTCAGATATTGAATAGTCTATCTATTAGACTATAATTATTTTGGGAAACATCTATCTCCGTGGCGTTGCTATAAATCTTCCTGACATTTTCTTAATTGCACAATTTAAGACGAGAACATCTCGCACCAGACAAGTGGTTCTCAATGTAAAATGTTAGAATTTTTGATATTTTTGTCACGTTCTGGGAAGCAGGTGATATTATGTTAACGGTCGGAGGCTTGGTTGGAAGGTTCTTTTATTACTGCCAATAGGTTCTACGAAATAGGCTTTTGTGACGCTTCGACTCTGATAGGAAAATGGCAAGTAAGTGTAATGAAATTGTTTAAGGGGGAATACGAATACGCAGTCAGGACGCCGACAAGATTTTGTTCTCGAAAAACATTTTTTTTTACTTAGAAAATTTACATATATAAATAACTTTTAATTTCACTCAATTTTTGATCTTTTTTAAATAATGATTTTTAAAGCTGCTGTAACGGATCCAGAGACTCGACACTGGCTCGATAACTATCGGTAACTTCTCATCGTTCCTTAGGACAACTACACATCGCTAACGTACAAACAACAGTTGATATCGAATATGTTAAGGACACTTTGTCATTGTGAACTGTCACTTATTCGTTAGCGATCTATAGTCTTGCAAGGGAATGATGAGAAGTTACCGATAGTTATCCTATCGATCGTTATCGAGCGAGTGTGCTCAGGCTAGGTTTTCTAAAAAAGGACGATTTACAGTGAGAACGATATCTCTGGATGGGATAATTTATAATCAAAATAAGAGTTTTCGTTAATAAAAGATTCTTGACTCCCAACCCGATGGTCGCGGGTTCGAACCCATTTTATTTTATCATTTTATGTTATTTCACAATTAATTAATTAAAAATGACATATAGGTAATATATTTACGGCACATTTCAGAATGGAAGATACTTTCACTATCGCTCTGGTGTAAGACCACCATTCAGATTTGTGGGATTGCTTTAAATAGCTTTAGCCGTGTTTGGTGACCAGATCTGAATAGCCATGTACTTCCCCAACTTCCTTTTCCCAATCTCCTTTCCCTCCCCACTACCCTCAGCCTCACAACATAGCCCAATTGGGGGATGCCTTACACGGAGAAAAATTTTATTTGAAAAAACGATAATTTTAATAGAAAACGATCATATTAATAGTAAAAACGGTTAAAAACGGGACTGAAGTTCTTACGAACAAATTAACAGGGTTTCAATGTTTATTGGCGGGAACATAAAAAAAAAATTTTGGTATACGTAATTTCGTACTTATTTTACCACCAATAAACATTGAATCACTGTTAATTTGTTCGTAAGAACTTCAGTCCCGTTTTTAACGGTTCATTTTTCTCCGTGTAGTCTCACTAGCTCCAGTCCGAAGCAGTTGGGTCCCTTGTGCGGTATACTTATAAAAAAAAAACTCCTATTTGAACGAAAGAAATAAGCTGAATATTATTTTTTTATAATCGGTTACAAAACAAAATAATTACGAAAATTTGGACCTTCAATTGTTAACAAAATGAAAAATATTTATCGTTGTTAAAATCATCCGTTTAATTAATAAAATATAATAATATATTTTAAAGCTTGTATAAAAATTTAGAGACACGTCGGTTGCTGTTTCCGAGAAATCTTGCCCACCGACTATAAAAACACCGTTTAGCGAAAAACGCTATAGCAGCTATAAAAATCATCATTTTAAAACGAAAAATATCTGAATAGTGTTCAAAGTTACAATAACAAATATGTAAATTTTTACTTTAATAAATTAAAATTTATTTTCAGGACAAATCATTAAAAACTCGTTTTTTTCGGCCTCCTGACCGCGTATAAGTGGTAATTTTTTTCATTATCGAAGAAAGCAAACACTTTGTGGCTTGACATTATACCAAATGAAACAAATAACTCAGTTTTAAACCACTTTATATTTATTATTATATTTGTCGACCGGTTTCGATTGGACTCAATCTTCATCAGGACAATAAAATAAACTAAATCATAATACAGAGAAACAATATAAACTAAACAAAAAAGAGAGAGACGAATATTGAGTCCAATCGAAACCGGTCGACAAATATAAAAATAAATATAAAGTGGTTTAAAACTATGTTATTTGTTTCATTTGGTGTAATTTTTTTCGTTAATGTGGAAATTTTATTAAAAAAAATGATAACAAATATTTAAATTTGCAATGCTTTCCGGGGTGGAGTGGGTAGAAGAACCAGATGATCTCTGAACCAGAACCAGATGCATGATAATAATGGTCGTATATAATGCTTAAATTGATGTAAAAGTTTAGAAATATAAATTAATACGTACAGGTATTACAGCAAAAACTTAACACTATAATAAATGCTAGGAATGAACTTTTTTTATGAATATATTATACATTTAGTCGCCGATGGTAAACTTCTCGGCTTTACCGAATAAATTTGGAAATGGATGCAAGACTATATTCCGAAAACCAAACTCCCAAATGACTATCTTCCGGATAGACAAACTTCACGAAAACTTAGTTCTTCAAAGTGGATATTACTTATCGTTTGTAAATATGGAGAAGGCATTAAACCACATTTTGAAATTGGGTAACTGAGTTTTTTTAAATTTTGGATGAGCTTGGGTTTGGCTGACTTCATCAAGTTAAATAATTGATTTATTTTTGAATAGTTAATAAGCTTGGTTTAAACACCATGATGTGCTTCTATTTGTCTCGAAGTAATTACAAATAATTAATTACTTAAATTAAAACAAATAACTTTGTTTAAACCACTAATATATTATATCAAAGTTATTTGTTTTAATTTAATTCAAAATGACGCCACAAAGTGATTTTGCGAAGTTTGAAGAAATAATTAATTACTTCTTTAATCTTCGCTAATTAATTTGTTCTTATTATCCTGACCAAGAAACCTTTGGTTTCAAAACAAGTCGATAATTGTGATTATATACGAAAGTAAGTGGTCTACAAAGTTATATGTTTTTATTTCTTCAAACTTCGCAAAATCACTTTGTGGGGTCATTTTTAATTAAATTAAACAAATAACTTTGTATCAACCACTATTATATAATCACAATTACCTACATGTTTCGAAACCGATGCTTTCTTCGTCAGGGTAGTAATGACATTAAATAACAAAAGAATCAAACAAGTATAGACTAAAAAGAACTATGGACAAAAATATTTTAGAGAGAGATGATTAATTAATTTTAAAAAAATTTCGTAAAAAACAATTATTTAAAATTAAATATAAAAATCATTGTAGAATACGAAAAAATTACTTAATATAAATTATATATAAAAAAACAAAAATAAATTATTTTTAATATAAGTATTAATAAGAAAATAAATTTAAGAGATGGCTATTTTAAAAAAACATTTGTTTATTAGAAATATTTAATTTACTATCAACACTTTTTCTAATTTCTAAGTTTGCTAATTGTAAATCTGTTGTGTTTGTGTGCAAAATATTCAGAAAATATTAAGAAACCATCGGTTTCGAAACATGTAGGTAATTGTGATTATATAATAGTGATTGATACAAAGTTATTTGTTTAATTTAATCTATATGTTTTTATTTAAACAATTAATTACTCTATTATATCTCAGAGGTGGTTTTCTTCAAATTGAAAACAAAATTTTTTTGCAAAATTGTTTTATACAAATAATAAAACATAAATCATAAAATAAATCATACAAACCCATAACAGTAATAGGAGTGACAAACTTTAATGTTAACCATTGTTAGTTTATTAATAAACAACATAATGTAAAATTGAATTAACACAAGCTTAGTCATAATTTTTAAGAGGTGCAAACAAGCAATAACACTTGCAAACTTCCGTAGTCCTTGTATAAATAAATTACTTACACTGTCCAAACAAAAGAAATTGCCTGAGAATACGGGTGTCAGATGATAAACGGTCCGCAAACTACAAAACTTTGAGTGCCCCTGCTTCATGCGAGGGATTTAATTTCAGCAGATTTTAATTTAATAATATACAGCATCTGCAGTTAAAAGTTAGCCGTTTAGAAAATGGTACTCTACTGGATGCTGTACGAGCCACTATTTGTCATAAAGTTATATCGTTAGACGAATTCACAAGGCAGGGGGAAGCGGACGTGTTAAAGAATACGTTAGGAGGACATTACGACTTGAGAAAAACTTGGAATGGGTTGTAATGAGAAAAGTGATATTAATCTAGTTCTTTTTGTTGTTGATGGAGTCAGTGATTAATTAAAATTTTTTTCAGAGTACGACTCCACAGTAATCAGAAGTAACAGACCACGGTATTATTGTTATATATTTTGGAAGAAACAAAACTGAGTCTCGTCTCATTTTTTTAACGGCTTAAGCTATATATATTTCGATAGAACAATATTTTAAGTTCTTAATATTTTATACTAGCTGATACCCGGCATCTGTTGCAATGCCGATTAAATAAATAAATTGTTTCTCCCATTATGTCATTTCCCATTCGTCCCCATTCCCATTCCGATTCCTCTTCCTCTTCCCCTCCCGCGTCCCATTCCCCTCACGCGTTCCCTTTTCACCCTCCCGCTTTCCCCCTCCCACCTCCCCACCTCACCCACCACCTCCAACTCCCACCCTCACGCATTCCGCTTCCACTTTCTTCGCCTTCCCCTCTCCATCGTCCTCGAAGCCCCCCTCCTTAGTTCCGTAACCGACCCTCCCGCATACCTCTCCCCCCAGCCCGTTTTTCCAACAACTCGCGTGACCTATTTAAATTTTATGTGCAAATTTCATAATGCCAGAGCTCACCAGTATATATATATATATATATAAGTATTCACGGGCATGTTTACAACAATAAAAAAAAAAATTATAGCAATCTGATGAAATTTTTATCGCAATCGTATGAATAGTATAGGAAATAATTTCATAACGCCAGAGCTCACTATCCTACAACCATTCCGGGAATGCGCACATCATATTCCCAAAATTGCAATCGGATGATCGGTATGGCCGCGCATAAGGTTCGAACAAACAAAAAAAAAATTATGTTATAGATTTTTGAAAATAATCTCTTTACATTAATTTTCCGAGCCGAAACGGTAATTATATGAATTTTCATCGATTGAAAAAATCACGTAGTATGCTGAAAAAATAAATCGGTAAGTTTTATTTAAGTATACCAGTGTTTCTTAACCGTATTGAAAGAATCGCCTCCTTTACCACATAAAAATTAACCAGCGACCCCCACCCCCCCCTCCCCAACAAATAACGAAATTTAATTTGTACTTTTCTCTATGTAGCACAGTATAAAATTATCACTCATAGATGATATTTGACAACCTTTTTGAATGATCCTTAATGATATATGAAAAACATGGTATTGATTATTAGGCCTCAGTTTAGTAGTGGTTTATTAAACAGAACTTAAAAAATCAAAGCGCCTAAAGAAAGGCTAAAAGTGTATAGCTCGTGAATGAGCTTATTTTTCCACATTGACATAATACCCACTCGAACTAAATTAACAGCGTCCCCTAAATGCTAAAAATTTAAAAAACGACCCCTCTAGACCTCTAAAACGCCCACTAAAGGGGGCGCTGGCGCGTCGGTTAAGAATCACTGAAGTCGACGGACAATATTAATGATTTCTTCAAACTTGAAAATCATCTTAAGTTAAGAGGGTATTACCAGAAAATAGCGGAAATTAGTCCTTTTAAATCAAATTCTAGACGTATTGACTCTTTTTGACCAAAAAACCTAAATTTATTTTGAAAGGTTATTTTTTTATCTGGTACACGCAGTTTTTAAATTTGGAATAACTAAGTGTTTAATATACCGTTGGTCGTTGGCAGATTTGTTCAATTTTCAAACGATAGATCCTATTAAACAACACAAATTTCAAATCATTTAATCATACAACAACATAAATCAATACATTATCTAGTCAACACAGTTTTCAGAATTTTAATTTTAGTTAAATTAAAATCATTAAAAAATAAATCCGAGAACGTGTTTTGTGACAAAAATACCTCAGTTTTCTATTTATTTATGGTCTTACAAACTAAAATATTTCAAATTTTTTTTACACACTTATTTTGCTTAGACATTATTGAAAAATTATAAATTCTTATGATCAAAAAATATTGACAAGAATTGGGTATACGATATTTAATAATTTATTATCGTGCGTTTTGAGCATTTTTCTTGCTTACTTAAATGTAGGTATATATTAAAGCAAGTTTTGAATGAAATAAATTGTTAGTAAATTTTTTATTTAAAAAATTTGTTACGGGCAATAATCGATCTTTCTCATTGGAAGGTTCCAATGTTCAGTTGCAAGCATTTTAAAACTTTTATTCTCAGCCGCTGGTCAATCGCTCTTAAGTAATTTGAGAAAATACCTTATATTTACAAAACTAACACAGTTATCACAATTACTATAAATTGTTAGTGAATGTTATTTTCTCACCGGAGTAACACAAGCATTCTAAAAAATATATTTTGCGTATCACCGGGTTTTTAAACGTCATAAAAATGTACATCATAATACTGCTGAGCCTTTTAAAAAATAATCAGGTCACTCGCCACAGTTGACCAGTGTTTTATAATATAAAATGCGCAAATAAGAATGATAGTCAACATTATTTCGTCTGTAAGGCGACTTCTAAGTTATTTGTTTGACATTTCCAGGCTTTGGGAACTCGGTGATTGATTGGGTTGTTTTGAGCGATCGTTATTTTTATTTTATTCTGTCACGGTTCAGTTAACGGGGTCAAAAGGGATAAGAAAATTGGGAAATTTTGTTGATATGATAAAAAAAAGACTTATGTAACCAGCTTTGCCGATTTTACTATATTCTAGGGACGTGATATGACTATTTTCCCGGCGAAAGAAACATCAGTACCTTCAAAAGCTGTTTTTTGTCATGAAAAATAGATTTCTTCACTTGCTTTGTCTACGAAATAAAAATGTTTTTTTTTTTTATTACCGCATGGGATTCTCATCTGCTCGGAGTTAGTAGGCTATGGAATTCCACATTAAGTGAGAAGGGGAAGTAGATTTGACGGCCTCCGTGGTCTAGGAGTAAGGTTCTCGACTAGTAATTCAAAGGTCGCGGCTTCAACTCCCGGCGTGCGAAAGTAAATGTTATTTTATTGATTTGTGATATTACACAGTATCTTTATATATAAAAATCTCGTGTCACAGGTCAGAGGTACACTCCAACTTGGTCCAACTTAAAAGATATGATAGTTTTTATCTCGATTATTGACCAAAATATTTATTATTGCGAATTAAATGTTTTTTTATGGGACAATCATTTGTAAGTTCTATAAGTTTCTGACAGATGGCATTGTGAGTTAATTTATTGATACAACACTTGGTTATCTAGATTAGGTAACCATCCAGTAGATGGCGTTGTGTTTCGTAAGTCTAGTACTATATATAATATAAGATATATTTGCGACACGTTCCTGAGTAAAAGATACTTGATATCTCCCTAGAGTAAGCCACAATTCAGAACTGAAACGTCCAGGGGGCAGATCTGAATAGTTAAGAACTTCTCCATCTTTCTCTTTCCCATCTCTTTCCTCTTATCGCTACCTTCAGCCTAACATCATAACCCAATTGGGGATATGCCATAGTATCACTGGCTCCAGTCGGATGGGAGCAGTTGGAACCCTTGAGCAGTTTTCATTTAAAAAAAATGATTTTAAAGAAATATAAATACCGTCTTCTACTGTATAGCGTACAGTGCAATGACACAAATATGACGCTTAATTCAATTCGACAAATTTGAAATGAACCCAATTATTTTTGTATTTTCACTTCGTAGCCTTTTAAATCTTTTCACAAGATTTAAATATACAAAATTTCTGCCATCCTGTAAAGAAATGTCTCTATACACATACAGGGTGGCGTTATTACGTTAGGACTTCTGATACATTTTCCTTCAGACGGATTCAGTATTTTGAAAGGCTTCATGTACGTGATATGCCGCCGTCCTGAAAAGTGCATGTTTTAGGATATGTGTCTTATAGGGAGATTTACGACATTTTACCCAACGGAATGTTTGATTTGATACGGTTCCTGTCCTCATTTTTAAGAATATTTTTATTTGTTGAATTATAAAAAGTATTTTGTGAAAGCAATCACATTATGGTTTGACTTATTTAATACAAATAAAACACACATTTTGATTAAAACCATGAGTTTTAATTAATTTATTTTACAGACTGGTTTTGCGTTGCTCAAGCATGATCAGGGTACAAATTAATACTAAACAAGAAGTACAAAGTGGTGCTTATATTATATAAATACAGAGGGAGACAAATCATTAAAAATATAACAAGCAGTGAGGATACATTTACATCAATAAAAAGAGATGGGAAAAACCAACATCGCAAGTGCACCCTACGGTTGAATTTTCCAGCCACCTCTAGTCTGGAGCCCCAAAGTACCTGAAAAACACCCTCGACTCTGTGCAGAAACATGCAGTCAGTTTGACAGATTCTCCCGTTTTAACAAACGGATTGCAATCTTTAGAGCATAGGCGTCGGGTGGGAATGCTATCCTTGTTCTACCGGTATTTCAATGGAAGATGCTCCGAGGAACTAGCGTCATTGATCCCCTCGGCACCGGTGCACAGTCGGGAAACACGCCAAACGCTAGCCTAACATATGTGCACGGTTGACATTTGTCACATTAAACCTGGTCGTTTTTTCCACTCGTTCTTGAGTTCAACATCTCGGCTGTGGAACGATTTGCCGGCCTCTGTGTTTCCTCCTTCCTACAACATGGGTCTCTTCAAGACCCATGTTCACTCCTTTCTCTCCTCAAAAAGACCCTCCACGCAGCATCTTCAAATATGACGTAGGCCCCGAAGGAAATTATATTCCTCAGGGCCTCCTGTATGGAGTTAATATAAAAAAATACAATTATGTTGACTAATGGGTTATAATCATACTGGGTTATAAAAAGTGTAATTTTTAATGGTGTATTGGAAACAGACCAATATTGGGCTACAAAATACCTCTAATTGATTACTAAGCATAGGAAAATTCGTTTTTCCTGCTTTTTAATTTTCTAATGCTTCCAAACTTTTTAAACGGTTACCATGCCCATTTATACGAAGGATTTTAGCACCGTTGCTAGACAGAAAACGTGATCCTTATCAATTTAATCCTTATGATCATTATCATTGTATTAATTTTATAAACCTTTTATATCGGCAACAAAACTCATAACTTCAACATCAAGGAATACTTTTGCTGCCTAAATAATAAGGGCTTTTCAGAATTCGTTAATCTCCTAATTGATTCCGTTTGAAACTATATTCGTTAAGTTATATAAAGATATTTTAATTAATCTTTACATCACTGTGGTGTTTGCAACACTGCCTCTTACTCTATGATAGATGGGCGGGCTCTACCGCCGAGCAACGTCCCGAACGTTGACGGAGTTGCGACCCGAAGTGGGTCATTTCTAGGCAGCGCGTTACCGAGCCCTGCTCCGGGCTCCCATTAATAATCTTACCGCCAGCTAGGCTGGACGTTTACTTTGTAACCATTTGTATTCAATAAACAACGTTCTCGTATAACGAACCAGTATCGTTTTTATTTACAACCATCAGTGTGTAGCACTGAGGATAGATTGAATACTGAATCCCAATCCAGTTCCTGAACGCTACAATCACAAATTATTGTTTTGATTTTTCATCCCGTAGATTGTAAAATGGCTCTATAATCAGCAAATTTTTCGTAGTGTTCAAATATATATCTAAATCTGAGATGATCATAATTAGTTATTTTAATAATATCTAGAATGGTTCTACTCTGCAGAACGGATCTCAATTAAAACAAATTTCATAGTTTGTCTCTAGCTAATGGAACGAAAATATTAGTTTAGCAAAGGAAATTATGAAATCTAGTTTTCCGGGATTGGTTTGAAATTTCCCACATAAACCACTCTCCTCCGGTGAGAGCCATAGTGCTTTGAGAGTTGGGCCTAAGTACGAAATTTAATGGGAGTAAGAATAATCCAACGCACATTATTTAAACATTGATATAATATTATTTGTACACTAGTGTATGTAAATAACTGTGAAATAAATATAAGTTCGGTTCAGTGAGCAATATATATTTATATTTATTATTTTTGAATGTTAAAATAATGTTTCAGATTTTTATGCATAGCACAAAGGCTAACAATTATTATAAGCAATAATTATCAGCCGGAAACACTCATTAACATTGAAAAAAAATCCGAGATATGATACATGCCGCCGATGGGACTCGAACCCGTGTCCTTCAGATGTCCGGTCAGGTGCTCTAATCCGTTAAGTTACGGCAGCTTACTATACGGTTTCAGAGTTCCGTCGGCGGCATGTATCTTTTCTCGGAAGATTTTTTTAATGTGGATGAGTGTTTTAGGCTGATGATTATTGTTTATAACAATATATAGGTATATATATATATTTTTTGACATTCAGTTTTCGTATAAACGTTTGAATTTATTTTATAATTTCAATAAACAGGGTGTTAAGGAAGTACTTGAATTACTTTAACCATTGATATCTGACATTATTTGTAGAAAAATGTAAATGAACTTTTGGTCTCCATTGACAATTTTGATATTTTAAAAATATTTTAACCCTTCAGGCTAATTTACTCGCTTTTTGAAAAAACTTATCGAAATCTTTGTGGTTCCATTACTACCATGAGTAGAAATATGATCTAAACGGTATTAGAAAAATAAAATACTACGCTTTATTTTCAAATCTAAAAGTAGACGACTAAATAATTCAAATACACAACATCATAAAACGTAATAAAATACGCGTGTTTTTATTTTTCTTCCTTATCAGTAATTTTAGTTAGAAAAAACGTAAGGTGAGCCGTGTTTAATATCTACTGGTTAATGTTTGAACTCATTTGAAAGGTTATATGTTTATTTCGAATTATAAAATTCGTAACCGTATTTCATCACGTTTTCTACACAGTTTGTAGTTTTTTTATGGATTTAGGAATATTTCATTTTTTTGGATTTTATTGGCGAAAATATTTCGATCTTGCGACAAAATTGGCCCGAGGCATAAGGGGTTAATTAAAAAAAACACTAAAAATGTCTCCACTAAAATTTTATTAACATTCTCCAAGTAATGTCAGATATCACATGTCAAATACGTTCCTTTTAACAACCTGTGTATCAGCATTTCAAATATGTTTTAGTTCGGTTCAAAACTTTCAAAGCTCACCTTCTTAGAACAAAATATACAGTTGATTATATTACTATATAAGGAATTGAGGTTAGCAGTCTATTGAGTTCTACATATGCAGTGATGCATGAAATTGATAGAGGAAAGACGAAAGTAGATCGAATGCAGTAGGAATGAGATACATGAGGCGTATGTATAAAACCACGTATGACTAAATTACAAATTATACCAAATATACGAATGGGATGCTTACTTAGGTTGATTTCTTCTTTCATTTGTTGGTCATACAGTCTAGGGCATCAGGTGTCGTCCTGTTGACCTCATCAATACCTGGGGGGATGAATGGTGCAGGCATTCGTTGACTACGTATTTCGTGGTATGTACTTACGCACTGCACCTCATTCACACATTGCCGATTACATGCATCATTATGGAAGAGCGGTACGTTGTTCTTTTGATGAGGAACCAGATTTTACGAGGTGGTGAGAACCCAGGCTGTCTCTTATAGAGGGGTCTTGTATTAGATGGGCATTTATCAGCTAGCCGATTACCACTCAAGTTTCCACATATCTTCTGGAACGAGAAATATCCGAAGGAGTCTCACTCCTTCCGTCCAGAAGGATTTTCTGGGTTTTAGGCGGCGTGCATGGTGAGAGGCGACATCATGTGTCTGGGGGTATGGCATTATTTTGCAGCGCCTTCGTACATTCTCTTATTCTGTGACTATTGGTGATATTTGAATTGTTTAAATTGGCGTTTATCGACGTATAATGGTCGTCAAATATGATAAGACGTAGACAAAACTTATGACGAGAAACATCTCATCCTAAATGACTGTCATTTAAATTTTAAAGATTATTTGTATTTATTCACCAGGAGTTCTGAAGTATTAATAAATAAATACAATGATAGGCAATACATACACACTCACACACACCTTCAAATAGAAGTGTCATTTGGATTTAAATGGAAACCGATGTTGCCACAGACGTACTACCATTTGGTTCTCTAATGCCGAATTTACATTGCGTAACTAGTTGCCTGTGAGTAACTTCATGACATTAGTTGCACTGCTAGTCGTTAAAATATGGTTTCTTCAAGCATGCATTAGTTGTATGCCAGAAAATTAAAATCACCTAAGCGCAATCTTAAGGCACCACTAGTGATATGCAACTAATTGAGAATTGTAAATACGTGATGTAACTAGTGTCGCAAAACCATTTCAGCCGAGCATACACGTGGGTGCTTCTTGTAACTGCGTGATTTGTTAACAAATTGAAACTTTTACCTTGGTTGTTCCATGGTTGCTGTGACACTGAAGATTGCACATCACTAATTTTACACCAACTTTTTGGTGTCGTGAAAGTATTTGGAAGATGCATGCAACTAATTACGTAATATAAATTCGACTTTACACTGCCTGAAAACCATTCCTATATATTCATTCCATCTGATTTTGAATTTGTTTCAAGAAATCGGATATCCGATAATATTTGAAATTTAAGTAAAGAATGGTCAGACTTTTGGATCGTGAACCACGCCCACATCGCATTTCTTGTTTTCTTCTTTATTCTTTGGATTACGCTCTATCTTAATTCCAAGTCAATCCCAGAAGTCCTTAGGGGTAAATACATATTTATTTTATTCCTTCATTACCAAACTCCTTGCAAATTAATTACATCTATTCGTCTGAAGTCTAAAGCATCTCCGAGATAACTTATTTACTTGTCGTTACAACCTGTTCCGTACTTTTAGGCTGAATAACTTTACTTAGGGCGGTGGTAGTGGTTCTAAGGTAGGTACATTTTATCGAACAGCTTATAGACGAAGCGTTGTTCTTGACTCTATAACTATCCTGTAATTGTAACACCACCATAGACCAACAATTTAAAAAATATATTAAAGTGAAATGGTTAAACAAATTACCCGTTAACATAAGATAGGGTAAAAATTATACGAAATTCAAAAGTACAATAAAAAACTCTTTCAGCAGTAGGTATGTACGTATATTACAATTATTTAAGTTAATATAAGATTAAGACCTCTCCAGTCGGACTCTCTCGACCCATCGCCTTGCACCGCAGTGGCAGGAATGGATTCATACATTTCTAGACACACTGACCCTTGGATTCCTTTCCACTTTCTCTCCTTTCTTAAATCAAAAAGACTCTACACACAGCATCTCCAAAGATGATATAGGCCCCGAGGGAAATTGTTTTCTTGAGGGCCTCTTGTGTGGATCAAATGTAAAATAAAATCTTGCTTTAGAAAAAGTACAAATGTAAATGAAATGAACTCAATGTGTACAATACTATCAGTATTGCCCTGGTGGATTACCCACCTTTCTTCAGAATAAAAACATAGCTTGTAATAGAAATAGTCATGTTCAGTTACTGGGTCGGAATATCCAGTATCCAGGTTACTTATTATTTAAAAGTAGAGTGTTTCAGTATTTTAACAATTATTTTTATCAAATATTATATTTTTATTGTAAATTTGATATGGAAAATTACATAGTTACCGTGTTCATTCAATTATGTACCGATACTTGGAGATAAAACTGGATATAGGTATCAATCGTACAGCTGATTAGTCAGAAATTTCCAAATAATCGAAATTTGAGTTGAGTACGCAGTTATATGACAAAGTGAACCCTCTGTCTGGTGCCATACTCAGATTACTCATAAAATCCAATGTAAATCACAGGCATGAATAGTATTTTGAGATGTCTGACTAATCAACTAAACGATCAATATGCACAATGAAAATAATATAATAGTATAAAAGTAAAATGTACGTCGGGGATAATCTGCATGTAAGCTGCATAAAACAGTTAGTTTATAACTAGGCAGTGCCTTTTATGTTTAAAGAAATTGTATGAAGAACAAGGTCAGAATCGCTTGGGCCATTCTCGTTCTTGACGTAAAGAAATACTGGATAGCGTCTAGCCTCTCCGAGAAATTCAAATTAATTCACGATGACGCGCCGGGCATCAAAGATGGCGGACATAATGGCTGCCGCTGAACGGAGTCGTATTCGAAGACTATATTTTTTCATTTTTTTTAAATATAAATCCATTGTGGAAAGCATAGATTTGAGTGATTATTAGGAAGATCGATTTATCTACATTATTTTGATGTAACTTTTGTAAGATATCACAAAAGAAATGTTATAAAAATTGAGTTCGTAAGAAAGGTGAGAACTGTCAAATATTTTACGTCGTATGGAAAAGTACTCCATATATATAAAAAAGAATCCCTGTTTTATTTACCTATTTCTTTAATTTTTTTTTTTAAAGTTTTTTAATACTTCTAATAATTATTAAGAAAATTACGCAGAAAATTGGATAATTTCAGAAAACTTAACAACTATTTTAACTTTGTACGTTTGACAGTTACCGCGTTTAATATATTTAAAGATATTTCCTTTACTATTCATCTGATTGGGATAAAAAATTGGTGATTTGTTGTAGACATGCCCGTGAAGGTTTCTATTTAGAAATATTTCTATATTAATGAGTTCTAGAGTTATGAAATTTCTAAAAAAATTGCAATTGGGCACACGCGAGTTGTTTGAAAAATGAGTGGGAAGAGGTGGCGGAAGGGGAAAGGGGACGAATGGGAAAGAACAAGCAGAGAGAAACAATTTCTTTATTTAAGTGGCATTGCAACGCACGCCGGATATAAGCTGGTTTATATAATATGAAGTTAAGTCAAAATTTTAAATTATATTGAATTTTTATTTGCCTTTGCTAGGCTGTGAGACCACAACATTTGTGTAGTCTGCGAAAGAAGATAGAATACAAAGTTATTCCGGCAGAGGGCTCAGATATATAAATATGTAAGGATTTCGCGAGGATATTGTGATTGCTAGACACACCACCAGGCAGTGTGGATCGTTTTACCAAAATTCGGCACTTCAAGAAAGCTAAAATAATTCCGGAAAATTTTTCGGTCATGCCAATAAATGAAACTCATCATTTTTCATTAGTGCCCAAATTTTTTTTTTTACTTTGTTCCACAAAGGAAGCCCTGGGGAGAATAATTTTCGTCTATCATCTTTGGGGATGCTGTGTGGAGAGACTTTTTAGGAAATTAAGGTAAGGAAGTTCTGGGAAGGAAAACTTCCACTTTTTTTACTTTGTTCCACAAAGGAAGCCCTGGGGAGAATAATTTTCGTCTATCATCTTTGGGGATGCTGTGTGGAGAGACTTTTTAGGAAATTAAGGTAAGGAAGTTCTGGGAAGGAAAAAAGGTATGAGTGGTGGGTTAGGAATGAGGGACGTATGGATCCATCCCACTGAGGTGCAAAGCGGTATTCCGAGAGAGCCGTGCTAGTCGAGGTCAAAATTTTCAAACCATCTACCTATACAGCCTGCCACGCAGTTGGTTGGCAGTAGCATCTGCCGCCAAGACCCGGTCAAACCTCCCCGTGAACCCAATCGCCCTTGATACCCTTAACCACCATCCAAATACAATTGGAATGATATTTTTATTATTTTTTTGGCGGTTTACGAAATCTTTGTATAATTATTAACATAAAAAAAATAAACTTTTATAATTTTATTATTATTATTTATCCGAGTTCAGTTAGATATTCTTCAAATTATGTGAATTTTGAATTTGAAACTATTTAACATGTTTTTAACAATAATTGGAACGTGTTTCATAAGGAATATCCGCTGTTAGCATGACGTTTCTAATACCCTATCAGGCCCCTCGACGTTGACGATCACTCTGGTGAATATATCTCTATCATGCGCTGCCCGGAATAGCTCCTCCACACTTCTAATACCGGTCCATTCTCGTACATTTCGCAGGCGAGATATTTGTCTCCTACCAGGCCCACAGCGACCCTCTATCTATGTACACTGCTAATCTAAAGCTTGGTGACATTCAAATCGACGATTAGCACGATCACAATTGATCAATTGATGAAACGAATCGATAATCGATATTTAACAGGGATCGTTTGAATTTGATTTGAATTTCGAAAGAGTCGCTGATCGATGGTTTTGACTATAAAAATGTTGCAATGTGTGAAGCAACCCAACCGAATATATTCCACATCCCGTAGAAAAGTGTCATAAGTCAAAATTTTCTATTTTAAGTTCAAATGGTTGTTCTCTTAACAAACTTTATCTGAACATAAATAAGTGTCTCTCAATCAGATTTTACAGAATTAGTCATCCAATTAATCATCCATATGAACTTAAGAACTCAACCCTTACTTCTGTCAAGGAAATTAATGATCTGGGCATAACTTTCGACTTTAAATTAAACTTTATATCCCATATAAATACAATCAATAATAAAGAAATGAAAATGCTTGGCCTCATTCTTCGAAACTCCAGAGGTTTCAGGAATATTTCAACATAAATTTTTTTATATACATCCCTAATTTGTAGTCAAGTCGAATATAACTCCTCGATCTGGTCCCCCCATTATAAATTACATTCAGATTCAATCGAAAAAAATCAACATAAATTCCTAAGACTCATTAATTTTAAACTATGTATTCCCATTGAAAACATTAACTATAACTATTTGATTAAATAACTAAATTTATTAAAACCATCAGATTCAAGAATTATATCTGACTTAATATTTATGTTCAAAATTGTAAATGGTAGTAGAGACAGTCCCTATACAAAAACTAACTAATAAACTAACCTCATTGAATTTCAGATACCTACGAGAGCAACTCGTTCCAAAGTCCTGTTTAAATGCAACAACACCAGGACTGAGTATTCCAAAAACTCGCTTGTACCTAGGTTACATGCAGTTAGTAATAGATACGCTGATGTGGCGGATATATTTAACTGCATGGAAAGTAGGTGCAAGAGGGCTATGCTATCATATATCATATATATCAATCAATATTAATTTAATCTATGTTTACTTTTTCGTTGTTTGTTTTTGGGATGTTATGCCGTGTTCCGCTACCTCCTTCTTTAGCCGACGTTTCGGACAGCGTTGCAGCGTCCATCATCAGAGCAGATCTGAGCAGGGCATAAAATTTTCCATACTGGTATTACCGACAAACGTTGTTCGCCACAAAAGATGATAAGACAATTATTCCGATTCTTGCATCGGGCTAGATCAGTCACTTTACTTTCCCTCTTGTCGTTATTTTTCTAGTTAATTGAAAATTTTTTTTTACGATCAATTGTTTTTATTAACAAATATGCAAAAACCCACGGAGCTCAGTTTACAGATTGGTAAAGACTGTAAACTGTAATCCTAACCAGGATTAAAAATAAAACAAAACCTTTAATTACCAATCGGTTATCTGTTGTGATTTCTTGTCCATAATTTCTCTTGTGGCTTTATTTTCATGTTGGCTTTTGGATATTGATTAATTGCATCATTACGGAATGATAATATTATTTTAATACGCAAAAGCTCATCGGTTAGTTAATAATAAATAAATAAACATAACATGAATCGTGTTATTGTTTAAGGTTTATTAATAATAAATTTATGGGTGCATAGTGTTTTGCCGAGTAGGGAAATCACAAATGCACAAATGCGGTATGAATTTACTATTTTATTAAAGTTGCCATTTTCGCTTTAAAACAAACATCATCAGACAAGTTAATCAACTAACAAAATTGAAAACAGAATTTATTATCATATGATAAAGTACTCCAATTGTTCTACACGTCAAACTGGAAAGCCGAACCAAAAAAGAGTTTATTTTACTTGATGAATTCTGTCAAACAACAGAGTGATTGCCTTCAATGAGAGTAGTGCTTTAATAATATCAGAATTTTCCCATTAAATATGTTTTATGAACAGTTAATTCATTTGTCAGAAATTATTAACATTTAGTTTGAATATTTGTTGCATTTTTCATTATCGCCATACATCGTATTTGCAGATTTCTGACTAATTGTAAAACGTCTACTTCTAACGTACGAATGTTGTGTTCCTCGTCTTTACAACATTACCTTTCGAGCTTATAACTTAGTTAATCTGTGAAACTATACTCAACGGTATATGTTAAAAGAGGTTTACTTATAATTCCCTAACAAGTATACTCTTGGGAGATGCCATGCACCTTTTAAAGCAAGGACTTTTGCCTACTCACTAAGGACTTTTGAACATAGCTGATTAAGGATTCTGTATTCACTATCGACATTTTCAATATCACTTTTTTTTTTTTCATTAAGTCCACACAGGAGGCCCTGAGGAAAATAATTTCCCTCAGGGTCTATGTCATCTTTGGGGATGCTGTGTGGAGGGTACTTTTTAAGGAAAGAAAGGAGAGGAGGTTCTAGGAAGGAAAAAGATATGAGGGTTGGGTAGGAATCTGGGCACACAGTATGTCTAGATCTTCCGCCGCCAAGACCTAGATAAACCTTACCCCATGAACCCGGGCACCCTTTCTAAGACACCAAACGTAGCGAACCACTTGGGGTGACATATGGCAGAGGTGTTATAATAAATGGTTCCCGGGGCGGCAGTACCCATTCCTGCCTCCCCTTAGGCCTTGTTCTGACTAGGAGAGTATTTTTATCGAGTAGCGAATATATTAGTAACTAAACATGACCGTACACCACAATTTCAGTAGAGTAGGCTAGTCAGCTCTTTAGTAGATATAATCCATTTGCTTATATTTTTTCGGCGAGTGGAGTTTCCCTCCAAGCTACCCTGCGCACTGACATGCGCAGTTCATTAACATTCTTTATTTTGCGGCTGTTAATCTATTTTCGTGACCATAGTTTATTTATATTCATCTTACTAATGCATTCTTTCACCTCTTCTAAAATAAGCATGTGGTGAACCTACCCCCTAGCGTTTACTAACTTCTATGGGTCTCGGGACCAGTTGTAATGTACCTGTGGGGCTACCCGGCACCCGTTGTAATGATCCGTAGTCGTCTACCCTTGGTTTTTCTATTCTTTCCCTTTAACACTAGCTGTCGGGATCTACTGGCTACACTACCCTTATCTTTTGGCCTTCGATCAATATACCCTTGCATCTAGCTACACCTAACTTTTCCTTAAACCCCTGCGATTTTCTCACAGTAAATAAGATTTAAGATTTTATTGCACATTATTCCTATTTACCACGTTGTGTGATTTTTTGATTCGGTAATTACATTTGAATGTGTAAATTAATACGCATACACATGTAGAGGAAATAATGTAGTGTGTGTGGTAACCTCAGATTCTTTCAGAGGAAAGTGTGGAAGGAATCCGTTTGATAAACTAACCCCGTTTTTAGATTGTTTTGTTTTATTTTAAAGCCTATCCGTATTACCCGCCTTTTCTCAACTTGGACAAGTATGTCATTGACGCTAATTCTACCGTAAATTGTCACCCGGTTTATAAAATTCAAAGTCGTAGTTTTCTTACCCGATTTTTTCCTGTCTATAGGTTTACATTGGGTTATTTTTACATTACGTGAACAGTGTGTATTATGAAATACATGTCGGGATCCTTGCGAAGCTCTCAGTGTCGTTGTACTGCACCTAAATGGTCAAGTTATAATTGTTATTAGTAAACACTACATGTACTGGGGAAGAGGAAGGGGAAGGATGGATGATAGGTGGATTTTTGGGGAATGTTGTTTCCTGAATAAGTCGGCTCCTCCACTAACCAAATAGATACTGGTGACCAACATTCCGGACAAAGACTCAATCATTACGTTTGCTAGGATGGTCCTTAAGTCCTGATTTTGTTCTCTTGCATGAACTTCATTGCTACGAAAGGGTCCCTTCACGCCAGATGAAAGCGCGCAGAGTCCTCATGTCACTTCCAGTATTATCCCGACTTCCTATCCTCCAGATTTGATTTTAACTCGACTGATTCTAGAAGGGGTATGTCCATTTCTTCCCTTATCATGACTCTACTCGCGTTGAGTGCGTACGGAGCCGTTTGAGATGATCCTTTCGTCTCCTTCGTAGGATAATCATTGGCTTGCGTTCCTCGCCTCCAAGAGCTGACATAACTTCTACCTCGTAAAAACTATGTTTGCTTTCAGGTCGACACTACTGGTAGTATGCAATAGTGCTACAGACTTATTCTCACGGAATACCACGCCGACGTCCCCTCCACATAACTTCGCAAAACTTGGGATACCTTCGGTCGAAACGCCTCCGTCAGCGAATCATACCCTACCATTCCAAGTGGCATTTTCTTTTTATTCTGTCTTTCATGCCTTTTCACTCTGCATGACCCCGCGAAAGGGATTAACTTCCAGTACCCCGCGTGCATGCTCAGTTTACGTTGACATCCCCTATCGCATGATAGCGCAAGAAAAAAAGCCCTATTTGTCTCATATCTTGTGGGGATATAATTTCAGTGACACTATTGCATTCCCCAATCGTGAAGTCTATGTTTCGCAGGTCAAATTTGGATTTTGGAAGGGTTTGATTGAGAAAACATTACCGAAATAATGTTGATTTCATTTTTGTAAGGAAGCCTGAAAGAAATTTGACATGATAATATTGTTGTTAGTAAACAATTATAATGTTTAAATTCAATTCTCCAAATTTCATTTTTGAACTAATATCCAGTATGGCATGGATGTTCCCGTCATTCTCACTTTGGTTCGGCATACCTCAGAAAAAAAACCCTACTAATTTGGATGACCGTACGGCTACGATTTATGGCCGGGACCTTTTTTTTGATACGCAAAAAATATAAGTTCGTTGAACCCACATTGATAATGGCTTTAATTTGGGACAATCTCGTAATTACACATCGAGAATAATATTTAGAACACAATTATATCCTGGAACATAAACTTCTTTTGTTATTAGTTATTGAAGATTTGCTGGAACTCTCAGGCATCGGGATCATGTACGACCTGTAATTAATTAAAATGTTTTTTTCACTCACCTGAACGAAGCCTGATTAAGTGCACTAAATACCTGCGGAGGAAAAATAATAAAGAAAGAACCTTCCTATATTTATGATTCGGTAATTTAGTCCCCAGAAGTAGTAACACCCATGACTCTATGTCACACTTTTATTTGAGTTTAAGAAAATACGTAGGTTATTAATTATTATTTGTTAACATTTTTATTTTCTTTTGTTTTTTTTTTGGGACTATTAAAGATGACATTTATACGTAGGTATATGTTGATATTATTTTGAATATTTGTATTATCTTGATTATATGATATATTGAAGAAACTACAAGCGCGTAGGTATTGTTTATTATCGTTGAACAATTGCAAATTGGGGGATTCAAAAACAAGCAATAGTTTATTTTATATTATTATTATGCTCGCGGAAGATCGAAGGTGACATTTGTATGTAGGTTATTTATTTTGATGTTGTTTTGATATTATTATTTTGTGTGTACAAGTTTGAAAATGATATTTGTACGTTATTATTGACTAGACTAATTTTATATTTCAAATCAAAATTCACGCGATGCACTCCCTTCTATTTTTAAAACACAAAGTTACGTTATTATTAACTCACAGAAGCTAAGTATTTCATTCACTTTGATTATTATTTTGGTTTTGATAATTCAAATTAATTTTATTACTTAGTTAATCCACTCGCGGCGCACTCTTCCTACATTAGTAAACACCCGCACTGCTTAGCACTATTTTGTTCATTCTTTCTTGGATTATTACTCACAGCACTCGTTTTTATAATATTGATTAATTAAATACGAACGATACCAATTATTTATACACAAAAAATATTCAGAAACTATCACGGTTATCACTCTTCCTAGGCCGTCCCTTCGATCCTCGACCCCGACTCGACTCCGACTGCCGATCCGTCTTGAATCTCTTGTCCAAAAAAAGGTGCCAGGTGTGGACTCAGGACGTACACCTCGTCTCCCGTAGGGCGCTTTATAATTGCAAATTCGGACAATTTCAACTTTCATTTGGATATTTTTTCCTGATTCTCTATCTCCAATCTTAATATGTCCGTTTAATTATTTCATTATCTGGCCGCCGATAAGTGTAACTCACCCTTTTGATGCAATTTTGCTTTAAACTTTTCCTAGAATTCAGCAATCGGTCTTTCCTTAATAATCGGTAAATTTCCTCGGCTAATAGTGACTTTACATCTGAAATAATTATCACTTTCCACTCTTCCATTTATTATTTTGTTTAACGTTTGCGGCAGGTAAGAATTCAATAGTATTTCGGCTTAATTCTCATGGTGACATGAAATTGTTTCTGTCATTTACTTGATTCACCACATTCCTTGCAGTTTCGTGCAAATAATTCATTTTCCGCGTCCGTAGATGTTTACAACTATTTTTTTATCTTTCGTCCCTTTTCATGATCAGATATAATATTCGTAAAACTTTGTCTGGTAATAACTAATATCACCTTATTAATTCAGAATTCATTTTCTTAATGCGTTTCAAATAGCTCTAAAGTCTAGTACGTACCTGTTTGGCTTCATTTTTTGTGTACCCAAAAGTAAAAATCTTATTTACTTTTAATCTGAGTGTGTTGTTTACCTTTCGAAAAATCTCGATCTATAGCACTAATTCATAGATTGTATACGTCGTTAATTTTAATTGGTTTCCTCAATACTTTGTCTGTATTCTGTAGTGGTAATTTGGGCTTAATTACCCCATTTATTCCTCAAAACCATGTAAGTTTTTTTTATTACTAAACAAACTCTCTTCGACAAGCTCTAGGATTTTAAATTTATGGTCGGTCTGAAGTGTCGGCTTACATTCAATATTGATAAATTTTAAACGTGGTATCGATTTGAATACTTCGAGCTCTTCATTATGTCATCACCTTTATTTACCCCAGCCCTTCTCAAATTGTGATTTTTCTGTCCTTTTCAATAGCGGTCGCTAGTGTAGTCGATTTGAAATTTCGTTTAGGTGGGAAAAATTTTGTATGAGCTCTTCCGATAAAGAAGATGCTTTTTTTTTCTTTCGAACTTAGTGTTGAAGCCATCACAAGCATTACAATCAGCTTAATTAGCGTATTTACTTTATTGCATTGCAGCTCGTCATGTCGCGACGCGTCGCTTACTAATGATCTCTACTTGAGAGCAGTGCGAACACTTGTTGGTGAGTAAAGTAGCGAGTTACTCGCCACTCGACTTACTACTTGTCAGGTCAGAACAAGGCATTACAGACAGGTCAGCAACTGTCTTTTGACGCATTTTACCTTATATATGTATATATAACCATTTTACGGAGATGAAAAAAAAATGAATAGAAGTATGAATAAAAATGGTTTAATAATATACCCACAAGATTAATTTATTATTACTACCTTTATACTAGACATTTACTTGGTGATCGATTGGCATTCTAAAATGAACAATCACCACGCTAATGAACTAGATGATCGATCTACCAACAAAAGTGTTACGACATAAAAATTCCATTTTATGTTATTTTTTTATATTATAATATATATATATGTTCAAAATTGCAAATGATTTAATAAAGAGCCCTCTCATTTAATTACACTCGCTTCCTATACGGAGAAAAATGTTATTCTAAAATACGATAATTTTATTTTTTGTAAAAACGGTTAAAACGGGACTGAAGTTCTTACGAATAAATAAATAGGGTTTCAATGTTTATTGGCGGGAACACGTAAGAATAATTTGTTGGTATACCTAATTTCGTACGTATACCAACAAATTATTCTTACATTTTCCCGCCAATAAAGGTTGAAACACTGTTAATTTGTTTGTAAGAACTTCAGTCCCGATTTTAACCGTTTTTACGAATAAAATGATCGTATTTTAGAATAACATTTTTCTCCGTGTTGACTTAATAGTTCAGAAATCCTGTTTAAATGTAACAATACCAGAATTGATCATTTCAAACAATCGCTTGTATCTAGATTACATGAAGTTGGTAATAGATAAGCAGATATGGTGGATCTAATTAACTACACGGGTACAAGAAAGCTAAACTATCATATATTTTCAATTAATAATTATTTAACCTCTGTCTGCAAATGTTTTGAATTAACTTCTTACTTTGACATCCTTCTAAGATCTTTTATTTAACTTTTACCTTCTGATGTCATTGTAATTTAAAAATAAAATATAGCTTATCCACTGGAGCGACAGAGCATTTAAAATATTTTTTCTCGGATTGCTAAAGGAAATTTTTCCGCCCACATAAAAAAAATCATACCTTCGAATTTGATTATGGAAACATACAATATGTATATAGTTCTATGTAGCCAATGAATTCCCCTATCTTTTGTTTATTATCACATATTTGTAGGATTTATAAAAAAAAAATATAATTAAATCTTTAACCCTAAAACATTTGAACGAATCTAGAGAATATTTATTTTGTTATATTTTGAATGTACAATATATTATATTATATATGTAAGGCGTATCACATGCACGTCGCACATTAACAAGCCTAGCTGTGCTGTGCTAACATGTATGACGTAAAAAGTAATACATCAATTTCACATTACCGTAACCAAATTAGCATTAAATGAGGTACTATATATTTATATTTATGGTTTATAGTTATATTTCTACCTATATTTATAGTTATTTTTTTTATATTTTAGCAGGATTAGTTCAAGACATGAGCGCGGTGTATATTGGTATTGTCGTATAATATAATGTACTGAAAACATGTTTTAAATCAGTGAAAATAATCATGATTGTACATAATGTATTACACATTGTAGTTGCAACGCTTAGAAAAAAATCATATATATTATTGCATACATAAATTATATCTAATATTGTAAATTTTAATGTACTATGTATTATAAACTCACACTTCTAAACCCGTAACCTAACATAACTTCATATTTTTATGTTGTAAAATTTTTATAATTCCTACATCCTGTTATCACGTACCTATCTGGTTTATACTTTTCAATACTACCAAGTTAGATACTTATCTCAACTGTGTAAATCTGAATATATTATATGTTACCAATTTCGTTGTTTGTTTTTGGGGTGTTATGCCGTGTTGCGCTACCTCCTTCTTTAGCCGACGTTTCGGACAGCGTTGCAGTGTCCATCATCAGGGCAGATCCGGCAGATCCGACGATGTGTAAAGTATCTATATGTTACCAGGAGTGCTAGCACAATGAAATCGATAACTTTACAATATCGAATAGACAGAGGCAACTACCGATAATATTATACCGACTGACATTGGGTAGATAAAGGTTTGGTAAAACACGCTAGCAACACTGGAAAGATTTTCTATGTTGTCTATGTACATAAAACGTCAAACATATTGTGTCAAATGTCAAATTATTTTATTCAAACCTTAGCGGTTAGTATACATTAACAACAAAATGAAAATCATCAAATTTCCGTTTTGATATATTTTAAAGATCGATTTAGATACATAAAAAACACAGAATATTTGAAGTGAGCATAATAAACAACATTATTATTACATATCTGACAATCGGCTAGCACGAACGGGCAATAGGCAACGAACGATTCTCCAACTGTTTTCACATTTATTGGAGTTTTTTTTTATTTACAAAAGATTTGAAATTATTATTCTTTTTTCTCATGGAATTTCGTTGAGATGGACAAATACGTAACGGCAGGTTATATTCACCACAAATATATTTTATAATTTTTCTTGTTTTTTGTTTGAGCAAACATTACAGCTTTTTGTTTTTTATCCGTTGCGGGTATAGGTCACGGCATATATTTAGCCAGCATTTTGGCAGATAACCGTAATGGAACATCTTGTGACGCACGTGGACCAACTTCAGGGTGCGACGAAATATGATATTTTTCTAATAATTGTCTTATAACATATACTTAATTGATAATCAGGAAAACTAATATCTTTTGAACTAACGGTTTTGGGCATTATGTATGAATTCGGTAAATATTAATATGTAGGATGAAAGAAAACTTTTTTGTACCACTTAATTGATTTTCGTAGGGCATTTACACTAGTTATATCCGATTTATCTCTTAAGCCCATATTTTTGTTATAATCTTCGATACAATTTGGATTTGAAATTATTTCTCCTCTTCTAAAATTTATTTTCCCTGTTGGAGAAACTGTATCATCGTGAAGCGTTGTTAAAATACGCATTTATCCTTTGTCGTGCCATTTTAATACTATCAGTGAACCAGAATAATGTGAGGCAATTTACCCCTTCTTCGATTTATTGAATTTTGATATGTTTTTACGGTTTTTTCGAACTGTTCCACATACGTAGGTTTGGTAGTCATGCAGAAATTTAAATGATATTTTATTAGTGTACCAATTATCTACATACAATTTGTGGCCTTTACCTACGTAGTCTTTTAATAGAGTGGTGACAACAGCTCCGGAAGCCCCAAGACATTGTTCGTCAGTAACATCCATCACTTCACCACAATAAATAATTACATCTAAAATATAACCGTCTGCACGTTGCACAAAACAAATATTTTTAATCCAAATCGTTGGCGTTTGGATGGAATATACTCCTTAAACTTAAGACATCCTTTGAACTCTATAATGCTCTCGTCAAGCATAGATTTTCATACGGCACCACTGAGTCCTTAAAAATTTATCCAGTGTAATTGACAAGAACTCGAATTTCATTTAATTTTTCTCCAGCAATTTGAGTAGCAGGATCTGACACATGCATACAAAACTAAATGTAAAAATAGAAGAGCAAACTTTCAATTCAGGTATAAAAACACAAATCCACATTTCAAAAACATTAAAATAAACTTTTAGAACCACTCCACTTACAATGAGCCAACGCGTCATTTCTACAGACTCGACAAAGCGCGGGATTTTGAAACAAAATGGGCGAAGAAAAATGCACTCCTTTTTTGGATGCTGCTTTGAGTAATGTTAACAATATAAATAATCAACTTTTTTGGGTAATCACGCTAATAAATAGTTCATTATATTTTTACGAAGTAATATTTAGCCTCATATACAGTTAGAGCTTTGAAATATCATCCTTCGAACATTTACACCCGTGATTTACATCTTCCGTTGTATTACCGTTCCGACGGTTTATATCGAATGTCCTAGCACGCTTGCACCGTTGCTAAAGAAACCGATATCGGAAGGAAAAAAATACTAAGTCGGTATAAGATGGCAACACTGGCACCTTTTTGATGGATTTACGTTACTAAATTTCAAATGAGATATTTAAAAATTAAAAAATACTAATAAATTGACAATTTCAAATTGAAATACTAACTTTAATATACATCGGCGCTTCGCATTTACTTTTTGCGATCTCCGGGAGTTAAATAGTTGATACGATCCAAAGACATATTTTATCAAAGTTCGTATCTCGAAGCTAAAATGAATAAATTGATCTCGTCTTAAATGAATACATGTAAGTTTATGGGTCGCATATACGATTTCTTTAAATACTAGGAGGTTTTTAGGTTAACCTCCATTAATTAATAAGTCAGTTAACTTGCATAACGAACGACATTATTTAAATAAAACTGCATATTGATATCTTATCTGACACTACGGAAGCCGCGCTAAAATCAGTGACCTTTATCTACCGACTAACGGAATAATCTTTTCACTGTGCTCGCAATTATTGCTAACTGACCATAGACAACGAATTTAATGAATTTCATATCTATACTTGGGTTTTATCGATGGACCATGCTAGGGTCACAGCCAAGATCGCATACGATTTGGCGAGCTTTTGTCAATCGTCGGTTGGATTATGTCTTATCAATAGGTGACTGTGCTAGCACATATTGATAAGTGACCAAAGATGACGGATTTTGTCAATGTAGTATAGATATAGGGTTATATCGATGGACCATGCTAGCACCCCAGGTTAATTCAGTAAATCCGAATAGAATATGATATGCTACAATTTTTCTAGATAAAAAAAAATGTATGTATATATTTATCTATTTCTTCATTATAAACCTTAGTTTCATAGAAAAATTTTTTTTTTTTGTTCTCTTGTTTTTGTTATGTAATTATGTACATTTCTTAAAGAATAATATGAACAAAACCTGTCAATTTGTCTGTCCTGGAACGGGAAACTTTCCTAGTTGGACAGGCAAAGCTTCCTAATATGTAATCTGTACTTTCTTCTGTATCTATCTATAATAAATAAATAAAATAAATTATATAGTTGTTATAAAATAAAACATTTTTTTGAAATTTTGTCACATTTTGGCAACAAAGAAATCCGAGGTTTTGGAAATAGTGCCATAATGTGGCAAAAAGCGCTCGAGTGGGCGTGTATTTAACTGTGAAATATTATTGTTTATGGTATATTTGTAAATTTCGTAGATATATATTCATCTCTACCGGACATTTACGGATTCGAAGATTAAGTAGTGTTAATGTTGTTTCGAAGAGTGTAGTTATTAATTGGAATCAATTGATTTCAAAATTTACTTATTGTAATGGACGCTTACAAATATATAAACTGTAATTTGCCGGCTCGTTCTTGACGGTACCTTCGGTAAGGATTTGAAAATTAAAAACAGACTTCACAAATGTCGTTGGACAACTGACTGATTGGGCGAGTTACTTTCTTCTGTATTGGGCTAAAAGTGTATAGACGTAGGGTTAGTTTTTCTTGTCTCTGAATGAAATATATCTACTATTAATATAATTATCATCGGAGCCTGGATGAAACAAATAAAAGCATAGTAGCGCCGAAAATGAATTACTAAGGTTTGTCTTGAGAGCAATTTAAACTAACAACAAACACGTGAACGGTTTTAAGGGGATACCTGGCGGTGATTTTTCCATACAAAAGCATTCCCTATTTATCGACCCTAGAGAAAATATTGTTTTAACATAAAATAGATATGAACTTCTAGCGTGTCGGTACTTTTTGTTTTTTTTTATAAGTTACCCTTTATAGAAGTTATGACCTTCCAAAAATCAATAAAATTGACTGGTTTAAACGCCGTCAAAAGACGTTCAGTATACAAACTAGACAAAGTTTTTTTTAAAAAAAGCAAAACGTACAGACATAGAATAGTTTTTTTTCATGTATTTGGTAAAAAAAAAATTGAAACCATTCCACCTTTGGAGGAGAAAAGTGGGGAATACAAAACCTCGATTTTAGTTAGGTATTAGTAGCCCGAGGTGCATTGTTCCTTTCGCTCAATATCCGGTGGAGTAAGAGCAACAGTGACAGCAACAATTTAGTAAAATCTATTTTTTCAAATTTCTCCACCACCGGGTTTTATCAAGATGAATCATCGCAGAAAGAGTGACAGTACACTCATCTGCTGTCCGATACACATAGTATCTGTCGATCGTTAAGATAGTCTAATAATCCATTTTTTATTCACTGACTAAAGTCGTAAAATTATTATTGTACGAGATATTTAATGAATAATTTCCAACCTATTACCGAATATTGGTACTTATCTCATCAATTAGGGTTAATTATTCCAGGGTAATTAGTTTCAAGGCCCTCGGAAGCTTTTAAATTGTAAATTCAGAACTAAAGCTAAAACTGAAAGTTAACACACTTAGGTGAAAACTTTCCACATTACGCGCTTTCTTAGGAGGCAAATTAACATATTATTCAGATTCTCAAATTCACATACAAGTTGTTAATAATGAGGCTGGGCAAGTGTATACCGTACAGTAAGACCATTTAAATAATGTTGTAATTTATTTATTTATTTATTTATTCGTTTATAAGATTTACACAGTACATTAAATATAAGTTGTAAGGTATTTTAAATAAATTACATGGTTTTGTACCTATTACGTAAATCTGTAAAATATCAATAGGTAATTTCGCCTGGGTTTTAAAACTATATTATGATGAAACTAATGAAAAGAATCAAACATTGGTTGACTAATAAAACATAAATGAAAAGTATGGGTGGAGAAAATTTTACATTTTAAAATAAAAAATTATTTGCTCACTAAAGTTTAATAAAATGATAAGAAATTTAATAATTTCGTTTTGTATGTTCGCAATGAATCGTGAAAAATGGGGCTTACAATCTATTAATTTATTAGCAATGTCACTAAAAGAAATAAAGTGGTTATATTTAATTCTGTTGATTGAAGTTGCTATTCGTTAGATATTTTTTTCCGTCTGGTGCGTACACGAATAAATCAGAAGGTTTTCCAAAACATACAGCTGTCAGTGTGAAAACCATGGATTTTTCGAAAGAAGTAAAGAAATAAAGTGGTTATATTTAATTCTGTTGATTGAAGTTGCTATTCGTTAGATATTTTTTTCCGTCTGGTGCGTACACGAATAAATCAGAAGGATTTCCAAAACATACAGCTGTCAGTGTGAAAACCATGGATTTTTCGAATTAACTCCCTGCTATCCCCTACAGCTATACGTCTCATTTGCAACCCCTCTCGGATTCTCCTTCCCCTCCCTCCTTCCCTCCATGTCGCTAAACTGTATGAAATACGCACCTTTTTCAAATAACTTGCCCGCCACCTACTTTACATTTTTTATACAAATTTGATAAAGTCAGTGCTCACCAATATATGTAGATACTTTTGCGGGCATGCATACAACGATTCCCCAAAGTTTCATAGCAATCGCGGTGAATAATATAGGAAATAATAAGTGACAAACAAAGAAACATTCATTTATAAGCATATTAATTAATTATATTTTTTTATTACATTTGTGTACAGACTATTATAATCCAGAAATAAGACAGTACAAATCATAATTGATCTAAATGACAATCTCCTTCAACGGTGGCAATCTTTTTTTAATTAAATAAAACATACAACGAAGTTGCACTCCTACGAGTTATCAAAACTCATTAAGGGATCGCCAATTGGCACGTTTCAAAAGTTAAACCCTATCCAACCCAATATGCAGATACAATATATAAAGAAAAATTTTGCAAAAATTTTCGCAGAAGCAACATACAGACACAACATATTATGATATATACTTTACAGATATTTCAAAGAAACATGTTGTCTTGTAAGATTTTATGAATTATAATCAATCACTTGATTTATGTGTTGTTGGTATCAAAAAGTTAAAATAGAGTATCTTCCATGATGGACTATAGAAATGCATAAAAAAAACAAAATCAGGAAAATACAATAATCTTCCGAACAGGCCGTCCATTGATATGCTCGATGTTACTCTAAGTGACTAACTCAGGTACGGGGGCTCCATCTCCAAGCCAGAGTAGCCTCTCAGAATAGAGTCAAGTCATGTTATTACAAAAAAATTGATCTATATACATATTTAATACAAACTAAAAAACAGTAGAAATGATTGAAGAGAATGATAGGTAACTGGTTACACATTCACTGTACATGATTAAAGAAATATCATACATATTTAAAAAAAAACATACATCAGTCTGTAGACATATGAATATGTCTAGACCTTCCCTAAATGATAAAAGCGTATTATTTCCGCCTCCTTAATACGGGTTCCAGGGAACCAGCTGGGCTGGCGTATAGCTTCGCGTGAATCTAGAAAATGTGACGTCATCATTATTGTGCGAACTAGCGTCATCGGTACATTTTACGAAATAACAAGGCAAAAATGGTAACTTGTGCTATTAAAATGTGTAAAAATAGAAGTGAAGAAGAGTATAAACCCAATTCTCGTATTACATTCCATAAGTAGGCATTATTTTTCTTTATTTTAAACTTATTCACATCATATAATATGATCAGTTTTATCACACCGAGAAACATGCAGCGTTGCCAACTCGGACTTGCCGGTCCCGTCGTGTGCTCGTTGCTGTTTACTGGGTAAATTATGAAACATTTGTAAAAGTGTCTTAACTAAATACAGCAACAAAGTATTCGACTCTCAAAACTAGCGAACCTTTCTTCGCTGTATGTGGATCACGCAAGTTTGTTCAAACCGTGGCGAACAATTCACGCTCCCATGTAAAAAGGTGTATTCATTCAAAAGCAGATTTTACTTTTATGTAGTAAATTGTGATATTATAATGCGAGATGCCTATATACTGTCAGATTGAATTATTGACGAATCACATATCATTACAGTCAACTCACCCCTCTGCGTCCTGCTAAAGTTGAGTTGTACCCCTCTCCCTTATGTTCTTGTCTATGTTTATTCATATGTCTATGCATCAGTCATATTATGATTTCTGAACATGGTTTTAATGTAATACATGATTCTTGCAATATCATAACTTTTACTAGTTTCCGTATAAGAAAACGGGGAAGAGTAGTATTATGATGTAGGTATTTGTGTTTTTATGCAAATGTTAACCAAAATAAAGTTTAGTAGTTGATATTTTTACTGAAATTGTAAAAAAACGCATTGAGCTTGGAGAGGTCAGACCCATGGAACTGTACATCGAATACAAAGCCAAGGTATCCAGAAAAGCTTTTATGCAGACAAAGAAATCGTTCATTGGAAGTCTTTCTGGTAAGGTTGGAGAAAGGATTGCTAAGAGTGGAAAGCAATTATTGAATGCTGGAAGTTGAAAGACATTTTCAATACTGCTAAAGCTCTTTAAGTGCACCATGGTGAAGTGATGGGAATTACATTATTTTATGGTGGGATAAAGTTATGGTTGTATTGAAAAAGTGTATTTATTAATTTTTTATATTTACTCTATTATATGCCCAATGGGTTTTTATATCGGGTACAATGAAATGTTTACAATTTTTAAAATTTTAAATAATTATGTAATTTATTTATCAAACTAGCTTTAGGATTATTAACTATAAAATATTTGAAATAATTTCCCAGTTAAGTTTTTTAACCATTGCACTGGAGCGATTAAGTCTAAATTGTATTTATCTACATTAACTTACTTATTAACCTACAAACATTACTTTATAAACCTTTAAATATGGAATACAGAAACCTAACCTAACGTAACCTAATCTAACCTAACCTCACCTAGCCAAACCTAACATAACCTTACCTATAAATATGGGATACACAGTTAAACCTGGGTGGATTCGTTAGCTTAAAACTGCAGTAAAGAGTTTATATGTTGCCATATTAATATTTTGAGGAATGATATTAATTACATCTAATGGCCAAATCAAAAGCTGAACACCAATCGCTCGGATGGTTAACAAAAAAAAAAAGAAGATATGAGGGGAGGGTAGGAATCTGGAAGTCAGTGTGTTCAGGAGTGACGGTCTTATGAATCCAACCTCCCACTGCGGTGCAAAGGGATGGATCAAGTCTGGCTGGAGAGGTCAAAAATCACTATCTACCGGTCTCTCCCGATCCGGCCCGCCACAAAAACCTAGAAAAATCTCACTCCATGAACCCGGGCATCCCAGCAAATTAGATGACCTATGGCAGAGACGAAACTACTTTAGATGACCTATGGCAGAGGTGTTGATTACTTGATAAATTGACAAATATAGTTTTCTCCTTCTAAAAACCAAGAAATTCCCTAATTAACTCCGAGGGTGTTTCTCTTCTGCCGATTTGGATGTTACCTTCCCCCCTCCACCGCCCTCTAACTCCTCACCCGGCCACTAACTCTTCTTCTAATATTAATCTGTACATAACTTTAGTATCCGTCTCATCCTGATAGAGAGGACAACATTATTTATACATAGTTTTTTTTACATGTTTGGTGGTGTTAACAAAGTAATCTCACTTCATTTCAATAGTAATGTCATCCCAAAGTAAAAATCTGGCTTTAGAAGAACTATACTTAGAAAAAAAAATTGATAAGGTACCTTAGTAAAAGATGCCGTACCAAATATCGGTCTGTTTATCTTAGGTGTAAAAATGCCTCAGGGTCTTTATCTAGGTGACAACTGCCTTAGCAATAATGTCGAGCGTCGACAAAACCTTTTTTGGCGCTAGAAATTAAAACTTCGTTTTTATTTTACTAAATAATTGCACAAAATAACAGCTTCCAAATCCCAAATGTTACTTAGATTGAAGTCTACGAAGGCGCGATATCTACATTATTTCGATATTGGCAGAGAAAAGGGAAATTGTAAAAAATACCGTAATAAAAGGGGTTAAAAAACGCTAAAAAAACATCTTCCGAGTACGCCCTTGGTCTGGCTAAAACGTTGTCATGCACCATGATTGATTTTAGCAATAGAAAACGCATCGATCACAGTTCGGAGCCGGATTTTTTCACAACAAAACCATGTCACGTTTAAAATATGGGGAGGATGTTCAGAAAGAAGAGAAAGTTTTTTTATGTTAAGCATTGCCGAAAGAATGCACCACGCTTTTTCACACTGTTCTTCCCCTCCCCGATATCAATGGATAAATTTACAAATATTAGAAGATTAAAATGAGAGAGCTGTTGGTGAGGTAAATAATGATAGAAGTTAATAATATATCATGATTACTAGAAACAAAGAGAAGAGATGATAAAATCCGAAATTAATAATACTTTCAGCAACGTTTTTTCAAATTTATTTATTTGTAAGAGACAAACAGCTTATATACAACAATAACAATAGAGATACATATCTACTCTTGTATTAATTTTCTGTCGTACGCTTTACTGAAGTGTATTGTTAAAAAATGTCTAGATTGTAAAAGTTTGTATTCTACTGTGCACATATACGGGGAATTGGGGATTTTTTTCTAGTGTTAGTTCGACATGTTTGCAAATGAAATAAGTTGGATTGTCTTGTTGATCTTGTCGGAATATGGATGTGTATTAAGTTGGTAAGCTCAGGGGAGTCCAGGCCATTATTAAGAATTTTAAATAACAATCTTTGGTCAAAAATTAATCGTCGTGTATAGAGGGAGTTGAACTTGTGAAAGTTTAAAGATTCTGTGTAATTTAAAAAGTGTATGTTTTTTTTATATTTACGTGTTTAATTATTTTTTTTAATTATTTTGATTCTTTCAACATGGGCTTGGTAGAAAGGAGTCCAGATCGGTGTGCAATGTTCTATGTGGGGACGGATGTACGCTGTGTAAAGGGAATAAAGTGTTTTAATGTTGCGGAAAGGTTTTGTTATACGAATTATATATCCCAGCATTTTGTTGGCTTTTTTGATGATTTCGTCAGTGTGTTGTATAAAGTTTAATTTAACATCCAGTATTACCCCAAGGTCCCTAATGGATTCTACTTTATTGCATTTTGAGGTATTTAAAATAAGTTTGTTTAATTTACAGTAGACAAAAAGACGATTGAGGTCCTCTTGAAGTTTAATGCAATCTTCGATTGATTTGATAACTGAGTATATTTTTTTATCGTCTGCATATGCTAGGTAATTGGCATGTAAAAACATTTATGAATATCATATTATACGTTTCAGAATAAATTAGATAAATATATATATTAAAACATTCATAATTTATTTTATCTGTTCAGACTCAGAAAATGGCAAAATTAAAACGATTTTTTGCTGAAATATTTTTTTTAATAATGGAGAGGTAGGTGCTTTAACTTTTGTCAGAATTTTTCTGTTCCACTTTTGAAAATGACACAAACATTCAAGGCAAAATTGACTGCATTAAATCAGAGTTGAGCCCCCGCTGACGAGGTAACTGAAAAAAAAAAACAGATTGCAACTAAACTCGCTATCCAGTGTATGTCAATGTGATGTCCCGCACACTACGCAGTTTCTGAAAAACCCGTTGTCAATGGTAACGCAAGCAGTGACTCGCGACTCGCACTGCTAGTTGCTACGATGACAGCTGATTGTTCTTTGTCTATGGTTAAAAAAGCTGAGATTATAATTGAAATCGTAAAATTGAGTAGGAAGTTTGGATGGAAACCATAGCAATCAGAAAGTATTAGTTTGGTTTCATGGATGTCCTTACGCAGGACGCACTGGCAACCAACATTAATATTTTTGGTAATCGGAATTAAAAAAAAAAACTTAAATTTCGAAAAAAGTTTCTACTCGAAAAAAAGAATACTAATTTATGTGAAAAGCTGTTTGAAATAGCTTTAGTCGTGGTTTGTGAACAGATATAAATAACTAGAAACTTTCCTTCCTATATCGTTTTTCCATCTTTTTTCACTCCCACTCCTTTCAGGCTCACAATTAGCCTCAATGGATAAAGGCTTACTCTCACTGGTAAGCATCTGGTGCAGCATTCACATAAAAAAACTGACTGAATATACAATTAAACAATCAAACTTTTATAATTCCGCCTTATAACAATCGTGGAATTGCGGATCATATCGTTGTTTCGGGTAGTCAAACTCCTGTATCATAAATATTTAAAAAAGGCTATTTTGTGAAAATAAATTTCAAATAAAGGACACACTGTAATAAAAAAGCTAATTTATTATTGCAGATTGTAATTCTAATGCAAATCGAAGCTTTATCAAAGATACGAATCTTTGATCACATTCCAGATGATTCATATTAAACTAAATTATACTCCTTCGCCATTCCGGTTTCTTCTTCGTTGTTTATTCTGTATATCTTTGATATCTTCTTTATTAAATACGGACGTGTTTGTCTTTTCAAGTATAGGAAGCAAACAAAACCGAAGATAAATAATATTTAGATGAAGCAAGAACAAAGTAGAAGAACATAATTTGAATGGGAAATGAAGTCACGGAAAAACAGAACAGAGCCTGGCTTATAATTATTAATATGATTATTAATGAAATGGATGAATGCGATATGATGACTTGACTACCGAAGTGGTATTTTATACCAATTGAATTATTTATTGTTTGTTGTTATCATTTTCAAGAACTTCATAATCTTTTATATATAAAAATCTCGTGTCACAATGTTCGTCCGAAGTAAACGTCGAAACTACTTACCCGATATTGATGAAATTTGGCTTACTGTGTGTAGTTTGGTCCAACTTAAAAAATATTATAGTTTTTATCTCGATTATTGACCTCAATATTTATTATTGCGAACATTTTTTTTCATGGGACAATTATTTGTAAGTTCTAAAAGTTTCTGACAGATGGTGGTGTGAGTTAATTTATTAATACAACACTTGGTTATCTACATTAGGTAACCATCCAGAAGACAGCGTTGTGTTTCGTTAGCCACAGCTAGTTATTTATAAAAATAAAAATGTTAAATGGTAAGGCCATAATATCAACCTCACTGTGGAAAGAAATAGAAGAATTGAAATACGAAACATATTAAAGAATCGAATAAGAAGTGTGTCCAAGAAGAAGTATTATCAGAATTGTCTATAATGCAATAACTCAGTCCCTATTTCCGTATGGCGTTATTTAATGGGGAGGGTCTTTTAAAGCTTCCTTACAACCCATAATTACAATCCAAGGAATAATTATTAAAATTATCCTTTGTTATGAAACAATATTTCATAATCATAGAATGGGCACTATTTAAGGAATTAATTATTATAATGGCAACACAATGAAGGGGGAAGATGTAAAGGGGGGGGGGGGGGGGGAGGAGGCGTTTCCGCCGGCATTCTTGCTACGATCCCAGAATGGACACTGGATTCGTACCGAGAGTCGCGGTACTGATTAACTTTTAAATTGCTATACTAAATAGCTATAATGTAATTGACGGTTTCAATTATATTCAGGAGAATATTTCGCGCTAGATTCGATTTGAGATTTGATAATTCTTTTGACGGGTGAGACGATGTAAGTGAAACCCGTAATGGCGACATAAACCGCATGTCGGAATTCGAAAAACTGTTGTTTATCTCGGCCATCTTTGTGTTGACCGTGTAGCAATAAAAATAATAATAACTACACCATCTCGGACCCCATGGGAGTCCTTTTATATAATTCTGGGCCGAATCAATAATAATCCGGTTGGCCGGTAACTTGGTCAGATGTCGGGTGGCGAAGATATTTCCAGAGGCCCTGATTATTGAACTCCTGTGTTGCAATATATTTAAACATAATAATATTTTCTATGAGTACAATCTAACCATTTTATTTTGAATACTGTGTCCCTAACACTCCCACACTCTGTGTCCCAGTAACATTGACACTAGTGCCCACTTCCTGAGTAATGGAGAATAAGTTCTTAATACTACATTTTTTATGAGCTAGTAAAACATCGGTCACATATATAAATATAGCTATTGAATATCTTAGAAATTAGTATTTGAGAAATCAGGATTTGGCTCACTAATTAATAGGAAAGTCTGGCCGAAGAGTCACTTCCCCGATAACACCTTATAAAAATTTGGGGACTGAATATTCGTTTTAACCGAACCGCTTGGCGTAGAGACTCTAAAAATGAGTAAGATTGATAAATCATAACATATTTGCAAAAGTTTCGAACTAAATAGCGTAACAAATTACTAAATTTTAGAAACACGCTCAAACTTTTGTTTACCCGATTTGAGATTTGTAGTTGTTTTTGTGGGCAGCCAGCAATTTGGGCCACTGTTGAACAACATTACTATTTGCACGAGGACGCTCATGATTCTTGCCTGTCGTAAATAAAAAAGATAACCCGCTGTAGTTTTTGACAGCATAATTTATTACTAAAACAACTTTGCAGCGTGAAAGATACACGCAGTAATGCAACTAGACGGCAATGCTACTTTAATTTTGAATTTTAAATTACATTCTTGGTTTTTGCCGAAGGCATTCATTTGAAAGTGCTTGGTGAAATTTCAATCAAAAATGTGGAAATTCTATCAATAACGTTGGCATGTTTATTAAAAAGAAATCCAAACGACTTATTTTGGTCGACGACATAAGTTTTCTTTCAAATCTGTACCTATAGATCGCTACCTCAGGGATTTTCTATTCAATGAATGAGACTTTCTCCGACTTTCTACTGATTAATACAAATTATTTATTACGCTAAAGTTTTTGTTGACAGTGAAGAATTTTGTTTACGGGGTATGGTTACGAAATCAGAGCCTTAATAGTTTCACGTTTTCACGATGTCTCAGTTCACAAATTTTACTTGGTGGGATAACAAAAACCTGCTGCACGTACTTCGTTTCAAATGTGTTTTGTACGTTCAATTTTAATGGATTCACTTATATTTAATAGCCTTAGTAAGTCATCTAATTGTTTGTGCACTTTTAAAAACTTGTTAAATTATTTGTGTTAGTCGAGGATTGCCAACATTTTTTTTCATATTTGTCCTTTATAAATGAATGCTATATTCTTGTTTCTTCTTCGTCCTTATCAAATGCAAAAAATATTATATACATTTAATATTTATTTTCAGCTTAGTCCTTTTTAAATTGGTAGTAATAATAAATCACTATAATCGCATGTTATAATATCTACCTACATGTTTCAAAACCAATGCTTTCTTCGTCAGGATTATTATTATTATTATCCACTCAAGCGCTTTTTGTCACAATATGGTACTATTTTTAAAACATGGAATGCTTTGCTGAAAAAAAATATGTCAAATATTCTCTAGATTCTTTGAAGAACGTTGAAGTTAACGATTTTGTAATATGATTTTTATAAATCCTACGATTAAGTGATAATAAAAAAAGATAGGTGAATTCATTTGCCGTATAGAACTATAATTAGTTTGTATGTCTCCATACTCAAATTCGGAGATATGATTTTTTTTATGTGGGCGGAAAAAATTCCTTTAGCATTTCGAGAAAAAACAAATTAAATTGCTCTTTCGCTCCAGTGGATATTATTCCTGTTATTATCCTGATGGAAGAAATCCTCGGTTTTGAAACATGTAGATATTATAACATTTGGTTATAGTGGTTTACACAAAGTAATGCTTCATTTAATATTTTTATAACTTTATAAAATTATTATCCTCAGCACAGGCTTGTCCTTGTGAGGTTAAAAATTGAATTCTGAACAATAATAACTAGCGTGTAAATATCTTCTTCTTCTTATTCTTCCTTGCACTGTCCCAACTCATTGCCTAGGTAGTCTGTTGGGGTCGGCTCTCCTCGTTCTCAGGTTGTAGGTTCTTCGTTTCTGGGCATCGCTTTCATCCAGGCAGTTTCTAAGTAGGATTTTGGAGCACTGAGTCATCCAGGAGATCTTTGGTCTTCCCCTGGACGACTGTCGATGAAGCTCCATAGACATTGCCTTCTTCAGTGTGTGGTCTGGTGTTCTCCGTTTTATGTGACCATCCCATCTCAACTGTCGTTCCTCTAGCTTGTTGTCTGTGACACACCTAGGCTACCACGAATGCGTGAACTTTTAATCTTATCTTAGCCGACCATCTAAGCATTCGCATTTCTGCTGATTTTAGCATGTAAATATATAATAAAATATTGTCGTACATTTTTGAGTTTGCTATGAAATATAATGTTTTTAAAAACTTTTACTGTAAAACGATACGACTATTTTTACATTATTAACTAACTAGGAATTAGGAACATCATGATGCTTTGTTGTATTAACATGAGTTCACATTACAAAACAATGTTAATTGTTCTATGGAATTTGTACTTTTCATTGAAATTTGCCAACAAATAATTAATTCTGAGCTTACTAGGAAATAATCATTCCCTCGCTTAAATTAGAATTATTTATGAATTCAGAACCGCGAGAATGGATTTCTTTTTAATTCCACTTGAAAATGAAATTTGCCAGAATTTCGCCAGAAACTAAATTCATCCTATTTCTCTTCATCGGTAGGCAAAGAGAATGACACGCCAAACTAGTCTTCGCCCGACTAAAAACCTACAAAATGATTTGGTAGACCGTGACATTGACGTCCGAGTGCTTATTTGTCCAAACGACCATCAGCAAATTTTATAGGAGGAGAAGGTTATCTTTCATTATTAATAATTAATTTATTAATCTTTTATTTTTAATTTAAGAAACAAAAACTAAAATGGCCGTTTGGACAACTAAGCACTCGGGCGAATATCTTTTTGGGTCGTTCCAGACTTCAAGTGGTTCGCAACGTTTGGTGACTTAGCAGGGGTGCCCGGGTTTATGGGGTTAGGTTTGTCCAGGGCTTGAGGGCGGATAAATCTGCCAACCATCTGCATGGCAGGCCGGATCGAAAGAGACTGGTTGAGGGAGACCTTTTGATCTCTCCAGCCGGACCCTCTCGACCCATCGCCTTGCACAGCAGTGGGCTTCACTCGTCCATCACTCCTGGACATATTTATCCCATATCTACCCACCCCTCAAACCTTTTTCCTTCCCAAGACTTCCTCTCCTTCCTTTCCTTTCATAAACCCTCTACACAGCATCTTCAAAGATGACATAGGCCCTGAGGGAATTTTTCCCTCGGGGCCTCCTGTGTGGAGCTAATGTAAAAAAAAAGACTTACACTTTAGCTTCACACAATATTGTTACTTTATACCCTCAATAGGCTTCGAATAACTTTTGTATTTTTTTGTTATTTCACTTCGACTGCTTGTTTTATTTGCAGCCTACAAAAATCATATTTTATTTTTATAATGTTATTTTTATTTATTATTTGTTTTATTTTGAGAAATAAACTTTTCCGGGTAACAATAAATCTAACAACATTAAGTCGCCCGAGTGCTTATTTGTCGAAACGACCATTAGCAAGTTTTACAGGAGGTGGAGGTTTTCTTTCATTATTTCAATTAAAATAGAAGCTATTTCCGTATAGGTAAAGATCTCATTAGTTTAAATAATTCTTACTAAAGTGATTAGAATAGTTTTAGATACAATTTTTATTTATTTTAATATGGTGATTGAACAAACTAAAATTAAAATGGTCGTTTGGACAATCAAACACTCGGGCGACGATTAGTTATTTTCTGAGACTACCACCACGCTAAGCGGATAATGTTGCTAGTGTCGTATTGGTGGACTTACCCAGCCGAGGAATCGAACACTCGACGCCTGTGTGGGGACCCGAACCCTAACCTAACCTAACCCAACTCGTACACTGACCAGTGATTATTAATCCATGGTTTCCGCACTCAAATCCGAGTCGATTTTATTTGATCTGTTGAGTGCGCGAATTCGAGTCCTAGATAAGTAATTGGATGGAACAAAAAGAAGGGATTGATTGGTTGGAACAGGAATTTGGTTCTAAATTATTATGACAGGTTCACAGATATGCATTTCAAATTTTAGCAATCGGGGTTTTAGAAAAATAAGTTTAAATTCCGTGTGCCGCATTGTGAGTTATTCGTTTATAGGAAAATAGCAAATAAAAAATATTATTGCGAATCTATGCAATCATAACAATCCAATGAAAAAATGTATTTATTATTGAATATTATTTGAGATTTATACGGCCAATATGTTTATTGGGACTTATTTTTGGGGTTTTATGTCGTGTGGCACTACCCCCTTCTTTAGCCAACGTTTACTCATCTTAATTGATTACACATCTGCCATGACGGTAGACATGCAATGTTATCCGAAACACTGCCTTAAGAGAGACGAAACGCAACACGGCATAATTCCCCAAAAATAATTTGTGTTATTAATTTTTTTACATTCCATTTAAAAAAAACTACGATTATAAGCAGGTGCAGTCCATATATTTACACCGGAGTGGCATTTGTAAGGAAATGATATAGAGAATGTTCTGGAAGGAAAAAGTATGAGGGGTGGGTAGGAATCTGGAAGTCAATGTATCTGAGAGTGACGGACATACGAATCATTCCCTCCCACTACGATGTGTACGGATAGTTCGAGAGGCCGGCTGGGGAGGGCTGCATTAGGTATCCCCCAACCGGTCTCTTCTGATCCGGCCTGCCACGCAGTAGATAAGTAAACAAATTTGACACTAAGACATGGAAAAACCCTACCCCATAGATCCGGGCACCCCTGTTAAGTCATCAAAGGTAGCCAACCAAATGAGATAACGTATAGCAGGATATTGGTTATTAAACTAAATAGTTCCCGGGACGGCGGTACCCATTCCTGCCTCCCAAATAGGAGAGTAACACAGATAAAACAATCAAAAAAAAGATTTGTCATTTTTCCATACATCTATTCAACATAATTGTCTTAATTATATATTACTAGCTTCTGCCAGCGACTTCGCCTGCGTAGGATTAGTACTTCGAGAAATCTATTTTATTTTCCTAGGTCCCATCTACGTTTATACCAAAATTCTTAACCTATTTATTTAAAATATGTATAATTCTTGATTGGATTCAAGGTATTAGGCGAGTACTTCAAATAAATTCACTAATTTAAATATATTCTAAAATAGAATTATTATTTAACAATCATTGTTTTGCAAAATGTCGTTCTCAAATTGTGACATTTTCTATTGAACAGATATTATTATTTTCAATATATTGAAAATAAATAGCCAACTTTATAAATTATAGATTATATGTTATTCTGATGTATGAGCTATATTATTGTCAAGTTTAATTAAAATCCATTCAGTAAATTTTGACTGTGAGATTAACAAACATACATACATCCATACAAACTTTCGCGTTTATAATATTAGTAAGATGTATTAATAAAAAAATAAAAAAGAGTAATACAGTATATTATTTTAATATTATGAACTTTCTGTGTGTCTTTTTTTAAATGCTTGACTTGTTTACGAGAATTTCACAAAGGTGAAAGGTGACAGATTTGCAAGAACATTGTTTTAAATCTTTTTCTGAAACCATAATTCTCATTTTATTAACTGAAGTATAAAATGTTGCTCCATAGCGATACCCCCACTTACCAAACCAATTTAAATAAACATTTATGGAAAAGACGTACAAAACAAAGCTTTTGATTGTTTAAACGTTCAAATATATCATTTTAAATTCAGAAAATCATTTATATAAATTAAAATATTTTACAACCCAAATCCCAAATCTTTTTTATAATGATAGGATATTGAATTACGTGCGGAAAATTTGCTTCTAAATTATTGAATTCTCTTGTTAATACTTTTATTATTTGAAATATTAAATTTTTGATGGAAAAAACATAACAAGATTGAAAAATAAAATTGACGAATAAAAACTATTACTTTGTCTTTCTGCTCAACGATTCCACTCAATTTAATACAAATCGAGATGTGATGCCCAAAATAAACCCGATATTTTACCAACTTCAAGAAAATTCTAGAAAATGGAATCCAATAAATAAAATAATTCAATGAAAGCACATTAAAAATCATTCTTATATGATTTTCATTGTATGAATAAAAAGGTTTTTTGAGTTACGATTTAAAATTCCATAAAAAAATATTTTGCACAATTTTAAAATTTTTTCGATAGAACAAGATTTGTAGTTTGCTTTTGATATTTGACTTTTAAAATTTAGCTGCTGTAATGTCAATTAGAGGATTATTATACTTGACAAAGAAGACTGAGTGAATCATTTAACAATAAAAACTACAAAAAAATAGTCTCAAAGGCTTCTGCGCTTCAACATTTACAAACAGAAAGGGAAGTTGGAAAATTTTATTTAGTGCAATAATTAAATTCATGGACAGGGTACATCAAAGAGTGAAATTGTTTGATAATTGTAGTATGGAAAGTTAATATTTTCCATTCGTCTCCTAAAAAAAAAAGTTGTGCAACTTTTTTTGTGCAAAACGTGTTTTTGAAATATTGCAGTCAGATTGAGTATTTCGTAAAACCATTTGGAAAATGCAGTGCCATCGTTTGTCACGATGAATTAGACCTTTGTGTTTCGTTTTTTTTCGTAGAATGAAAAGGTTTTTTGTGTAAGTATTATATTTGAAATAAAATTACTATTCGTTAATTACTTTGTGGTGAAAGTGGTGATGTAATTTATAATAATTAAAATCTATTATTTCAAGTAAAAATCTAAATGCTATGATTTAAGATTTTCACGGCCAAAAGTGTTTTTGTTGTGCATTTTTGGGATATTATGCCGTGTTACGCTAACTCCTTCTTTAGCCGACGTTTCGGACAACATTAAAGTGTCCATAATCAAGGCAGATGTGTCTGCCTCACACATCTGCCCTGATGATGGAAACTGTAATGTTGTCCAAAACGCCGGCTAAAGAAGGAGTCGGCGTAACACGGCATAATATCCCAAAAATAATAAAACATTTTTTTTAATGCTGCTGTAGTGCAATGTCAAAAGGAACACTACATCAATACTTATATAAACGACTACGCAATTAATTTCAATTTGGGAGGCGGGTATGGGTACTGCCATTCCGGGATCTTTGGATAACCAACACCTCTGCCATAGGTCTCCCTAAGTGGTTCGCTAAGTTTGGTGACTCAGAAAGGGTTAGCGGCTTCTTGAGGTGAGATTTATCAGAATATTGGCGGTGAAAACATCTGCCCTTGCACTGCAGTGGAATGAATAGATTCACAAGTCCGTCACTCCTGAGCCTCAGATTCCTACCCTGTAGAGGTCTCCCTATCCCACTGTATCCCGATCCGTCTTCCACTCAGTTGATTGGCTGACACTTCCGCCACCAAGATTTAGAGAAACCTTACCCCAATAATCCGAGCACCCAGCTAAGTCACCAAGCGTAGCGGACCACTTGGGGTGATCTATGGCAGAGTTGTTGGTTATCTAGTTAATGAATTATGCTAAATCAGCAAAGTCTAATTGAAGTTTATTAATACGGTAATGCCCGTACGGTTCAAATTTAAGAACCCCACTCCGAGTAAATCTCCGACGCCACACTGTATGGAAACCGTTCTGACTCGTCCGTGTACGTGCATTTTTCCACGGAGCTGCTGCCGTAATATTCACACTTATCACTCGCTCACATGCGATTTGCAAACGGAAGTGGCGCTATCTATAATACTATATTTAATGAAAAAAATAATGAAGGATGGATAGGGATCTGGGGGTCAATATGTCCAGGAGTGACGGACCTATGAATCCATCCCTCACATTGCGCTACAAGGCGATGGGTTGAGAGAGTCCAGTTGGAGAGATAAAATGTGTACCATCAACCAGTCCCTCCCTATCTGGCTCGCCACGCAGGAGGTGGACAAACTCATGTGCCGCCAAGACTTAGACAAACCTCACCCGATGAACCTGGGCTCCCCTGCTAAGTCACCAAAAGTAGCGAACCACTCGGGGTAATCTTTGGCAGGGGCGTTGGTTATCCAATAAATGGTATGGGAGAAGAAACATTTTTTGTTTTCATTCAATAATACGAAGATTTATGTTGGGGTGAAGAGTGTTTCTCTCATTATTAACGGTCTTAATGTAAGAATATATTTTATATCTACCTATTAAATATAAGTATTCTGTAGTTGTATGTTAATAGTAGTTAGTTTTGCAAAAGGGTGATCGACTGATCACCAACACTTAAACTGGGCGAAGCAGAACAAAAAGCCGCCTATCCGCGACCAAAAAAAAAATTTGTATTTAAAATTTATAAAAAATCTTAGATCGAGACGGATAAAAATATATAAATAATGTTGATTCAAGAAGATATCGATGTGACTCAAGGAACAAATGGTACTTTTACATGCTTTATAAAGTACAAGTTTACCGCTTTATATCAAAAACATACTCGCACACAGTATTTTTGCAATACTCCAAGTTACACGCCTTTTATAAAAGTTTCACTATTTGCGTGATGAAATATAATAACTGATCTAAAGAACGATAAAACATCGCACGAAACAAAACAAACTTTCATATTATTTGGCCTATAAACAAAAAAGAAAACAATGGAGATTCCATCGAAAGAAAACTTTCCTAGTATTGATCAAGTAATTATTGCTCCTGTATTACAGTTACTAGCATCTATAATAATATTATCAAGGGAAACTACGAACATTGTACATTTAGTTTGAGCTTTGTATCGAAAGAAAACAAAGTGATGTTATAAAAATAAAATCTCTTCTTGAACAAGATAAGAAAGAAACTGTGTATATTTTTCTTCTACAAGGTAGCGTAAAAGTCATCACCCTATTGGAAGATGCCATAATTTTTGCAAATAGTGGCAAATGTCAATTCTGCTTTGAGATTTCGACCCTTTGGAAAAACAAGGTTCCATCTGTTGCCGTTGCATCGGGCGATATTGAACTCTAAAGTAGCTAACTATAGATCCCATTATTGACGGCCGGCATAGTCCAGCGGTAGGGCGTTAGACTCCCATTCCGAAGGCCGCGGGTTCGAACCCGGCGTGCGCAAATAAATTTTATTTAATTGATTTGTGTTATTTCACAATTAATTATTTAAAATAATTTATAGTATATTGGCGGCACGTTTCAGAGTGGAAGATACTCTTAGTATCGCCCTGGTGTAAGACCAGTTAAGGCATAAATCGCAATATTGATTTACCGACCAGTACAAATCACCAAAACTCTTGTTTGGTTAGTTGCACTAGGCGACAAGATGGCCCGATTAAACTGTTCCAGACATCTTTTTTGGGGTTTCTTTAAATCTCGAGTCTATGCCAACAAGTTTCAGACTCTTGAAGCCCTCAAAGAAAATATCCGTCAAGAATGCGAGAACCTATCGCCGGAAGGGTGATAAAAATTGCCATAAATTAGGGCAGTATGGTCACAATTCTGGCGGCAGCCTTATGGCCAATACTATTTTTTCAACTTATTGAAAAAAAATAAAGACATCAAATAAAGACAATCTAAAAGCAAAACCAAATTTCTTTGTTTATAAAAAATAATAAATAATGTAAGTCATTAATTATATTGATTGAAGAAGGGGTGCTATTTACTATACAAATTCATTTGTAATTAAGGTAAGTTAGATTTTATGTGAATAGCATACCACGCGTTCAGAAAAGTGTGTTTCTATTTTTTTCTTATTTAATATATTAAACCAAAATTTCCTCCGAAATTATAAGATTGAATGACTTTTCCTCATTTTATATCGGAAAAAATCATAATTTCGACATAAGAATCAAAGAAAATTTAAGACGTCTTAATAATTTTCTCTGCTTCGCTAACCATACAGAAATATATAATATTCTTATATTAATGTTAAATGATCGTTTAGACAACTTAATCCATTATAATAATGAGTCCATTATAAATAAAAGAAAAAATATTACCTTAAAGTCCTATTTTAAACATGTTCCCTTTCCCCTCTGCCATAATATTTAGTAAAACATTGCACTATCCTACTGTTTTGTTAAGTTAAGTTATTGTTAATTCGCCCTGAGGAAGGAAGAGTCATTCTGAAACTGATCGGCGTAAATAAAATATATAAATGGTTCTAACAAAGAAATCTTGTTTCATTTATTCATAAAATTTGTAGGTTGGTACTTAAATACCTCCCCACTTAATTATAAAAACATATTTCAAATAAAGAATTACACAGTACGTCCAAAGAAACGTTACAATCTCAATGACAATTCTCTTTTCAAGTATTCTTCAGTCAGGTAGGTACCGTAAAATTGAAAATATGCGAATAAGGAAGTCCAATTAAACACGATGACTACACATTTTAACAAATTACATTTATTGAACCACCATCTTAAGAGGTAATATCCAGCAATCCATTATTCCGTTTTTGTTAACAGCGCTGACTAGATTATATATTGATTTATTTTGTTGTATGATTATATCATTTGAAATTTTTGTTGTTTAATAGAATCTATCGTTTGAAAATTGAACAAATCTGACGACCAACGGTAGAACCTTAGTATATTTTAAATGCGCTTAGTTTTTCAAAATTTAAAAACTGCGTATACCAGATAAAATAACAACCTTTCAAAATCAATTTATGCTTTTTTGTAAAAAAGAGTCAATACGTCTAGAATTCTCTGGTAAAACACTCTTAAACCGAAAACAGAACGTGAAAGGACTTCCAAACAACACATAGTTAATTATTATTTATATATTTTATAGCTGACGATCGCCATAACACAATTTAATTAGGTTTCTTGACAAACCTAAAAATTGATTTGTTAACGTCCATATAACTTTTTTTTAATTTACGGTATTTGGACCCGGAAAAAATAAACGAAAATAATGTCCAGCTATTTTTTGCAGCTTTTGGTGCGTTATTTTTTATAAATAATCTCAACGATTGAATTGAAATTTCACTCTTTACGACAAGTTCAGCGAATTTAATCGACTAGCACGAGAGGCTTCACTAAAAACCGAGTGAACCAGCCTCTGAAAAGCTGGTGTTACAAAGCACGTAGTTGCTCCAATTTTGCGGACTCTCTAAACATCGCCTGTACGCTTTGCTGTAAGTATGTAGTAAGCATGTAAACGTGTAATGCTTTATTCGTTTTTACAAATCTATGTAATGGTTCAGTGATATTTACGCTTCAAAAAAAGTATAAATTTATATGAATAATCAACGTTAGGGTAATTCACATGTCTACATTTTACTAATATTGTAAACGCGAAAGTTTGTATGGATGTATGTATGTTTATTACTCTTTCACGCAAAATTTACTGAATGGTTTTTAATGAAACTTTGCTATAATATAGCTCATACATCAGAATAACATATAGGTTATAATTTATAAAGCGATCTTTTTTCCATGTACTACAAATAATAATTATTGTTTAATAGAAAATGTCAAAATTTGAGAATGACATTTTGCAAAGCAATGATTGTTAAATCAAAATTCTATTTTATAAAATATTTAAATTAGTGAATTTATTTGAAGTACCTACTGGCCTAATACTTTCAATCGAATCAAGAATTACACATATTTTAAATAAATAGGTTAAGAATTTTGGTATATATGGGACCTAGGAAAAGAAAATAGATTACTCGAAGTACTAATCTTACGCAGACGAAGTCGCGGGCAAAAGCTAGTCAATAAATTAGGGATCAGGCCACCAAAAAACACACTTCTTATGGCAATAAGGTTAAAAATTCACGAAAAAAACATCGCCAAAAAGCGTGTTTTATTTATTTTGCGAAACTCATACACAAGTCTTTAAATATATTACGATCATTTCCTAAATAATTTAATATTCCACATTAAGCAATAAAATCAGAACCGAAAAAGTATTTGTAACTAAAAGATTTTTAACGTTAAAGATGTTTTTTTAGGCCAGTCACACTATTTTTTTCTGTGCGAATAAAAATACTTCTCAATATAAAAATGTTCTTATTATCTTGACGAAAATACCTTCGGTTTTGAAACATGTCGGAAATTCTGATTATATATGTGGTGTATACCAAGTTATTTTTTTAATTTAATTAAAAGTGATGCCAATGTATATAAAAATGTTCTTTTATCCTGATGAAAATACCTTCAGTTCCGAAACATGTCGACAATTGTGATTATATAAGTGGTGTGCATCAAGTTATTTGTTTCATTTAATTAAAAGTGATACAACAAAGTGATTTTGCGAAGATTGAGTAAGTAAAAAAAAAACGATTACTTCAGTTATGTGTTCTACTCGCAGTATTTAGTTAAAGCATCTAAAATATTTGTAAACGATCTAATTTTCAAACCAAAATTTCAACGTTTGGCGTAGCTACCTTGAGCCGTGATATAATTTTTTTAGAATTATTTGTCTTTTAAACAAAACTTTCCATTTCGTTAGGAGTTAGGTCATAGTCAGGTGGTGGTATGGCAAACATGATTAAAAAATCTCGCTCAATGACGTGATAGTCAGAAGACATAAAGCTAGAAATACTCGTATATAGTGGACAGATATTGGAATAAATATCTGTCCCCATCTCTTACGTCCTCCATGTTATATTTATGTGGAAAAAAAGTAAGTTTTGTTAAAATGGTAAAATATAATGGTATCAAATTGCCTTTGGAATGAATAGGAAATCACCAATTTTCATTTATTACATTAGCTCCACGCAAGAGATCCCGAGGAAAATATTTCTCCTCGGGGCCCATTCATCTTTTGAAGTGCTGTGTCGTCTTTTTAGAAAATGAAGAATAGAAAGTTCTGAGAGGGAAAGGGTATGAGGGGTGGGCATGAATCTTAGAGTCATCCAAAATGATAATTATATCAATTTTTCAGACAGGTACGGGTACATGATATAAGCAAATCTGAAAAAATGACTCCCTTCAAAACCTAAATTCTCACCTTTCCTTTTCAAAAGCTTCACTAGAGTTTAGTCATTTTAAATTATCGAGTTTTCTGTTCAACAGACTTGACAAACTAAAAAGTCAAAGTCAATTTTATTAAAGCGTCAACAATCTCAAGAAGAAGCTAATAACAAAATGTGAACATGTAATATAAATTTTAACGATAAGAACCCCTTTAACAATAAGTTTATTGAAATGGTACTTTCAAAAAGGAAAAAACATCCTTTCTGTCGAAGTATACGATAAAAGCAAGTTATGGAAAACTGTTAACATCCCCAAAATTTGTCACATTAAAAAAGGTACCATATCGTAAAACGAACGCACTAAGCCTTTATCATTAGCTGTAGAAAACTTTTTAAGTACGCGTTATTCTTTTTATTGACACCCCAAACTCGCAAACTCTTCAATTTCAATCCGCTCAACTTGCGAACTTATCTTAGATTTGGCGAAAGTTGATCGGAAAACTTCGGAAAACTTCGACAGAGTTCGGGAAAGTTCGACTAAACGAGTGAGGAAAGGAAGGTAGTCGAGGGCAGGAAGGAAATCCGAGTGGATAAATGTTACCATCTTAATACATGGAAAATTGGATTTAATAAGAACCCGTATGTGTAAGTTATGAGCTGAATAAGACAAAGTTTTCATGTACCTTCAGTTCAAATGTACCAATATATGTGAAAGTTATGTAGTTGCTGTCTGCATACTGAGTTGCTTTACACAGTTGTTTAAAAAGTATTTCAATATGTGGAAGATTAGATGTGCAAGAAACTTATTTATTTATTGTTTGAAACATTTATTGTGAACAATTATTACATTAATGAAATTACCATTGAGATGTGAATAGTTATCAACGTCAATTATTATTAGGTGGCAATGCTTTTTTTGTGCATTAAACCCTCTCAGGAGGCCCCGAGAAATATATACATATACAATATTTTGTGTGGAGGGTCTTTTTGAGGAGAGGAAGGAGTAAACATGGGTCAGAGCTGTTGAAATCCAGAACGATTCGAAGAAACGACCCGTTCTCATGTGACAAATATCAACCGTGTACATAAGTTGGGCGCGCTATCATCAATGATGCTAGTTCCACGGAGCATCTTCCATTAATATACTGGTAGAACAAGGACAGCATTCTTGCGCATTATTGCGCAAAGACGGGAGAATCTATCACACTGACTGCCTGTTTCTGCACAAAGTGGAAATTTTTTTTCTTCACATATTGCGGAATTCCAGACCATAGGTGACCATCAAATTAAAAAAACGAGTGTGCTTTAGACCACACGACTGAAGTAAATACTTCTTTAGTAATCTAATCTTTCTGGCATCGAATAAAACCATTCCAATCATCAGCGTATAAGAATCTATATTGAAGATTCGTTTGGATTGTTACCAATCATCGTGACAAATCAGTATTTTCAATGCACTGAGTTCGCACACTCTAAACGAAAATTTGATTAATTTTATTCTAGGAATTACCCTTTATTATTAGAATGGGATTGTTAATTTAATTCGTACAAAGTTTAAAATATTTTTTTTGAATGAGGATTCTAGTTAGAGAGCGACGTTTATTCACATTTGCAGCCGGCTTTAGGGATTTGGGATGGAAAGGACAAATAAAAGGATTTTAGATTGTCTTCTTTTATCTAATGCAAGAAAATATAAGTATTGTGGTGTTCTTCATGATCTTGCATAATTAAAAATCTTGAAAAATATATCTTGGTTTGATAAATTAATATTGCATAATTAGTCGAGGCCGAATACTCAGCACAAGACAGGGAAGTATGGAGGAGCCTTGTCGATGCAGTGGGTCCCCCACCCGAATAGGACAAGGGAAGAAGATGATGATGATGATGAATAATGCAGGAATAAAAAATATTTAATGCTTCGGAGCACCTCCAATCCTTATAGTATATTTCTTTTCTACTCCCTTTTATTTACTTGTGGGTTTTAGGCATAATAGTCGTAAAATCTATAACAAACTTAGCATTAGAAACCTTAATAACTTAACAATATACCTGTAATTTACCTCATATAGGTATAAATGTAAATCTTTTGTATTTTAAAGCTGTTTATTGAATAAAATTTATCTGACTATAAAAAAATATAAAAAGATTCTAGAATAAAACTTGAGATATTGTCCTTACTATATTTAGAGATATATCCTTTTATGGTGAGTATCGCTTATTTTACAAAATTTTTGGCTGTGATGTTTGCAGCATTTCTGAGAACCGACTCTAAATAACATATCTTATTTAAAATGGGGGAAAATTAAATGAATAAATAAATTAATGGCGTCTTAAATTTGCAAGGATTACCTACCTCCCATTTTGTAACAACGGCTTATTTACTGTATCAATATTGACGATATAAGAAAGAATATAAAAATAAATTGTGTTTTCTTGTTTCAAAATCCAGTCGTAAATTACAGAAAATTTTAATTAAAATTATTCCGAACCCTTTTAAATATCCCAAGGAGTTTAAATAGACGGGTTTACAACCGTTCATACAAATCCTTATTATTTATTCATAAGATTTGCCAATTTGATCCTTTTGACTGTTGTTAGTTGATCCGGCAACTTTCGAGATCAACTTTTCTCGGGGAAAGTTGATAAATGGTGTTTTTTTTTACATTAGCATAATAAATAAATCGTGGACAAAGTATTCAGCCGAGTCCTTCCAGGAAAATAATACGGGAAAGAATATTTTTCATTTATAAAAAAACATTTTATCGTCGGGCGGGAGATTGTAACCGAGGCGAGATTTTGTATATTTTTGGTATACGGAAAATTTTACCCAACTAATCTTATTTACGGAAAAGGGTTGAATTGATTTGATTTAAAAAAAAAAATATATATATATATATAAAATATGTGTTTACAGTTTGGTTCAAGACACTTTAATTTAGATAAAAACAACTTGATGAATTAAAAAAAAAATCGGTATACCTTTTGCATTAAACTACTTTCAAAATTTTGTTTTGAGGCACAAATCAATGAAGCACTAATGTGTCCAGTATTCCTACCAGTGTTGCCTCAATATTTAATTTCTAAATTCGGGTTCCAAATTCCTGGAATTTATCAGACTTTATCATACCTAAATTAAGAATTGTAGTGTTTGTAAATATTGTATTTATTTATTAATTTTTACAGCGTGTTTCTAATCATTAATATTTGTACATAATGTATTTTGAACTTTTATTATGTTGTGTGTAAAGTAGGTTTGAGATTTTTTGTTTTTTGTTTGTTTTTGGGGTGTTAAAAACAAACAACGAAAATGCTTTTGGCCGTGAAAATCTAAAAACGTATCTAGGTTTGAGATGGTGAAACTGTGGGTGGGTAATATTGTTTGTTTCGTGAAAACCTCACTAGGAGAATTATACTACTAATGCTCCAGTGTGACAAGGATTTATGTATTATAGTAGAAAGTTAGTTTTTTTTATTGTATTTTTTATTTTAAAAATTGATTATTTAGAAAAAAAAAAATAAGTACATATATAGTTTCAATGTCTCTCAACAGATGACATTAAAATATTTAGTTATATGTTGTTTAAAGGTGTTTCAGTGGGAGTAATGGGTCACAGTGTAATGTTGCATTGTCTCTCAACAGATGCCGTTAGAGCTTGTAGTTATATGTAGTTTTAAGGTGTCATTAGTAGTAACATGATAGAGGTAACCTTTGGATGTTTGGGTCTTACAAGGTTATGAAGATAGCCAATAATATCAGATCTACAGGCGGCATCTTCAGTAAGCATTTCCTCCGCAGCAGATTAACAATGAACGCCCTTTAGAACGGACGTAAAATCTAGTTAAATTTTCATCGTAAATAAGATATGATTTTAATCTAATCTCTAATCTAGATGAACCGGAGAAATATTGATTACTTAATGCACAATAACAATTCTGAAACTGGTTAGCGTTTTCATTTAATTTCCATATTTTTATTTCTAATTTATATCGTTCTCTTGAAAAACAAAAAAAGTTTGAAACCATCAACACTAAAATAAAGTTTCACAAAATATTTATGTACCTATATGTTTTGGGATTTTTTGTGACACGTGTGCATTTTTCAGTTTCCGAGTTATTTCCCTTGCACTGAATATTTACACATAAAACAAACACCCGTTGCGATGTGAAAGTTTTTGTTAGAATGTTTATTTTGAAATTATTTATTTTCGGTGTACTGGGAGATTACTCCTCATCCGAACAAATTTCATAATTTTTCTTTTTAAGATTTTTGCCAATTCGATCTCAGATTAATTTGGAAATTTAGTTTATTAGGAATACACAAGCCAAAAATGTGTATATTTTTATGAGAATTATTTCACTATGAACATAGTTAATAGGCATAAAAATCGCTTAGCAAACGGAGTCCAGAAACGGTGGAGTTTAGAATAAAGTAGTTTTTAGTTATTTTCAACATAATTTACTAAGAAAGCAAAAAGATAATTTAGGGAAACTGTCATAAATAATCTTAACTGTTAAAATATAATAAATGTTTTGTTATATGCTTTCAAACATTTCTGTTGAAGAAATCATTTTTTTTGTAGTTTACACTTATATTTTTTATAAAGCAAATAACAGTTTTATTTTAATTCTACTAAAGCGAAAAGCTAGGAAAAACATCATTTTATCTAAAACTAATTATTGTTATTCAATATTGCAAACCGATTTGCACAAAAGATTAGATCGAATATTGTAATTTCATTTTAAGCAATTTTATCCAATGTAACGGATTTTTTCCGAAAAACTTTCAGAATGTTAATAGTCAATCTTTAACCATCGATGGATATATTATATTAATACGGTAACGCCCGTAAGGTTCAAATTAAGGAACCTGACTCCGAGTAAATCTCCAGCGCCACACTGTATGGAAACCGTTCTGACCCGTCCGTGTACGTGCAACTTTCCACGGAGCTGCTGCCGTGATATTCACACTTATCACTCGCTCAACGGCGATATGTAAACGGAAGTGGCGCCATCTATAATAGGGATCTGGGAAGTCAATATGTTTAGGAGTGACGTACGTATGAATCCATCTCTCCCATTGCGCTACAAGGCGATGGGTCGAGAGAGTCCGGTTGGAGAGATAAAATGTGTACCATCAACCAGTCCCTCCCTATCTGGCTCGCCACGCAGTAGGTGGGCAAACTCAAGACCTGATGCCGCCAAGACCTAGACAAACCTCACCCAATGAACCTGGGCACCTAGGTTAACCTATGGCAAGGGAGTTGGTTATCCAATAAATGGTATGTGAGAATAAACATTTTTCGCTTTCATTCAATAATAAGAAGATTTATGTTGGGGTGAAGAGCGTTCCTCTCATTATTCACGGTCTTAATGTAAGAATGTCTACTATTTTATATCTACCTATTAAATATAAGTATTCTGTAGTTTAATGTTAATAGTAGTTAGTTTTGCAAAAGGGTGATGCCTTATAAATAGTCACCAACACTTAAACTGGGCGAAGCAGAACGAAAAGCCGCTCTCAGGGCCTTGCAGCAAAAACCTGCGGAGCGGGTTTTGTACTGCTAGTTGAAATTATTGGCATAGTCAAAGATAATATAAACAAAATGGGATGAGCATGCTTACTGTTACCGAGCTACGACCAAACTCCATGGCCCATCAAAACAGTTGTGAATTTTATGCGTTTGGTATGAAGGTAGAAACAAAGGCCGCTTTGCGATCAATAACTGTTTGATCAGCAGTAGGGTTAACGATGTTGGCGACACTCGTTTTGCGCTCAGTGTCATGCTTATAAAGTTGCGTGGCCCAACTTTCTTGTTTCTATTATGTGTCTTTGGGTATAAAGGGCAGGCCCCCTAGCACTATCGAATGACAGGATAACTTTTGGTAATTTCTCATCGTTCCCTAGGACAAATGCAGATCTTTAACGTACAAACAACAAATGACGTCTAATATATTAAGGTCACTTAGTCATTGTGAACAGTTACTTATTATTTGGCGATCTGTAGTCACGCTAGGGAACGTCGAGAAAGTTATAATATCAATCATTTTCCAATCGACTACGAAGCCTGAACCCAATAGACTAATTCCATCTGCTTTTTTGTGCCATTAAACAATTCATTAAACATTTAAAATAGTTCCTCAATAACCACTCGAGCGCTTTTTGCCACATGATGGCACTATTTTCAAAACCTTCGATTGCTTTGTTGCCAAAATGTGGCAATTTTTTTTATTAAAACGACTATATAATATATTGTACGCTCAAAATATAAAATAATAAATATTCTCTAGATAATTCAAAATGTTTTAAATTTAAAGATTTAATTATATATTTTTTTATAAATCCTACAAACATGTGATAAAAAATTAATGATAGAAGAATTCATTGGCTACATAGAACTACAATCAGTTTGTATGTTTCCACATTAAAATTCGGAGTTATTATTTTTTTAAAGTGGGCAGAAAAATTTCCTTTAGCAATACAAGAAAAATATTTTAATTACTCTGTCGCTCCAGTGGATAAGAGACATACAATAAGAAATAATTTGTAGAAACTGGAATCCATTACAATATGTTATACATTGGTTTATTTTGTGGGTATGTTTTTAGCAAGGGTAAATGTAATTATTACAACTATTTGTACAATTACAATTAATAGGGTTATTAAACACCCCGCAGACCGGATTGAGGGTTAGAAGTTTGGCAACACAAATACAATAAAAAAGTTTGGCTTTGTTCGGAGCTTAGCTCGTTTCCGAGACGCTTTTTGCGATAAGTTCTTCACTCGAATAAAATCCGTTTAGTTTCCGTCACGCCGTATTTCCAGCAGAGGAGTTCAAAGGAAGTAGTCCATTGGTGCATAAATATCTAGTTGGAAAACACCAAATCAGACATTCGAAAGTAAATGTTTCTTTTATTTATTTATTTTTAAATCCTCACAGGAAGTAGATACTCAATAGTCCATTAGTGCAAAAAAGCTAGTTTTGAATAAGGATAATTCAAAAACAAATTCAAGCACATTTATTGCACAAAAATACAGAAAGAACAAACGGTATAATTTCTTTCAGCTAACCCAACAAATAAATTCTATATTATAAAATCCAACAATTACATGTTATATTATATGCAATTTAAAATCAGATGTATTTAATTATGTACAGTATGCATTTATAATGTAGCGACTTTTGTTTAGAAGAAATCTTTTTAGTGATGATTTAAATTTGAGTTTATCATGTTTTTGTTTAATGTTACGCGGAAGGTTAATGGCCATGTAGTGGGTAAATTTTGAACTATTGTTTTGTTTGATTGGAGATGACCGAACGAACAGTCAATTTATATTGAATCAGACAATCCAATGACAATTCAATGTATTTTTTCTTTAAGCTGTATAAAATTTAAAACACATATTTATAGAGGATTTCTCTCGTATTAGGAGATGTTATTTAGATCTAGTTGTTTTGAGGAGCAACCATTTTCGTTTTATGGAAAAGCAATAAAAAACAGTCAAAAATCACCTCATACATTCCTCCCTCTGTTGTAAACGCATGTAGCTATTTTGACAAACACATACTTCGCCCTTACCGGAAGGTTTAGCAAAGTCGATCGATAAAACCGTAAGTCAATACGATATTGATTCAATTCAAAGCAGTTGTCAAAGGCCGCCGATTTTAGGACGCATTTTAGTTGTCAAATAAGCTTTCTGGGTTAAAATAAAATAACTGGATTACTAATGAAGCTCTTGCAATTAGAAAAATATCATATTTGATCCATAGACCCAATTGATTCATCTAAGGCAAGAGAACCAGCATGGCTAGAGAACCAGCATGTTCAAACTGCAGTGGAGGCACGAGAAACCACCGGGCAACAAATCCAGATTGCCCACTCTGGAAGCTGATGGATGAGCGCTTCAGAGAAAGGGTAGATTACGTGGGCCAGTGTTAAAGGCAACTTTAAGGAAAAAAAATGTTTAAACATAATAGAATACACAACTAAAAATTCCTGTATGCGAATTATGTACATGAATGCTAGAAGCATCAGAAATAAAATTGACGAAATCGAAGAAACTCTCAAAAACATTACAGAAACAGTTCACATTCTCGTGATTACGGAAACCTGGTTACGTAAAGGAGAGGAAACCTTTTTCAATATTGCTGACTATTCTGGAATCTTCGCTTCCCGTGAGATGGACCGAGGAGGAGGGGTCGCTATCTACACGCACAATACACTAACCAATAAGAAGATCGAAAAATGCTGCAGCGAAAATACCTTTCTAGGAATTACAATCACGTCAAAAAATATTAAACCTCTAAATTTGTATGTTTTTTACCGTAAGCCGAACTCAAATATAACAGATTTCTTTGAATCTTTAGAAATAATATTAAATAATAACAAACAAGACACATTACTTTTTGGAGATTTCAATATTGATATCTCAAAAGACACTGATGTTGCACGAAGATATATTCATACTTTGAAATCGTACAACTTTTATGTATGTAACACAATGTTTCCCACAAGGGTAACTAATAACACCAGCTCGTTGATAGATCACATCATTACAAATAGGACAAATGTTTCTGGCACAATCTCAAACATTGATGATCCCCTTAGTGACCACAATATACTTATATTGGATTATGAAAATTCCTTGAAAAACCTTTCCAATAACAGATCCGCAGTAAACCTCTCAAATGCTTACAAAATAAATTATCAAAAATTGAATACTACACTTAAAACTAGTAAATTTGCCCATTCGTCTGACGATGTAAACAGAAATTATAATAATTTTGCTGACTATCTCGAAAATGCTATAAATTCATGCAAAACAAAGGTAAAAACTAATATAGGGGACAAAAGACTGAACAATACTCCATGGTTTGATGCCGAACTTGATACACTTATTAAAAAACGAAATAGCGTATTTAAACTTTGGAAACAAAATCAAGGAAGTATTCCTTTGACAATAGAAAAAAATAAAGCTCGTAATGCTGTCACAAATTATAGAAGATACATAAAAACAAAATATTATACGAAATTGATTAATGAAAACATGAATAAGCCACAACGAACATGGAAAACAATCAATTCCATTCTATCAAATAGCTCGCGAAGCCCAACAATAGCTTGTAAATCTCTAGTCATAAATGACGAAGAAGTAAAGAGACCAAAGGAGATTGCAACTGCATTTAACACATTTTTTCTCTCAGTTGGAGAAAGTTTAGCATCAGTCATAAAAACCTCAAAAACTGATATAAATACGATCTACACGGAACCTCAAGCAAAACAATCTTTTAACATGATCAGGACTAATAAAAAGGAAATCTTACGGGTTATATCTAACCTTAAATCTAAAGCGGCAGCTGGTTCCGATGGTGTAACCTCTCTCCTTCTCAAAAACTGCAAGGAAGAACTAGAAAATGACCTCGTATTATTAATAAATCTCTCTCTATCAAAGGGTACCTTTCCCGATAAACTAAAAATTGCGAAAATTATTCCTGTACATAAAGACGAATGTAAAAAAAATGTCCAAAATTATCGTCCAATCTCTATACTTCCAGCTATCTCTAAAATTTTTGAATGTGTCATTAAAGAAAGACTACTGAAATACCTTGAACACAACAAAATTCTCACGTCAAAACAATATGGTTTCAGACGACGTTCTAACACTAAATGTGCAGCCTTCGATTTTATATCAAATCTGCAGAAACATATAGATCACGGTGATTTTACGGCGGCAATATTTATTGATTTAAAAAAGGCGTTTGACACGGTGGATCATAACGTATTGATCGAAAAACTGAAACATTTGGGAATTGTTGGTACACCTCTGGAACTTTTCCGATCTTACCTATCAAATCGCTTTTCGGCAGTAGAACTAGGGGGAGAAACGAGTGAATTAGGTAAAATATCATGTGGAGTACCACAGGGATCAATTCTTGGACCGTTGCTCTTTCTAATCTACGCAAATGACATAACAAAGTGGGGTATTAAAGGTACTATACAACTTTATGCGGATGATACGGTAATTTTTTATACTAAACCGAACCTAGCGGAGCTTGAAACGGAAATGAATGCTGATATTTCCCATCTCACAAGTTGGTTGAGAATAAACAAACTAACCCTTAACGTAAAAAAAACCCACTATATACTTTTCGGTAACAAAAAAAATCTCAGCCTCGATATCAAAATTGGAGACAACTCCCTCGAAAAGAAAATGAGCACAAAATATCTGGGTCTGATCATAGATTCCCAACTCTCGTGGGATCTCCACGTAAATCATGTAAAGGAGAAAATTACACCCATAACTGGTGTACTATATAGGCTTCAAGGATTACTACCCATCCCTTTATTAACTTCAGTCTACAATGCCATGGTACACTCTCACCTGTCCTATCTCTGCTGTATCTGGGGCTTTGCCTCAAAGAAATTGATAGCCGACCTGCAGGTAGTTCAAAACCGAGCTCTCAGAAATGTTCATGGACTTCCATGGGACACTCATGTCAGGGACATCTATTCAGTTTCCGGTATCCTTCCAATCACAATCCTTCCTAAACATGAAATCACAAGCACCATCCTACAAATTACCCAACAATCAACTCATACTAACACCAAGCCAATTTACAATCAAGACATCCACAACCACAATACTCGAAATAACAATAAAATCCGCATTCCTCAAACACGCACTACAAAATATGGGATAAAATCTCTGAACTATATTGCCTATACACTATATAATTCGCTTCCAGATATGTACAAAAACATCCAGCATAATAAAAAATTGCAAAGCAATGCTTTAAAAGAATATTTTTTAACTACATTTAAAAATGAAAATATGTAATCGTCTTGTCATTTTTTGTTCTATCTTATATACTCGGATCTGTTTTTCCCTCTCTTTACTTGTTTTCTCTTGTTGTTTGTTCTACTTAACCTGTCTTTATTTTTATTTTTATGCTGTACTGAATGTAAAACTTATATTATGATATCAAAATACCTTTGTAAAATTGTAACTACTACCTCCTACCTATGAATTGTAAGTTCCTCCTGTCCTAAAATGAGTTTTGTAACTCATCGGGATTGCTCTAGCAAGAAATAAAAACAATGAAAAAAAAGACGCAATCAATTTATTTCGCTAGATTTTAGAGAAATGAAAGTGGTTTAATATGATTAAAGAACTCATTAACTAATTTACTCTCTTTCATTCTAATTTTAGGCATGCTTGGTGTCAGATAAGCTGTCAATATAAAAAAAAAACGTTTTGAATAATGTCGATCGTTTTGCAAAATAACTGGGTTATTAATGAATGGAACTGATCTAATGGAGCTCTTGGAATTAGAAATTGGAATTAGCACATTCGATCCGTAGACTTAATTGATTTATCTAAGACGTAATCAATTTATTCCGCTCGATCTTGGAGAAATGAAAGAGGTTTAAATACGACTATAAACCTCATTAACTAATAAACTCTCTTTTTTTGTCAAAAAGTACAAGCGAAATGCTGTAATCAAAAGTTAGTTATCTATTCGAAATGGTTTATTAATTGGTATTTTTTTTTAATTTTTACCTAGCGGTTTGACGTTAAAAAATTTAAATCCGTATATAGATCCGCCATTGTTACACGCCAATATCGACTTCTTATTTATTCCCTGTTAATATCGGTCTGGCTATCAACAGTGCGGCGGTACTTGGGAAAACGGTATAAAGTCGTCAGTAGTTATGCCTAATAGATTTGGCCAAGCAGCTTCGCGAGGGAAAAATATTATTTGCGTCCCTTATACGTTTTCCTTCCCAGAACTTCTTCTCCTTCCTTTTCTTAAAAAGACCCTCCTCACAGCATCCCCTTGGATGATGTAGACCCTGATTATTATTATTGAGGTTTGTTATTATAGCCTGCTTGTAACTATCGTTCCAACAAAGGCCAGTCTTGTGAAAGTTACATCACTGCGCCATAATAAGAAAGACCCTGGGGATAAAAAATTTGATTACAAAAAATACATCCAGTACAAGAAAATATGTATATCTGGAAATAAATAATCGAAGGAATTGTCGGGACTTTAAAAATGATTGCGGATTTTTGTCTGAAAGAGGCTGGCGTGAAATATTATATTATACAAATAAAAATACTTTATACAACGATCTGTTCTTACAATTGATGTAAAACCTTAAAAGAAATCTCGGTTTTCTCTCTATAGAACAGATTTTTTTTTAATAAGATTATTTTTATGTTAAGAATATAGTAAGAAAATAAAAGTTGGAACAAACAAGGAAGCCTTTTTGTTACAGAAAGCTTCGTGAAGTATTGAAATTATAAACGAAACTTCACAATTGACAAGGTGACATTTTACAAAAATATTTTCAAAATAAAACAATCCCTTGGAAATTACTAAATCTGACTTTATTTGTCAAAATTCATATAAAAAACTACCAGAGGCCCTAGCACACACGCTCGATAACGATCGATAGGATAACTATCGGTAACTTCTCATCGTTCCCTAGGACAACTGCACATCGCTAACGTACAAACAACAGTTGATGTCGAACATGTTAAAGAAACTTAGTCATTGTGAACTGTCACTTATTCGTTGGCGATCTGTAGTGATGCTAGGGAACGATCAGAAGTTACCGATAGTTATCCTATCGATCGTTATTGAGTGAGTGTGATAGGGCCTCAGGCATGTTTAGAAAGTAAGTATACTGTGACCATAGCATGCTATGGTTTTTTGTTTTTTGAGGATTATCAATACTGATTGGTACAGAGGGTTCTCCTGACTAGAGCGAGTAACGCAGAAACACAGTAGTACGTAAACTCACGCTGTAGTATCCACTTGTGTGATGTCGGCGAGAAATCGGGCCAATAGCTCCCGCGAGTTTCTTGAGAGACTTGAATTGGAAGTTTTTTGAGCTCTATTGTTACTGGAGATGAAACGTGGGTGGCTCAATACACGCTTGAGATAAAAAAGACAATCGTCACACACCAATTGCCCATTTGCCAAAAAATTCAAAACCACATTTTCGTGCAAAAAATCATGGCCTCGGTGTTTTGGGATCAAAAAGGTTACAATTGGTCGAATTTCTGCCTCACTTGGAGACCATCAATGCACAACGAAATTGTTAGACCCTAAAAAAACTAAAAAGGAGCATTCAAAACAAAAAGAGGGTAATGCGAGAGGAGTGTGCCGAACGTGTGTGAACTTTGCTTAGGAACTTCGAAGCCTTAGAAATAAAATATCCTTAATAATATTGAGTCCGTTATTAATAAACATAATATTTTAATATCATTTTTAGTCCTATTTTATGTAATTTAAATTAAATTTAATAATGTTGTTATTAAGTTGTGAAAGTATTTTTATTTTTTATTTTTTATACAACCGTTTCGGTTTACAAAGCCATGTTCAAACTGTGGTCTTAATCACATTTAGTCGACGTACTTACACGATTTTAAATGTCCATTTATAAGTACGTCATCTAAATGTGGTTAAGACCACAGTTTGAAAATGGCCTTGTAAGCCGTAATAAAAACAAAAACCAAAGTACTTTCAGAACTTAATAATAAAATTATTAAACGTAATTTAAATTTAATTTTCTAAAATTAAATGGATTTCTACAAATTAAACACAAAAATCATAAATAAATATATATAGTCCTATCTTAGATATGTTCCCTTCCACTTTTCGTGCTGTTCCCTCTCCCCACACTTCACTACCCACCATCCGCCCCCCCTCCTACCATAACACTTCGGGGGTTTCTCACCATCCTCCTAATAACTTATCCATACTATAAAGTTTATTTACCATTTACGGTTTATTTATTTATTAAGTCGGAGTTTATTATTCGGTATTCGCACCTATTTATTGGAGAAGTTGGCCGAGTTTTCTAACCATTGCAAGTATTTTATTTTTAATAATATTCGTTAAAGTACGGATCAACTATTAAGAAAATGGTGAGAAACCCCCTTAATAATACATTGTGTAATACAACTATTTTGTGATGTAAAGTTATTATATGTTTGCCCTGAGGAAGGAACTATCGTTCTGCAAACCTGTCAGCGTTAATAAAATATACAAGTGGTTCTATCAAAGAAATATTGTTACATCAATATATTATAGCACACACAATGTTCATTCTTACTTGTCAGTACATATAATTATTAATATTACGTATAAAAATCAAGTATTATTAAATGAACCTAATTTATAGATAAAATTTACATTAAATAAATAGAAATAGGCAAAACACGTGCACACAAAAAAATATATCTCGATCGTATTTGTGCGTTTAAAATAATGAGATACATTTTTTCAAGTGATTTCAGTTTCCAGGAAAAATCCTAAAATAATTTCAAATCCATTACGCCTCACCATTTTCTAAGTGATTTGGTTACTTGACACACTTCCCGTGGAAAATAAGGCCTTGGGTGGGATGAAGGGGAATTCAACCCTCATTTGAGTATAAATTTTTGCCGTCTGAGAAAAGAGATAGGAATATAAATGTTTTTTGAAAAAGCAAAATCAATTTAGTATATATATTCTATCATAATATATTCTCTCAGTATCGATAAACTCAGGAAGAACTTCTCACCATCGCCCTGGTGTAAGAGCACCATCCAGATCTGAAACGTGGATTGAAATGGATTTAGCCGTTTTAAGATCTGAAGCTACTTCTCCACCGTCTACCCGCTACCTTGAGGCTAATAATATATCCCAATTGGGGATGCCATAGTCTCACTGGCTCTAGACGTTTGAGAGCAGTTGAAAGTCTTGTGCGGTGTTCACATTTAAACAACAAAACATAGCCGATGAAATAAAGGTGTTGTGGGTTTTGTATACATCTCAAAAGCGCTGATTGGTATTATACAAGGATTTGTTAGATAATCATTTTTTCAATGAAGAAGAGGGTAATACTAATAATTCTAAACAAAACCTGAAATAGAACAAGATACATAAAAAAAGGAACTGTCTTATCTGGACAAAGTGCCTTAACCAACTAGGCCATCAGGAACTAGTTTTTTTTTCTTTCATTTTTGTCGATCTCATATTTCAAATTCAGATTTAACAATATTACCTTCAACTAATTTTCCCCATTTTGCAACAATTTTTGGATGATTATACAGTTTTTTTAACCTTAATAACCTTCAAAAGTTATTAAGTTATTCCAATAAAAAATACAATGTTTTCGTCTAAATCTAAATTCTCAAAGGTGGTCAAGAGAGGTTTGGAACTATCTGGTTATTCAGATTTTGTCAATAAACATGCCAAAAGTCAGTTCAAGCAAAGTTTCCGTTCTGAATGATCTTTCACGACTTTCACCAGGGAGAAACTGAGAATATATACTACCATGTGAAACTTATAATCAATAATGCGTTTATCACGTAAAATAGTATCTGTGGTATTGGTGTATGACCTGCTGAGGTTAAAATTTAAAAAAAAATCGATTATGGAAAGGATTTTGGAGAAGCAGAATTCCTTTTCCAAAACCCTCTCTAGGTCCCTAATATTAAAAGGGTAGAAGAAGATGGTTATATTACAAAAAGTCTTTGTGCCCTCCTGTATAAATATTTAATTTAAATATTTGACTGTTCGAGGGCCACGGGACAAAGGGACAGAAACAAATATCAGCAGAATAGCTGGCAGACAAACTGGCGTAGTACGAAATGATGCTTAATCGAAATGTATAATTAAATTTTGAAAATTCCTCGCTCAACTCTTGAATTAAGAGGAGTTCGTAGGTACTGTCGGCGCAAGGAATTTAGATCCTGCTACAAACACACTCAAAGGTTAAGTAGCTAACGAACTTTTAGATACTTTGCAACAAAGCTATTTATTGCACATCCGTTGGTCATTAGACAGAACACAACTGGTTTAAAATATAAATCAGACACCACTGAAATACTGAAAACAGCCTACACTAAGACAAAGAACCTTCGTTGGGAAAGTTTGTTTGATTTTTGTTAAAAAAAAGGAAAAATTGTAATTGTAAAAATTCAATATTATACCCACGCTCAGGCATTTGCCTTTGTGGGATTTTTTTGTTCATACAATATTATATTTAAGTATGTTATATACCTTTTATTATTTATGTACCTGATTGTATCAAAAAAATTTGAATAAAAAAAAAAAAAAAAAAAAAAAAAAAAAAAAAAAAAAAAAAAAAATTGAAAAATAGTTTTTTAAAAAATAAATAAAAATTTGGCAGCTTCAAGACTAAGAAAGAGTCATAAAGGGTAAAGGGTAAAGCAGAAACCAAAATATAACACTAAAAACTAAATTACACATAACCCCAAAAAAAATATTTTTTATAATTAGGTAGTTAATTATATTATTTCAGATAATATATCTTGTACATAGAAATATACATGTTTTTCAGTAGTAGTTAAATATTAATCTCCGCTCTAATATAATTTATTCTGGGGTATCCTTGTCCTGTTGAGTATAGATCAATGTTCACTTCAGTGGTATATCGTTTGTATCTTTAAGGCAAATAACAGGAGTGTCGCCGCTTTTTTTCAGCAAAACGTGTCCGTTCTTCGTCCAAATGTATTTATATCCAATAGATTTTGTTGGCTTCGCTAACCAGAGAAGTTGTTTAATTATTGGGGTTAGTTTTTCATTTATGTAGATTTTCTCCTTGGAGTCCGAATATTTCATCTCCATTGGGGTCAATTATCTTTTTTTTTAGTTTTATAATACTGTCCTTCGATTCTTTTGAATTCATTTGAATAGTTATTATTTGTTTAGCGGGAACAATTTAACAATTCACTATGGAATTGTTTTTTACAAGGTCACTGCAGTATAGCGTCTTTAGCAGAAGTTGTATAGGATTTTCGATGTCTTCATTTTTCTTAAGAACAATTCCTTGGATTTCAATAGATGTCTCTAGCAAACTCTGTTGTATGTTGTTGACAGACGATTTAAGATATTTAATTTCTTTTTTCAGTTCTACCATTTTTGTGTCATTATTATTTAGATGATCTTCAAACTCATCGATTTTATTTGAGCAGGTTTCCACACCCTTAACCAGATCTTAGATTTCTCTCTTGATGTCCAAAAATATTTTGTTAAAATCATTTTTTACAAAAGGTTTTAGTTGCACGTCTATTTTCTCGCTCATTGTTTGAAGTAACTGTTCTTTGAAACTATAAAGTTTTTGTTCGATTAAAGAATCATTTTTATCATTTCTTGGACGCATTGTAATTTATTTAAAAAAAAAAAATTATGATTATTATTTGTTTAAATGAACATAGTGACATCTACCGATAAAATCTTATTTTAATATGACGGAGCTCTGTAAATTGCCAGAGTAATATAAAATGTCCTTCTAAACTTATTTTATATATTTTTTAAAATTGTTATTATCAAAGCAATGATAATATTTAAAAAAAACTCCGCTGATTTGATCACTCGAAATATTTTGAATGTCACTTGTTATACCACCAAAAGAATTGTCAAAATTCCAACCAGAATCAAGGGAAAGATGTTGTTTTCTTGTAGAATTGATATGAAAACGCAAAATTAAACGTGTTGCACTTTTATCATTGTGGGATTAAACCATACTGTAATTTATTGCTTTATTTAACCCACAAAACTTTAAAAAAATAACAGAGTTGTTTTGACAGTTGTTCTCTGCTAGCCAGTGGGTAGGTATGTTGTATTGTTATTTGTTGTTGTTATTTTACAATAGTGTGTTGTTATTTGTATTTATGTTGTAAACTGCGCCTTCTCTCAACAGACGAGTTCCTAGAGAGACAAGCATAGCATTTCAAAAATTGTAATAGAATTATTAATAAAGATCAATAAGAGCAATAAAAAAACTAACTAAACATAATGCCATTTCCTGTGAGGTAGGTGCAGAGGATGGACCGCCACACTACTAACCCTACCTTGACACACACTTCTCGGTTCATTCACATTTATACATCGGCTCATACATGCTCTTCGTTAATTATTCTGACTCTTGAGTCGTGATACGTCCGGACTAAACTACTTTTCACATGAAAAACCATAATAACACACCTAAACCTATTAAAACATACTTTCTACATACCAAAAAGGTAACTGAGGTAAAAAAATTTAATAAATTGTTTTGAATAATTTTTATGTAAAATCTAATACATTTGTGGTATGATTGGGACTTGGTTGACAAATGTGTCCTGTTACCATCCTCGTATCGTGGGTTCATTTATCTGCTGGCTAAGTTTTTCATCATTGCACAAGCATTACCAAACAATGATGACATAATTTTGTAATTCTACCGGTACTTCAATGGAAGGTGCTTCGAGGAGCTAGCGTTATTGATCCCTTCGGCCCCGGTGCACAGTCGGAAAACGCCCCAAACGCGCGCCCAACATTATTAAACATAATTGACATTTTTCATGTGAGAATGAGATGTTACTCGTCTCGTTATTGAGTTCAAAATCTTGACTGTGGAACGATTTGCCAGCCTCTGTGTTTCCTTCCTCCTACAACATGGGTATCTTCAATACCCGAGTTAGTTTCCTCAGGGCCTCCTTATAATAATGGAATTTAAAGTATGAAAAGGTTTTTTCAAATTATTACAACACGGAGAATGTGTCTTTCTTACTTAAAAAAAAGTTCGTATTTCGTTCAGTTTTTAATTTTTTCGCTGGCGTGAAGTTCTAGTGATAATGTAAATAAAAATACGTGTAACACGTGATAAGTTTTTTTCCTTTTCATTTGCTTACAGAAGTCATCACCACTTTGCAGAAGTGTTCTATTTCATAGAATTGTCTCAGTGAAACGGGGGTAAGAGACAAATTATTACCAAGGCAAGAAGTTTGAGTTTGGCAAAATGGGGCGACTTGAAAAAGAGTAATTCGCGTAATTAGTGACTTTGCAACGTTTTAAAAACGCCAAGAATAATAAATGGGACGTAGACTTGTAATTGTTTGAGACTTTACATTAAGTTGTGTTGTTAATAATTCCCAATTGAAATACAGAATGTTTCATCGAGGTAGTGAAAAAGAAATAAATGAAGGAATTAAATTTTAATGCGGGGGTTGGTTTTTTAATCAAATATTCACGAACAAATATTTATTTTTGTGGTGTTTGCAACACTGCCTCTTACTCTATGATATATGGGCGGGCTTTACCGCCGAGCAACGTCCCGAACGTTGACGGAGTTGGGACCCGAAGTGGGTCATTTCAAGGAAGCGCGCTAACGAGCGCCGCTCCGGGCTTTCATTAATAATCTTACCCTCATATAGCACTCTTCTTAGGGTGAAATGCCTTATACAGAAAAAAAAATAATCTTACCGCCAGCTAGGCTGGACGTTTACTTTGTAACCATTTGTATTCAATAAACGACGATCTCGTATAACGAACCTCTTTTGTATTAATTACATATACTCAGTGTGTAGTATTGAGGATAAGATTGAAGACTTTATCCCAATCCAGTTTCTGAACGCTACAATTTTCAACCAATCGAATACTTCAGTTGTATTTAAAATTAGTCAAGATTAGTAGATATGTTATGTACCTACATACTCACAAGAGAGGAGAGGAAAATATTTCTCTTCAGGGCTTATGTAATCTTTAAGGAAGCTGCATGGAGGGTCTTTTAAGGAAAGGGAAGAAAATATGAGGTTCTGGGAAGGAAAAAGATATGAGGGGTGGATAGGAATCTAAGTGTCAAGAATGACGTATAAATCCATCCCTCCCACGGCGGTGCAAAGCGATGTTCCGAGAGATTCGTGCTGTAGAGGTCTAAAGGCCTCCCTCAACCGGTCTCTCCAGCCCACCATGCAGCTGCTGGTTATGTTAGGTTAGGTTAGGTTAGGTAGAGGTCTAAAGGCCTCCCTCAACCGGTCTCTCCCAATCCAGCCCACCATGCAGCTGGTGGTTAGGTGCATCCACCGCCCAAAACTTAACACCTCACCTTGTTAACCCGGGAACTCTTTTTAAGTCACCAAACGTAGCTAACCACTTGCACGGAGAAAAATGTTATTCTAAAATACGATTATTTTATTCGTCAAAACGGTTAAAAATGGGACTGAAGTTCTTACGAACAAATTAACAGTGTTTCAATGTATATTGGCGGGAAAATGTAAGAATAATTTGTTTGTATACGTACGAAATTACGAAATTTTTCCCCATGGAGGTGACTTATGGCAGAGGTGTAGGTTAACCAATAAATAGTTCAACAAATTCGCAATGTTCCTAAAATGAACTATATGAAATAGATGACGGTATAAAAATAACATAACATTTATTATGTAAGTTTTAAATCTATACGCTTTTAAGCAATGTAATTTAATTATTAGTTTAACTAGTTTAGGATTAAATATGCTGTAAAATAGTTTTCTCGGCGAAATAATTTATCATCTCAAAAATTGGACAACGTTCCAAGAATAGTTTTCAATTAGTTCTTGAAAGTAGACTGACTAAAATTCGGCCAAAGAGCTTTCCAGTTGGTTTTGTCTGGATTTTTCCTTCTAGTACCCTTAACATTTTCAACGTGCCTGGACAGGTGAGTTTAATCCGGATGAACGTTTTCATTAAAATGTTAATCTACCTCCTTCTTTTACGCCTGTCTCGAAGCTGAAGTATTCCAGTCAGACAGGATTAGTGTACTCAATTTAAAAAATACATTTTTTTTAGTACTTTCTACTTATCACGATCGACCCGATCATTTTGATCCAATCACGAAACACCACTGATCGATGACTTCAGTTTTAAGATGACAATACCTTAAAATATACTCAGAATCTTAACGACGTAAGCGAAGAAGGCGTGTACACAAATATGCGATTGCGAATCCGGTGTACTGGACGGACCTACTGTCGATTTTGCCCTAACAAATAATGTGGGAATCCTTAAGATGTAAGTGAAAAAGGCGTGTATACAACTATACGATGCGCGGCCTGGCATAATAGTGGACCTACTGTCAAATTCGCTCTAGCAGAACTGGGAATTTGATCATTCCGCGTAGTTTATTTTAATTAATTCCGATGAGTGTATTACTAAACTCTCAGATGTCTCTAAACGAATCTCTTCGAAATTTATTAATTCATCGTCTACAAAAATAAAATCCGGTGCTTACCGCTAAATATATAACTGAAAAACGGGTTATAAAGTCTTCAAGCCGTTTTGTGTAAAATATTTTAATGGTAAAGTACTGTTTTTATTAATCTTAGATATAAATAACTTACATCCGTGGGTATCGGTTTGAAAAAAAAGTTATTATAGTTACGAATTATTCGAATTAATTAAAATGTGAACCTTGACCACATTCTTATTGTGAGGGTATGATCCCATCTTAAAAAAAATCGATCATTCGATGGATGAGCTGTCAACTGAGTCAGCAACGGTGTTGGGCGTGATGAGCGACCATAGATGTAAACGTTTTGTATATCAGGCGTATTGAATCTAGTTCTTGCAACAGAAAAATAGAAGTGACAGATTATCCGAAATCTTAAATAGGCTGTAATAGCGGTTTAAACTAGGAGTCACAGTGATAGTCCATTTCAGATTTACTATCTCTATGTTTGCGTCACGAAAACAAGACTCGAGACGCCCGATCTACACAATACATCTATGGTCTACGATATCCCAAAGCATATATCTATCTGTGGCACGTTATCTTTGTATATAAGTACCCAATCAAGGACCTTTTGAAGGAAGATCGGGTATTTTTGATCCGCTCACTTTGCCTGTGGGTCGTGATCAATTCAAATTTATTTCCTATATTTCTCTTCCCCATCTCTTTCCTCCAATTGGTGACGACATAATCCCACTGGCTCCGTGAAGTTAGTAAAAGTAAATAAATAGAGAAAGCATTTTTTTTCATGATTTTAGAACTGGATAGATACTGGAACCCCATACTAAAAAAAAAATAACCCACGTCAATATTATCTACTGGTGTGCTCCTATATATATAACCAATTTATTGCAATTTTTTAAGCGTTCGCACCTACAAATTTTTATACGTAGACATATAATTTTAGAGAGCCATTAAAAGCACCTATATTTGACCGCTTATCCCATATTTTTAGGATTAATAAAAAATCATTAAATTTAAAACCGCTTGAACATTGCGTATTATTTACTTTCATTAAACATTCGATTACGTGCCATTCATTAAACATTCGATTCAGATTTATGCAAATTTGCCTTGAATTGACATTTCTTGTTTTTACCGTGTTGTCTTAATCTAAACTCAGTATTTTTGTTTATTTTTTTACGTATTTTTGTTTCTTGTATTTTTATACCATGTTTTTTTTAGAAAGGTAATTATTAAACACCAATTGAATACAATTATCCCGCCTGGAAACTGTATTACAATATTTGTGTATAAATAGATGAAAGTTCACAAAATGAACTCTTACGTTTTATAGGTTGTAAAACGGATATTACAGCAATTTTATAGAACTAAAATACTCTTTTAAATTATATGGATAGGTTTAAATTGTCGGACAAAAGGATTTTCACTGGCATATAAAATTCTAAATGATGCTTTTGATAGTCCAGAATTGCTTGCAATGATAAAATTTTGGATACCACTACGAGACACCAGAAATCGGGATTATTTCAGTGCAGAATTCTGGGAATAACTACCATATTACCCAGAATATCAGTGGATGAAAATAATTATTCCAAGTCAGTGGACAATGGATATGAATATGTCAAACTGAAGAGTTTGTCACTAAACAAAACAAAAGATTTTTAAAACAAAAGTTCGGCTATGTACGAGTAAATAAATAAATAAATAAATACTGCATATTTTTAAAGGGCGATATTAAATAAATAGAAGGTTAAAAATTATTATTTCTCATGTAAAAATACGAAAAGCCTTCTAGGAGTTAAATGAATAAGTTCCTCCTACAGGATTACAACCCGCATTCTACCGCACACAACTTCTTCAAAAACATTTTATTTGTAGAAGGTATAAAATAAGAAAGAATTGCCAATAACATAATTACATTACACGTGGATCTTGTCTATATATATAAGAGGCCAACTTGATTCAGTGTCCTGGCCTTGGTTACGGTTATTTCAAATAAATATGGATAGTTTTATTTCTAGACCATTTTACGTCAATATTTTTGTCCCGTCTATAAATTGCGGTCGTGCGGCAGAAATCGCAAAACACCGTTTCATCTTCAGGCCGGGGGCACGAACGTGCTAACTGGATCTACGTGGTTTTGCGAGGTGGCGACCGCTGAATGGGACATTCGAAAATACACACAAAATCCATACAAATGTAGAAATTGGTAAATTATTCATAAAATTACTTGGTTGTTTTCCAGGAAGTTGCCATTTTACGTGAGTTTCGTCGATGTTTTGTAGCACCTGCAGTATTGTTTTGTTGGTGCTTATTTTCAGGAATTCACGATTAAAATGTCACGTACTATTTCACCTTTTGCTCCTTTATCGCAAATAATGTTTAACACGGTTCCATGACAGCCTCCGTGGTCGAGGGGCAAGCCTCTCGATTAGCAATCCAATCTAAAAATAACCTACTGGTGGCTTCACAACATCAAGCACACACCCGCTTTTCGTCAAACATGGGTTGCGTGGTCCCCAAAACTAAAACCACATTCGCTCAACGACAATTCTGGTTCATCGCTCCTAAAATATATAATGCATTGATTACCGACATAAAGTCAAATAATTCTAAATCCTCCTTCACTGCTCGTGTACAAAATTGGATATTTGAAAAGGGACGAGCTTTCTTCAAAGAATATATGAGTTCACACTAATTAACAATAAAAAAGTAGAACTACTTATTCTTCTACAGCTTTTTTCCAATTTGGTTCGTATAACGAAATTCAATAAATTTCCTTATAAACCATTATCTTGTTTAAAATAATCTGTATAATTTCCCACGTATTTTAATCTTAATGTATAATATTTTAAAGTTTTTATTTCTATCTTCTTAAAAATATTTATGTGTATTTTTTTAAAATTTATATTTCAGCTTTCTTCAAATTTTTATATTTATATTTAGTTTTATTTATTCTTAAATATGTTTTCTTTTTCTACTTTCTTGTGTTTTATCTGTTTCTATAAAATAATATTTTTTAGTTTTTGTATTAATTATTTCATATCTGACTACCTTAACACGGGCACCGGCCTAGTGCGGTAGTTAAAAAAATGTCAAAACTGTAAAACTTATAAATAATTATGAAATAATTGAAAAAAAGAAAAAAAGGTGGCGGGTTCAAATCCCGGCATAAAAATTAAATAAAAAAAATTATTTGATTTATTTGTTTTTTATTTTACAATTTATTTATTAAAAATAATATTCAGTGTATTTGAAGCGTATTCCAGAACAAAAGATATTCTCAATAACGCCCTGGTGTCTCTATGTAGAATCGAAACGGTGCTTGAAATGGCTTTAGCCGTGTTTGGTGGCCAGATCTAATTAGCTAGGAACTTCCTCAACTTCTTCTTACTTATATCTTTCCCCTCCCCACAACATTCAGCCTCACAGTATACCTTAATTGGGAATGCCGTAGTCTCTGGCTCCAGACAGGAGCAGTTGGGACTCTTGTGCGGTATTCATGTAAAAAATGCATATAATCTATTTGCGGCACGTTCCAGAGTGTAAGATTTTCTCTGTATTGCCCTGGTGTAAGAACAACATTCAGAATTGAACAGAATAGATCTGAATATCTTGGTACTTTCCCGCATTCCTCTTCCTTATCTCCTTCGCCTTCAGCTTCACAACATAAACCGATTGGAGATGCCATAGTCTCACTGTCTTCAGACAGTCGGGAGCAGTTGGAACACTTGTGCGATATTCACATAAAAAATGACTAATCAGAAAATTGATGAAAAGTGTTCTAAAAAAAAAAAGTTACCTATTTTCGTTGTTTGTTTTTGGGGTGTTATGCCGTGTTGCGCTACCTCCTTCTTTAGCCGACGTTTCGGACAGCGTTGCAATGTCCATCATCAGGGCAGATCCAGCAGATCCGACGATGTGGTATGCTATTTCGAGGTATGCTATTCACCCGATGCAATCTGGTGGATCTGCCCTGATGATGGACACTGCAACACTGTCCGAAACGTCGGCTAAAGAAGGAGGTAGCGCAACGCGGCATAACATACCCCAAAAACAAACAACGAAAATGCTTTTGGGGGTGAAAATCTAAAATCGTATACGTAACCTAACCTATATTTACGTATTTTGGCGCTGGTCTTGTTTTTGTATTTTTTGGATATATTTAAATTTTTGATTATTTAGGACATCAAATACAATAAAATTGTTTTTAAGAAATTAAAGCAATGTTATTTCATTCGCTTTAAATAGATACATTAATGAAAAATGATGAAGTATTTCATAAACAAATATTTTCAAAACGAAGCCAATGATTCTTATTGTGTTTAGACACGGCAATATCGAGTTCCTAGAAAGAATACATTAAAAACAAGAATGATTTCTTTTCTCCCAAAAATATTCTGTGAATTTATCTAAATTTGTTTATTATTTTCTTGCTAAGTAAATAATAAAACAAATTTATCTGCCCGTTATGAAATGAATTTTCGAAAATATTTATGTTGCGGTTAATAAATTGTAATACTTTATGCGTATTTATATCTAGTATATTTTATTTTTCGGTGTTAAAAACCCTTTATGAATTCATATATGACAGTGATAAGTATATTTAAGTCATTGACCAATAAAATAACGACATTGAAATTTTAGACTTTGATAGAAAAATACACAACAATATACGTAATAATTCGATCTACAAAAAGTGATTTGTGAAATATTTCAAGGTTCAAATTAATATTTTAATGAATATCAAAAATATCTTTGATGAAGTGATTTTATTCAAACTCGAACTACTAAAAGTAAAAGAGGAAATGTGATGAACTAATAAAAAATAATCTGTTCCCTTTCGATGTCCGTTCTGTTCCCTCCCACAACTTTCCATTAATTCCTAGCCGCGCCCCCATCCCTACCACGATATTTAGTAATAAATTGTACCCTTCCACTCTTTTCTGATTGTCAAATCATTATAATATGTTTGTCTTGGGGAATGAACTGTCATTCCGAAACCGGTCGGCATCAATTAAATAAAACAGTGGTTTTAAGAAAGTTATATTGTTTCAATTAAAAATAATAAATATATATATATATATATATATATATATATAATATTAAATGTGTCGAAGCAGGTGGAATTCTTATCCTATTTTAAAGTGCATATCATTTTTTACTGAAACCAATGTTTATTTTTTCTTTGGGGTACTTACAAATAATTTGAAACCAGTGATAGTTTTCTCTTAAATGAGTTTGTTCAGTGAATTTTCATTAAAAAAAGATAAGAAAGTAAGAGAAATTTGTATTATAATTTGGTCACACTTTAAACTGTACGCTATTCTAATTCCTTGCTAAAAAAATCCACCCGTGTTGGTATAATACTGCTAGAGAGCGAGTCCTAAATGAATCCAGTACGTGCATTTCAAAATCAGCGACTACGGGGCTTTCTGTTTTGTGAAATGGTTAACAAAAAACATGCGGTAAACCATGCAAGTGTGCTAACCCGAGCAAGTTAGCTACATGGATGCGCAGCGTCTGAGATAACCAATACATGCCCATCATAAAATAAACAATTGATCTAAGTGTTTACCATCACGAAAATTAAATGATATTTTAAAAAAGCTACCGATGAGACAGGCTACGAACGGTTACTGACTGATTGAAACTAATAACTAGTAGGCGGCTAGGCGGTTGCAAAACGAAGAATTCCATGTTGAAAATTCGCAAAAACATCATTCGGAGATATTGAGGTTTGAAGTTTAGAATTGATTCGTTATTACAAAAACATATCATTTCAAAAATTCAAATTTCAATATCTCCGAATGATGTTTTTGCGGATTCGTGACTTAGAATTCTTCGTTTTGCCACCGCTTAGCCGCCTCCTACTAATAACTAACGAGTAGAAGAAGTAGAGCCAAAACAATTATTATTGAAACATTTCCTTGTTTTTTAATTTAATTTTTATTTTGGATTTACGTCTAGCTGGGCTTTTATATGGTACGAGATACACTAGCGTTCATTAATTATTCGCAAGGTAAAGGATATTGTCCTTTCTCAATCGGGATCTTTCCGACTAAAGACAATATTAACGTTTGGAATTAAAGTTGTATTAAGTGAAATTAAGTTTCATTCAATACTGAAAATTTTTAAAACAAATTGTAGACGTAATGACTCTATTTTAGAAAAAAAATAGATTTTGAAATTTTTTATTTTATCTAGCAAAAGCATTTTTTAAATTTTAAACTAAGTTCATTTTTAATATACTCGGTTGTTAATGACTGTGTAATACAATCAGATCTCAATAATTCTAGGTCAGCGAGAGTAATTAGATACAATTTATTCTTATTTGCTGAAATTTATTTATTTATTTACGCCCTTAGGGCTTTTACAACAATCATAATACAAAAATAATAGAAAAAGAATCAATACTATACAAATTATGTTATATCATTGTTTCTCTTCCTTTACGTAAACGGGAAACAGAATTATTGAAATTTTAGAAATAAATTTTCGTATCCAATTATATATACGATTTAAAATATTATTTTGAAAGTGATTTATTATCGGTTAAACCGATTTCGTGGGAAAATAATAGATTCTCCCCCAGGGGTATTCAAAATGTGTTAATGTGTTCTTAATTGTTTAATAATGACGTTACTGCTATGAATATTGTTTAGGCTTTCTAAATATACTGAGAAGTCAAATTAATGACCCAAATTTAACATTAATTAATAAAGTAATGAAAATAATATATTTCCCTCTTCTCAATATATTTAGAAAGCCTAAACAATATTCATAGCAGTAAGGTCATTATTAAACAATTAAGAACACATTTACAAATTATAAATACCCATGGGGAGAGACTATTATTTTCCCAGGAAATCGGTTTAACCGATAATAAATCAATTTACTCACTTTCAAAATTGATATTTTTAATCGTATAAATTTCGTCGTCTAATTGTGGAACTGTGGAAAAACTAAAATACTCGCAGAACTTAATAATAACATTCTTAAATTAAATATTTTTTTTTTTTTTTTAAATTCAAATTTCCGTATCATCCCTAATTAATTCAGTTTAATTTAATAATTTCCAAATTGAGGATTGAAGCTTTTAGATGTGCCACCCACAAATAATCAGTATTTTTAAATGCTAAGCAGCCTTGTATTTTTTTTTCTACTTTTATAAAATACACAAACATTTTAACATTTTATAAAGATGTTCGGGGTATGATTTTGACAGGTTATTTTCCTGACATACATACATACCTATGAGGAAATTGTATTTTGTTAAATGTTTTGGAAAATTCCTCGAAATTTAATAAAATGAACAGAAGTTATCTGAAACGGTTTTATCGATATCTTGTAATAAAACTTACTGATATTTACCAGTCATCAAATTTCATGTCGTAAGATGAATGATAAAGTCTTATTATTCCTTACTCAGAAATCAGAAGTGATATAATTATTTTATTTAATTCGATGTAAAATAAATTATTGCCTTTGCCTAAAAATTTGGCATTTTTTGTCAGAGGCTAAAAATATACAAAATATAAAAATCCAAATAAATGAAATATTTGTTAAAGTATCCGAATACTAAAAACTGCTTTCGAGAAGTGATGAAATAGGCTTTCAAATTTTAATATAAGAAATAACCACGTAATTTTTTAAATACAAAAATTTTGGATGAAAACTTTAAAAGTTTTAAAAATGGCTCATGTTACGTTTTTTCTAACTAAAATTACTGATAACAAATAAAAAAACACACACATATTTTATTAGACATATTTTTTGTCGTTTCATGTGAAAAAAATTCTTAAAAAATTCACAAAGTTACTTTTTTTTTCAATTCTCGATGTTTACTTTTAGATTCGAATATATAGCGTGTTGTATTATCTTTCCAACACTGTTAAATCGTACTTCACTATGATATAAAGGGAGACATGTCGATTTCTACGAGAAATGTGAGCTGGGACAAATATCTATGGTCTCCTGTGATTAAACGGGAATCTTTATCGCCATAAATTGAACAGTTCAAATAAAAACATGAATTTAAAGGTATACTTGAAAGAATTTATATTGTATACAGAATATCCGGGGATAAAGTGCATTAACTTCGAGAGGTGATTCTAAATGATGGTGTAAGTAAAAAAAAAAACTTTTTCGAAATTACAACTTTTAGGGGTAGTTTTTGGTAAACAGATAAAATTAGTAGGGCGTGTGCGGCCTGCAATATTAGGTATTTTCCCTTGTCACGATACGCGCCAATCAAAACCAACATCGCCACAACGCGCCCGGTTGACTCACAGCAAATTTATCGGGTAATTTTGTGCCTTACACTAAAGGATTTTTAATAGGTACGTATTTTTGTACGGGAAAAAAAAGATGGAACTTCGAAAAAAGTTGTTAATCTTATTTACTCCTACCACATATAGAATCACCTCCCAAAGTTAATGCACTTTACCCCCGGACATCTTGTATACGGTGCTAATTTAATTATTTCAGGTAAAAATTCTTTTTGCACGATAAGCTTTAAAATATTGAGATTAATCGTTGGTTTGCGCCCTTACAAATGTAGGTTTTTTAAAGTAGGTACTTGGCATGTTCAGAAAGTTAGTGTAATGTGATCATAATGGGGTGTGTTTTTTTGGTTTTTGAGGGTTTTCAACGCCGAATGGTAGAGTGCGATCTCCTGACTAGAAAAAGCATCGTAGGAATATGGTAGTACGTAAACGTACAAGGTCCAATTGCGAGAAGGATCTAGGTAATGGAATGAATCGAAGGAAGGATGTCATACGCTCCCGCGAGTTTCTTGAGCATCGTGAATTGGAAGGTGAGGATTTTCTGAGCTCTATTGTGACTGGAGACAATACGTGGGTGGTTCATTAGATGCCTGAGACAAAAAGACAGTCGTTACACCAATTCTCCATCTGCCAATAATTAAGGGAAAAAAATTATCGCCTCACTGTGTTGGGTCTGAAAAGGTGTATTTTGGTCCAATTTCTGCCCCATCTTCTGACAATCAATACACAGTAATATTGTGAGAGCCTAACGAAACTCAAAAAGAGCATTCAAATAAAAGGAGGGGAATGCTGTTGAGAGAAGGGTGCTTGTTGTACGACAACGCTGCCCTCACACAGCCTGAGCTTTCAAGACGCCCTTGGACTCATTTGGTTAGGATATTTTGAATCACCCCATCTTATTCCCTTGACTTGGCGCCCTCAGATTATCATTTTTTCATCTCCCTGAAGGCACACATGGGTAGAATTACATTTTCAATCGACGTATAAGTTGTAGAAAGAGGGTCTGAAGTGGGCGACGGAGCTGGCGGGAGAGTTCTTCGAGGAGGGCCAAAAAACTTCAGCCACGGCTCACCACATGCATTGAACGGGATGGCAATTACGTGAAAAAATAGTAAACAAGTATATCAACAATACACTGCAATTTTTTTCAAATACGCTTTTTCTAAAAAAATATTAAAATCTGGTACACTTAATTTGTGAACATACCTCGTATAGAAACTCAATTCTTTCAAGAACGGCACACAAATAATAGAATACTATATCAGTGCTTCAACCCAATGTTGTATTTGTTTGCCTTTCTCGAAAGAATTTCGTTTTAATACAAACAAAACAATTTATTCGTATTCCATGTATGGGCGTCAACCAATAAATAATTTATCTTTTTTTAAAGCATAACTTGCAAATAGTGTTTCTTCCTAAAATAATGAAAATAGTGACGTCTATGAAAGAACAAATCATAAGTTGTCTTAAGTATTTCCTAAAGGCGTTCAAAAAGACGAATATGGTTTGAAAGAAAGATGCATAAATACTAACATTATAGAGAGCGCGCTAATATAAAAAAAACGATTATTAAGCGAAAATATTTAATAAAACACGAATCGCTTAAAATAAAGCAAAAATCTCTCTGCACATGCTTAAGTCGCATTTTTGCATACCTACCTATTACCCTTTAAAATAAAATTTGTTTTTATTAATTGTCGGAGCATACTATGTGATTTTTTTTCTATTGAGAGATTTTCATGTAAATACCGTTTCGGAACCACAAGTAAACAAATATTATTTTTAAAAATAACAAATATTTTTGTATCAACTTAAAGTGTTGAAAAGATATATGTTATAAATCTTCAACAATCTTAATCGTTATCAATCGTTGTTAACAATCTTCTACCATGATGTTATTTAGAACAGTTATAAATGTTTTATTTTAAGTTTTTTTTTCCTTTCTTTGTTTCGTATACTCTGTAGGCAATGGCCAATTACTATTATATGTATATCACATGTTCTATATTTCGTTTGATTATTCTTATTTGAATCTAATAACAACTAATGACGGCCGGCGTAGTCCAGCGGTAGAGCGTTAGACTCCCATTCCGAAGGCCGCGGGTTCGAACCCGGCATGCGCAAATAAATTCCTTCCCCACTTACCTTCAGCCTCATAACATACCCCAATTGGGGATTCCATAGTCTCACTGGCTCCAGATGGGAGCAGTTGGGACTCTTGTGAGGTAATTACTATAAAAAATAAAAAAACTTATTACCTATGCTGTGAACATTTTTAATTGGAGTATTAGATGTAATAGTACGGAGTACACATTCCTACGGCAATATCATTATGTTATAATTGTTAACACTGTAAATATTTCAACAATAAATAAATAAATCAGTAGAAAGACGTAATGCAGGGGTTTATTAATTTTACAAAAAATCATACAGGGCTTCGTTATGTGGTACCATATTATCCCGTATATAAAAATGGGCTTTCCTAATGACTTTTCATTAAATTTATCCACTCTTTGTCACGTCGTTATACAGTTCATTAGCGCTATTCAGTTTGACGCCTTTCACGTTCATTTCTATACGGTTCAGTTGTTCACAGTGAAAAGTTCATTGTTTGGACTAAGGGGCACGTATTTATGAAAACAATACAGATTAATTGCAAGCCATACATCCAGTGATGATACAGTTTAGAAATGAAGCCGGCTTCTCTTAAAATCAGCAATAGAAGTCTTTGGGGGATACTTCGCAGAAGTAGTGCTTTGCATTTAAAATACTTGCTTTACCACTATGGTGAAATCAATATGTTTAAGAGGGTATCTAAAAGGTTTAATAACCCTAACGATCTACGTGACAGCGCGTGTGGAGACTGTAGATGTGTTGTAGATCTTTGTCTCTGGGCCCAGAGGTCGTAGGTTCAACTTCTGGGGTTAGTAAGAATTTTTTTTTTTTTTAAATAGTTTTTTCATGCTATGGTAAGCTTGTTTTTAAGCCCATTAGCGATTAGGAATATAATGAGTATTGGGAGACCATTATCGCAATCCTAATGGTTTCTTAAAATGGCTCGAATCGCAGAGAATAATTCATCCTTTCCATTGTTCATCTCCTTCCTCTACGTTCGAAAATTCTTTGAAACTTATGTATATCAAATAAGAAAAACAGCATTTATGTATCAAATTATGCATATTTTTAGGAGAATTTAGTTTATGTATTATCCACAGGTCACCATAATTGGTTTGCATTCTTTGATGACTAAGCAAAGGTGCCCGGATTCATAGGGGATGAGATTTGTCGAGGTTTTTGAGGTTTGTTTGGCGCCGGATGCGTCTGCCTATTGGCTGTGTGCCGGGCTGGAGGAATGACTTCTTCAGCTGGACTCTCTCGACCCATCGCGATTGTTTTGAACCCAAATGGGAGGAATGGATTCATCATTCCGTCACTCTTGGACATACTGAGCGTCAGATTCCTACCCATCCCTCATATTATATTTCTTCCCAGAACTTCTTCTGCTTTCTTTTCTTAAAAAGACTACATGAAATGGCTATATAGATTTAACGTAAAAAAATCATATTCATTTGACAGTTTTTAAATTCTTCAGTTTGTACATTGTACTTTGGCACTACCTATACCCAACCAAAAATGAATTATGGATTTCCTTTTTGTGAATTTAAATATAATAAGAGGAGATATGTTTCAAAATAAAATAAAATAAAATTTATAACAAGATTTAAACTTAAATTTCATGAAAAAAAACAAACAAAAAAGATACATAAGATGGGAGAATTATTCCAAAGAAATCTCTCTCTTAAGGAGTTCGGACGTGAGAACTGATCGTGTAATCACCTGGAAAAGGTTTAAAAAAATACTACTTAATGTCAGCAGGTTGGTCGCTCAGGCAGGTACCTTTTTATCTTTTCAATTCCACAGTTACCTTTGCAGAGCTGGAGAATAGAGGCAATCTCATGTCAATCGTTTAGGCCCAATAAGGCTCTATTGGTAAATGCTAAAGTGTAAGGTAAGCATGAATATTGTAATGATGAAAGGTCCGCAGAGGATTTGTACTGTAAACAAAACAAAGGGAAAACGTATCCAATATATCCATATATTATAATTTAAAACGCAAATAAATAAAGAAGCAATCATCCGTATTAGATACTTGCTTTACCTTTAGATTAAAGAAAATAATTCTCAGTTGGTCAAGTATTTTGGCCTAAAATCCAAATTTAAATGTTGCATGATAAAGGCCGAGCATAATTCATACAATAGGTTAGAACAAAATTCGACACAGAAATGTTTTTGTTTTAATGTTAAATTGTAGATAATATTTTTGAATGAGTATAATAGATTTTATAGAATTCAGTAAGATATTATAAAGTGATTTAGGGCAATATAATTTAAAAGTGCTGCAAACGAACACACTGTTTCACCATCTACCCTTGCTTCTCTTAGATATTTTGTTTAGTCATGGAAAAATACTAACACTCTTTTTACATGGAATCATGAAAATTAAAACTTTTTACTGCACTCTAATGATTATTTATTGTACTATGGGCAATAGTTTAAAAGCAAATTTTTGTGGTTATTGCAGTACCAGAGAAAACCCTAAAAAATTACGGGTTGTTGTGATTGTAGGATTTGTAAAGCTGAAACTATTTACACAATAATATCAATCTAAATATAAATCAGGATCTTTACCAATGAAAGATAATATTGTTAATTTTCTTAAAAATGTATTAATATGTATTTTTAATGAAAAAATAATAATTAGAGAGACTACCGAATTACCTTTCGATTGAACAACGGCAGTTTTTTAAAAATCATTATTGATTCAGATTTAGATCGGTCAAACATTTAAACGAATGATATAATAGACGTTTCTATTTTGAAAATTATAAGTTCATTGAACTTGAATATTTTTACGCATTATACTGGGATATAATTACAAATCACGTGAGCACCCATGCACCGACAACTGAAATTATAACCTTTAAAAATAATAAATATAAAATCGGACTCATATTCAAACTTTATTGATTTTTTTTCGTTTTAAGTGGAAAATATTGTATTTCTCCAAACTTCGCAAAATCACGTTGTGGCGACATTTTGAATTAAATTAAACAAATAACTTTGTATCAGCCACTGTTATATAATCTCAATTACCTACATGTTTCGAAACCGATGGTTTCTTCTTCAGGGTAGTAATGACATTACTACCCTGCTGATTTTTTGTTTAATTGAATTGAAAATTTAGTGGTCAAAGAAATTATATTTGGAAAACTCAGTATTAATTATTGTTTTTTAATGGCGTCACTTCTCACTAGAGGCCCTAGCACGCTCGCTATATAACAATCGATAGGATAACTATCGGAAACTTCTCATCGTTCCCTAGCATGACTACAGATCGCCAACGAATAAGTGACAGTTCACAATTACTAAATGTCCTTAACATTTTCGACATCAACTGTTGTCTGTACGTTAGCGATGTGCAGTTGTCCTAGGGAACGATGAGAAGTTACCGATAGTTATCCTACCGATCGTTATAGAGCAAGCGTGTTAGGGCCTCAGAGGGATAAAATTAAACATAATTCGGAGAACGGAAAAAAAGTGATCAAAATTGTTGAAAAAAAATCAGGTATCTTGACGTTTTCTTTCGTCCTTTTGGGTTGACAACCTTAGTGCTAATCACATGTGATACATGTTCTAACACGTACAAAGGACGCACGTGTTACCAATAGTAAAAACCTTCATTTCAATGGAAGAAACCTCTTTATAGGCGTAATTTGGTTCCTGAAGGAAACGTTTTATTTCAGACAAGATTATATGGAAATATTCTGAGGTGTGTCCAGCACACTGCATTCACCATATTCCACCATATTCTCTAATGGGGTTGAAATTACATTTACAATATATATGTACTGGACGATCACGTAAGTGACATCGACTATAAATTATTTTGAGAATAACTTGAGTAAGGATTGGAAAATGAAAATAGACTTCACGGATGTGTTTTTAATTTTAAACAACTGATAAAAACTTTAATGTATAACAAATGGTGGTTTATCGTAGTTTAAAATTTATGCGTGTTAAAATGTGTGTTTAAATCAGATGTGCGAACACGTTTATAAGTAAGGTTATATATAAGAAAAACAGAAAGATCTGGGCCATTAAAAAGAATTTAGTATTCAACTCGGAACCAAGAAATTTATTTTCCCGACAATCTAATAGGACACCCAATAAAAATGAAATTGAAGGGGGCCTCAAGGGGGTAGAAAACTATTTTGGTAGATAGATTGGAGTATGAAAAAAAATATCGAAGGAATATTATTTATAGCCATTGGGGAGTAGTTTTAAGGCGTCGAACCAACCCTTTTTATTATGTCTGGCACCATTTACTTTTGAGTAAAATTTTATATACTTTCATTCGTAGGCAAAGTCAATAACCTACGTACGTTTTGTTTTATCTGTGTAATAATAAAATATATTTATTGTTTATCTAACTTGGTCAGTTCTTCTTAAACTAGGAGTCGCGGTCCCCTGTGAATTTTCAACATTTTTTTTTGTTATTTTTTTTGTTTTATGCTGCGGTGAAATATATCACAGTTTCTATTTGCAGCTTTTTTGTATTTTTTTTCATTAGCTCCCCACAAGAGGCCTTGAGGAAAACAGTTCACCACAGGGCCTATGTCAACATTGGGGATGCTGTGTGGGGGGTCTTTTTAAGGAAAGCGTTATGAGGGATTGTTATGATTCTGAGGATCAATGAGTATAGTAATCCATCACAGGTTAATCATCCCAGGTTAATCATCCCAAGTTAAGGAGTGTCCGGCTGGAGATGTCAAAAGGTCATCCTCAATTCTCCACGCAGAAGGTGGAAAATGCATCCGCTGCCATGACCTAGACTAATCTCTCTTTACTAATTCTATATATATATAAATAATTTTGTGTTATATGGCAGGGGTGTTGGTTATCCAATATATGGTTCCAGGGACGGCGGTACCCATACCCACCTCCCAAATGCAGACTGTCGAGTATATCACAATAAGTTGGTAATTATCCTTGGCAAGAACGAGAATCTATGCACATTTTTGAGATTAATGGTAAATATTGTATGTAAATTAACAACATTTAATTCTTAATTTCTGTTGAAAATTTTACTAAATATGTAAAGAAATAAGATTTTCAAGCTTTCTCATTGATCTGATACTAAGTTTGTGGTGAACCATCTCGTCTTGCTGTTACTAATTCGTGACGATCCACTCTCTTGGGCTACCCGGCACCAGTTGTAATGAACCTACCCCTGCCTTTACTAACTTCTATGGGTCTCGGGACCAGTTGTAATGCACCTGTGGGGCTACCCGGCACCCGTTGTAATGATCCGTAGTCGTCTACCCTTGGTTTTCCTATTCTTTCCCTTTAACACCAGCTGTCGGGATCTATTGGCTACGCTACCCTTATCTTTTGGCCTTCGATCAATATACCCTTATATCTAGCTACACCTAACTTTTCCTTAAACCCCTGCGATTTTCTCACAGTAAATAAGATTTAAGATTTTATTGCACATTATTCCTATATACTACGTTGTGTAATTTGTTGTTTCAGTATTTACATTTGTATGTGTAAATTAATACACATACACATGTAGAGGAAATAATGTAGTGTGTGGTAACCTCAGATTCTCTCGGAGTAAAGTGTGAAAGAATCTCGTTTGATAAACTAACCCCGTTTTTAGATTGTTTTGTTTTATTTTCAAGCCTATCCGTATTACCCGCCTTTTCTCAACTTGAACGGAGTGTGTCATTGGCGCTAATTCTACAGTAAATTGTCACCCGGTTTATAAAATTCAAAGTCGTAGTTTTCTTACCCGATTTTTTCCTGTCTATAGGTTTACATTGGGTTATTTTTTCATTACGTGGACAGTGTGTATTATGACATACATGTCGGGATCCTTGCGAAGCTCTGAATGTCGTCGTACTGCACCTAAATGGTCAAGTTATTATTGTTATTAGTATACACTACATGTACTGGGGAAGAGGAAGGGGAAGGATGGATGATAGATGGATTTTTGGGGAATGTTGTTTCCTGAATAAGTCGGCTCCTCCACTAACCAAATAGATACTGGTGACCAACATTCCGGACAAAGACTCAATCATTACGTTTGCTAGGATGGTCCTTAAGTCCTGATTTTGTTCTCTTGCATGAACTTCATTGCTACGAAAGGGTCCCTTCACGCCAGATGAAAGAGCGCAGAGTCCTCATGTCACTTCCAGTATTATCCCGACTTCCTATCCTCCAGATTTGATTTTAACTCGACTGATTCTAGAAGGGGTATGTCCATTTCTTCCCTTATCATGGCTCTACTCGCGTTGAGTGCGTACGGAGCCGTTTGAGATGATCCTTTCGTCTCCTTCGTAGGATAGTCATTGGCTTGCGTTCCTCGCCTCCAAGAGCTGACATAACTTCTACCTTGTAAAAACTATGTTTGCTTTCAGGTCGACACCACTGGTAGTATGCGATAGTGCTACAGACTTATTCTCACGGAATACCACGCCGACGTCCCCTCCACATAACTTCGCAAAACTTGGGATACCTTCGGTCGAAACGCCTCCGTCAGCGAATCATACCCTACCATTCCAAGTGGCGTTTTTCTTTTTATCCTGCCTTCCATGCCTTTCCACTCTGCATGACCCCGCGAAAGGGAATAACTTCCAGTACCCCGCGTGATTGCTCAGTTTACGTTGACATCCCCTATCGCATGATAGCGCAAGAAAAAAAGCCCTCTTTGTCTCATATCTTGTGGGGATATAATTTCAGCGACGCTATTGCATTCCCCAATCGTGAAGTCTATATTTCGCAGGTCAAATTTGGATTTTGGAAGGGTTTGATTGAGAAAACATTACCGAAATAATGTTGATTTCATTTTTGTAAGGAAGCCTGAAAGAAATTTGACATGATAATATTGTTGTTAGTAAACAATTTTAATGTTTAAATTTCATTCTCCAAATTTCATTTTTGAACTAATATCCAGTATGGTATGGATGTTCCCGTCATTCCCACTTTGGTTCGGCATACCTCAGAAAAAACCCTACTAATTTGGATGACCGTACGATGTTCAACGCGGCTACGATTTATGGCCGAGACCCTTTTTTATGCATTCACCTCATCCTTACTAGTACGCAAAAATATATAAGTTCGTTGAACCAACATTGATAATAGATTTAATTTGGGACAAATTTCGTAATTACACATCGAGAATAATATTTAGAACACAATTAAATCCTGGAACATAAACTTATTTTGTTATTAGTTATTATAGATTTGCTGGAACTCTCAGGCATCGGGATCATGTACGACCTGTAATTAATTTAAATGTTTCTTTCACTCACCTGAACGAAGCCTGATTAAGTGCACTAAATACCTGTGGATGAAAAATAATAAAGAAAGAACCTTCCTATATTTATGTTTCGGTAATTTAGTCCCCAGAAGTAGTAACACCCATGACTCTATGTCACACTTTTATTTGAGTTTAAGAAAATACGTAGGTTATTAATTATTATTTGTTAACATTCATACGTAGGTATATGTTGATATTATTTTGAATATTTGTATTATCTTGATTATATGATATATTGAAGAAACTACAAGCGCGTAGGTATTGTTTATTATCGTTGAACAATTTGGTCATCGGACCTTTGACAGCGGTTCATTTACTCATTTTGTCTTGTAATGAATTGGTTAAATATATTATGTCGAAGAATAATTTATTGTCAGAACCACACTGACTTGCGAATGATTGAAGAAAGTATTTAGGTATACGTTGATATTATTTTACTATTATGTTTGCGAGAAGTTGAAGAAAGTTGGTACATGTAGGTTTTATTTTATATTATTATTATCTTGCGGGAGGTTAAAGAAAATATAAACTTGTGAGTATTACTTTATAATATTATTTGGTTTCGGAAGATTGGATAAATTATAACCATATAGGTAATTTATATTTTTATATACATTATACTTAATATTATTATTTGTTTTTTTTTTTTGTTTTTGCGAAAGATTGAGCAAGGCATTATTACGTAGGTATTTGTAGGTAAATTTTGTATTATTATTATTTTTTTGTTCGGCGCACATTGAAGAAATTTTAAGTACGTAGGTGTATTTTTAATGTTGTTTAGATATTATTATTTGGTGTGTGGAAGATTGAAGATGACATTAGTACGTAATTATTGACTCCGCTAATTTTATATTTCAAACCAAAATTCGCGCGATGCACACCCCTTCTATTTTTAAAACACAAAGTTACGTTATTATTAACTCACTGAAGCTAAGTATTTCATTCACTTTGATTATTATTTTGGTTTTGATAATTCAAATTAATTTTATTATTTAATTAATCCACTCGCGGCGCACTGTCATTCACTGCAGTTAATTTTCAATAGAGTATTTTAACAAGCCGAATAATTAATTTATGTACACGAACTATTGTTCCCCAATTTTATGTTTCAAATCAAAATTCGCGCGATGCACTCCCTTCTATTTTTAAAACACAAAGTTACGTTATTATTTGTTCACTGAAGCTAAGTATTTCATTCACTTTGAGTATTATTTTTGGTTTTTTATAATTCAAATTAATTTTATTACTTAATTAATCCACTCGCGGCGCACTGTCGTTCACTGCAGCTAATTTTCAATAGAGTATTTTAACAAGCCAAATAATTAATTTATGTACACGAACTATTGTTCCTCACGAAGTCACAACTTAAAACCCTTTAATAATACGATGGATATTTTCCCCCAACATTAACAAACACTTGTCACTGTTTATCACGACTTTATTAATTCTTCGGTGGATTATGTCTTATCACTCGTTTTTATAATGTTGATCAATTGTTTTGCTAAATACGAACGATATCACTGTTACTTGTTGACTCCCTTCGATCCTCGCCCCGACTGCCTCCTCCCAGCCCTCCGGTACACGGTCTCGAATATCTCCTTCTTAAAAAAAAACGCCACGTGTGGACTCAGGACGTACATCTCGTCTTCCGTAGGGCGTTTTATAATTGAAAATTCAGACAATTTCAGCTTTCACTTGGATAATTTTCATGATTCTCTCTCTCCAAAATGAAATATGTCCGTTTTAATTATTTCATTGTCTGGCCGCCGATAAGTGTAACTCACCCTTTTGATGCAATTTTGCTTTAAACTTTTCCTAGAATTCTGCAATCGGTCTTTCCTTAATAATCGGTAAATTATCTCGGCTAATAGTGACTTTATATCTATAATAATTATCACTTTCCACTCTTCCATTTATTATTTTGTTTAACGTTTGCGGCAGGTAAAAATTGAATTCAGTAGTATTTCGGCTTAATTCTCATGGTGACATCATAGCATAGTCCATAAACTTGATTCACCACATTCCTTGCAGTTTCGTGCAAATAATTCATTTTCCGCGTCCGTAGATGTTTACAACTATTTTTTATCTTTCGTCCCTTTTCATGATCAGATATAATATTCGTAAAACTTTGTCTGGTAATAACTAATATCACCTTATTAATTCAGAATTCATTTTCTTAATGCGTTCCAAATAGCTCTATGGTCTAGTACGTACATGTTTGATTTCATTTTTTGTGTACCCTTTCAAAAATCTTATTTACTTTTAATCTGAGTGTGTTGTTTACCTTTTGAAAAATCTCGATCTGTAACACTAATGCATAGATTGTGTACGTCGTTAATTTTAATTGGTTTTCTCAATACTCCGTCTGTATTCTGTAGTGGTAATTTGGGCTTAATTACCCCATTTATTTCTCAAAACCATGTTAGTTTTTTTTGTTATTAAACAAACCCTCTTCGTATACGCTCCGGAATTTTAAATTTATGGTCGTCTGAAGTGTCGGCTTACGTTCAATATTGATAAATTTTAAACGTGGTATCAATTGAAAACTTCGAGCTCTTCATTATTTCGTCACCTTGATTTACCTAGTCACCTAGTGTAATCGATTTGAAATTTCGTTTAGGTGGGAAAAATTTGTATGAGCTCTTCCCATGAAGAAGATGCTTTTTTTTCTTTCGAACGTAGTGTTGAAGCCATCACAAGTTGGAGAGAGCAAAAGCAGATTTTTATATCTCTGGACCACGCGTATGTTACCATACGCACGTTATTTAAGTTCACTAATTAAATTTGGGGTTTGTGATTGGACAATTTCATCGCTTGTTATGTCCAAGTTCCGTTGGGAGGCAGAACACCTATATTACAGGAGGCGTGTAACAGAGTTACCACTGAAGAGATACACGAATAGAAGTGAGTCTGTGTGCACTATTTTTAAGGTTAATAAAATCAATCAAATAATTTCGTTTATCGACTTTATCAATCGTTTTGGCAAGTCTGGAATTTTGGATCCAAAAAGTCTCATGTAAGTATCCGTGTGATCAAAGTAAAGTAAATTATATTGACATTTGGTTGACGAGCAAAAAATTTTTTAAATCAGTAATCTTTTTTGGACAGATAATGAATTCTTGCTTTCGAACAGACATTGAACAGATAGAATTGAATATACAATTTATTGACAGTTGAAATAAACAGACAGAATTGAACAGAAAAAGTTCTCTCAGGAGCCTGCTGGAACACCTTTTGCCATAGCCGAAAAAAGTACAGGGCTGGGCGCTCGACCGCCAAGTGACGAAGATGCTGTCTCTAAGTAAACTTCACTATTTAAAATAGTCTATTCACTACGTTAAATTGAAAAACACACAGAAAAAATTAGAAGTAACATCGAGTATCTAAAACAGTCGCAGCCATTTGTAAATTTTCCTTGTTCGATGGCACTGCTTTGATACAAGTGTTACCTCAAAATCCGTTGCGCACCATTCCATTCCTTTTTTCATAAAATATTGCATTGTTTTCTGCGTATAAGATTTCACTATTTTCACTATATACTAGGTTTAATTTACATATATCATGTATGTATATTTGGAATAAGAGTGGCCCCAGCATAGATACTTGAGGAACTCCATAGTTTATGCGCCAGAGTTGGCTGTTTTAATCTCTTGTGCCAATATATTGAGGTATGTTGTGTGGCTGAGCGTGGTAAGAAGGGTAAATAGTACCCAAAAGATGGGGGAGAGGAAGGTAGTAGGGAAGTACCTGGCTACACTGATCTGGAGTAGCGGTACCATTTATGTTTAATTAGCAGATATAATTAAAATACATTTTACAATAATATATATAAATTTGTTTTAGACCACTTTAATTTTAATTACACTCTACCGGTTTCGGAAGAACCCTTCCTTCGTCAGGAGAATATTAAAACTAACCTATGATACAAAATATTGATAGATATATACCAAACATTTAGGTGCTGGAGTGGGAGGTCAAAGGGGGAGGGGGGGTTATTGGAAACATATCTAATACTATATAACCGCTCTGTTGTTGCTGGATTTCCCGCAACTACCCCCCCCCCTTTGACCTCCCACTCCAGCACCTAAATGTTTGGTATATATCTATCAATATTTTGTATCATAGGTTAGTTTTAATATTCTCCTGACGAAGGAAGGGTTCTTCCGAAACCGGTAGAATGTAATTAAAATTAAAGTGATCTAAAACAAATTTATATATTTTATTGTAAATTATGGCGAGCCACAAAGTTAATGCTTATTACGAACACATACAATATTTTTTTGTTATTTATTTTTGGGGTTTTGCGCCGTGTTACGCTAGCTCCTTCTTTAGCCAACGTTTCAGACGGTTACAGTGTCCATCATCAGGGCAAATGTGTAGATGTCCACATGCCCTGATGATGACACTGTAACGTTGTCTGAAACGTTGACCAAAGAAAGAGGTAGCGTAACACGGCATAATACCCCAAAAATAAATAACAAAAATACTTTTGGCCGTGAAAATCTTAAATCATATAATTTGTATATGTTTATAATAACAGCGGGCTCAGCATGGATCCTTGAGGAACACCATAGTTTATGCTTCCGAGTTGATTGTTTTCATGGGGTATGTTGTGTTAAAGATAGTAGTAAGGACAAAGAGTATCTGGCTATTCACATCTGGCCACCAAACACGACTGAAATCATTTCTAACAACGTTTCATTCTGATTGTTGGTCTTTCGTTACAGTGATAACTATAGTATCTTCCACTCCGATGTCACTTCTTTTGATTTTCTTTTCAGTGACTGTAGGCGTGTACCGTACTGTACATTACATCCCCCACACTGGGTCCAAATTGCTGACAAATCGAGTAAAATCACGTGAAATAGTGTTAGATAGCGGAAACCCGCGTAAACTGGCGATATTGCCTGTTTCCGAGCTTAAAGCACCCTCACTAAAGTTTGTTTGTGACTGCCGCGGGGAGGTAAATAACCCCATTAATTGCGTGATGGATTTTTTTATGGATAGTTTGTTCCCCTGATTGGACAATTTTGAAACACGAAGCGTGCTTTAAAGGGAAGTTAAGATGACATAAAGGAATTTTCTGGTGTAACCTAAACCGAACCTAACTGAAAATGAGGTAAAGTGATAAGTGTCGATAAAATAAACATTCTATCATCAAAAAAGTTTTAGACTAAAAAGATTTAAAACCTAATTAAAAAAAACTCACAATTAATTTAACTCTCTTAGGAATAAGATTGCGATTTAATCACCGGAAAGATAAAAGTGAAGTGTGTTATGGGCGTGTTGGTGTGCTTAAAGTGCACACAATATTTAATTTCTTATAGTGAAATTTGAAGTTGATCAATAATATTAATTTGTTATCGCATCGCTTAATAGGCGCAACTGTGGCCTAGGGGTCAAACTAGTCCCAGCGGGAGCTCTTACGTGCCTCAACGACGATCATCGTATCCCTTCTCACACGTTTTGCGTGAAAATGAAAAAAAGACAGAAGATACTAGAACGATGATCATGTACGGCCTTTCGCTGGGAAAAGTATTTCTACGCTAACACGAGCTGTCTTTCAAATTGGTACATATCATACTTTTTTAGATTATCTGTTAAAACGGGTCTCCTGTGACAGAATGTTTTCAAAACATTAAAACATTTACAGAAATGTGAATAGCCACCCCCTGACGTGCATAGCCACGCCCCAGTGTTTCAATGTTTGAAAACATTTTGTGCGCAGCAGACCCGATTTTATTGGGTTTAGTACATTTGGCCTTCTCACAATAACAAATATAAAACTCCCTTTCTTCGGGAAGAAGATTAATTTATTTAATATTTTTAAATCTTTTTTGTGTGAACTTCCATACAGTTGCCTCCCCAGCATACTTATATTTAATATGCGGACCGTTTAGGGAAAATACGGTTTACATGCTTACAAAAAATATTACGTAGTGTCCACGAAGTGTGCAGAGAAGAAGTAATTCCGAATAACGAAAGTATGAAACATTTCCATTCAAATGCATTAAGAATAAAACTAGTTTTCTATATCTTATCTTACTAATATTATAAACGCGAAAGTTTGTATGGATGTATGTATGTTTGTTACTCATTCACGCAAAAACTATTTAAAAGATTTCAATGAAACTTTACAATAATATCGCTCATACATCAGAATAACATATCTTACTAATATTATAAACGCGAAAGTTTGTATGGATGTATGTATATTTGTTACTCTTTCACTCAAAAACTACTGAATGGATTTTAATGAAACTTTACAATAATATAGCTCATGCATCAGAATAACATATAGGCCATAATTTATAAAGCAAGATATTATTAATATATATTATCAATAATAATTATTGTTTATTAGAAAATGTCGAAATTTGAGTGCTGCAGACACATTAGTCTTATGAAACTTACATTATTATTTGTAAATATTACCATGTTTCATAAATGTCCTGTTTGTGCCTACTAGAAAACATAAAAGATTTTCATTTGGATTTTCAGCATCCAGCTTTTGCGATATTGCTTTGCTTCTATGCAATACTGTTTATAATGGGCACAATTTAAAATAAAATAAACGCTTGTATTTCAACTCTTTTCTCCAAGACATAAAAAAATCATTTCTCTGAGATTGCTGAACAATCTGACGGGTATTAGACATTTATTAGACTGGCGTATTGCGTTAGAAAAGTCGAAAAAACTTCGGCATTATATTTTTTCTCGTATTGTTTGAAATAGCGAAATATCATCACCAAGGACGTTTCTTATTAGAATTTTTTTTTGGGGTGAGACAATTGAATAGTTTTTTTTTGTTTTGTATTTACGCATTGAAACAAAATGTCGTTTCATTGGTAGTATAATGGTAGATTCAGACTGGGTCGACGTACGTATGCATCGCTACGCCTAACAATATCTGGGCTACTTAGCAACCATAGATTTTCAATGAAAATTTATGTTTTAGAATCACATTGGCCACATGCATCGTGACGTGCGATGTCTGTGGCCATTTTCATAGAAAATGTATGGGTTGCTAAGCATTGTTTGGCGTAGCGATGCGTACGTACGTCGCCCAGTCTGAATCTACCTTAACAGTTTATTTAAAAGAATACTCATTTTCTTTTAAGTTTGGCAGACTTCGGCTTAGATAAAGAAGACAGGTGTATACTTATACTTAAGTATTTTTTATGAAATTCTACTTGATTTTCCAAATTCTGTGTGTAACAAAACAAAATTTTTTTTTTTAAATTTTCGTGGCCAAAGTATTAAAATGATTTATTTTTGGGGTATTAATCCATGTTGCCAAACAGCATTACAGTATCAGTGTAGGTGTAGGAGCATATAATAAAATTCAATTTTTTTTTTTTACGTACCTTGAAAGTCTAGATCACTGCAACAATCTGTGAACCCTTTTCTCAAATCCTCTGAACACGCATCCTGTAAAAAAAGTGATTTAAAATTATAAAACATTGGGAAATAAACTTTTAAAAAATGTTAATTTAGTTTTCGACATTTTTTTCACACTTGTCGCATCGATCAGCTGTTCTTAATTCAGCGTGAATAAGTCAGGTATTTTTCAGAACAATATTTTTACCTAAGTGTATTTTAATTTTTTTTTCCGATTTTTAAAACATTGAACACTAATACTTGGTGACGATATTAAATAGTTGTTTTTGAACCCCGATATAGCTCAACATTATAAAGCAAATATAACTATTAAATATATAAATTATTTTAATTACTCAATGAATAAAACTAAAGTTGTGATATTAAATCAAAAAAAATATGGTCGTATCTAGGAATTGAACCAAGGACCTTAGGCTTGCCGGGATCTGCTCCAGCTCTAGATTAAAAAAAAATATCTCACGCCACCACTGATCACACTGCTATATCTCGTGACAGATATGTGGAGCTAATCTCAAAATGAATCCAAACTAAAAAAAATAAATTTTAAAGTGTATATAAAATTGAGCGAGATTTCAGCTTTTGCTCCAAACCTATTATAAATGGTTAATATGAGTTAAGTGATCTAATTCATAGATGGCGTTGGTGTTGTGTTATTCATGTACAATATTATAGATTTTATTATGTTTTTTCATCCACCACCACAACAAACAAAGAGTATGAGATTATAAAAACTCTGTTCTGGTTTAAAACCTCCTCTTCCTCAGTCATATCTTGAATAGTAAACAAGTGCCTTTTTATACTCTTAGTCTGTTGGGTGGGTGTTTATCACAATAAAAATAACGTCAGCGTGTAAATTTAGACCATAGCAATAAAACGATGAATTCAACTGTTCGAAAACTGCTTCATTTATAAAAACAATGATCCACTTCTGTTTACCAAAGTCCTAATATTTTAAGTGGTTTTTCGAATAAAAAGTAAAGTTTTATTATCACATTCGAGAATACAAAGTTTTAATATCACATTCGAGGTTTGTATTTTTGATGAAGATTATAGGTATTATATTTCTCGTAGAAATAAAATCTACACCTAATATCCTCAACATCATAGTAAAATGGCAGGAGAAGTTTAAAAACGCTGGTTTCCATTAACGAGATTTATGATACAAAATGCAGATATTGTATTTACGACAAAGTGCTTTGCTACGTTATGAAATATTAAAAGCTTTGTCAGCTCGCTGCATTTTTCGCTTTAGCATTCTGGATATTTATTATCTTAGTAAACACGTTATTGTTAATTACTCAGAACGTGATTTATGGCCTCCGTGGCAGAGATATAAGATTCATGGCTCTGGATTCCTGAGTTCAAATTCCAAATAGTACAAATAAAAAACTTTTTAATTTGTGTGGATTAATTGACAAAATAAAACAACGTTCTTCCAACTCGCTTCATAACGGAATAGGGGTGGTCGGGTTACGTTAGGGAGGATTCATAATAAAAATTCTGACACTTTAAATTTCATTTGTACATCTTCTTCTTCTTCGATGGCGCTACAGCCCATATCGAGCTTTGGCCTCCCGTAACATTCGCCTCCAACTCCTCCTGTCCTCAGCAGTTGACTTCCAGTTTGTTGCCTTCCCACCTCAGTCTTTTCTCTTTCCACCTGGGTGTCCATTCATAATTCTTTTTGGGACGCGTGTGTCCGGCATTCTCTATACATGCCCAGCCCATCACAACCTGAGGAGTCTCATATGGGCTCTCAGATGTTGGGGGCCTGATATATATCGTACAGTTCTTTGTTGTGCCGGATGCGCCACTGTTCCCCCTCTTTCACGGGACCACATATTCTCCTCAACACTTTTCTTTCAAAACTATCCAGCATTTCAGCCATCTTTGCCGTCAGTGTCAGCGCCTCACATTCATATGCCAATACAGTTCTCACAATGGTCTTATATATGGTTACTTTGGTTTTCCTGTGGACGCTACGTGACTTAAACACTAGCAGCAAAGAGAAGTATGTTTTGTTGGCTGCTGTGATTCTCCTTCTGATTTCTGCGGGATCCTCATTGTTCTCTATCAGACTAGAGCCCAGGTAGGTTGATCGACCCATCGAGCCCAGGTAGTTGTCTTTAAATTGCGCACTACTTCTTCTTCTATGTGAAGGGTTTCTGCTCTGTATCATAATTTTCGTTTTGTCAACATTAATCCGCAGTCCTACTTCCCGCGCCGCTATTTCTAAATGGTCGAAGACCTCCTTAATAGCTCAAATTGATCTTCCGACAATGTTGATATCATCCACGTATCCGACAACTTGACTACTTTTGAAATAAATGTTGGAGCCAGTGTCTATTAGCGTTTTTCTTATTACGTATTCGCGCACAATGTTGAAGAGAGTGGGAGCCAGGCCGTCCCCCTGTTTTAATCTATGCGATACTGTGAACTCTTCCGACAATTCTCCGTCTATTTTGACCTGACATCTTGAGTCTGACGTTGTGGTTTTGATGAGCCTAACCAATTTAGGTGGAATCTGGAATTGTAGTAGTATTTCATATAGATACTCCCGATCTATGCTATCATATGCTTGTTTAAAATCTATGAATAGTTGATGTATATATATATATCAAACTCCCAGCACTTTGCCAATATCTGTCTGACTGTGAAAAGTTGGTCTGTTGTGGATCTACCGGTGCGGAAGCCTGCCTGATACTCTCCTAGTAGGTTTTCTGCGTACTTTAAATCCTTTGTCTCAGTATTGTGGTGTATATTTTTCATTTGTACATACATAGTAGATACGGCAACAATATATTTTTTTATATAATCATTTACTCCCAAATAGTTTCCTCTTAAATTGTGGAAAATTAATTTCTTTAATGGTATATCTTACTAATAGTATAAACGCGAAAGTTTGTATGGACGTATGTATTTTTGTTACTCTTTCACGCAAAAACTACTGAATGGATTTTAATGAAACTCTACAATAATATAGCTCACATACACCAGAATAACATATAGGCTATAATATATAGAGCTAGCTATTTATTTTCAATATATTGAAAATAATTATTATTGTTTAATAGAAAACGTCAAAATTTGAGAATGACATTTTACAAAACAATGATTGTTAAACCAAAATTCTATTTTGAAAAATATTTAAATTAGTGAATTTATTTGAAGTACTCGCCTAATACTTTGAATCGATTAAAAAATAATTATACATATTTTAAATAAAAAGGTTAAGAATTTTGGTATAAACGTAGATGGGACCTGGGAAAAGAAAATAGATGACTCGAAGTACTAATCCCACGCAGACAAAGTCGCGGGCAGAAGCTTGTATTTTATAATTTGAAACGTAAATAAATAAAAAGCATATACTGGTTGTCCTGTTAATTAGCCAGAAAAATTCTAAGGTTGGGTTGATTAACCCTTAATTAGGTACATTAAGAAAATCACACAATTAATCGCATGGGGTCACCACTGACCCCAAAGAAATAAATGAAAATGGAGTGGAAGAAATAAATAAAACGAAAAATGTATTATCAAAAATATTAAAATAAACTTATAATAATGAACATCAGGAAACAACGTCATTACTTTGCCATTAAACAATTAAAAAAAATAAACATCTTCTAATCTCTCCGTATAGCCAAGATCAACTTTAAAAAAAATTATTCAGACTCATCAGCAAATTTATTATTTCTGCATCCAATGCCCTGAAGTATTGCTGACAAAATAAATTTACCATAATTTTAGATTTTTTTTGGTTATTTGGAACCTTGTTAATTGTTACGTAATTGGTCACATAGGGTCAAATCCAAAGAGAGCAGTGACACGTACGTACACGTTGGCTTTCTGGGCACTTCTGATTTGCATACCCCGCTGGAAGTTAGGAAGCCAGAAAGACCACTGTTGCATTTCAATTTGAAATAGTCTTGAACCCATGCGCCTAATTAAGGGTTAAAAACATTTGAATAATTCAACAAAAAATTTTAATTAATTTTTAAGTCTGTGGAAGTTCTATTCAAGTTCTGTTATCTTATTTTTTTGAAGCAAGTGGATACAATGATATATTAACAGAACATACACAGAACTTTAACAAACCCTTAAAAAAATTGGCGTATTTTGTCAGAGGCTAAAAATATTTCCGCTTTGCAATAAAATCCATATAAATGGAACATTTGTTAACGTATTCGAAAACTAAAAACTGTTTTCGAAAGGTGATAAAATAGGCTTTCAAATTTCTATATTAAAAATTACCATGTATTTTTTTAAATAAATTAAAATTGTTCAAAATGGCTCCTTTACTTTTTTTCTAACTAAAATTACTGATAATGAAAAAAAAATAAAACACACACTTATTTCATTAGATAAATGAATTATAAACCTTACTGTCACCTCACTTTTTTTCGTTTCATGTAAAAAAAAATCTTAAAAAATTCACAAAGTACCATAATTTTTTTTCAAATTGGTATCGGAAACTTTGGTTTCAGAAAGGGGTAAATTTTTATTTTTATGTGTTTTTCTTTTAGATTTGAATATATAGTTGGTTGTATTCTCTTTCCAATACCGTTTAGATCACATTTCTGACTATGATAGTAAGGGAGAAACAACGATTTCTGTGAGACCTATGTGAGCTGGGACAAATATGGTATCCTGTGATTAAACGGGTTAACTTAAAATGTTAGTTTATTTAGTTAGTTTTAAGATAATGAGGAAAGCTATTCGATAACACCGGGAGACATAACGGTCAGGTTCATTAGTATGATATTTTTGTAATTTCTTTTTTGTGACCCAGAAAATATTAACATTTTATTTAATTCATCACAAGTTTTTCTGCATTACATTTTTTGTGGTGTTTATTAATAATCTGCGTACTGTACCAGATAGAGGGTATAATTTTATATATAACTGTACACTCAGCTCAAATTTGTTTTTTCAGATTCCGACTAATAACTCGACGATCGATAACCGTACTAGATATAAAAATTGAGTGAGTCTAACCTTTAAGCGCGGTTGATGTAAAACTTCTTTGATTAAAAACTAAAAACTAAATAAAAACTTAATTTTTTTAAGTTACGGACACACTTGCTCATAAATAATCATGCTTATTTCACCTTCCACCCGCAATGCTACTGAGTAGCATGTGTGGCACGCTCAAATAAGCATGCGCACAAATCAAATGGCTGTTGATTTGTGAGCATGCTCATTGATTCGCGGGAGGAGGGGGAAATGAGCATGCTGCTAATGAGGATGTGTGCCGGTAATATTAGGCGGTGGAACTTCATTAGGTTGTTTATTAGATGAATTTGTAAAATTTTCCTGTGTTTCTGCCATTTGAATTTTAAACAACACTATTTTTATTGTTACGCTTCTGCCTCTTTTTACTGCTATAGCTAGAATTCACAAAAATCAGAGAAATAAATAAATCAAACCAATATGTTCATCTAAAATCTTTAGTAAAATTATATAATAATCAACAAAGCATAATAAAAACCTGTTGAGCTTAACGTATACATCAGTAAACAAGATAAGTGTATGATGTCTGACGTTTGAGTTTGATTTGACGTTTTGTTATTCGTTGCTAGGTGTCACACTCACTATTGCCATACCTACGAGGTTAATATGATGAAATATAAATCGAACGTCATTTCAGATTTAAAATGTTATTTACGTTCAAAAACGATCTGGGTTACTCTTGATAAAGCCCCTAAAGAAGTCTTACCTATAAAATATTTTTTTTAGTTTAGTATTTAATTTGGCCTCAAATCTAAATTTTATTTTTGTACGAAAAAAGCCGAGCAGCCGTTCCTATTAAAATAACTCAGCAATTTATTTCTAGAATTTGATGGTATTTTTGGTATCAAATTAAAGGAAACTAATTGAGTTTTCCAACAGAATTAAAATATTACTGGAAATAAGAGAGTCCATTGCTAACTAACTAAATCAAACATTATGTAGCTAATTGAACCTTCACGATAGAAAAATTTTTTTTTAATTTTAAATATATACTTGGTAGTTATTCAAGTAATGTAAATAAAAATGATTGGAAAATAAAACGTATCAATTTGTGGTAAACTAGTCACAGCGAGAGATCGTACGCATCTTCTTCCTTCTCACACGTCTTGTATGAAAATCAAAAAGACAAAAGAACGATGATCACACATGACCTATCACTGTGACTAGTACAGTGTGTTAATAATTAATTTGTTAGGTCTTACTGGCGGTTCCTACAATTAGAAAATAGATGAGTGTGCCTAAATACTCGAATATGGTATCAACACACCCATAGTTGACAATACCTGACAACCCTGTAGTTGGGACCAGAAAAGGATAGAAAATATAACCGTTTCGTGTTCCTTTGTTGTTTGGATACTAACGGTTTCAAAATGGCGTCGCGGAACACGTGTAAATTCAAAAATTCTAAAGCGGTAACAAAATATTACTAGGAAGAACATATCTACAGAATTTTTATACACATCACGACACATAATATAAAGTACGACACATAGATATAAATGGAAATGGTTATTATCTCGAATATAGCCGCACGTTGGAAAGCGCCAGTGTTACATAGCAGAACGGATCGAACCGTTTTGATAGAACAGAATAGACTTTACATTTTTAATACAGATATATTATAATCTCAACATAATCGCAAATATATACTCACGTCAACCCCGGTAGCTAGCTCAGTCATTATCTCGGGGTTCTCGTGTTTTTAGTTCGGTGATTGGGAAAATTCGAGATAAATAAGGTTCAATAAATAAAACGATCTCTTTTGCCATGTAAATATTTGTTAAATTATATTTAGCAAAATGACTCTACGCTACTAGGAAAAAGCTTGAATCTCTCTGCGGGAACGAAAGGCGGATTTTATATTATTAAGTCAAAGCCAGAATAAAACAGATAATGAATATTATAGTACTTTACCCCAGGCATCTGGTATCAGCCCATCTTGCCGGCGAGACGTATCACTGAGTTTATTTCTGATAAATTTCACTAAGTTCGATTCTAGGTTCAAAACACATGTCTTCCAAAAAATGCTGCTATTTTAGAGGTACTGCAGACGTAACCATCCGCTCTGAAGGGCAAAAACAAGAAGCCCCCTGCTTGTGTATCAACCCTTGGTTAACCGCCTTGGGCCCCCCACCCTCTATAATCTTAACCAATCAACACACGCCCCGTTGTGTTGTCATCTCTTCTCAGGGTTGCCATCTTTTTTAAAATGACAAATATTAAATATTCAGTACCTGACTTAAATACATACGGCGGGGTTACCATATGAACAAATTCATTACATAACAAAATATGTGAAGACGTTAAAAAAACATTTATTTCTGTAGTTTTAATTAGGGGAAGGCTTGAGTTAATTTCATAAGGCAACCTTTTCGCAATATGATTGTTCTTGTGCTGTGATTGCCAAATAATATGTTTTATTATGTAATCAATAATATTATTAGCATTAAAAAAAAAAACAGTTTATTTTTAAACAAGTTCTGCTCTTTAAACAGATGGATGAAAGTCGTTCTTAGTCGGGATCCTAGGCTAGTATATTTGATTTGAATGTAAGACGCGAACGTACGTAATTTAAATAATACAGAATAAAATCATAAAATAACTTTTTAACTATATATCAGATACCTTCACCAAACGAGTATACCAAGAAACGAACTTACTGAAAATCAGAAAACTGTACGAATACAACATATGCTTATTAATCTACAAAATCCAAAATGGTGTTATACACACAAATACTACATTTATGAAAACATCACGAGTACATGAACACCACAAAAGACAACATATTAAATTATACACAAATTCAGCAAAGACAGAGTGTGGTAAAAGAAACATAGGCCATGAGGGTGTACACATATATAATGTCCTCCTGATAACCGTTAATAGAATTAATATATTTAAGAAAAAAACATTTTGCTCTTAAAATTAATAAACAAAACCAAAATTTACTTATTTAAGAAAAATGTGTTACTTAGGTAGTAAACCAAAATTATTAAGATTTTTTTTCTCAGTGTATACTTAAGTTAACAAAGCGAAATGTGTATAGGTTTTTTACTTAATAAATAACTAACTAAAAAAACGTGGGACATGAGTTTACGTGTCAGAAGCTCTCTTTTCTTTAGACCACCACTGGAGAAGTACCACTAATAATGTAATACTGATTATCTCTATTTTATATATTATTTTATTGAAGCGGGACCGAACAAAGCTACATACAACATTGTCACGGATACATTGTAAAGAAGCAATTGCCTTTATGTACGAGGCTTTTAGTTCGAGCTGAATCTTGCAATCATACATAAAGATAGCAGCTACTGAAAATATGCGTTAAGAAGATGAAGATAATGTTGTAAGAAAATATATAACAGTATCATAGTTTTCAGTCGAAGTATGATACTGTTAAATATGACCGAATCGGAAAAATGATTCATTATCTCAGTGGTGAGGGCAACTGCCCGGAAAGCCGAAGGTCCTGCGTTTGAGTTCCAGATGTATTTGTATCTTTTTCTGTTTCAGATTTTCGATTGAGTTTCACTAATATTATCTTCACTAATTAAAATATTACATACATTAACTTAAAAAGTTTAAAATAAAAATAAAATTAAAAACTTAAATTACTTTTAAACCAAAAGAGTAATTTCTGCCGCCCACTTAAAATCATAATCATGTGAGTAGTTAGTACCGAGTACTAAAAACTGTATTAAAAAATGTAACATACTGCGCCCCGAATTACCCGACTGGGGTTGCCAGGGAATAAACGAAAAAGCCATGAAAAACTTTTTTATTTTGATATGACCACACTGGACTTATTCTCATTTTGTTTGTTCGTTTTATTGCCTGGTTTATTGGAAATGTAAAGGACGCAGGAAAACAGTGAAATCATTTTTGGGATTTTTTTTATGTAAATACGGTGGTTGCTCCCAATGGTCTGGAGCCGGTGAGACTATAGCAGCCCCAATTAAAGCATGCTGTGATGCTACAGATTGTGATATAAGAAGCAGATACTAAGCTATAAAGGTCTGGTCACCAATTACCGCTAAACCCATTTAAACAAAGTTTCATTTCTAAATTATGGGCTTATACCAGGGCGATACTGAGAGTATCTTCCACTCTAGAAGTGCCACACAAACAGATTATATTATTTCATATAATTAAATTGTAAAATTACACAAATCAATCAAGAAAAAGTCTTAGCCATCGACCACGGAGGACGTCTAAAGAACTTAACACAACGAGGATAATAGGGATTCCCATAGGAGAGGTCCGGGTTAGGTCACTCTTTTGCAGTTTTTTTTTCTCCCGATTTATCCCGGAAAACAGTTTCTCCCGATCCGGCCCATTATAAAGCTGGTGGGAAAACGCATTATCCGCCAAGACCTAGTTAACCTGAGAACCCGGTCATCCCTGCTAAGCTTAACGTAGCAAACCAATTGGGGTGACCTATGGCACGGGTATTGGTAATCCAGTAAATGGTTCCCGGGACTGCGGTTCCCTGGGCTGCATATTTCTATTTGTATACATACTAAATCTTAACTAGACCGATCCCTCTCCTATCCTAACCTCACTCTATTCCCATCAAACAAATCGATATGTAATCTCTCATCATCAACTTTCAAATCATTTCACTTGTATATAATAATAATAATTGGAGAATTTGTAGACCGCTGTTTTTGTAAAAAATCACCTCAAGGGCGCTGTACAATTTATAATGAAGTCGTAGGCTTTAGCTAGTTTTATTATTTACATATATACACAGAAAACATACTTATCTGGCAGGTCACTTCCGATAAACACACTTTAATTAGAAAGTTTATGCTTGGAGGAGATACGACTTTGCACGCGGAGGACGCTATATTAAAACACTGGACATTGCATAACTTTACATTTGCTACACCATCATTTTTCATATTACATTTTTAAGAAGATTACTGCCAAAAATGGAGTTAATAAATTGAAGTTATTTCGAAAGACTTGTGAATTTAGGACTCATTAGGACTGGAGGATTTGAATGAAATTAGATGTACAAATAATTCACCATTAAGAATTTGTTAACATTTTTATGCAATTAGTTATTTACTATGTCGCGGGCTGAGATGGTGAAAGTGAAGGGTTTTTGTTTTTGGCTTTATGGGTACGACTGTCTAAAAAGGTGAGTTTTACGTTTAGCTCTGAATTTCGCCGAGTCTGTGAGCATTCTTAAGTCATGTGGCAGTCCATTCCAGGCTTTAGGTCCCGACACTCCGAAAGCACGCTCAACGAACTTAGTATTTGGTCTGCGCTTTGGATCCTTCAACCTTCCGATTGCTGATGATGCCGCTGACCTAAGAGTTGACTGTCGGGAATTGGAGTTTTCTGGAATACACATTTCTGATAAGTAAGCAGGAGCCATTCCATTAAGGGACTTAAATACCATCCAGCAGAGCTTGAACTGGATTCTTTCAGGACATTTGAGCCAGTGAAGATTTTTGAGATGCTCCGAAATATGGGAATATTTAGATACGCCGGTGATAAGTCTCGCCGCAGCGTTGAAAACGGATTGTAATTTGTTGATTTGATATTTTGGGAGACTTGCATATATTCCGTTGCAATAATCTAGGCGTGAAACAACATACGAATTGACTAGTAATTTAGTCGCCTCTGTTGGCAAGTTTCTTCGCACTGCTTTAATTTGCCTTAATTGAAAGAACCCAGTGCTTACAGTTCTGTTCACTTGAGTTTTAAGGGAAAAGTCTTAGTCTTCCAAATAAAATACCACGAAAAATATAACACTTTAAGATTATTTTTCCCAGAAATTAATTTTGACTCTGCTTCCCTCATTAATATTTTTTTTCATCAGCTCGGTGAATGAAAATCATTCTCTAAAGTTTTTACAGCGTTGTTTATAGCTAAAAGCTGCGAGTGACTCCCTCGTATAAACAACGCGCCGTGTCGGTGTTTAACCGCCCGCCAAAATCTGCTAAAACTTTTTCTTTCGCGCACTTTTTTAACCCTCATAAAAATGCTTTTTGATTTCGCCGCTGCGGATTTATATTTCAAACGTTTTTCGCTTTCCGATAATTGGTAACCAAGGGAAGTAGTTCCAGGTAGAACTCGTATACGTACGTCATCAATAAGCATTCATATTGAAAGTATGTTACATATCCATAGATAGGATTGAGAAAGTGCAAAACCGTTTTCTACGATAATTTTCGGAGCTATCGTCCTCATCTAAATCAATAGGAGTCAAAAAAAAATATTGAAAAAAATCTGCGTTTAAATATCTGAAATGAATGTATATACAACATGTCCGAATTGAAATTCGGTACATGCAAACAAATAAAATTGTTTATTAAATTGCTTTATGACATAATTGTATTGCTCTTTTGTGCATTTTTCAGCTCTCACGCTAATAATTTTTTTCACTACATAAAACTGGCATATGTCCAAAATTTACATACACAAATGGTTGAATACAGAGTAATAATAAAAATTATTCTTTTTTTTATAAGAAAAACCCTATTTTTTTTTTTTTTTTTTTTTTTTTTTTTTTTATATATTCAATAATATTATTATTCAATGTATAAAAACAGTTTATTATAAACAAGTTCTGCTTCGTAATACGAAGCAGAACTTGTTTATAATAAACTGTTTTTATACATTGAATAATAATATTATTGAATATATAAAAGAAATAAAAAATTAAAATGGAGTTCTACAAAATAAACTTAATAACAATAAATAAAAACCCTATTTTTAACTTTTGTAAGTTATTCCCATTAATGTAATTAATATATCATTATATAAGAAGATAATAATAATAATCAAAATTAAAATATAAAAATAATCAAGATTCAATATGATTATAAAACCGCCGTAATTTTTTTTTTTTTTTTTATTAACTTAAGAATAGTACATATTAATTCATACTGGTCTTCCATTAAAAGCATTTGCTTGTGGATAATTAAATTCATATTTCAAATTTCATATATTACATAATCGGTTGTTTTGTGGGCTTTAACATATAAAATATCACTCATCTTCCTTGTTGATTTTCTTGATTTTATGTTGATTTTTCTTGATGGTGTGTTGATTTTAATTTGGGATTAATAATTGTTTGGTGAATCAACTGATGCATTAGTAATTTTATATATAAAGAATGAATCGGAACGTTTACGTCTGTGTGTCAGGGAGTGTAGTTTAAAGTGCGAAATTCGGTCATTATACGTTTCGAGTTGATCAGATATACCTTCGCGATAAGCCATTACAGAGTTTAATTTTTTGTGTGTGGATTCAATCCATAATTATGAACTTCTTAATTGGGAGACCACACAGTAGATGCGTATTCGTGCATACTTCGAACACATAATTAATATAATTTAAGATTTATGTTGTATTTAATCTCATAATGTTTATTTCTTTTGTAACTATGCTGTTCTTAATTCCTCTACAACATCACACAAAATAAAGCATTTTATCATCAGACTTAAGGTTCCTTTCCTGCTACAGCCAAAGGGTGAACAGTGAACACGGAGTTGGCACTCAAATAAATTGCGGATATTTTCGCTGTGGTTACCCACTGACGCCATTTAACCGTTAAAACTTAAAGGTCGTTTAATAAGTTCGTCCGTAAAACATTAACATTAAATAACGACGCTATTTATGAGGCGTGGACAGGTTTTAAATTATATATGATTTGAAATATTCACTGCCAAAAGTATTATCGTGATTTATTTTTGGGGTTTTACCCTTTCTGCATCTTTAGCCAACATTTCCGACAGAGTTACATTATCATCGTGTAGGTTGTGGTGAAGTGAGTGTTTATGAATGTAGAAGAGATATCGTGTTTTGTAATCCTTTTTTATTAGTTAAATTAATATGGTTTTTGGGGTTTAGTTTTGATGAAGCCATTAAGCATAGGATACATGAATCTACGACTCGGCTAAGCTTAGCCGCGTCGTTTCTGTATATTTCTGAACATAAATTATTGGGGTTTTTGTGGATTTGAATTACCTCTGTAATTAGTCGTGTTCGATTAGTTTTAAGTTTTATAAATGCATATATAAATATGACAAAAAAATTACAAAATTAATTTTTTCAAGAATATTTACACTATAAGTACATTATATAATTAAAATATTTATCAAAAATTTGTCAAAGATATAACCTTAATTTTTTGATAAATTTAAAACTGTAATCTCAAAGATGAATTCAAACGTCATTTGACAAAATTTACTTCAGTTTTAACCGCATTCATTCGTCTCTTTAGTACCTTCATAAAAATAAAACAAAGCATTATAAACGTTTTCTTAATTAAATGTTCCAAGGTTTGACAAGATAGTACTTTTAAATCCGGACAATTTAACAGCATGTTAAATTATACAAATGAAAGAGTTCTTTGTTTAAACCACTTTATTTTATTTATACACGTCGACTGGTCTCTATTGATCTCAAACTTATCAGGAAAATAAACATTAAATAAACTATTGACAATAAAGAGATAAATTGGATATTTTGGCCACAAATACAAATTTATGTTTTGTATCAAAAAAACCTCGCAGCCGTTCCCCTAAAAAAATATTTTAATCATGCAGGGGTGGACAAAGAGGACGGACCGCTAAACTGTCTTCGAACACACTGCTTGCTTCATTCGCATTTATACGTCGTCTTTAACGTTTTAGTTATTTCATTCTAAAGAAACCTAAAGAAACAATAAATTACACCCACTTGATTTAAATTATTAAAACTCCCAGTAAGAGGATTTATTTCCGAATTTACTTTATGTTTAAAAATGTTAATGGTATTATAGACAGCCCTGAATTAGAAGGCTTTATTACCTTCCATATACCTCAAACAAACACTCGATCTAAAATTATCTTTATTTGCAACAGATATCAGAACATTTAGACAGATATGAGTCATTTAGATACTCGCTTGTACCTAGATTGCAAGCAGTTGGTAATATTTTCTCAGAAATACTAAATGTGTTCAAATTCACGGAATAGTTACAAATAGACATTTAGACAGATATAAGTCATTTAGATACTCGCTTGTACCTAGATTGCAAGCAGTTATCAATATTTTCTCAGAAATACTAAATGTGTTCAACTCCACGGAGTAGTTACAAGTAGGCTCTAAGATACCTCTATTATACAACACCAATGTAAGCATAATGCTTACTATTCTTCTGCGTGGGTTCTGTACTAAGAGTATGGATATTAGAGAGACGGCATGTGAAGTGTGCCCGCGCGCTCCAAGTGTGCCTTTTCGAGAATTTTACTCAAACGACGTACATTGGCTGCTGTTTTTTGGCCGTTTAATACGTTCCGACATTTTTACGACAGCAGCCGTCTTACATAGTGACAGCCAATGTCAACCGTGTGTCTAGAATTCTCGAAAAGGCACACTTGGAGCGCGCGGGCACACTTCACATGCCGTCTCTCTAATATCCATACTCTTAGGTTCTGTATACTTGAATTAGCAAATTTTACTATGATTACTTTTTTTATGTATATGTGTCTGTGAAAGTCCGTAAAATACATTTACATAAATGAATAATAAAAAAAGCGTTAATTGTGAGATACTTAGGATGATATCATTTAATTCTAACCTTATTAAATTCGTTCGTAATATGAGCAGTAATGGTGTGTATTAAACAACGGATTTTTGATCAGATTGTTTTCAAGGGTCCAAATAGCTGGAAGATTTAAAAGTAAAGGAAAACCAAGTTTATTTTGTTAGAGATAATGATCTCGTGACCAGAAATTTTATCTGGTTTCCTTTATTAAGTTTAAAACATTGGTAATTATGACACTTTAAAGTCGGCAAAGCTTTTATTAAAGGGTCGAGAAGAAAACTTTTATAAGTCAATAGGCCATTGATACAAAAGCAAATGAAGAGTTCCATTCCATTAACATTTGGGTTCGTAATCGCTAACTAACTAACTAACTAACTAACTAACCATCACGCCGTTTCCCCGCAGGGGTAGGCAGAGAGGACGGACCGCCAAACAACTCGATCTTGGCACACGCTCCTTGCCTCATTCACATTCATACATCTTCTCATACATACTCTTCTATTATTCTGACTCTTGACATGGCCCGACTCAAGAATCTGATTTACTTGATCGTGCCACGTCTTCCTTGGGCGTCCTCGGCTTCTTCTACCGTTCACATTCGCGTCATAAATTCTCTTTACACTCCTTTCTTCATTCATTCGCTCAACATGCCCAAACCATCTAAGCGTCCCTTTCATAATCTTACTTACTACGCTCACATCAGCCTTGCATTCTTTTCGGATCTCCACATTCCTCACACGATCATACATGGTTTTACCACACATACGCCTCAGGGATCTCATTTCTACAGCATTCAGTCTACTTTCATCCTTTCTCTGCCATTTCCACGCTTCACTGCCATACATCAGGGTAGGTACCAGTACTCACACCGTGTAAAACAAACCTAACAACAATCTTAATCTAGATGTGTATACTAACCTAACATCAAATTTTTAAATTTGTCAATCTGCAGAACTAACCTAAAATTTCTTTGTAAATATATTATGTGCTCAGTATAACACATAATTAAACAATATATACATTCTTAACCTTGTGAAATTTCTATCCGAAGCAATGCCTACGATTACGATTTAATGCATGAGTTTAAAATGTAACGAGAGTAACTCACATTCCATCCTATATTCCTCTTACTATTTATTTATTGTTAGTTATTATTTTTAATTGATAAACTAATGTTTAAGACAAGATATTTCATGCATAGCACACAGGATAATGATTATTATAAGCAATAATTATCAGCCTGAAACACACATCCATATTGAAAAAACCTCCCGAGAAAAGATGCATGCCGCTGAAGGACTCGAACCTTCGTCCCTCTGATTGGGAGAGAGGGTAGAGCTCCTGACTGGCAATCAGAGGGACACGGGTTAGTCAGATACGTTTTTAGATTTTCACGGCCAAAAGCATTTTCGTTGTTTGTTTTTGGGGTGTTATGCCGTGTTGCGCTACCTCCTTCTTTAGCCGACGCTTAGGGCAGAACGGCCAGATCTGATGATGGACACTGCAACGCTGTCCGAAATGTCGGCTTAAGAAGGAGGTAGCGCAACACGGCATAACACCCCAAAAACAAACAACGAAAAAGAGGGACACGGGTTCGAGTCTCGTCGGCGGCATGTATCTTTTATCGGGAGGATTTTTTCAAAATAGATGAGTATTTCAGGCTGATAATTATTGCTTATAATAATTGTTATTCTTGTTAGTTTATTGCAAAACAAATATCCTATAATTAACCATAATTACCATCAGAAATTGTTTTGACCTCCTACGTTTAAAATAATATTTATTTTTGAATTTCACGCCAGATGGAATTTTACATGTCTATTATTTTATAACAGAAAGCACATCTAAATTAGCATAACAACACGAAAACAAAATACTCCACCATGCAAGGTGGAAGAATTGTAAATTGTAAATTCTAAAATAAATAAATGAAATAAGCCGAAGCAGAGCTAGGCAGTGTGTTTAATTAGATTTGTTGTTCTGTTTTTCCACCCGAATTTAATTTCTACTAATAATACCTGTTTGTAATTTGATAGTGATTGACGCGTTAAATAGGTCAACAACATCCTTATAATCGTTACCCAAATTTGGTACAAGGCGAACGGGAGTGTTCAATTGTGATTCCGGGTTGTCCTGTTGTTTTGTATTAAAAAGCTATTTGCTTCTTACAAATACATAGACGAACATATAACTATATTTTATAGGAAAAGAGATAATTCAAACACTTATTAATGGTACATATTATAACTATCTTCAATTCCCACCCGGCCTGTCCAAAATTTATCATTTAGGAAAGGCTTTCCATAATGCTAATAATAATGATAATCACCTCAGCTGTACAAAATTTAATACATTTCTACAATCTTACTTCTAACTACAGACTAGACAAACATTATAAATATTGTGGCTAAAACATTGAATCTTCAGTCAGCGATACTGACTGAAGAACCGATAGATGCGAAATGCGAATGCTTAGATGTTCGGCAGGAGTGTCACTAAAAGATAAAATTAAAAGTTCACGCATTCGTGGTAGCCTGGGTGTCACGGACATAAACAATAAGCTAGAGGAACGACAGTTGAGATGGTATGGTCACATAAAACGGAGACCACCAGACCACACAGTAAAGCAGGCAATGTCTATGGAGCTTCATCGAGTGTCATCCAGAGGAAGACCAAAGAACTCCTGGATGACTCAATGCTCCAAAATCCTAAGTAGAAATGGCCTGGAAGAGAGCGATACCCAGAACCGAAGAAGCTACAACCTGAGAACGAGGAGAGCCGACCCCAACAGCCTACCTAGGCAATGAGTTGGGACAGTGCAAGGAAGAAGAAGGTTCTTCAGTCAGCGATACATTGACAAAACTATATTACAATGCATCTGAACAATCAACGCGATGCTGCCTGAAAATGTACATGAATTTCATTCTTTATTAATTTTATTATTATTTTTTTATATTTTATTATTAAGAAAATATACAGGATCATACTTACCTAGTATATCACTTGCGATTAACAGTGTTTATTTAGAAAATAATTTCGATATTTTATAGCTTCATAGCTAGACAAACTAAATTTCCTAACTGCATCATGCCACAGACCACTGTTCGAGAGTTTGGGATAAATCAGACAATAAGAATTTTGATTGAATGTTTTACTGGGATATATACATATATCTAATCCAGTTGCTTATTCACATATCTCCGAAATATGTGTAAAAGTGTGACCTCTATCTGGTACAATATTCAGATTACTAATAAACGCCACCAAATCAATTACGAACGAAATATTTAACACCATATAAAAATGTACCTAAATTCTTTGAAAAATATTATTTAAACTTTTTTATCAGTTAACTAGGCGAACATCCAGTTAATTTTGTATCAGTGGTATATTCGCTTGATGACTTTAAACTGATCGTTAGTGAAGGTTATCTCCTTTAATGGTAAAAGTTTGTTTTAAATGTACGTGTTACCTTGGCAATGATTGGACAAACTTTTCATACGAAATTGTCACCGTTTTAAATTATCTTTCTTTTTCTGCAAAAAGAGAGGTAAGTAAGTTTATATTCAAATATTTAGATTCTTGCTTATTAGAATTTCAGGAACCATTGATGTCATTGTATTTTTTGTTTTTATTTTATATTTATATATTCTCGTGTACGCCGATGCACTTGGCAGGCAGCAGGAACTTAGTGATAATTGCAAGTTATAAAAATGTTCTTAGTATAAAGCACGGTAGAAGAGTATGAAGTAATCAGTAACTGGATGTCAATTGTTAGGTGGTAATGTTTTGTGAATACCTCATTATAACACCTCGATTAGTGAACACCTCGAATAACCTAGGGTGAGGTGTTCGCATGTTTTAGGTTAGTTGCAGTTAAAGCACATCATAATAGTAGGCAGACACCATATAGTAAAAATATATGTAGATGTAAATGTATTTAAAAATATTAGGTACTTCTCAATATTTTTGAATGATAACAATTTATTTATTGTTTTTGTGTTTAATTCGTAGAACTCCACTTAATTTTTTTACATATTTAATTAAAATTAAATTTAATCATGTTTATTATTAAATTCTGCACCAGTTTTAGTTTTTATTATTGTGACAGCTGTTTCTTACAAGGTTATTTTCAAACTGAATCAATTTGAAAAGTCCTTAGAAAAGTACGCAGTTTGTTGTATGAAGTACTGTTGTTGTTTTTTAAGAACAATACATCTCTGATGATTGGGAGTTTCAAAAATACTTCAGTTAATCTAGATTACTAGTCATAATTTCGTATAATTTCCTGTGAATATTTGTCTGGACAAAACGTCCGTTCTAAAGGATGCTCTGTATAAATCTGCCGCAGGAAGTCGGTCAAAGTCAAAGTCGGATCTGTCGATCGGTTATTTAACCAGTAGTCTCTCTCATATTAAGACAACTGACTGCTCTCTGTTGAGACCCATTAAAACTACATTTAACTATCTTTATTAACGACATCTGTTAAGAGATTTTGTAAAAAAGTAAATATTCACATTCATTACTATAGCGTTCAGGAACTGGATTGGGATACTGACTTCAATCTTATCCTCAGTACTACACACTGATTGTTTTAAATAATACACTAGAGGTTCGTTATACGAGATCGTCGTTTATTGAATACAAATGGTGACAAAGTAAACGTCCAGCCTAGCTGGCGGTAAGATTATTAATGGAAGCCCGAAGAAGCGGTCGCTAACGCGCTGCCTAGAAATGACCCTCTTCGGGTCGCAACTCCGTCAACGTTCGGGACGTTGCTCGGCGGTAAAGCCCGCCCATATATCATAGAGTAAGCGGCGGTGTTGCAAACACCACAATTACAATATTTTTTTCAATGATTACAATACATTTCAATGAGTTATAAACTTTATTTTATAAAGTTAATTCTAAAAATTTCGAAAGAATATTTAGATACAATTTTTTTCTTCAACGAGTACTGTTTGAACACACCTGTGACTATGCGTGTATCTATACTTTATACTAGTATAAGAATCAGGTAGATGCAAGCAGTACCAGCCAGAGATAGCAAACCATTTTTTACCCAGTGGGCGGCCACAATTACTAACGAAGTGGAACATTTAATTCCCATTACGAGTGCATAAAGCGGCCATCATGTAATACGAAAAAATAGAGCGCTCGCCATACTAGGGAATTTATGCTCTTTGTAGGAAACGTTATCTTTTCACATTAATAGAACAACTTCTGAATAAATTTCTGAACCACCTGTGATAATATAATTATATGGAAAGTATTCCTGAGTTTCATAATTACATGATCAAATCCATGCAAAGAAAATTAAGCCGTGCAATTGCTTATCGCGAATGTTTATTTGATCAATTTGGAAATTACAATGGCCAAATTTTGCACTTTTCTTATTTCTATACAAAATAGTATACATGCATCAGTTGAAACACCAAATATTTTATCCAAAAATTAACATCAACACATCATAATAGTATAATAAAGCAAATTTAAAACTTTTTCCACTTTTAATTTATTGACTGTAACCGTTTTCACCTTGTCAAAGCTATCTTCAGACTGGTAAAAAAATATTCTTAAACTAGGGATTTTATACAAAACATATTAGGAAAGGGGAAGAGGGGGGCAAGGGGTGCTCTACAAGGATTTTATTCAATAATAAATTTTATTACATTCGTTGTTAATGTAAGAATATCCATAATTGAATAAAATCCTTTTAGAGCATCCCCCCCCCCCCCCTCCCACTTATATGTTTTGTATAAAATCCCTAAAGATGGCTTTGACAAGCTGAAACCGGTTACGGTCAATAAATTAAAGTGGAAAAAGTTTTAAATTTGTTTTATTATACAATTACAATTGAATTCCACCACGAATTATCAGTTTCAAAAATAGGAATATCAACACATCATCAAAAACCAACAATCGTTTTCGCAATTTAAATTTCTCTCTAGATTTTGATACTACCGCAAATATATTTTTAATATATTATGTATATCTACTACGGTAAGTTATGCTCTTTTGATAATTTACAATTTATCAGGTAACCCTCCAAAAATTGTTAAAATTGCCAGGTTTAAACGCCATCAACAGACGTTTAGTAAACAAGCTAGATTATATAGCTAGTATTTAAAAAAAAATAAAAACGTACAGACTCTTTCGTTGTGTATATAACACGTGTAAATTTGACAAAGCACTGATATCTTGTTGAACGTACGTCTTCGTTATATTATTTGAGATCTTGAATTTTATTAATTATTTTCGATATATTTTATTATTATAATTAGCATTCTACTTCTGACACCATGTTTCGTTGTATATTTATTAAGGTTGACTTATGGAAAATACTCAATTGATATTGTATAATCCAGACTTTATTTATCACTTGACACAGTGGATATTATTCACAGAGAGCAGTAAATACGACAATTCACTCACAAGGAGTTCATCAATAGTGATGTGCAACACTTTACATAGAGATGTGACACACACACAGAGAATTTTCTTCTAATATAGTTAGTAAAAATGAAAAATTTGTTCAGTTTTAGAGGAGAAAAATGAGACTTAGAAAACCTCGATTTTGACGATTTTATTTAGGTTTTATCGGCCTAAGGTATAGATGCCCATTTTGCTCAGTATTAAGAGTGACAGTGACAGGAACAGTTTGGTGAAATACCTTTTCGAATTTCACGGCAACCGGGTTTCCCTAAGCCTAATACACAAATAAAGCCCTTTATTTCAAGAGAGGCAATATTGTAACTACCAAATCAGTGTCTCATCAGCACAGGTGCCTATAATCAATTGTTTACGGACCTTTTTGTAATATATTCTAGTTTTAACCTATTATTTTTTTTCTTATTATTATATTTACTTTTGCAAGTTTTGCTAATTATTTTTCCTGCTCTTTTTAACATTATACTTGTTATTACCGTGTATTTAAACATCCATGTAAGAAATTTTTTGAGCATCTGACTGAAACAAAATAAAGTAGTTTTTAAAGAAATAATAAGCTTATAAAAATTATTAACTAAGTTACTTTATAACCATCATACCGTTTTGCCGCAAGGGTAGGCAGAGAGGGTAGACCGCCAAACAACTGTTCCTTACCACACACCTAAAAGTTTTGAAGTTGTTCGTGCGTTGTGTCTCAATGTTGTGAAGTTTAAATTTTAGTACGTAGGTAATAGAATATTATTATAGTAGTTTCAGAATAGTTATTTGCTAAAAATGAAATGTAAAAAAAAACAAATAAAATGTACACATTCAAAAATACACAATTCTTGCTGCAATCGCGCTCTGATTCTGAACATGACCCGACTCGAGTATTTGATTCACTTAATCATGTCACTATATAAATATTTTCTCTCCTTCGTTATTCGTTCATTCGCTCTACATGCCCAAACCAAATTCTGATGTGGGTGAGACCAGCCCAGGAACCATTTGCTTTAGGTCCAAAAAAACTATTTAAGCGGAATTCACGAAAAAACAAAAATATTTCCATAAACAATTTATTTTCACGGGAAACGAAAAAGTTTATTATAACTCGTGATTAATCAGTGTAATTCATTCCAAGAAAAACAGTAACATTAATTTCGTCCTCTGCAAAGGTCAATTCTAATTTGGAAATAGGTTTAATTTTGTTTTTCTTATGTTCTTCAAGATCCGTTCATGCTAAAAACTTATTAACATAATCTTAATGAAATAAATACCTACGTAACTTTACAGCAAATAGAACCTTCGTAAATCAAAACCTTGGCTCCCTACCCAAAAGTCGTGGGTTCAAAGCTTGGCGTGGGGTAATATCATTCGTACGGATTTTTATACAGAATTTTTATTGTACCTTATTTTAAAGAAGATACTGTCAGAATTAGGATAGGCCCTGTGCAGATAAAATTGGAACAATCCGCTCCGGGCAATGACTTGCCAAGGTGCAAAGGAATCAAAGAGTCAATGTGCTGATAAATCCAAAACAGCGCCTTCGAGGATTTAATTGTTTTTTGGAATAAAACTTCTTTAGTTGCATCATGACGAAAACAGTGTGCAATATAATTGTGAACGATGAATACTTGGAGCAGGTGGATGAGTTTGTGTATTTGGGTAGTATGTTTACGAGAGATGGGAAGGCTGATAGAGATATTGAAAGAAGGGTAAATGCAGGTAACTCCATTAATGGAGGACTGAATGCCGCTGGCGCTAACAAAAAGCTGTCCAAAGAAGCGAAGTTAGCAGTCCATAATGGAGTGCTTGTACCTACCCTGATGTATGGCAGTGAGGCATGGAACTGGCAGAGGAAGGATGAAAGTAGACTGAATGCTATTGAAATGAGATCCCTGAGGCGTATGTGTGGTAAAACCATGTATGGTCGTGTGAGAAATGTGGAGATTTGAAAAGAATGCAAGGCTGATATGAGCGTAATGAATAAAATTAAGAAAGGAATTCTCAGATGGTTTGGGTGTGTAAAGCGAATGAACGAAGAAAGGAGCATAAGGAGAATATATGACACAAGTGTGAATGGTATAAGAAGTAGGGGACGTCCGAGGAAGACATGGCACGATCAAGTGAATCAGATACTTGAGTCGGGCCATGTCAAGAGTCAGAAAAATAGAAGCGTATGTATGAGACGATGTATGAATGTGAATGAAGCAAAGAGTGTGTGCCAAGACCGAGGTGTTTGGCGGTCCGTCCTATCTGCCTACCCCTGCGGGGAAACGGTGTGACGGTTAGTTAGTTAGGACGAATAACCTTTTGGACGGAAGTTACATTTTAAATAGGAAATGACGTTCGATTTATGTTTCGTCACATTAACGTCGTAGGTATGGCAATAATAAGTGCTACGCCTGTCAGCGATTTACAAAACGTCAAAACAAACTTAAACGTCAGACGTCATCCATTTATTTTTGTTTACTAATGTATAATGTAAGTTCAACATGTTTTTTGTTATGTTTTGTTGTATACTATATGATTTAACTAAAGATTTTAGTTGAACTCATTGATTTATCTTGAATTGAATTGAAATATATTTGAACTAAAATTCCCTCACCAAACACAAGAGCCTTGTCTCTTTATGGTGAGGAAAAGCTATTCTTTTCGACTGTTTTACCACTGTATAAAATGTAAAAATTGTGTATTTTATTGTAATAAAAACCTTTAAATATTAAATAAATAAATAAAAAAAAAAAAAATCTTATTTTATACGACGAATAAAACAGATTGGTGTCCGATTTTTAGCCAACTGCGTAATCCTGATGAATATTGATTACTTAAAAACTAAAAAAAAATTAAAAAAAAAAACTCAAATCAAATTTGAAGAATGTTAAAAGTCACCTATTGTTTAACCCTTCTTTCTCTCTGATTCTTGTGAATTCTAGCTATTGAAGTAAAATGTGGCAGAAGTGTTACAATAAAAAAAAATTCTTCTTATACCTGCATTTTGTCAACCCTTCATTTGTTTTCTTCACATCCGCGCGCAAAAACATTAATATAAAATATTTTTAAACATAATATGATAATATAGATCTCACTAGGTATTTTGCACGTGCTGGGTTTCCCGTTTTATAATTTAATAAATTTCAATAAAAGATCGCTTGGTATAATAAAATGAAGAAAAAAAAATGACCAAATAAAATAAAACGCAATAACAAAGGCAGTAATAAAAAAAACGGAAAAAACGTGTTTTGTGTTACGCACAAATTATGTTCTCTTCTACGTTATAATTATTTGTAAAATTATTTTTTCTTTCTTTGATTTATCTTTTAAGTTCATATTTCAAATGATTTTTGTTTTTCTCATTTTGTATATCTACTTAAGAGGGAACCAGACAATACCGGAAATTTGTCCCTTTTAAATCAAATTCCAGACGTATTGACTCTTTTTTACAAAAAAAATATAAATTGATTTTGAAAGATGGTTATTTTTTCTGGTAAAAGCGTTTTTTTAAATTTTGAAAAATTAATTTTATTTTTAATATACTAAGGTAGTACCGTTGGTCGTTGGCAGATTTGTTAAATTTTCAAACGAAATATTGTATTATAAAACACAAATTTCAGTTCGTATAATCCTACAGCAAAATAAATCAATACATAATCTAGTAAAGACACTTTTCAGAATTTTAGTTAAAATAAAATCATTCAAAAATAAATCCAAGAACGTATTTTGCGACGAAAATATCTCAGTTTTTCAATTTTTTTAACGTCTTACAAACTAAAATATTTCAGATTATTATCCAAACATATTTTGATTAGACTTTATTGAAAAATCATAAATACTTATGATCAATAAATACTTCATCAGTATCAGAATCAGAAGTACCCTATATTTAATAATCTATCATCACGCGTTTTGAGCATTTTTATTGCTTACTTGAATGTAGGTATATATTAAAGCAAGGTTTGAATGAAGTGAATCGATATAAATTTTTTTGTTTATTACATAAAATTTTATACGTTTAATAATCGATCTTTCTCATCGGAACCTCCCTGTACAGTTGCAATTATTTTTAAACTTTTATTCTCAGCTGCTGGTCAATCGCTCTTAATTACTGATATTGTTAAATACTTTCCTGCCAAAAGCACGGTTTTGTCTAAAACAAGTTAAACAAAAAAATAAATTCTTTTCCACAAAAATCACCATTGCCCAGCAACTATTTTCCACATTTTTGCTAAAAGTTTACCAGTCCTGATTTGGACGATACCTCGCAATTGTGATTTTTAAAATCACCGAGCTATGAAGTTATCTCCCCGCGTAGTTTCAAATTTTGAAAATAAAAATAAACGTGCTTTCCAGTTTAAAAAGTTTTATGCTCCGTGAAACTCAAATATTTCAGAGATACTTTACCATACAAAATCTTTGTTGGATTTTTGCGCTGAAGAGATCATAAGAGACCCATTAGAAGTGTGTTGTGGGCGAATCCGTATTACCGTAAGTGAGATTAATTTATTTTTACTTCATGTGAAATTGATAAATCGTTTCCAAATATTCAAAATAGTCAATTTTGTCTGCCCCCAAGGTGTTAATTGGTATTATGTGACTTGGATACGTCAGTTTCCATCAGGTTTTCAAATTGACAAAGGGATTTTTCTTCTTTTAGGGATTTCTGGTCAGTGGATCTTTTGCAAAGACCAAGTCTAAGTCAGGTGCCTTCCAATTTTAAGTGTCATCCAAGTTTTTTTTACAAGAAGTCCACACAGGAGGCCCAGAGGAAAATAATTTATTTTAGGGCCTATGGGGGATAATTTATTTTAAGGCCATCTTGGGGATGCTGTGTGGGGGGTACTTTAAAGGAAAGGAAGATCTGTGAAGGAAAACGGTAATAGGGGTGGGTTGGAAAATGGAATCTGTGGGTCTAAGAGCGACGGACGTCTGAAACCTTCCCTCCCACAGCGGTGCAAAGCGAAGGGTCGAGAGAGCCGTACTAGAGTTCATACCAAATGGTCTCCCTCGACCAGTCTTTTCCGATTTGATGATTCTGAGTAAATGTACAGACAAATCTGCAACCAAGACTAAGACAACCTCACACCTCACCCCATGAACCCGAGCACCCCTGCTAAATCACATATGTGACACCCCAGCTAAATGACCTGTGGCAGAGGTGTTGGTTATCCATTAAATGGGTACCGTGGCGGCAGTACCCATACCCGCCCTTTCAATTGAATACAGATCTAGCTAATTGCTATCCCAATAGGTGTGTCAAAATGAAAGTTATAAATATTGATTACAGTCCACTTTATGAATAGAACCACAAATTGATACGTATACAATACTTGCGACTACCTCGTCTTTGGTCAGGTGTTGGAGATGTCGAATTGCATTGGTTACCTACAAAGTAACAAAAGAAGAGACTACAATTTAATGTAAGTTTAATTTGAATAAAAAAATTATCAACCACGAGTGTACCTGTTTTAATTTATTAACAATAATATGAATCGGCTCAGTAAATCAAAATAAAACAAAAAGCCCACTGACACTATAAGGTACTTACTATTTCAAATAAAATTGCTCTGATGTTCATTTTGTAATTGACTTATAACGTATCATTACACGATGTGGGAATTATTTCACTAATAAATCGTATTAATTTCAAATGGTAGTGGTAAATGAACACAAATGACATGAATCATTTCCACTGATATACAAAACACTAAATGGTAAAGGCGTGTGAAATGTTTTTTAAAAGTAGTAGGTAGGTACATGCTTTGTCATGTTTACTGATGTACCCCGAAAAATTCTCGAAAAGTTAACACCAATAAAAAAAATATCATTGTTTAAAAAGTATTTGACTTAAAACAATTTACCATTGCCCTCTGCAGATTAAAAACCCAAACGGGTTCGGAACTTGGTTAAAACCTACTGTCATTCATAAATACTTACTACATGATCAAACAGATCTCTTAGCCAGTAAAGCAAAGAGTTATTATGAGCTAACAACAATACAACAAGGTAGAAAATGTCTACAAAAATCAACATTAAAAATATTTTTGCTTACGTATAGAAATCTTCCCTCTCCTCCGATAGAAAGACTTATGGATATTTTTTATATCCTTTTTATAATTAAGTGATTGTGTTTTTTGGAATAAATTGGCATCCAGTATGACACTACCATTTCTCTGAAAGGTTTCGAATTATTGTATTTTTTTGTGCCGTAATGACCCTCCTCTTGTATCTCATAGAAGAATTATTCTGGAATATTTTTCAATAAACCCATAAATTCGCTTTATGTGTAGCTGATTCGTAAAACCATTGTATAACAATAGAGATTGTTAATTTACTACGAATTTTATTAAAACTGCTGATGCGTGGTATTATGATGTGACATAAAAGAAAATTGAATGCATAATGGTTAATATTGCGGTAGTTAAAATTGGTCAAATAAAAATAAAATCAGAATCAACATCACCAGAATCTTGTCAAGCATCAAATTATTTACGACGCATAAAAACATGTACATTTTTTTGTAGTTTTATTGTTTGATGAATTTATAATTTGTATTACATTCAAATCAAGATCTTATTTTATCCTATTCACTGGTATTCTATAATCGATATCCTTCCAATCACAATCCTACCAGTAATATATCGGAATATTAGTTATGATCAGCATATTATTTATGCTATGCTCACATGGTGTCGGTTACGATTTTTGCTGAACCTAGCTGATCTGAGAGAGTCAAGTCATTCCCTTTGCAAGAGCTCGCCAACAAAATCCAGCTATCGAGTTATAAGGACATGTGTCCTCTTAAACCATGTTTATATTGTGGGTGAAACAATAAACAGTCACTGTGATTTCAAAGAACCAAGGTCTTTTAATGAACAGCAAAGTACTGAGATAAGGTCCAGTAATAATGTTAAATACAAAATCACTGTAAATGATTACCCAGAAAAATACGTTAGACTACCTAAACAAGAAATCACAAGCACCATCCTACAAATTACTTAACAATCAACTCACACTATAATCAAGCCACTTTACAATCAAGACGTCTACAACCACAATACTAGAAATAATGATAAAATCTGAGTTCTTTTAACATACACCACAAAATATGAAAAAAGTGTCTGATATTGCCAACACTTTTTATTTTTATCCTGTATTGTATGTGAAACTTATATGTTCGGTTAAAAAACCCCATTTTAAAAGTGTACCTATCACCTCCTACTCATTAATTTGAAGTTCCTACTGCCCTAAAATGAACTCATCGGTATTGCCCCATATACATCAGAAATTAATCGTGGACTGAATGCCGTTGTCGCCAACAAAAAGCTGTACAAAGTAGCGAAGCTAGCAGTCCACAATGTAATGCTGGTACCTACCCTGATGTATGGCAGTGAAGCCTGGAACTGGCAAAGAAAGGATAAAAGTAGACTGAATGCTTTAGAAATAAGAAGCGTAGATAATAAGAGGCGTATGTGTGGTAAAACCATGTATGATCGTGTGAGGAATGTGGAGATCCGAAAAGAATGCAAGGCCGATGTGAGCGTATAAGTAAGATTAAGAAAGGGACGCTTAGATGGTTTGGACATGTAGAGCGAATGAATGAAGAAAGGAGTGTCAAGAGAATATATGCCACAAATGTGAATGGTAGAAGAAGTTGAGGATTCCCGAGAAAGACATGGCACGATCAAGTGAATTAGATACTTAAGTCGGGCCATGTCAAGAGTCAGAATAATAGAAGAGCATGTATGATAAGATGTATGAATATGAATGAGGCGAGGAGTGTATGCCAAGACCGAGTTGTTTGGCGGCCCGTCCTCTCTACCTACCCGTGCGGAGAAACGGCGTGATGGTTAGTTAGTTTACATGAACAAAGATGACTATATTTTGAAAAGTAAAAATGTGTATTCGAAACATAATTTAAAATAGATTTATGACCTTATTATATATAATGGGTATTTAGCGACCATATTTGAATAACCAGCATTCATTTTTCTCATCTAATTCACTTCCCCACTACCTTCAGTCTCCAGAAAATTCGGGATGCCATGGTCCCACTGATTCCAGACAGTTGGGATTCTTGTGTGGTATTAACATTAAAAAGATGTAGGTACAGTAAAGTTGGATTTGATATGTTGTTTCAAAATAAAAAAAGCAAAAAGCTTCCAAAACCATTTACGTTTTTCACGTGGCAACCTACATAATTCTTAACACTTTATTTACCATTACTATTTTTAGACATCTCTCTATGTAATATAAATGTAGCAGGTTACACAGTGCAAGATATTGGAGTAATACCACCATTCAGAAACTTTTTTGAAATGGTTTTAATTGTGTTTAGTAACCAGATCTGAAAATCAGATACTTCCCAACCTCCTTCTATCCCTTTTTCATTGTTTGTTTTTGGGGTGCTTTCGTCGGATCTGCCGGATCTGCCCCGATGATGGACACTGCAACGCTGTCCGAAACGTCGGCTAAAGAAGGAGGTAGCACAACACGACATAACACCGCAAAAACAAACAACGAAAATGCTTTTGGCCGTGAAAATCTAAAAACGTGTATTCTTCTATCCCATTTCCTTCCTCTTCCAGTATCTTCAGCCTCACATCTTACCCCATTTGGGGATGCCAATGTCTGACTGGCTCCAGACGGGAACAGTTGCATCTCTTGTATGGTTTTCACATAAAAAAATATATATTCTTTAAAAAAAATAAAACTAATAAATTGGATCATTTCCTCCGGAAAATCCTTATCACAAAAAGGTGAATTTTTTTACGCAGGCATTATAAAGCAGTCAGCAGCAGAAAAATATGTACCTTGCAAAGTTCCGCTTAAAATATCTGGCTACCACTTATCAAGATCTTCCTTATACTATTTGGAAAGTGCACCATTCATTGCAACTATAACAATTATTACACTTGTATTATCGTAATTCACAATCGGACAGCAAAATGCATCCTCGCCGCGGCACTGCCCCTTCCGGTTTATTAATTCCGGTTATGCCCGGAAACGCCGGTATGTTTGTTCCCCCGCTGTATGTTTGTTCCACCGCCGTATGTTTGTTAAACAAATGCCCTCTTTGGAGTAATAAAAGTAAATTAATGCCCCCGGGAAAAGGAAGGCATAACGTATTATACCTTTTAAAAGGAGCACTCTTTTAAGGAGGGGGCGCAAGCAGAGTATCGGCACTGATTTTAAATTCGACACTTAATGTTAATGTTTTTTTATGATATGCTTATTTCAATTATTTTTATTTATGTATAATTGATAAATTCTTTAATAGGGCGTTAACAGAGAATACCGGATATAAGTCATTTTTAAATCAAATTCTAGACGTATTGACTCTTTTTTACAAAAAACATAAATTGATTGTGAATGATTGTTTTTTTATCTGGTACTTTGTGCAGTTGTGCTTTGTTCAAAAACTAAATGCATTTTTAATATACTAAGGGTCATTGGCAGATTTTTTCAAATTTCAAACGATAGATTCTGTTAAACAACACAAATTTCAAATCATATAATAAATCAATACATAATCTAGTCAACACAGTTGAAATTTTTTTTAATTTTAGTTTAATTAAAATCATTAAAAACAAATCCCAGAACGTTTTTTGTAACAAAAATACCTCAGTTTTTATATTTATTTAAAGTCTTACAAACTAAAATATTTCTTTTTTTTTTACGTTATTAAATAATCATAAATACTTAAGATAAAAAAATACTAACAAGAAGTACACTATATTTAATAATTTATCATAGTGCGTTTTGAGCATTGTTATTGCTTACTTGAATGTAGGTGTATATTATAGCAAGTTTTGAATTAAAAAAATCGATATTAAATTTTTAATTTAACAAATTTGATACGGGGAATAATCGATCTTTCTCATTGGAACCTCCCTGTACAGTTGCAAGCATTTTTAAACTTTATTATCTCAGCTGCTGGTCAATCGCTCGTGTGAAAACGCTTTTACATCTCTCGTGGTATACAATCTGATCATGGCAATACCGTAATTAACATCTCAAGACGTTAATTACGGTATTGTTTTAAGAGTAAGTTTTCTTTCCAATGTGGATCGTTGTCACTGTAGTTGGACAGAATCCTAACTTCACTTTACCTGGTTTTGCGATTCGAAGTATCAAAGTTTGTAAAGACGATTCTTATATACTTATTTCTGATTTTGAGGTTGAATCTTATGAAAAGTATTTTAGTTAAACATTTTTACACAAAAATATATTAAAAAAATGACGTATAGGTACGTGAAGGTTGAACCACATATTACCAGCTAGGACATAATAATTAATTGCATCAGGTTCTAACTACATTTCACTAATGTCATTTTAAGATAAGGCATGTTCTAATGAAATATAATAATTTTCTATTCAATCTGTTTAACTAAAAAATTTATCACCCTTTTGCCTGAGCCTCAAAATCAGAAAATGTTTCATGGATAACGAGAATTTATCTTTAGAAACTATTGCACCTAAGAACATGGTATGGCGTAGTTAGAACCCTTTTCAACTTATGTGACAAACTAAACTACGCCTCGTGATTTCGCTCAACTGTCAGATAATAAACAAAATGGCAAATGTAAAAGGTGTTTAAAGTGATGTTATAACGTTGTAAAATAAACAGAAGCTTTAAACTTTGATGTTAGTACTTCTTCGTTTAAGTATCAATACAACAAAGATAATACTAAAAATTATTATAGAAGTGGGCAAGAGAAATGGTTTTGCATTCAGAGGTCACAATTTGGAAAAAAGGTCAATTAGAACCTTTTACAACATTTAATGTTAATGCACAATGGAAAAAAATGTCATTTGGAACCTTTACCACATTTAATGTTAATGCACAATGGAAAAAAGTCAGTTAGAACATTTTAAAACATTTAATATAATATTATATTAAAGCACAATGGAAAAAAATGTCAGTTAGAACCTTTTACAACATTTAATGTTAATGCCCAATACAAGAGCTTTCCATATAATATGCCTCAGCTATACCGTATACAAATTTATATTTTGACAGTATGGGAAGATTTTGCTAAGGAATTCTATGGTTTTTTGTTGAAAAGTACCTTACACCACACGAAAGGGGCAAAAGGCCATCCTCGAATGCTTCCGTAAAAATAAATCATTGAATTAATTCGTAACAACTGCAAAACGTGAAAATTTGCAAACCATTTTACATCAATCATTTCACTTTGAAATCCTTCTAAAATTTTCGACATCGAATCCAGCAAAATTCGGCACTCACGTCTCCCCATCACTAGTCGAGAAGAAAGTTTTTGTTTGGTAAGCACCGCCTAATGGAGTAGACGAGTCCAAGAGTTTAGGTCGTTTCACCGTTTTTGATATTTCCACAATTGTTGCGTTTTTTACATTGTAAAAACATTTCCATGTTTGTAAAGTTGAATAATTTGTGCCTCAACTTTGTCAATTTTTAACGTCCGTTTAAAAAGATGTTTCCACATTTTTTAAGTATTTAATGTGATGTGATATTTCAAGTTAGATTATAATGATTACGCAATTTAAAATATGTTTCTTTGATAAATTGTATGTTTCAGTAAAGAATTCAACTTTTTTGTGGAAAAAAAAACTGCTTATTTAGTAATCAATAAAAACAAATATTAAAAATAGTATCGGCAACGGAGGGCTGTTAAATCTTAAATTTTGCAAAATATCTACAAACTGGAAAATCTAAATTCCAGTTTAGTACGAAAAATTCTTTTTTTTTTACATTAGCTCCACACAGGAGGCCCTGAGTGAAAAATTCCCTCAGGGTCTATGTAATCTTGGAAGACGCTGTGTGGAGGGTTTTATAAGGGAAAGGAAGGAGAAGGAAGTCCTGGGAAGGAAAAAGGTTTAAGGGGTGGGTAGGAATTTGGGGATAAATATGTCCAGGAGTGATGGACGTGTGAAGCCATCCCTCCCACTACGGTGCAAGGCGATGGCTCGAGAGGGTCCGGCTGAAGAGATCACAAGGTCTCCATCATCCAGTCTCTCCCGATCCGGCAGATGGTCGGCCCCCAAGTCCCGGACAAACCTAACCCCATGAACCCGGGCAACCCTGCTAAGTCTCCAAACATAGCGAACCACTTGGGGAGAACTGTGGCAGAGGTGTTGTTTTCCAATAAATGGTTCCCGGGGCGGCGGTACCCATGCCCGATTGGAAGGTGTATTTTTTAATAAGCAAGTTAATATAAGTTGAATACGTTGTCTTTATTTTAAAATTATCAAAATAAAGACAACAAGATCAAAAAATTTTTTTTGTATTACTTAAGGTTTGCAATAAAGCACCAAGTGGTAAGAAATATTATTAATTGCCCGAGAAACCCATGAAAGCTTTGATATAGAAAGCACAGGGTTGACTTTTATCGTACCGTTAATCTGTGATTGGGTTAGGTTAGGTTGTGAAAAATTACAGTAATCGCTTTTTTTCTGCTTTCTATTTATTTTTGTATTTGACTGATCTCAAGATTTTTTAAATAAGCATATCGAAACTATAATCTGTGCTCTTGCTTTCATAAGAAAACATAACTTTAATTATTTATTTCAGGGTAAGTTTTGATGAGAAATATTTGAATAAATAGAATAAAATAAATAAATAGACTTATTTGAATTAGAAAACAGGTTATACCAATGCATTTAAATTTAGATCGGATTTAAAAACGTAGAGAAATAATGGGTTAAATAAATAATTTAAAAATTACCTCTGAAAGGTGTATTCTTTTTTATAAATACCAACAGAGAAATTAAAACATTTTCCATTGTTTTACAAAGGACATCACTACAAAACAAAGGTCTTTGGATTTGAGACCAAAGGTTACGAATTCGTAATCCGGCGTTTGCAAGGATGAAAAAAAACGATGTACTCTTTTACTTCTCTCTCTCTGGTATCTCTCTGGTATCTCTCTGGTTTCAATCCTGGGATTGGTTTGCAGCAATTTCCTTTATTTTTTTCTTCCATTCTTCTCTATCTTGTGCGGCTTTTTTGGAGTCTGCATATGATGAGCAGCGCATGTCCACCAGTAGGTCCTCCAGGTACTCTCGGCGTGGGCCATCCCTAGAGTTTGTCCTCTCGGTCATACCCTCCATTATGGCATGCAAGAGACCTTCTTGAGTCTTTTACATTAATGAATGTAAATATTATTAAATACATTTGCTAAATGTTTCAGAATAATAGCGCTATTGAACTCAAGAACGAGTCGTAGTAGCGACTTGTTCTCATGCGACAAATGTCAATCGTGTACCTACATAGATTGAATGCGCGTTTGGTGTGTTTTCCGACTATGCACCGGCTCCGAGGGGATTAATGACGATATTTTCTCGGATTAGTGATGTTGTGATCCTATTGGCTTAAAATATTTTGAACTATTGTGAGAAACCCACAAAATTATAAAAGCTTTTGCAGATTAGCAAAACGCTCATCTAGAGTTTTTTTAATCACTGACCTAAATAATTTACAGAGGAAATTACCTCGGAGAAAAGGAGTAAAAGTCCAAAACATTATTCAAACAGTAGCTCTAAAGTAGCAGATAGGATAACAATCAAATTAGTCTCAAGACCGTAAATTACAAGTGCTTTATCTTTTCTTTTTTGTTCGTTTTAATTTCATACTTGCCGAAAATTAAGAAAATAATTTTTACCTCAACCCTTGAGAGGCTTAAACTTTTTGGCTTCTGGATAAAAACTATATTTTAAGAATTTAGATTCTTCCCGACTTAGTTATAGTTTGGAGAATTGAAAAATACCAACAAACTAATATTTATTTTATTTTTTTTTTTTTATTTCATTTTTTTTTTTTTTTAAATTAAAATATAAAGCAATACATTTTTTTATTAATTACAGTGAAAATACGAGTAGATAAAATAAGGTAACAGAAAAAATAAGAAACAAAATTTAGGTTACAGGTACATAAATATGTAAGCTAACAAAATGTAGGTAATATAGAATGTAAGTGAAGTAAAAACAAATAGTCTGCAATTATCCTCCAAATCAACAATAATAATATTAATAAAATCGTATAAAATTGGTTTTCACAATAGTTTATGAAGTAGCTAAAAATAGTTCGCACATACGGCGTTTGAAGTTTGCCAAGTTCAAAGGATTGTCAAATACATCAATATTGTTTAAGTATTTGTTACCAAGGCTATGTAAACGTTGAATTGGAGAATGTAAACTATAATTGGAATGAGATGTGTGTATGTAAAATGTTGATGTTTGTCTAGTTGTTCTTATTGGTAAATGTTTATTTATTAAATGCAGGAGTTCACAACAATCGAATTTAGAGTTTAATAATTAATAACTCGGGTACGGGACATACGTCATTCCTATGTCTACCTACGTTAAATTATCGTGAAAACAAGCTTATGTGTACAAGGTTAGGTCGTTTATTTTGATAATGACAGGTAATTTATACGCTCTAAAGAGATGTTAAGTTTAAAATTTATGTAACGTACACATTTTCTTTGAACTCTTTCAACATTTTGGATGTGAATTTTGTAGAAGGGAGACCAGACTACGGAGTTATGTTCTATTAGACTTCTATTATTTATTATTATTTATTATTTATTACTTAAAAACATATTATTTATTACTTAAAACTGTTATTATTTAACTATTTTGGTTTATATATTTTTTTTTTGTTGATAGATATTCATCGCTCTTATCAATAACAGTATAGTCACCTTATTATTGTGGCTGATAAGCCATCACTGGTACTTTATAATTTAATAAGTGCTATTGTACTGCCTAGCTGTAATTTAATTTGAATAATTATGTTTGGATATTAAAGGTGTTTATTGGATTACCAACACCTCTTCCATAGGTCATCCAAAGTGGTTCGCTACGTTTTGTGACTTAGCACGGTACACGGGTTGATTGGCTGAGTTTTGTCCGGAATTTGACGGTGGATGCGTCTGACCACCAACTGGGTGTCAGGTTGGATTGGGGGAGACTGGTTGAGTGAGATCCTTTGATCTCTCCACGTACAATTACAGTAAATAAAAAAATACATAAAAGACTAAACATAATTTGAAAAATATAAAACGATTAATTATTATTATAAAATTAAATAGAATAGTTATTTTTTTAAATTAGTTTTACAAAAAAGGAGATGAGCGATAAAATTCCTTTCAGAGCCTATTTCATCTTTGGGAATGCTGTAAGGAGGGTTTTTTTAAAGGAAGGAAAGGAAATAGTGTATCAATGAAAAATCAAAAAAAAAATGTATCCTTGTCTAGTGTTTAGTTAAAAGTAAGATTGTCGAAATGTATTGAAATTTGTACAGCGCTCTTGATGTGATTTTTTACAAAAACGGCGCTATAAAAGTCATCCAAATATTATTATTATTATCAAGGAGAAACATACGTATGAATCTGTAACTGTAATTCATACGTATGAATTACAGTTACTACCTAAAATTATACTTAATTCTTAAATCTCTATTAACCATAAAATTATAATAAATCCAATTTTATACCCACTCTCAGGAATTTGCCTTTGTGGGATTTTTTTTGTTCATACAATATTATATTTAAGTATGTTACATACCTTTTATTATTTTATGTGCCATTGTATCAAAAATTTTTCAATAAAAAAGAAAAAAAAATCTTCTGCGGTGCAAGAGGATACCAGTTGGAGAGATGAAAAGGTATCTCCGCCAAGACCTGAACATACCTCATCCGGTGATCCCGAAGCGAACCACCTGGGGTAATAGCAGGGGTGTTTGTTATCCAATAAATGGTGACCGGGGCTGCGATTTTTGCTATGAAACCTGATTCGTTACAATACGAAATCATAAAGTACCTGGCAGTTCGAATCTGAACGGGTTAAAAATTCTTTTCCTTCGCTTCCAAAATAACCACTTTAATTTTGTCAAATTGCGTCAGAGCCGAGAATCGATACAATGCTAACGGCCATTATTTTTCAACACGTGCCTGACCCAACTTGACATTGGCTTATTTGTCGGCAACCGTGCGAAATGGGTCGGACGATTTGCTTTTGTCGTGTCAACCCTTTCCTTGGTCATTGGACACGGAAGAGTTTAAAATTAGACGATGATTGATTGTGGATGAAGCAAAGGGGTGTACGTTTTTACGACGTGACGGAGATATCTGGCGATCATCAATTTAGTATTATTATTATTTTCTGAATATCATAAATAAATTAAAAAGAGAAGATATTTTCGAATTTTTAAACATTGTATCTAAGTTCGATTTAATAAATTTCATTCTTAAAATTAGAAGCGTTCGAATTTCATTAAAGAACCTACCCATAACAGAGAATTATTTTAATTTTAAACTGGTTTGTTCGGAATTCAGAATATCCCATTTACGCGAGTCACTTCTTTACCTGCAATTATTATAAGACGAATCCAGATACGTTTTTAGATTTTCACGGCCAAAAGCCGTCCGTCGACGGATCTGCCGGATCTGCCCTGATGATGGACACTGCAACGCTGTCCGAAACGTCGGCTAAAGAAGGAGGTAGCACAACACGGCATAACACCCCAAAAACAAACAACGAAAAAGACGAATCCAGGTTTCAAATTAATTTCAAGTTAAGTGAATACTTCTCTTTTTACGTTAATTGCACCCTGAGTAAAATATTTTCTATCGGGGCCTTTGTCATCTTTGAAGATGTTGTGCGGAGGGTCTTTTGAAGAGGAGGAAGGATATGAAGTTCTGGGAAGGAAAGAGGATTGACGGGGTGTGTAAGATTCTGGGGGTCAGTTAGTCTAGGAATGACAAATGAATACACCCCCCCTTACTGCGAATCGGGGGTCGAGAGAGACCGGAGAGGTCAAAGGGTTTTCCTCATCAGGCTCTAACCATCCGGCCCGCCACGCAGCTGGTGGGCTGTCGCAACAAGACCTGCACAAAACTTACCTCGTGAACACGATTACCCCTGCTTTGTCTCCAAACGTAGCGAAAAACTTGGGGTGTCCTATGGCAGAGGTGTTGGTTATCCAACACCTCTGCCATAATGGGGGGCGGTACCCACTCCCACCTCTTAACTCAATTTGGGAGACGGGTATGGGTACCGCCGCCTCGGGAACCATTTATTGGACGACCAACACCACTGCCACAGGTCAACCCAAATGATTCGCTACGTTTGGTGACTTAGCAGGGGTGTCCGGGTTCATGGGGTTAGATTTGTCCGGGACTTGGGGGCGGATGCGTCTGCCGACCATCTGCGTGGCAGGCCGGATCGGGAGAGACTGGTTGAGGGAGACCTTTTGATCTCTCCAGCCGGACCCATCGACTTGCACCGCCGTGGAAGGGATGGCTTCACACGTCCATCACTCCTGGACATATTTATCCCCAGTTTCCTACCTACCCCTCAAACTTTTTTCCTTCCCAGGACTTCCTCTCCTTCCTTTCCCTTAAAAAAACCCTCCACACAGCATCTTTAGATGACATAGGCATGGGGTAATTTTTCCCTCAGGGCGTCCTGTGTGGAGCTAATGTAAAAAAAAGAAAAAAACTCAAAATGGTGACCATGATTACTTTAGAAGCTTTTGATTAGCAAGTCCCATTCGGCTAGTGTAATATCTGTGTGAATGTGTATGAGAGCAAGCGAGATAGTATGCTTGTGAGACTCTATAAAAGGCGATGCGTGTTAGAAGTATGTCTCTTTTGCTACAAGCAGCTCCCTAATAAATACCAGTACATTATACTTATGCTCTCTCTTCATTTGCGTACTGCCGACACCATTAACATATCTTACAGCTAGTTAGTAGTTAAGTTGACTAATGAGTCGGATTCTACCTGACTTCATTCATTTTTTTCCTTGGAAATTCTCCATCCTTTTATCACCAATATTTTCTGCTTATAATGATAATAGTGTGAGACATTAATTTAAATATTGTCACGATTAGTAACCCGAAAATGCATATATTTCTATTTTAAAAAATCAGTTTAGTTCGGGAAATAAAATAGAAAAAAACACCAATGATTGATAAAAATTCATAGGAAAATTTAAATGTAAATCATGTTCTTTTTGCCAACGTTGGTAATAACTCGTATTTTATGTTACAGGCTTAAATAACGCAGGTTATTGTTTTCAAATAACCCCGCCAAACTACAGGTAAGTTATGGAAATATTGGAAAAAAGGTAATATTTTGCTACTTTATGGGGTAACGCCATAACTCACGATCTCATCGTATGAAATATTTCAGGGAAAAACCGTAATAATATTATGGGAAACAAAAAATGGGCTTCCTACCCAGAATTTTTATCGTTTTGCTAACCGTATATTTTCATTCAAAATCAGAATGGTGATACCCCTCTCAGAACAGATTTACAGGGTAAAAATCATTGGTTTCATAATCACAGTTTAATATTGTGTAAAATATTTATTGTACGTCATTATTCAACGGTTTAAATAGACAAAAAAATTGACATACAGGATACATACAGGAACAAGACAACTATGTGAAAACTTTGGTGATTTTTTTTCTTTTCTTTTAAACACAGCATAAGAGCCCCGCCTGCTCTAAGCCAATGGAACTATAAAGTACACCATTGGGATAGGTTGGAAAATAGGTAGGTGATTATTAAGTTCTGGTCCTTGCTACCACCGCCATTACTGGCCACCATCTAGTGCACAAACTAAAATTCAGTCTATTAGGATATTTGTAAAAAATGTTTTTTTTTCATTTTCACACTTTATCTTTATATTAGTTGACTAGATGATACCCGACATGCATTGCAATGCCATTTAATTAAATAAATTGTTTCTCTCTTAGTGTCACTTCCCATTCATCCCTGTTCCCCTTCCGCCTCCTCTTCGTCTTTCCCTACCGCGTCCCCTTCCCCTCCCGCATTCCCTTTTCACCTTCCCCGCATTCCCCCTCCCCTCTCCCGCTTATCCCTTGCTCGCCAACCCCTTCCTCACGCATTCCGCTTCCACCTTCTCCACCTTCCCCTCTCCCTCCCGTCCTTAATTCCACATCCGACCCTCCCGTGACCCCATCCTTCCATCCTTTTTTTCCTGCCGCTTAACTCCATAAAATACTTCCATTTTTACAAATTCTCGCTTGACCGATTTCATTATTTTATACAAATTGCATTACGCCAGAGCTCACCAGTATATATATAGAAATATTCACGATCATGTTCACAACATCTCAAATTTTTTTTAATTGCAATCGGATGAAATTTTAATCGCAATCGTATGAATAGTATAGGAAAAAAATTCATAACGCGCAAAATATACGAACACATAAACAAACAGACATTAAATTTTATATAATAGATTAGTTATGTTTTGTAAAACATTCAATAGGCGGTAATAAAGATTGCTATTTATAATTATAACAAACAAAAAATTGATAGTAATAATTTCTAATTTCGCAACACCTAATTCTTATTGTAATTCCATTTTAGCATTTTTTTTACCAAGTAATTTAAAATATACTAAAAAAGTTTATAATAAAAAAGAAATTTTAAAGTAGTAAATCAGAGCTTGGGTCATTAAAACTTCACGTATATTATGCACTACTTACGTTCTCCGTGGTCGAAGGGCAAAACCCCTAATATAATAAAAATATGAAAAAACATATTCATTCTCGTCTCCTCGACACTGTAGTTTGATCTTCAATAGTTGAATGCAACGAAGCGAATATCTTTGTCCTTGATCTTAAATATTTCATGTCGGGTTGTCGTATAAATCCTGCGTTGGCTCGGATGGGAACCGGGAGGCTTTGATATTATTATGAAAGACTTCCATTTAGTTCTAAAACCCTCCGTCTTGTTGAGATAATGGATGTCGTATTGACAGGGGTAAAGGGGTTCTTTTGTTTGACGTGCATTGATCTGCCGTCGAGGCCTCCCTTATAATACATATATTAAATAATATTTCACAAATTCTTTAATATAAAACGAGGATTTCACATGAAAAATATTATATATTAAAGATACGAATTTTATCTTCAGAGTTTCATGCTTAGTTTTAAAAATGTCTATTTGATAAAAAATCATTTGATACGTAATCTTGTCCTATAAATTCATAAAAATAATTTAATTTAATGCTTTCGAACAAACTATTATCCAATGCCTTCTTCGTAAGCCAACTATTTTTAGTAAAACTTTTAACTACACAATGATCCAGGCAAAAAAATTGCTTAAAATATAAGTTAACTTTACTTAGGTACCTACCAATAACAAAACAATTTTATCTAAAAAAATTATTACGACAATATTTTACAATGCGATAAAAATGAACCAAGCAAAAAATTTGCATAAAATATAAGTTAACTTTACTTAGGTACCTATCAATAATAAAACAATTTTATCTTAAAAAAATCATTACGACAATATTTTATAATGCGATAAAGAAGAGAATGTATGTTTTAAATGGTTAAGACTTTAAATTTAGTTAGACTTTAAATCCTTCTGAACACCAGAATTTCTAAAAAACTCATTAGCATTATTTCACAAATTATCAACACTAGAAGATATCAGACCAGAAATTTTAATTCGAAATCGTCAACAAAACTGTTGACAACAATTTGTCAACAAGTGGATCGTTTGAAACCATAGTGAACTAACTCGCTTTTTGGAACTTCTGAGTTAGAGCTTGAAATGAGGGCTCCAAATCCGTAATCTGATAAGAATATCAGAGAGAACCAATCACAGAAATACTGCCTGGAACAATCATAGACAGTATTTCTCTGATTGATTCTCTCTGGCAGAGAAAAATTATGATTTGGAGCCCACATTTCAAGCTCTAATTCAGAAATTTCAAAAAGTGAGTTAGTTCACTATCGTTTCAGACGATCCAAGTATCTTCTGTACAGTATGAAAATTCGATTAAGATTAAGCCATGCGTAATAATGCAAAATCGTACAAAATCATGAGTTTTTATTTTAAAATTTTAGCACTTATTTTAGATGCTTTAATCTTAGACCTCGGAAAATATCGAAAAAAATGAATAACTGTTTGTACAAGCCTAGAAAAAAATAAAATATCAGGCCTATAAAAAAATCTCCTGCTTACGAAACCCTTTTCGAATAAAGTTTCATTGCATGATGTGGCAAATTAATTTCTTTATAAAATAATCGGTACACATTTTAATATTTGTGCCAGAATTTCACAAATTAAAAAATAAAATTCAACTGTGGATTGGATGAATCAAAGTGGGCGCGTCCAATGAATTTGGAGTTGAGATTTAAACCTTATGCCGTCCGCTTAACGACTATGTTCATTTTAAGTTAGTTACCGCCCGTTTTCAGGGCCGGATGGACGTCTCTACACTCCACGTCGCTTGGTTCCGTGACAATCGATTTAAATCGATTTTTTCTTGTTGTGAAAAATGCGAAAGAAAGGAGTTAATATTTTTAAGATGCATGTATGAAATCAACTTGTAAAAAGCAACTCTCAAATACCTTCTCCAACCTTTCCAAATGAGCATTGTCAAGTAATTTTAAATCCCTTCCAAACAGAGGTAAGGATTCCGATGTCCAACTTTTTAAGCACTAGGGATCACCTAATACTAACTATTCCATATCCGAAACTAAAAACCCATTACACACGACACTTTCTGAAGGACGAGCCAAAATTCAATACAGTCCTCAGGTCATTTGAATTAAAAACTAAAAAAAATTAAAAACAAATTGTTAATCACGGAGCCTTTACCCTACCTTCTTATTTACCCTACCTTGGTTATTTTTCAATTTTAATTTGTGGTTTTTCCTTCATTAAACTTGTTTATCTTTGAACATTATTTTATGATCTAAATGTGTATTATTTAAATACAAATTTAATTGTGCTTTTTATTATTATTAAATTTATTTTTTACAAACTCTCTACATTAGGTTTTCTTTAAATCATCTGTGTTTTTATGTAGATAATTTGAATTTTATATGGAAACTTAGCAGATTCATGCAACCATGCAATATTTCCCTAATAACCTAAAAATTGAAATCGTCCACTTGCGCGATTGATGTTCAGTTTTTGATTTAGCCAATCGATTTTATTAATATCATTCCTCAAATTATTAAAATTGAAACATATAAACAGTTGACTGTGATTTAAAGTTAATGAATCCACCTACATTTCACCGTTTATCCCGTATTCGTAGGTTCCTTAAATATGATCCAATTTCGGACCGATATGAATCGCAGAGAAATAAAAGTGGTCCAATTTTGGAACTAAATCGCTCCGGTGGTTATCATGATTAATTTAAACATTCTATTTTAAAGTATCTAATTAAACTACGAAAATTTTTTTCTCGATAAAAACTACTCTTTCCAAGAATAATATACCCAAGAGCTTTGATAAAATGTATTCAGTTTTTTCCGAATCCATATTTAATTTCATTCTGACTCAAATATTTTTATTCGATCGGCAAATAATCAAATTGAAGGAATCATCAAAAATATATAATGAACAAAAAACTTTATCTATTAACCTTCGAACGAAACATTGCAATAACTCCAACAATTTCAATATTCCTGCTAGCAATAAAATTTAAGTTCGTCGATAATTTATCTGACAAATCAAAGTAGGGCGGCGTTTCATTAGCCCAATTCGAAAATTCCGTAAAAAACTTTAGATAATAATTTATCCTGGGATCATTGGGCGTCCGGCGGGCGGCAGTTACGCCACTGTGCGGCCCGATGGGGCTATACATCAATCGGGAAAGGATTTATTGACTTATATACTTATCTCGAGGGATATAAGGCAGTGTATTGAATTGGAAGTTTATTATTATTAAAACTACAAAGAAGGTACGTACGGAAATCTGGAAGAAAAGATATCTCTTGTTGGAATTTGTTTCATACAACGATGAAATCAAGGATTTTTTTTTGGTTATTTAATGAGACTCCACAATAGGTGGTCTTTTTGGTCAAGGGTTAAGGCTCTCGACCAGCAATCCGTAGGTCGCGAGTTCAAATACCTGCGTGATTTTATTGATTTATTTGTGTTTTTTCACAATTGATTCATTGAAAACAGTGGTGGAGAACGTTTTTTGGCGTCGAGGGCCATTTAAGTTTTCGTAGTATTACCCTCGGGCCGTACATTAATTTTCCGCCATAGGAGGAGAGGGGTTTGTGGGTAGGGGGGGGGGTATAAGCACTATGACCTAATTTTTACCTCATTTTTAGACCACATGCGACAAGCGATCTTCAAATTTATAACTGCTCTCGGAAATCAAAAAAGAGTATTTTTTTTAACCATATGATATATATAGTACAAGGCAGCTTTTAATTTAAGATTGGTTCTGTCCACAAGCTCAAACGAATGTTCATTTGGACAAATGAATGTCCAATTGGACAAACCCGAAGGTCCAATTGTACAAATGCATGTCCAATTTGTCAAAAAAATGTCCAACTGGATGAAACGAAAGTCCCATTGGACAAACGGATGTCAGATTAGACAAAACGAATGTCCAATTGGATAAACCAATTTCCAATTGGACAAAACGAACGTCCAATATGACAAATAAATGTCCGAATGGACACAATTATTTGTTACGTCAGCTTCATAAGGAAATAATAAATAGGAGGCCCTGAGGAAAATCATTTCCCTTAGGGCCTACGTCATCTTAAAGCATTTAATAATGCTTCAGCGTAACTATTCTTAAGAATGAAACCTTTTTGTTAAGTGATACTGAACCAGAATCACAAGAGCCATGGACACTACTATGACATCTCAATCGACCCAATCTTGGTAAGTGGCTTAATATTATAATATGTGAGGCTTTATGAAGGGAGAATTTAAAAAAATAGTAAAAGATGATAAGAAGACGATGTCACTAAACGTAGCGATAGCGATTTCAAGTAACATTTCAACTGGTACGGTCGATTGATAAAACTCTTCTCTTCCTACTCTTCTCTGCCTACCCTTGCGGAGAGGCAGCGTGATGGTTAATTAGTTAAGTTAGCTCGCGAAAAAACTTTTTGCCTCAAAAATCAAGCAAAATTGAGTTAATTAATTACCTTTAAATCATCATTTAAAATAGAAATAAATAAAACAGCACATTTCCCAACAAGATATTTATTATAACTGCTGATGACAAATAATTATTCACATTGGTTGGTTATTTTGGCTTCAAATACAAATTGAGATTTTCTATGAAAAAGGCCGCGCAGTCGTTCCTCCGGTGACACCAAAAATAAATGATTTTAGCCGTTAAAATTCAAATTTTGATTACAATATTATCTATATAACTCCCTGTGCTACATAAAGCAGCACCATAAATATCAGAACAATACGATTTTTTTTTTGCTTTCATAATTTATTGTAATGATTTTTTTAATAAATCATTTTTTATGCGTGTTTTGTAGCCTAGATAATATTTCATTTGAGTTGTTTCAATTATGTATTTTATGATTTTTGATATGAGGGTGAACAAGCGACTGAAGACAAATATAAATGCCAAATGTAAGTCTACTCTTAGTAAGTCTCATATCATCACAAATATATTTGGGGTATTCTGTTGTTTCTTCTGAGGAACAACACTTCTCAGATGATCGGGAGTTTCAATGTTCACTGCAAGTGCCCAACTGTCGATCGGATACCATCGGCTATTTCCGTAACCTTTCCGGTTTTAGACCCAAACGGGCGACAGTCATAAACTACAACTTATATACCCATTACCCAAACCAATGTCATTTGTTGAAAGAAATAGAAAATTAACTATAATATTCATAGGTAATGGGCATAAAAATTGCCAAGCAAGCGAAGTCTAAACGTGCTGCTTTTAAATGTCAAAGTGGTTTTTATTTATTTTGTGATCTTATAAGAAAGAAAAAGTTGATTACGGAAAACTGTCACAAATTATTTAAGCCATAAAATAATGTCATTTAAAGTCTATTTCTTCTTCTACGTACTGATTATTTTAAGATTTAAAATAATATTTTTTAATGGAAAACGCTTATATGTTTTATGATATCAACAAAAAGGTTATTTTAATTGTACTGAAGCGAAAATGTAGAAAAAAAAAGTTTATCTAAAATAATAAATAAAATAAATTTTTAACTTAATAGGTAAAACCTCAATATGTAATATTTTATTCATGACAAATTAAAACACTTTGTTTTTACCACGATAATCTTTATTTTAACAAATCGACATGTTTCGAGAACGATGTTCTTTTCCTCAGGACATTAAATGTACTAAAAACTAAATAATCAAGTAACCAAAGCTACCCGTGGGTATAAATTGAAGTAGTGGGGGGAGAGAAGTGGTCCTTACCACCTCCATAGCTTTGTATACTTGATTATTTAGTTTTTAGTACATTTAATATCCTGAGGAAGAGAACATCGTTCTCGAAACATGTCGATTTGTTGAAATACAGATTATCGTGGTAAAAACAAAGTGTTTTAATTTGTCATTAATAAAATGGTGCCACAAAGTGAATTTGGAAAATTTGAAGAAGTGTAAGATTTTAATTAATGAAGACAATATTAGCGAAGCTCGTGCAGCTCTATTTCTAGGTCATATTTAACTAAATCCATAATTCGACTACCATAACGTATATTTTTATTATTGAAGCAGAAGATAATAATAACAATCCAAATTAAAATATGAAAAAGATAATGGTAGACACACAAAAATAATAAAAGATAATGGTACCGTATTCTTTTTTATTATTTTTCTGTGTCTTCTTCATTTTTATATTTTAATTTAGATTATTGTTGTTGTCTTCTTCTTCAATGATACATTCCATTGATGGGAATAACCTCCAAAGTTAAAAAGAGAGTTTTTCTTATAAAAAGTTGCATATTTTTATTGGTTGCGATATTTATATATGAGCTTTTGTGACAATTGTTTAGCTCATATATTTCAAAATTAGTGACCAAAGTTGAACAATTAGATACCTGCTTATATTGTAATATTCGATAAGTTTCGATTCTAGCGAGTCCATTTTATTTGTACAATTCCTGTCTAGCCTAAAACCACAATATCGAAATAAAACGGTTAAGATTTTGGAGTGAAATGGATTGAATGTGATGTAAATTTCTTTATAGGAGTACACATGCGTGAAATCGTCAGAGTACATTAAAACCACTTATATATGGGTAGAGCTGATCGTACTATATTCATACCGGACTTCAATAGGTATCGATTTATTCATTTTTTTATTTATTACATTAGTTTACACACTATGGGAACTTGTATAGTTGAGTGTTGTAATTAAGATAGGCAAGACTCTTTATTTATAAGTATATTCAACAATAATTCAGTACCATAATATACATTTGATACAAGATTACGTGTCGGGTAGTGGAGAGCGAACACGAAGCAATTCACGAGCTCTTAGATCGGCGGCAATCGGGAACAGAATGAAACTTCTTTTTTAGTATGGCACCCGTCGTCGGGTGCTGAAGAAGATCCGTGTCAACTATTGGAGTACAAGCAGCCAATAGGAGGCAATATGAGATAGCGTTCTTCGCTGTCCACAAAACTATTATCATATTATAATGTACAATACATATAATACAAAAAAAAAAAAAAAAAAACAGTTGAAATTAACGAAGATAGAGTAGACGAATAGTAGAGAGGGCAATGACAAATTGCACAAAAACGTCTCACAGTAATATTATGATGTTTTTTTTTGAAAATGTGATTCATGCAATCAAAGTCAAAAGTTTTTCTTGTCCTGATGAATGTGAGGCTTTGTGCAGAAGTAGGTTAAATTAATCTTTGTAATTTGTCAATCCAACTCAACAATTTACAACGTCGCGATCAATCCTTTTTAGATGGTTTCAATTAAAATATCATAATACTCATTATGTTATTATGTCTTGTTAGGTCGGTATGTATTCTGAGCTAGGCTAATTGGGTGTTCCAATGGGCCAAGTGCTCGTGAAAATTCCAAATTAAATATATGTTAAAAAAATATTGTTTTGTTATCAAAACTATCTATTATGTTTTTACTAAGTCCGTCATTGACAGGTTTTTTTTACATTCACAGAAGCCCCTCTAACCATGCCGATTAATTATTAATAATTTATTATTGGTTCCTTTTAAAATTCGCACACAGGCTTTTATTTAAAAAAATATATTTAAAAAGTTTTAATTGACTTTAATTACGTACCTTTATTGGCATTTTCTGATAGGGACGCTATTTTTAGCTGTCTAGAATTTTTTTTATTAAGTAGGTAAGTGCTTTGTGTAAATTTTATTTTATTGCAATTATGAATATTTTATTTTTTGTATGGCGAAAGCGTAAAAAAAAGCAAAAAACTGTTTATATCATGAACGAACTTTTCAGAATCTAAATGCTGTTTTCGATTCATTATTTTTCTTCAAGCATCATTCGACATTCAGTTAATCAATAAATATTAAAATAAATAAAAATTAAATACTGGGAACCAGTTAATGATGTATCGGTTCATTCTCATTGCGATATTATTTGTAAAGCTTTTTTCTCTCTTGACTCTGTGCAGAAACGGGCAGTCCGTTTGTTGGATTCCCCTATTGTAACAAACGGATTGCAATCTTTATAGCACAGGCATCGAGTGGGAATGCTGACCTTGTTCTGTCACTATTTCAACGGAAGATGCTACGAGAAACAAGCAACATTGATTCCTTCGACATCAGTATGCAGTCGGGAAATTTGGCTCATGAGAAATGTCAAGGTTCTTGAGTTCAAAAACTCGCCTGTGGAGTGATTTGCTGGTCTCTATGATTCATCTTAATCTCTTCAAGACCCTTATTCACTCCAACAACTATTACAATACGGATCTCCTGCTGTATGGTGATAAAATAAAAATAAAATAACATCTCAGATTTACAGCTAGCATTGATATTAGTAATAAATAAAAAAAATGTTTTTTTTTTTTATTAATTAAGAATAGTAGGTAATAATTCCTCGATATTTAAGACAAAATTTAAACAAAACCAACTCAATTATTAAAACATAACGCTAAGGTTGAAGGGTCAGTTGCTTCACAGAATTTAAACAATTCATCGGATTTCGAAGTTAACTTTTAAGTTCTGTGAAAGTTCTTTTTTTTTACATTTGCTCCAGGAGGCCCTCAGGGCTTGTGTCATCTTTAGATATGCTATGTTGTAGGTCTTTTTTGAAAAAGAAAGGAGATGAACAACTGGGAAAGAAAAAGGTAGGAGGAGTGGGTAGAAATCTGGAGGTCAATGTATTCAGAAGTGACGGATGTTTGAGTCCATCTCCCAACTACGGTGCAAGGTAATGGGTTGAGAGAGTCTGGCTGGAGAGGCCTAGGTTCTATACCTCAATCTTCAACTGAATCCAACCATAGTCCTGCAGTGCAGAGTCTTGAAAAATGTCTTCTTAATCCAGTATCTCCTAATCCGGCCCACCACGCAGCAGGTGGGCAAATGCGTTCGCCGCCAACACCTAGTCAAACCTCACCCCCATAAGTCACAAAACGTAGCTCAACCACTCGGAGTGATCTATGGCAGTTGTTAAATGGTTCTCGGGGTGGCAGTACCCAAAATTCTCTATTCAAGTTCTGTTATTAAATCTCTCATTTAAAGCAGGAGAATAAAACATCTGGTTTAAAAAGGTCCTTCAAATACCATCACAAATGTATTAATTTTTCAACACAAAAGTACTTTAATACATGATAACAACGTATTTGGAAGGTAAAAACCACATTAAAACACATAATTACACTCCGTAACCATAACCATACGATTACACTGAATGTATCTTAATTAATTTAAATCAGTCTCACATAAGTATTATTGGCAACAATTATTTCTGATTTTTTTTTTTTACATTAGCTCAACACAGTTGGCCCTGAGGAAAATAATTTAACTCAGGGCCTATGTCATCTTTGGGGATGCTGTGTGGGGGATATTTTTAAGAAAAGGAAGGAGAGTAAGTTCTGGGAAGGAAAAATGTATGAGGGTTGGGTAGGAATCTGGGGTTCAGTGTGTCCAGATCATCCGCCGCCAAGACCTAGACAAACCTCACCCCGTGAACCCGAACATCTTTGCTAAGTCACCAAACGTAGCGAACCACTTGGAGTGACCTATGGCAGAAGTGTTGGTTATCCAATAAATGGTTCCCGGGGCGGCGGTACCCATACTTGCCTAAAACTGTAAATAACGCTACCATCAAGTCAACACTAAATAGGCCCTTTCTATTCCCAGAAGTAAACTGTTCCACTTTCAACTGTCCTTTTATCCATTTATTTTCCTTCTTTTCTCTTTTCCCTTTTTCCTACCGTTCCAACTTAAATAAAATATAAGTTGTTTTTAAACATTCACAAAAAGGAGGTGACATTAGGTTATACATAGTTCGGAAAAAAATTATTTTCACATTACAATTTGTATCATTTATGTATCATGAAGAAGATAATACGGATAAATCTAAACGAAAATAAGAAAAAGAACAAGACACAGACAAATAAAAGTAACGGTTGCAACTACATCTCGAACCCAGGATTTCTTGTCTTACTGGGGCAAACGCCTTAACCAACTCGGCCACTGGGACCCTATTATTTTTAAGTAATTTTTTGTCTATCCCATAATTCAAATTCAGAAATAGAAATACCATCTTAGATTAATTTTTCTCCTATTTTTGGATGTTACCTTTTTAAATAATCACAAAGTTTCAAAATTGATTTGTTTATTATTGTTTATTAAGGCATTTTAAGTAGGTACATTGTTAACTATGTCCTAATACAACACTTATATATGTATACACATAATTGTAGTAATACATTTTCAAAAAATCAATCACATATTTACGTCATTTAATTTTAAATGTTTTTATGTTTTCTTCTAATTTGACTAATTCATTTTTTTGTAACCTAGATAGTGTATCGGATCCGATTTCATTTATACGGGACTATAGATTTATATAATAATTCAAGGATTTATATATTAATTGGTTTAGAATGTACATGATGCAGTATTTTTTTATACTTTGATGACCTAAGTGGACAAAGGGTTGAAACCTGGCTTGTGAAAACCAATATATATTTTTGTTTCAGATATGTGTCTGTCCTGCGTACGTAACTCTGGTACAATCTGATAGTATTATTCTTCTAATGCCCGTAGGCAAAATTTGAGAATCCCACTTCGATGACATCTCTGACGTCGCGGGTTACCAAAACCCTCTATTCCATCTCTGTACGTAAAAGTTTGGGAAAAACTACTGCTGTGATTTATCATAACGCCTATTCGGTTGAATTTAAGAACCCCACTCTAATTACATTTCTGACGCCGCGGCTTATCTGAACCCTCTCTTCCATCGCTGTGCGTTAAAGTTTGGGACTAAGCTGCTTTTGTGATTTGTGGCCGCACGTTTTTGCTTTATTTCGCGTAACTGCCGTATGGCGTAGGGGCGCTGCAGTCGTGTTTCGTGTTGGTTCATTTATGCTGCAGTAGTGCAGTCGCCAGTCGCCAGTCGCTGTCAGCGGATTGTCGGAGATGGTCGATCATATTTACGTGGTCTATATTCCTGTCACGGTTACTTCGATTTATTATAAAAGTTGAATACATTGTAGGAGAATAGATTTGCTTTTATAGTTTTTTGGTAAAATCATAATATTATTTCAACCAAATGTAGATTTTTTATATATTTAAAAAAATGCATTTACTTTGATAATATTTTGGTAAGAGTAAGTTTAGCTAGATTTCATGTAAAATTATTATGTTATTATTATTATATATATATATATATATTTTAATTTCCGTGAACGTTTATATAAATTTTACAAATTTATTTCGATAAAAAGAAATCATTTCAGAGGTATTTTTTTTTAACATTAGCACCACACAGGAGACCCTGAGGAAAACAATTTCCCCTCGGGGCCTATGTTATCGTTGGGGATGCTGTGTGGATGTTCTTTTTAGAGAAAATAAGGAGAGGAAGTTCTATGTAGATTTTTTATATATTTAAAAAAATGCCTATACTTTGATAATATTTTGGTAAGAGTAAGTTTAGCTAGATTTCATGTAAAATTATTATGTTATTATTATTATATATATATATATATATATATATATATATATATATATATATTTTAATTTCCGTGAACGTTTATATAAATTTTACAAATTTATTTCGATAAAAAGAAATCATTTCAGAGGTATTTTTTTTTAACATTAGTTCCACACAGGAGACCCTGAGGAAAACAATTTCCCCTCGGGGCCTATGTTATCGTTGGGGATGCTGTGTGGATGTTCTTTTTAGAGAAAATAAGGAGAGGAAGTTCTGGGAAGGAAAAAATATGAAGGGTGAGTAGGAATCTGGGGGTCGATGTGTCCAGGAGTGACGGACGTATGAATGCATCTCTCCCACTGCGCTACAAGGCGATGGGTCGAGAGAGTCCTGTTGAAGAGGTAAAATGTCTCCATCAACCAGTCTCTACCAATACGAACCGCCACGCAGTAGAGGGCAAACGCATGTGCCGCCAAAATATAGACAAACCTTACCCTATGAACCTGGGCACCCCTGCTAAGTCACTAAACGTAGCGAACCACTTAGAGTTACCTATGGCAAGGGTGTTGATTATCCAATAAATGGTATTGGGAAGAAACATTTGTCTCTTTCATTCATTACTAAGAAGATACAATTTATTATTCGTGTTTTTGTTTTTGATTTGATTTGATTACTACATTATTTATTTTGACTATATTTTATACTTGACGATTTTATTTTGAGTTTTAATTGAGAATATTTTATTCGAATTGATTTTATTATTTTTTTGAGTTTTAATATTAAGATTATTGCCTTTAATTTGAATGCCGATTTACATTATTAATTTATGGTTTTTTTATATATTGTATTGTGTGTATTGAATTAGAGATTTGATTTAATTATTTTTATGTAATTTAATTTAATTGTATTTATTTTATTTTGATTAATTTATTTTATTTTATTTTCTGTTTTATACTGGAGGCACTGCTGAAAACCAACTGCATTCCAGGAGAAATCCTGAATTGTAGCTGAACAGTGACCTTTACGCTAATAGAATCAATGATTAACAACAAAATGTGTAATGTTGTAATAAATCTATTGATGAATAAATATTTTTATTATTATCAATTTTCTTTTTTTGTCATTGACGTGGATGAACGAGATTTAGGTATGCTGAGTTGATTCTTTTCCGAAATTCTACTCACTGTCCGCGGTCTTATAATACAGAATGTCTACTGTTATATATCCACATATTAAATGTAAGTGTTTTGTAGTTTTATATTCACAGTTGTTATTTTTGCATAAGGGCGGAGCCTTATAGATGGTCACCAACACTTGGCGAAATTGGGCGAAGCCCGAATAAAAGCCGCCCGCAGGGCCTAGCAGCAAAAACCCGCGGAGCGGGTTTTTAACTGCTAGTGAATAATAAATAGTCTTAATAAATAAATGAATATAAACTAACTAACTAACTAACTAACCATCACGCCGTTTCCCCGCAGGGGTAGGCAGAGAGGACGGACCGCCAAACAACTCGGTCTTGGCATACACTCCTTGCCTCATTCACATTCATACATCTTCTCATACATACTCTTCTATTATTCTGACTCTTGACATGGCCCGACTCAAGTATCTGATTTACTTGATCGTGCCACGTCTTCCTTGGGCGTCCTGGGCTTCTTCTACCATTCACAATCGCGTCATAAATTCTCTTTACACTCCTTTCTTCATTCGCTCAACTTACTTATTACGCTCACATCAGCTTTGCATTCTTTTCGGATCTCCACATTCCTCACACGATCATACATGGTTTTACCACACATTCGACTCAGGGATCTCATTTCCACAGCATTCAGTCTACTTTCATCCTTTCTCTGCCATACATCAGAGTAGGTACCAGTACTCCCTTTGTGGACTGCTAGCTTCAAAAAAGCTTAAATGAATATATACTTTTTTTTTATTTTTATTTTTAACTTAAAGAGTTAAACCTCAAATTATAATATTTTAATTAATGAAGATAATATTAGCGAAAGTCAATCAAAAATCCGCAACAGAAAAATCAGAAAAAGATACGGATACATCTGGGACTATACTATACTATACTTTTTCATACATTAACTCCCCACAGGAGGCCCCGAGAAAAATATTTCCCCTCAGGGCCTATGTCATCTTTGGGGATTGAGGGTCTTTTTGAGGAGTGGAAGAAGTGAATACATGTAAGATACCATTTGGAAGGATGGAGGAAACATGCAGAGGCCGGAAAATCAATCCACAGCCGAGCTGTCATTGTGTTCGTAGCTGTGGAACGAGTCGTAAAAACGACCCGTTCTCGTGTGAAAAATGTCAACCGTGTACGCGTGTTTTTCCCGACTATGCACCGATGCTGAAAGGATCATTGACGCGAGTTATTCGGAGCATCTTCCACTGTAATACCGACAGAACAAGGACATCATACTTACCTGACGCCTGTGCTCTAAATAATGAAACCTATGATAAAATATTTTATACAGAAATTTATGTTTGCCATTCCCATTTGGGGTTACTATATTCTTACACCGGACAGTTGTATAATATTCACAAAAACAACAAAAATAATCGCAAAAAACTCATTGCTTTTAAAAGCACAAATCTTTTGTCTGAATCGAAATGACAAAATTCGTGGACAAATAATGTTTCGGAAGCTTATATTGTGACGCCAAAATATCAGTGTCACATATTTTCTTCTGAAAGAACAATATTCGAGTAAACAAGATAATTTCTTAACGTGCCAAGCGTCTGGCCGAGGTGTGTAAGAAAGGACTGATTATCACGTATTACTTAGACTCCAGGGCTTGATTTATAATTTGGACTCAAGTTTGGAAGTCTAGGTCACTGCGCAAAATAATAACTCGCAAGTTTCCCCTCAGGAGCTGCTATTTATTTAGGGGTTTGTTTCGCCTTTTCATCTCCAGCCAAGGTTATTTTACTTACTAACCCAACCCCTATATTGTTAAAGATACAATGTATACAACTGACAGAGTTTAAAGCACAACTAAGGAAATAAAATGCTTCTACTCTCACGTTGTTTTTAATGGTGATAAATATAAAATATGTATTTTTCTAGAATGTAGAAAGGTTTAGTTCCGACATTCTAGAAACATTACAAACCCACACATCCCGTGGTGTAATAAAACCTAAAAAAAAATTTGATTGAGAAATGAGAAAACAATAAATTTTAATAGGGAATCATTTTTTTTACATTAACACTAGAGGAAGTGAGGTTAATAATTTCTCTAAGGGCCTATGTCACATGTAAAGATGCAGTATGGAGGGTCTTTTTAAGGAGAGGAAGGAGTGAACATGGGTCTTGAAGAGACCCGTGTTGTAGGAGGGAGGAAACACGGAATGAAAATTAAGTTAAACGAGTTACGTTATTGACATTATCGTGTGGTTTACAATGAATATTTAATTGGACCAAACGTCCGTTCTAATAGATGCTATGTTTAATTCTGAAGCAAGAAAACTCAACACTAAAGGTACCCAACTACCTTTGGCTCTTTCCGAAACCTTTCGGGTATTAGGCACGTATGGCGACTGTTGCCATACTACTAAGATACCACTTAACTGACATCTATTAAGACACCTTAAAAGCTTTAAACTGCCAATACGACATCTATTGAAGGACATTGAAACTATATACACAATCCTTTATAGGATATTTAAACTATATACACAATCCTTTATAGGATATTGAAACTATACACAATCCTATATAGCACAGTTTTTTAAAATTATTTTATTAATATCTTATAAATGAATGGTGTGGGTGTAAAGAGGAGCTAAGGCAGGCGAGTACTGTAATAGAAAGTAAGTTGATTTGCGCATTAGCGATGCAATGTCTAAGTACACCTGCAAAAGTCCACATCTGCTGGAGAACTGAATCTGACAATTGAACAAGATTTTGAACCTAGAAAGCGTTTTCCCTTGTGGGGAAAGCACACATTAAGCGTACGTCATGCTGGTAAGTCGGCAACAAGTGTATTAATCATGGCTTAAAATGTCTGGAGGATTATCATACATTTTGAATGCGCACAGTGTCGTGGATTTTTTCAAATGTGATGCTCAGCAGGACGTCAAAAAATAAAATGCAAAATAAGTCATTTTAAAACCAAAATTGGCTTAATGAGTGATTTAGCACCATAATATGTACTACTTTTTAGGTTATTTTTTGTTAAGAATTAATTATAAATCATTTAATATTATTTGTACTAAATGTTCAGCGCTTGTTGAAATGTGTCTGAGATTGAATTATCTTTTGTGATACTGAATAATACTAAAGTAAAATTACCTCCAAGACCTATCAAATCTTATTAATAATGCTGGTGAGCAACTGGGCCTCACAATCAACGTCAATAAAACTAAATTGATGGCATTTGAACGACTTGATCACTCTGGATCAGTGATACAGTTAAATGGTTGCATTGTCGAAAAGGTTGAAAGATTTAGATACCTCGGCAGCATTCTCACAGAGACTCTTGATCGAAGTGTAGAGGTTAAGTGCAGAATTGAAGCAGCAAGAACTGCATTCAGTAAAATGAAATCTCTCTTCTGCAATGACAATATCAATTTAAAACTAAGGCAGAGAATGTTAAAATGTTTTGTGTGGTCAGTCTTGCTGTATGAATGTGAGAGATGGCATTTGAAAATACATACCATGAGCATTAGAGGCTTTTGAAATGTGGCTTCACCGGAGAATGCTCAAAGTCCTATGGACCGACATAGAAATTCTCAGGAGGGTTAGAGCAGAAAAAAAAACTCACAATAGTAAAAGTCAGGAAAATTTTATATCTGGGTCATATACATCAAGGGGAGAAATATCACTTTCTCCAACTAATGTTAAAATGCAAGATAGAGGGTCGCCGAGGGCCTGGTAGGAGACGAATGTATTGGCTGCGAAATATTCGCGAGTGGCCGGTATTAGAAGTATGGAGACCAAAAAAATAAAATGAAATTACATACATATTAATGAGGCTGTTTTCTACTTCATTATTTCATGTTTTTACAATGTAGAAGAAAGTCCTTCCAGGCTGAAGGCTAGTTTTGATCTGAAGAGCTCCTGAAAACCTAAAAACTTTGTAAACCTACCTTCGGCACAACTCTGAAACGAGACCACGTGATCCGAAGAGCCACATTTACGATACTATTGACTTGATACTATTCTAGGTTAGATCTTTTAATAGATTCCGAACAAAATTGAAGCACTGTATCTCATTGCGTTGTATCATAATATTCAATAGTATCATAATAGTGGTTCTTCGGGTCATGTGGTCTCGTTTCCAAGTTGTGCCGAAGGTAGGTTTACGAAGTTTTTAGGTTTTCAGGAGGTCTTCAAACCAAAACTAGCCATCAGCCTGGAAGGACTTTCGTCTCCAGAAGTATTATTATAATTGCAAAAAATCAATAAACAGTCACTGTGTTATTAAGATCCTAAGTCTTTCAATCAAGCATCCTATAATTTATATGGATAATAAGTACTGGAGAATACATGTGCCACTTACTTACCATATGAATATATTGTGTGGAGAATATATAAAGGTTAAAACAATAATATAACCTATCCCAATGAGATTGACTAGCCGGTACTGAAAACTTTTAAAAATGATTCCGTTAGTTTCCAAATATATTTATTGGAAGGGTAATGAAAATAGAATCTTCTCTTTCTGTTTTGTTCGGTTCACCCAGTACAGCGGATTGTGTGGGAAATTAGAAGCAGAAGAAGAAGTAAGAACGGTTAGAAGAGCTTGTCCTTCCAAGGGAAAAATGCTCAGTGAACACAATAGGGCCGGCTCAATGGGATATGTAAGGATTGAAAGGTAGAACGAGCCGCAGATTCTGGCAGAAACGCAAAGATTACAGCGTCACGATGATATAATGTGAAATTACTTTAAGTATTACAAAAGCCACTGAAATATTTAAGAAAGCAATAATTTTCTGTTAATGAATTTCTCAGGTAAAAGTGCTTGCTTAACTTATTGTATTTTAGAACTTAAAAAATTACACCAAAAATTATATAACATGAATTAAAACAAACCAACTGCTTCAATATTTGGGAGGCAGGAACCATTTATTGGATAACCAACACCTCTGTTTGGTGACTTAGCAGGGGTGCCCGGGTTCATGGGGTAAGGTTTGTCTAGGTCTTGGCGGCAGATGATCTAGACACACTGAACCCCAGATTCCTACCCAACCATAATACCCTTTTCCTTCCCAGAACTTCCTCTCCTTTCTTTCCTTAAAATACCCTCCACACAGCATCCCCAAATATGACATAGGCCCTGAGGGAAATTATTTTCCTCAGGGGCTCCTGTGTGGACCTAGTGTAAAAAAAATAAATCAGACTAACTAACTAGCTATCCCACAGGGGTAGGCAGATAGGACGGACCGCCAAACAACTCGGTCTTGGCACACACTTTTTGTTTCATTCGCATTCATACAAACTCTTCTATTTTTCTGATTCTTGATATGGCCCGACTCAAGTATCTGATTCACCTGATCGTGCCATGTCTTCCTCGGGCGTCCTCTACTTCTTATACCATTCGCACTTGCGTCATAATTCTCTCCTTGTGCTCCTTTCATCGTTAATTTGCTCTACATGCACAAACCATCTTAGGTTCCCTTTCTTAATTTTACTCATTACGCTTACATCAGCCTTGCATTTTTTGCGGATCTGCACATTTCCCACACGATCATACATGTTTTTACCACACATACGCCTCAGGGGTCTCATTTCAACGGCATTCAGTCTACTATATTTTTTCTCTGCCAGTTCTATGCCTCATTGCCATACATCAGGGCAGGTACAAGCACTCCATCGTGGACTGCTAGTTTCGCTTCTTTGGACACCTTTTCGTTGGCGCAGATGGCATTCAGTCCTCCATTGATGGAGTTACCTGCGTATACCCTTCTTAAAATATCTTTTTTTATAAGTATATTTTATTTAGTTACAAAATTTTACATTTTGTATCTATTATATTCTATTCTAAGACTACTCCATCAGCTTTCCTATCTTTCGTAAATGTACTACTCATCCACCTGCTTTAAGTATTCATCATTCACAACTATATTGCACACTATTTTCGTACTCTCTCTTTCAAACATCATGACTTTAGACTTACTTACATTCATCATAAACTCATTATTCATACATACTTCGTTCATCTAAGACACAAGTGACTGTAGATATTCCATACTGTTTGATTTATAGCATACAGCCTACATAATCAGCATGCAACAGGCAACATACTTCCAGATTACTCAATTTCGCCCCTAGCCCCACCTCTTTCAATTCTTGCATACAATTATCCATGTTTAGATTGAATAACCACGGTTACATTACGCAGCCTTGATTAACACCTTTTGTGACGTCAACCCACCTCGTAAAACCACTGTTCACCCTTATACATGCAACGCTTCCCTGATAGAGAGCATTGCCTGTTTAAGATTTGTATTCACTCCATACTTGGACAACACCTTTCATAGCTTTTTCCTGTCGACTCAGTCGTATGCTTTTTGTAAATCTTCAAAGGCACAAGGAATTGGAGACACCAAAAATATAATGGAATCAAAAACAACTTGTGCAAGTTTAAGTTGTTATTGCAACCAGCTCCTCAATTATTGGCAACACGTCTTTTAAAACTTTTATGTCCGGATGTAGGAACTGCGTGGTAGTCAGAGCCAAATGGAATTGTTTTATAGCGAAGAAAATCGCCCGGCCCCAGCATTAAAGGAAACTGCCTATTAGGGCGGATCCCCCCCCCCCCAAAACCCCTCCATTCTACACCATTTCAGTTATTTCTTAGATAAAACCCCACTGAATTCTTCCATAAGACACTTTCAAAATGGGGAAAACCAATTGAATCATTAGATATAAACGTAATTAAATTTACCCAATTTTCTATCAGAAATTATTAATAACACCTTCGTTGATTGAGGTTATTATTAATTGGTTAAAATTCATAATGCCGTCATAGGTAGGTACTATTTTATATCATATTTTTAAGGTACCTACCTATGGCTAGTAGTAAGTCGAGTAAGTAAGTACCTCCAATATTTATCATTCAATTCAAATATTCAAATGTTTCCAAAACAAAAGAAGTCTACATTTGGCGCAGCCGAAAAAAGGAACCACGGAGCAGCCAAATTATCACATTTGGCGCAGCCGAAAAAAAGGAACCACGGAGCAGCCAAATTATCACATTTGTGATGCCAAATGTGATGACCGTGGCCGGTTTCACATTGAGTTCTGGATTCCTGTGTATGGATCCAGATTCCTTTGGAGTGGTACTCCAATAATAAGATCGTAGGTAGACGATAACGTTTATTAAGAGATTATGTACAGGGTTCCTTCTTAGGAAGTCTGAAGGCAAAGAGGACGAATGGACAACAAACAAACCTTTTATGCCTTACTCATGCTGTCTCACTCATGCACGCATGTCTCTCTCTCGTAAACATACTTCCCAAATATACAAACTCATCCACCTGCTCCAAGTATTCATCATTCACAACTATATTGCACACCGTTTTCTGACTCTCTTTTTCAAACACCATGACTTTAGACTTACTTACATTCATCATTAATTCATTCTTCATACATACTTCGTTCATGCTAGACACGAGAGACTGCAGATCTTCTATACTGTTGGCAATCAGCACCGCATCATCAGCATACAACAGGCAACATACTATCAGATTATATATTGGCCGATAATTATGTATTTCAGATTTTTTTCCATTTTTTTAATCAATATAACAACTGATAGTTTTAAGTGGTTTGGGAATGTGCCTGACTTGAAACTAAGATTACAAATATGTGCAAGAGGACTTGCTATAAGCGGTTTCAATACTTTCAGCAGATTTGAGGAAATTTTGTCTGGCCCACAGGCATTCGTTGTCTTAAGCTCATCTATCATTTTCATGACTTCATTTTACGCATGTGATGAACGTATGTCTTGCGGTATGAAAGAGACATGCGTGCATGAGTGAGACAGCATGAGTAAGGCATAAAAGGTTTGTTTGTTGTCCATTCGTCCTCTTTGCCTTCAGACTTCCTAAGAAGGAACCCTGTACATAATCTCTTAATAAACGTTATCGTCTACCTACGATTTATTATTGGAGTACCACCCCAAAGGAATCTGGATCCATACACAGGAGTCCAGAACTCAATGTGAAACCGGCCACGGTCATCACATTTGGCGCAGCCGAAAAAGGGAACCACGGAGCAGCCAAATTATCACATTTGGCGCAGCCGAAAAAAAGGAACCACGGAGCAGCCAAATTATCACATTTGTGATGCCAAATGTGATGACCGTGGCCGGTTTCACATTGAGTTCTGGATTCCTGTGTATGGATCCAGATTCCTTTGGAGTGGTACTCCAATAATAAGATCGTAGGTAGACGATAACGTTTATTAAGAGATTATGTACAGGGTTCCTTCTTAGGAAGTCTGAAGGCAAAGAGGACGAATGGACAACAAACAAACCTTTTATGCCTTACTCATGCTGTCTCACTCATGCACGCATGTCTCTCTCTCGTAAACATACTTCCCAAATATACAAACTCATCCACCTGCTCCAAGTATTCATCATTCACAACTATATTGCACACCGTTTTCTGACTCTCTTTTTCAAACACCATGACTTTAGACTTACTTACATTCATCATTAATTCATTCTTCATACATACTTCGTTCATGCTAGACACGAGAGACTGCAGATCTTCTATACTGTTGGCAATCAGCACCGCATCATCAGCATACAACAGGCAACATACTATCAGATTATATATTGGCCGATAATTATGTATTTCAGATTTTTTTCCATTTTTTTAATCAATATAACAACTGATAGTTTTAAGTGGTTTGGGAATGTGCCTGACTTGAAACTAAGATTACAAATATGTGCAAGAGGACTTGCTATAAGCGGTTTCAATACTTTCAGCAGATTTGAGGAAATTTTGTCTGGCCCACAGGCATTCGTTGTCTTAAGCTCATCTATCATTTTCATGACTTCATTTTACGCATGTGATGAACGTATGTCTTGCGGTATGAAAGAGACATGCGTGCATGAGTGAGACAGCATGAGTAAGGCATAAAAGGTTTGTTTGTTGTCCATTCGTCCTCTTTGCCTTCAGACTTCCTAAGAAGGAACCCTGTACATAATCTCTTAATAAACGTTATCGTCTACCTACGATTTATTATTGGAGTACCACCCCAAAGGAATCTGGATCCATACACAGGAGTCCAGAACTCAATGTGAAACCGGCCACGGTCATCACATTTGGCGCAGCCGAAAAAGGTAACCACGGAGCAGCCAAATTATCACTTTTGGCGCAGCCGAAAAAAGGAACCACGGAGCAGCCTAATTCTCACATTTGGGCAGCCGAAAAGACCGAGATTGAAGCTACAGGGGTCAACGAGTGATCGGGTCAGATCACGACTCCACATCATTGCGGAGCAAGGAGGAAGCAAGAGCAGCAGCAGACTTGATTTTGATAAGAAAAAACGTTCTAGAAAAAACCTGCAATTGTAAAGCATGTCAATGGAAATTGTTATTGAATTAAAATAAAAAGTACGACTATATATATATTTAAAGTGTGTTTAATTGCAAAGGCGAGTAGCAGAGAAAACCTCCACCTGTAATAATACATAATAGGCGTAAAAAAAAACCATTAATTTTTTTTCCATACAATTTACAAGTAAAATATTTATTTAAATATAGGATTATTTCAAGTAATTCAAAAAAAAAATCATGTTATAAAACATGTTAGGTAGTAGAGCGTAACATAATTGTAAACTGTATGTGATGACCGTGGCCGGTTTCACATTGAGTTCTGGACTCCTGTCCCTCCTGTCCGGAATTTGAGTATCAAAGACATTCTCTTTTAGTTTCAGATGTATTTTATTTTTATTGAATCTACCCAGTTTATCCGAAAAAACCTCCGGGAATTTTCGAATTAATTTATCTACTTCACTTCTATCATTCTCAACTACATTTTGAGAAAAAATTTCACTTCCCTCCTGGGATGAAGTAGATTGTAACCCCGTAAATCCAATATTAAACTTTTTGATAAAGTCACGACCTAGAACAGTAGTTGTTCCATTTTTTACTACGCAAAATTCTAACATTTCCCTATACCCGTTATAATCAACTGTTAATAAAATACAACCCAATAAATTTAACTTACAGTTAGCGTAACCCGTCAAGGTTAAATCCTTTGGTTTTAAATCCAACTTATTGAAGTGTTTAACGTAATCTATCTCTTTTAAAATCGAGACTGCCGCACCTGTATCCAGTAAACCATTTAGTTCAACATTATTCACTAAGATTTTGCACAAAATTGGCTCACAATGCACTTCATTTATACACAACAGTTCCTGCGTATTTACAAACACTGAAGAAATATCTTTATACTTTAAACCGCGACATATTTTACTTATGTGACCTTTGCCTTTGCATTTATAACAAATCACGTTTTTAAATTTACAATTAACTGATTCGTGATAATTACCACAATGTTTACACTTCGTTCGGTCTAATGATTTCGGTCTGAACGATGTAACATTCTTGTCCGTAGGCCTAGAAAAATGTCTACCCGCCGTATTTTTTTTTTGTGACAAATCGATCTGCCTATTTTTAGAAATCATATCTACACTTTCCGTTTTAATTTGCTTATTAATTACATCGAACGAATCCATTGCAATAGCACATTCTAAAACCTTTTTTAATGAAAAGTTTTCAGCCTCGACAAATAATTTTTCTTTAGTACGACCAATTCGAAGACCGGTGATAAAAACATCTTTTAAATTATGTTCAAGTCTGTCTTCGAATTTGCAAAATCTAACTAGATTTCGTAAACGCGCTATGAAGTCATTAACTGATTCTGAAACCTTTTGTTTCGTAGCGAAAAAAATTTCACGTTCCTTGAACACATTTCTTTTAATACCTATATGATTTTCGAGTAATAACAATAAATTTTCTACCGTGAAATCTGTAATTTTTTTTGGAAAACACAAATTTATTAATAAATTTATTGTCTCTGTGTGCAAATGGGATATAAAAACCGCTCTCTTTTTTACATCCGACGTTATTTTGTCATCATTGACTAGGATGAACTGCTCGTACTGTAAGACGAATGTCTCCAGCTGGTCTCTCAAATGACAAAACCTGGGCAGTTCTCCTCCTTCCATCTTCACACAGATGCAATCAATGAAAAAAAACAGAAAATTTTACAAACAGCACTCAACTCACGACTCTGATGTCTTGATGCTGTCCGATCTCGCCCTTCCGCGAACCGTCTTCTGCTCCTGAACCCTGGTCGTCCTTCTAAGCGCCTTCCTTGAGGTCTGCGCCCGGTTCCTGGTCTTCTCTTGAAGACCCAGACTTCTGAATCCACGCCTTACGCGAATGCTCCTCCAGGTTCTCGGCACTGAATCACCATATATAGGATGCTGCTGCTCTTGCTTCCTCCTTGCTCCGCAATGATGTGGAGTCGTGATCTGACCCGATCACTCGTTGACCCCTGTAGCTTCAATCTCGGTATTTTTCGGCTGCCCAAATGTGATAATTAGGCTGCTCCGTGGTTCCTTTTTTCGGCTGCGCCAATGTGATAATTTGGCTGCTCCGTGGTTCCTTTTTTCGGCTGCGCCAAATGTAATAATTTGGCTGCTCCGTGGTTCCTTTTTTCGGCTGCGCCAAATGTGATAATTTGGCTGCTCCGTGGTTCCCTTTTTCGGCTGCGCCAAATGTGATGACCGTGGCCGGTTTCACATTGAGTTCTGGACTCCTGTGTATGGATCCAGATTCCTTTGGGGTGGTACTCCAATAATAGATCGTAGGTAGACGATAACGTTTATTAAGAGATTATGTACAGGGTTCCTTCTTAGGAAGTCTGAAGGCAAAGAGGACGAATGGACAACAAACAAACCTTTTATGCCTTACTCATGCTGTCTCACTCATGCACGCATGTCTCTTTCATACCGCAAGACATACGTTCATCACACTGTACATAAATGGTTAAAATTGAAGTAGAAGTTTTGTAAACATCTCGCTAGAGAATCTGTGCTGAGGTGTGCAAATTTTTTAAAAGTGCTATTTTTAAATATGGGGATATAAACGCGTATTGAGTATATGTTTATTAAACGGTACTATAGCACCATAATTAACATTTATACAAGATTATTTATCGAAAAGTGGGGAGCGAACACAAAGTTATTCGCGAGCTGTTGGATCGGGGACAATCGGAAACAGAATGAATTTATTTTATAAAAAGGTAGGTGTCCAACAATAGAGTACAAGTAGCCAATAGGAAGTAAAAGCATTGTTCGCTAGCAACAATTCTGCTTTCATAAGTAGAAACACAGTATCCTATTTGAGACTCACAAGAAGGACACCTTGTTTCCACGCATGGCGGCAGTATTGTTCTTTATATTAGGTTAGTAGCTGTATTGAGATAAACATCACAATATTTCATAGATTATTTTAAAGAGTACAAATACACTGAATACATAGATCAGTGTAGGAAAGTATTTAAACATCATAATATTATTTAGACAAAATGTAATACAGAGAGAGGAAAGTTTCGAGGTGAATTTGTGGTCGAGTGGTTCATTTATCATGTTTTCATCCGGAAATTAAGAGGTTCAATACTCTGCTAATGTCTTCCATCATCGCACAAGCAACAATTTCAGCTGCATTAGTAGGAGGAACTTCAGTGCAGGGAGTAGGGGGAGTAAAATAACAATTTGGTAGGCGGGTATGGGTAACGCCGCCCTGGGAACCAATTATTGGATAACCAACACTTCTGCCATATGTCACCCCAAGAGGTTCGCTACGTTTGGTGACTAAGCAGGGGTGCCCGGGTTCATGGGGTGAGGTTTGTCTCGGTCTTGGCGGCGGATGATCTGAACACACTGAACCCCAGATTCCTACCTAACCCTCATACCTTTTCCTTCCCATAACTTTCTCTCCTTCATTTTCTTAAAAATACCCTCCACACAGCATCCCCAAATATGACATAGGCCCTGAGGGAAATTATTTTCCTCAGGGCCTCCTATGTGGAGCTAAAGTAAAAAATATAGCGATAAAATTTCTCAACCCATAAGTGAGAAATTGTAACATGGAAGTTTTTAATAAATCACGAAATTCATGGGTTATTACAATTTTCAGGATTTTTGAAGCTTAACCAATATTATTATAACATAACGGGGAAAAATAGATGCCCTACAGTTGCAAACAACAGATGACTTACATTAAATAGGTGGGTGATTTTCATAAACTCGACAATAACAATGGTAATAATATTTTAACTAGCTTCAGCCCACGACTTCGTCTGCGCAATGATAACTAATACAATTGATAACTAATATTTCAGGTACTCCACCAGTACTTATTTAATTCAAATTTAAAAAATATATTTAGCGATCAAAGTGAATAGAACAAATTTCAAATCAAAATGACAGCTAAAGAATTCTCATACGAAATGTCAAGTCAAAATTTGAATACACAAAATTCCAATAAAAAAAATAATTTTACACACTCAAAATATTAAAATTATTTATTGAAACCGTAATAGAAAACAATTATTTACATAATAACATCACAAACGGATTATTAATAAATGAAGGCAATAACAATCTTCAGTACATTTTAACCCTAGTAGCATATTGTTATTATGGTTGATAAGGAAAATTGGTATGAAATGTAAAAAATCTAACAAAAATTAATATTTGTAATATATGGAAAATAGCTGGCTTTATAAATTATAGCCTATATGTTATTCTGGTGTATGAGCTATATTATTGTAAAGTTTCATTAAAATCCATCTAGTAGTTTTTGCATTAAAGAGGAACAAATATTCATACATCCATACAAACTTTCACATTTATAATATTAGTAAGATGTAAGAATGTACTTACATATTAAATGGTATTCCGGTAGTTCCAATTTTTTAAATATGTTTTATACACTTATCTTCTGATGTAAAATTTATGTTTTCGACCTTGGCGCACCTGAGCTTTTGTTGCCATTTTGAAAAAAACCAGCCGAAATCGCTCCAAAATCTCGTTTTTCTCAAATATTTCGTTTTCAATAAAAATTTTGACAAAGTCTTTCAAAATAAATATTAACTGTTCTTTTGGCACTGATCTTCTTATATATATATTTGAACACTATATGCGTAGCAAATTTAAAATTATGTAATGACTAGTGTTATAAATACAGTGTCTTCCACGTGCAAAGTCGTATCTTTTCCAAGCAAAAACTTTCTAATTAACCTGCCAGGAAATAATGTTTTTTTTTATCTATTTGTAAATATTTTTTTAACTTTATTTCGAGCCTGAGATTTCATAATACCTTTTACACAGCGTCATTGAGGTGACGTATCGTAAGAACAGCATTCTACACATTTTTTTTTCTTCACCAGACTTTATGTCGGATTAAAATTTTCCCCACAGGAAAAACCTAACTCTTTCACACACTTTTCCACAAACGATCATCTAGTAAATCCTCGCTATGCAAGTGCATTATATAAGTATAATTAATTCAAAACAATACAAGAACAACATGTTAGCCTACCAGAGTACCAAATGGGAAAATAATTCACGAACTCCAGATATTTTCATATCAGAGGGTTCGGCTCAGTGGAACTCCCAATTGGACCGATAAATCCTACTGATCCCTCAATATAAATATTTAAAAAAAAATTCGTAATCCCATATGTATTTAAAATTACTGATTTTTGCATTTGTATATATAAATTCTTTGACAAATCTAACACGTTTACGTTTTTAATGAGAGAGCTAGGTATAATGCCAGTAGCTGAAATAATAATCGGTAATATTTTCATATGGTTTGAGAATGCTAAATTATTTTAATCTCATTTGTTATATCTGTATATTTTCTTATTTTATCAGAAACAGATTTTTCAATATTACAGGAATTTGGTATAGCTACATCAATGATTCAAGTATTTTTTTTTTCATTATGTCATATAAAACTATACCGGGTCTATTATGAATAATTGTTAGTATGGTTTTATCATAATATATTTTATAAAATTATTTTCTAAAAATCAATTTGGTTCGTATTCATAATATGGTAATATATTTTTGCAGTCAATCAAGTTATGTTTAAGTAATTACCAAACTTTGGTGAATGATTTTTAAAACCTGATTGTGCCTAAATGTATACTCGGACGGCGCTAATACAGAACATCCCGATATAATATATTCTATTGTTTCCGGAAAAGCTATATATTTTCTACATAAATCATTAATTTGATTTGTATCTTTGATTATATGCTTCCTATAATTTTCAGTATTAATGACTTTATCTTGAATTGCAAGCACAAATCCTTCTATTGTTGCGTTCAACTCTCCAATATTCAACTATTTGTTTGAAGAAAGTTTGTCGACATACGTTTGGTTGAGATAATTGAAGTGTTTTGCATGAATAATTTTATTTAAAATAAAAATGTAATTTGATTTGATGAAAAGATCTATTATGATTTACGAGATATCTGTTCCAAAGTTATTATTTTAAATTGAAGGAAAATTCCTTAAAATCAAATAACTTCATCATAAATCATTTTTATAACTAGAATAAATTGTTTTTTTATGGTAAGGTTTATGGCAAGATGAGTAATAGAATTGATAGTAACTTCAGTACAATATTTAATATATTACATCGTTTCCTCTCGCTTTGGCCTTTTGTGATGGGATGAGGTCATTTACACCCGTTTGATAAGAAATAAGAAGAGATTTGTAGCGGGAAACTGCCATTGTGGGGAGAAATGTTCTCCGTTATTGTTATTTGTTATTGAAAGAAAGGAAACTATTGGTTTTCTTTGAGAAATAATAACACAGAACGAAGTAATAAACCGTAAACATTTGATGAACTCGCTGGGGAGTAAAACATTGTACCTATTGTACGTAGCTAAAACTTTGTGGTTATCCATTAAAACACGGTTATAATATAATTACACATGGTTATAATATCAGAATAATTACTCTCAAATGAAAAACCGGACACCAAAAGGGAAAGTTCTAATTAAGAAATACTAATATTATACTTTTTTAATTTTATTTTTTATAGGTTTATTTTTTTCCTACGTGGTTTAGAAACGGTTAAAATATTCCAATTGTGACATCGTTATTATTACCTTAGTAAGTGGTGAGAGACCTGTCCAAAACCGTATACCTAAGATAGAGGCTCTGTAGTTTAGTAAATTAAAATAAAATTCGGTTTATAATATTTGTTTTTATTCATGAATTTACTATAAAACAAAACACAATTGAAACATGTCAGAAAATCTTAGTCATTGTTAGTCATTAGTCATAAATGCGTGAAAAAAAGTAGTACAAAACCTTTAATATTTCCGATTTGGCCCCGTGGGGTGAGTAAAACCGTATACCGTAAACGGTTTTGCCCCGGAAAAAATTAGCAACGGTTGCATTTTAATTTGTGCAACTCCTCGGTTCCCCAACTTGTGCAAACTTCGTGAGCCAGTTGCTTAAACGTAGTTCGTTGAGTCCAATTTTGATCCAGATGGCTTGTACCATATTCTCAATGACAATAAAAACAAATATCTTTGTCTTTTTCGTTGTTGGTTTTTGGGATGCTATGCCGTGTTGTGCTACCTCCTTCTTTAGCCGACGTTTCTGACAGCGTTGCAGTGTCCATCATCAGGGCAGATCCGGCAGATCCGTCCTGATGATGGACACTGCAACGCTGTCCGAAACGTCGGCTAAAGAAGAAGGTAGCACAACACGGCATAACACCCCAAAAACAAACAACGTAAATGCTTTTGGCCCTGAAAATCTAAAAACGAATCCAAATATCTTTGTCGTTCTACTCGTAAAAACGTTGAATAGTTATTCATTTTTATATGGAGATGAAGTAATTATTTCCGGTTTTACCCCCAAGCGGTTGTGCAACGAGAAACTTGTATTTAGACATTTTTTCACAAATTTAAAAAAATGTTACAAAAATCCCCCAAAAATTTTAATTAATAAAGTTAAATTATACATAGTTATTTTATCTGACATTTCACTAACCAGAAAATTACACAAAACTTCATTATTAACCATTTCAATACCCGTAAAAATTATATCAGGACATCTAAAAACTTAAAACATGTGGTACCTCGTCAGCAAGTTTACCGACAAGTTTCTGCTGACTAGCGTTGGTTTCGAAGCCATACACGCACCCCGTGTCAGGAATATTTTAAAATTCAGCTTTTTTTAAACAAATACGATTTTACCCCGTTATACTGTTTTGGATAGGACTCCCCTACATATACACTAGTAGATATATTTTTTTTATTTTAGAGTTAAGTTTTGGAGGTAAAAGCCAAAAAAAAAAACAACTTTTTTTTAATCCACAAATATATATAGATTTTTTTTTGACAGCTTTTGAGGCAAACTTAGTGTAAGTAGTTATGTGTAGTTTTGACGTGTCTCAACAGATGCCAGAAAAGTAGTACTTAAAGGAAGTGTCTAATACTCGAACGGTTACGGAAAGTTCTGATGATATCCGATCGACAGCTGGGCATTTTCAGTGCTGAGTTCCCTTGCTTCAGAATTACATAGATCATCTATTAGAACGGGGTTTTGGTCCAGTTATACATTAAATTTAAACCATGCGATAGTGTAAATAAACAAACTTGTAATCTTGTAGCTTTATTGAAAATTGCCGAACATTATTCATCAAGTAATCCCATACACAGAACATTACACATAGATATCTTTAAAAAATTAAAATAGACCTGGAAGAGTAGGTATTATTAGTTTATACAAATGTTCAAACCAAGGTCTGAGTATCCTTAGCAAATATAAAATAGATTTTTTTTGTATTTCTTCGGCATTAACTACGTATAAGTTTCTAGACATTTTGTTTTGAAAAGTTTTATTTTCTATGTACTATGTAACTTAAATTTTTATATATCTGCTACCGGTTTCGGCACATCCGTGCCATTCACTAGCAAACTTAAAAGCTTAAGTAACATAGTACGCAAAAATTAAAACATTTCAAAATAAAATAATAAAGCATGTTTGATTACTGTTTTAATTATTTTTCCTAAACAACATACTAATCTTGTGTTTGCAAAATTAGGCATGGAATAACAGCCCAGCGGTTTCCTTGTGTAAACTACACAAGTTTATATTGTGTTAGGATTCCGCATCGTAAAACCGGTCCAAAGAGGTGGTGGGTAGATTTATCTGTACCCTGTTTCAAATTGGATCGTTCTCACATCGTTTCCTTTATCACTCTGTGGATGCGTTCTACTCGCTTTTAATACGGAGTCTTTTTAAGCCTATCTTGTTAGTGCCTGCAGGTACCGTTAATGTAACGAAGTTGTAGAAAAAAGGTTAAGCCTAATAACCTTTCATATAAATACTCTGTCTGGATATAAAATACTCAAGGTGGACGTGTATGCTAACGTATCAACCCATTTGAGCAGTTTTCGACGTATTATGACAAGTTTGCCAGAGCGTCTTATTGTTAGTACTAGGTATTATCAAGACCATCGCACAGTCAATCAATGAGGATTGTATCGGTAAATTTCGGTAACTTCACATCGTTCCCGAGCATGACTGTGAATAAATAACAGTTTACAATGACTTAGTGTTCTTAATACATTCGTCGTCAACTGTTGTCTGTACGTTAACAATCTGCAGGGAATGATGAGAAGTTACCGAAAGTTATCGATACAATCCTAATCGATCGAGCGTGCTAGGAGGCCAAGAATGCTTATAGAACATAAAAAATATGGGATAAACCGTGAAATCTAGGTTGATTAATTGGCTTTAAGCGGTAGTTAGCATATCATACGTTTCCATATTGTGTCAGAAAGGGTTAGATCAACAAATACTGTAAATATGCTGGAGTTCCTGCCTTGGGCTGGCTTTCCATGTTCTGACCATGTCATGGTCACATGGTTAGCACGTCCGTCATAGTCATTAATAATTTAATGAATGATATTAATTAAATCGAAAGGCCAAATCGATAATCGAACACGGATTGCTCGAGTGGCTACGTAAAGCAGAAGAGAAATATAAAATATGAAGTTGGTATCCGTCAACTTAAATCCTGATTAGTTAAAAAGAGAGGTGTTACTCTAAATGGATAAGTAAAAAAAAAATAACTCTTACGTCTGTAAGGATGAACTGATATAGACAAGAAGTTCGGCAGGTTTAAGTATCACCAGGGCCAATCTTGTATTTTCTGTATCGATGTTTTGCAGTAATATTGTATATGGTGGTTTCAAATTGGAAAATCTTCAATGGTTCGAGGTTTGTTACGTAAAAGTTCTGTTGTAAAAACATTGGGCCAAGTTCTTATCCCACTTTTATGTATTACAATTCCACTATTACTAAATTTTACATATCATCTTAGGGTAACGACTTTATTCTAGTAGTTCGATTGTCAATATTATTTTTGAAAACATATATTCTTATGAAACAACGAATACTACCGATAGCAAAAGAATATCATTTTTAAGTTATAATACAAGCAGTTGATACTTTCGCTAGATAACAAGTTAAAAAAGTTCGATCGGTTATAATTTTGATTTGATATTTTTTAAATTTTTTTTTCTACAATACCTCGCCACTGGGAAGTTGGATATTCTAGCAGGTCACGTTAAACGCACTCCGTCTCGTTCCAGCAAAGTGGTAACATATGATCCACCGGGAGGTGGAGCAGTTGTGATCAGTGGAGACGTTCGGTAGAATTATTTTTTAAAATATCAATCTTAAATGTTTAATACTTCTTTCATTCTGACTAACCTTAACCTAATCTAACACTAAACGCTATCCCTACGGATCAAATGCTTTGTTAAATTAGTCTGTTTTCTATTTTCTAAACTTGCCAATATACTCAGAACATTGGCTTTTAATTTTTATAGTAAACTAGCTGATACCCGGCATGCGTTGCATTGTCACTTAAATAAAGAATTTTTTTCTCCCTGCTTGTCCTGTCCCATTCGTCCCCATTCCCCTTCCACCACCTATTCCCCACCCTCGTCCCCTTCCCCTCCCGCGTGTGAACCTCCCCCTCGCGAATTCCCCTTCCACCTTATCCACCTTCACCCTCTCACCTCCTTCCTCCCGAAAACCACCCCTCCTTCATTTCCGTCCACCCCTCCCCAATATTTCACCCCTCCTCGACTTTTTTACCTGCTGGTTAACTCCATAAAATACACTCATTTTCAAACAACTCGCGTTTGCCCTATTGCAATTCTATTTTAACAAATTTCATTAATAAAGAAATCCGGAACTCATTAATATAGAAATATTTCCATGTATAAACCTTTACGAGCTTGTCCACAACAACTCACCAATTTTTTATCGCAATCGGATGAATATCATAGGAAATATCTCTAAATATATCAAACGCGCGAAATGTCAAACGTTCGAAGTAAAAATAGTCGTTAAGTTTTCTGAAATTATCCAATTTACCGCGCAATTTTCTTAATTTTTATTTCCGTAAGAACCTTCTACAAAGCATAATAAACCTTTAAAAAAAAGATGAATGAAATAGGCAAAGTCGTTCTGAAGTTATGGCGTGACCAAGGGAAACAGGGATTCATTTTTATATATATATAGATTTTTAAAAATTGTTATCACGTAATTCTTCGATAACTTAGTATTAAACATTGTGTCAAACTGATATTCCACTTTATAGCTCTGTCCTTTATGTTATTTATTCTGAACCCTCCTAAAACCCTTTGTCCAAATAAACATTTGATAAGATAGAATTTTAATGATATATATGAAAATAAAAAGGTTTATTGTGATTTAATGAGGACATCAAAAGCATTGTCGGATGAATTAATAAATATTCAATTGTTTTAAAATAAAGGGCTTGGATTAATAAATAACCTACTAATCTCTTTAGACTTGGACCTTTGCGTAGTGTTGCAGACCTCTCATGGTTTTCCATTCAAAATATTTCCTTGAATTACAGAATAAAATTAAGGTTGTTTATTTTCGTTTGAACAACTTTCTGGGACTGTAAGAATTACTTTTCTATGCTATAAGTGTTTTATGCTTTGAACCGTGAAAAGATGGCTTATAACTCCATTAATAGTAACACCAACAAGAGATACGGTATAGTTTATGATATCTGTTCATGAATGAGTTTGTTGAATAATTTAATAATGTAATTACTTAATATGTTGTAATTGTAATTAAAATGTTAGACATTAAAAGCATTCCTATTTTTGATATCAACAAAATTTTGGTTCGAATTCCAATATAAGCATTTTTTTTATTTAAAGAAACATTTAAAACAAATAATATAACATACTTATCAAATAAAAAACATAATACAAAAACAGATAAAAAGTCCCTATAAACTACTTTTAAGTAGTTTGTCAATGGGTTCTTTTAACTTAATGGATTATAACAAAAATTAAATTAACTATTAAAAAATAATTGTTTACATTCATAAAAAAAAATATTGTATACATTCATATCATAAGAGATATAGCCTAAAGAGGTGTAACATGATATAAAAAATATATATATATATATTATACAAAGTGTATGAAGTTAGAAATTGTTTGTCTTAGAATCTAAAACAAACTATTTCTTTCAGCGAGCCAATTTTTTAACATGATATTTGTTTTTGCGTTTGTACACTTTTTAATTGCTGCAGGTAACATATTTAAGCAATTTGGGATCATGTAGTCCAGCGTTCTTTGCCCATATTTGTTTAAATGCTTTGGAACGATTAGTCCTTCATTTAACGTAAAAGTTGATGTATGAAGTCTGAAAATGGCCATGGTAGACTGTGACATGGACATAAAAACATGGTAACTAACTAACTAACCATCTCGTCATTTCCATGAAGGAGTAGAAACAACTCAGTGTTGGTACACACACCTTCCCTCATTCTCATTCATTCTTCGTCTGATACATATTCTTCTATTATTCTGACTCTTGATATGACCCGACTCAAGTATCTGATTCACTTGATCGTGCCATGTCTTCCTGGGCGACTCCGACTTCTTATTTCATTTTCATTTGCGTCATTTGTTTTTTTAAACACCTTTCGTGACTCTACATGCCCAAACTATCTCAAGGTCCCTTTCTTGATCTTGCTCATTACGCTAACATCAGCCTTGCATTCTTCAGAGATCTTCACATTTATCACACAATCATACATGGTATTACCACACCTCATTTCTCTTCTCATTTCCCGTCTCATTTCTACAGTATTCAGTTTACTTTCATCCTTTCTCTGTCGGTTTCATTCCTCACTGCCAGATTTCAGGTTAGTTATCAGTAGTACATTGTTAATAAATCATTACGATTAAAAACTCATACTACTGACGATCCGGTGAAAAATCAGTTTCTCAGATTTTAATTCCACAGTTTATAAGATTTTATAAAATAGCTTTACAATTAGTAGAGCACTCGACTGGATAGCTGAAGGATGCGAGTTCAAATCACGAATGGAGCTAATATTATTAAAAAAATCCCTGCTGCACATTTTAAATACTATGACTATCTTTCTCGTGTTAATTTTGTATGCATATAGGTGATTTTAGGTATTCATTGCTAATTTACCTATTTTTTTTGTTTATGGTTTGGATATTCTGTTGTTAAGAATATAATTTATAGAATATTTCAACATTAAAATTTTTGTATACATCCCTAGTTCGTAGTCAAGTCGAATATAATTCCTCGATATGGTCCCCCTATTATAACAATTATAATAGGGGGACCTATTTTGATCAATATTAATTTAATTTAAGTTTACCTTATTTATGCTATAGAATTTGTATACATTTTTTTTCTCTTGAAATAAAAATAAAATATCTCTGATGTCACTTCACAATCAAATGCCACAGTTAATTTGTTATTATTTATTTAAAAAGATTTCTTATATTTTCTTATGATTCTAATTCTGTCATGTATATTCAGAAAATAAATAAATAATTAGACCCAGAAGTCGCGGGTTCGGTACGATATTCGGCATTTATATTTATTACAACTTAATGCCTTTAATTCTGTTTGTCGTTCCACTAAATCATTTTCAAATCATCAAAGCGGGTCTTTCTTAATCTTACTTACTAAGTTCACCAAGCCCGCTTTCCGAGTGTAAGCTACATTCTCGACTGAACTGCCACATGATTTAAGAATGATCACGGACTCATTTTCACGGATCAAGGAAATTTTTCCGCTTACATTAAAAAAAATCATACCTCCGAATTTGAATATGGAGACAAACAAACTGAATATAGTTCTATGTAGCCAATGAATTCCCCTATCTTTTGTTTATTATCACATATTTGTTGGATTTATAAAAAAATATATAATTAAATCTTTAATCTTAAAACATTTTAAAGAATCTAGAGAATACTTATTTTGTTATATTTTGAATGTACAATATATTATACAATCGAATTAATAAAAAAAATTAAAATTTGCCACATTTTGGCAACAAGGCAATCCGAGGTTTTGGAAATAGTGCCATAATGTAGCAAAAAGCGCTTGGGTGGTTAAGAACCTGTAAGCTTTTTAAGGCTATTAAATAAAGTCTAAAAATTTCCAGTCTTTCAAAATAAATATAACTCTACTTTTGCCACTAATCTTCTTATAAATGTAACATCAATAAGTTATGTAGGGCAGCAAACGTAAAATCATGAAATATTCAGTGTTTTAATTTTTTTTTACTCTGCGTGCAAAATCGTATTTTCTCCAAGCATAAACTAACTAATAAAAGATTTTTTATCGGAAGTGATCTGGCAAGTGAGTATGTTTTCTCTAAGTGTTTTTAAAGAATAAAATTAGATAGAGCCTAAGAACTCATAATAAATTTTACGGCGATTTGAATTAGTAACATTATCCTTGAATTCGTTTGTTCTTTTCGCAAACTGGATGATCATTTACTTAAAAAAATACGAAATTTCACACAACATCACGAAACGCCCCTGTAACTAATCTATACGTATAACACTAGGTGGAAATTGCTGAATTTCATTCCAAGAAACGTACAATTATTTCCTAGGAGATAATGTTATGAATTATGGTTTTCGGAAACGAACTCAATAAAATAGATGGCCCTACTGTGTACAGAAACCTAGAGAAAGGGAGGATAGTGAATTCCATCCCATTATCTTTACTTATAGCCGAGACGACCTCTTTTAAGGCGATTGACGTATATTTTTCAACCTATGCCCATTTTAAAGACATTACTTGTGGTGTAAAAAATATCGAGAACGTTTTCTTATTGTTTAATTCCCATACGTATAATATTTAGAACCTATAGAATAACTCTCTTGTTAATGGTTATTCGTATCAACGTAATATATCATCGAAGAAGAAGGTAATACAACGAATCTAAATGAAATACGAAAAAAATAGGACACCGAAAAAAAATGCTAACAGTTCAGACGAACGCCTTCAACAAAACTGAGACCTTTTATTTTTAAGTAATTTCATATCATTATAAGTCAAAATTATAAATTTACGTTGATGGGAATAACCATAGGTCATAGTTCGATGGGAATAACCTTCAAAAGTGATAAAAGAGAGTTATTCTAATAAAAAAATTGAATATGCATTTAGATTTTTAGAAAATCACCAAGTATAATATGTAAATAAAATCGAATGCGTTTATCCGAGACACTATCTAGGTTACAAACCAGTTCTTCAAATATTTGTTTCCATTTAAAAACGTAGTTGCCATAATTTTTGGGGAAAAAAGGCGATGATATTATTGTTAATTATGAATTTGAAATATGAAATTGACCAAAATGACGTAGAGACATAGAGCTGGCAATTTATATGGGTCTGATGGCCTAGCACACTCGCTTATCGTTCCCTAGCACAACTGCACATCGCTAACGTACAAACAACAGTTGATGTCGAATATGTTAAGGATACTTAGTCATTGTGAACTGTCATTTATTTCTTTGGCGATCTGTAGTCACGCTAGGAAACGATGATAAGTTACCGATAGTTATCCTATCGATCGTTATCGAGCGAGTGTGCTACGGCCTGACAAACACAATGGCAACTTTAACATACATCTTAAATTTTTGAAAACTGACATTTTTTATTACTTTAGTTTTGAAAAAACAAATGTTATTTTAATTTCAAATTTAAAAAAAAAAGATATATGAACTAGTCAATTGTTTTTCGATTGGTAAAACTTTTTTCGACGGCGCCCCTGATGCAGAAAAAACTGTTCAACAGAAAACTTCAACCATTAAAAAATAAGAATACTCGTCAATTTTTTCAAAAAATTACGAAAAAACTGTTTGAAGGTCTGAAGAATATAATCTTTACATTTATTCATTGTACATTTGGTATGGAAATATATGGATATTCAAATTGATATAACACACGCAATGATATAATACTACAATGTTCATCGAGGATTATCTGAAATACATTATGAATACATAATAGCCCAGTCAACATTAGTTTCTAAGTAGGTTGTGCCTATTCTAAGAAACTAATTATGGCATTTTTTTTTTGGAACGTAATAACAAAGTGTCTTCTTCTTCCTTGCACTGTCCCAACTCATTGCCTAGATAGGCTATTGGGATCGGGTCTTCTCGTTCGCAGGTTGTAGCTTCTTCGGTTCTGGCTACCGCTTTCATCCATGCCTTTTTTGTTTCTACGTAGGATTTTGGAGCATTGAGTCATTCACGAGTTCTTTGGTCTTCCTCTGAATGACTGTCGAATGACTGTACGTAATGTCAAAGTGAAAAGATATATTATTACAAGGGAAGGACTGGTTGAGAAAACCTTTTGACCTCTACAGCAGGACTCTCTTGGAACATCTCTACATCAAACTCTTGAGTGGGAGGGATAGATTCATACGTACGTCAGTCCTGGACGTACTGGACATACTGACCTCTACAGCAGGACTCTCTCGGAACATATCAAACTCTTCAAGTGGGAGGGATAGATTCATACGTCCGTCAGTCCTGGACATATTGGACATACTGACCTCTACAGCAGGACTCTCTCGGAACATATCAAACTCTTCAAGTGGGAGGGATAGATTCATACGTCCGTCAGTCCTGGACATATTGGACATACTGACCTCTACAGCAGGACTCTCTCGGAACATAACAAACTCTTCAAGTGGGAGGGATAGATTCATACGTCCGTCAGTCCTGGACATATTGGACATACTGACCTCTACAGCAGGACTCTCTCGGAACATATCAAACTCTTCAAGTGGGAGGGATAGATTCATACGTCCGTCAGTCCTGGACATATTGGACATACTGACCTCTACAGCAGGACTCTCTCGGAACATATCAAACTCTTCAAGTGGGAGGGATAGATTCATACGTCCGTCAGTCCTGGACATATTGGACATACTGACCTTTACAGCAGGACTCTCTCGGAACATATCAAACTCTTCAAGTGGGAGGGATAGATTCATACGTCCGTCAGTCCTGGACATATTGGACATACTGACCTCTACAGCAGGACTCTCTCGGAACATATCAAACTCTTCAAGTGGGAGGGATAGATTCATACGTCCGTCAGTCCTGGACATATTGGACATACTGACCTCTACAGCAGGACTCTCTCGGAACATATCAAACTCTTCAAGTGGGAGGGATAGATTCATACGTCCGTCAGTCCTATACACACTGACCCCCAGATTCCTACCAATCCCTAATACCCTTTTCCTTCGCAGAATGTTCTCTCCTTCCTCTCATAAAAATACTATCCACACTGCATTTACAAATAGGGCATAGGCCCTGAGGGGAATATTCCTCACGCTCTGAGTTAATGTAAAAAAGCGGTTATTTAAAACAATATGGTGAAATATCCTATTTGGACAACAGAAAATAAACTTAAATAATACGATATTATGTCTTTTAAAATTATCTAACTTTGTTTAATATTGCCGCAGGTCAAACAGCCATATCTTTTAAGAAATTAAGTATTCTTAGAATAATTTGTCTACCGAAGTATCCGCCATCATCCAGGTGAATACAAGATTTAAAATATTAACTACACAATTGGAGGCCCTGAGGAAAATAATTTCCCTCAGGTCATCTTTATATATGCTGGGTGGAGAGTCTTTTGTGAATTCAGACAAGTGAGAAATATACATATATACTAAAATATACAGAAAATATCAAGCTTTTTGTTAAATACAATATTTAAAATGTAAATTTTTATAACAGTGTTTTTTCGAAAGATTAATTTCTGATTAATAATCGACAATATTTGTTTATGAAAGGCAATGTTCAACATTTTATAAAATGTTCATCTTCTCAAATAGTAAAATAAGAATATCCAGTAGTTTTTCATAGTATCTAGTTAAAAATAAATCCAAAAAACTAAATCATTGAAAGACAAATAATTTAAAAAAATGCATAATTGCACATTGATATCTAAAAAAATCACATTGGAATATAAATTGCTGCCCACAACGAGATGTTATTGATAAGACTTCAAAACGATGTTCAACAAATCATAAAATCACATTTAAAACAAGAACTCTTAGGACCAGTTGTTTCGGAAAATTTCACGTTTGAATTTCCTTCAAATCGTCATTCACCGAAAAATTGGGTTGTTTCAACCTCCGTCAGAAGAAATTTCAAGGAAAATTTTATGGAAATGTTTCAAAAATGAATAGATTCTTTTTTTCATTTCAAATTTGTCACGCAATCACGTCTTTCTATATTTCAAATACGAAATGGGTTGTTTCAACTCCAAATAACGTTCGATAAATTTGAAAATTTTATTCAAGTGTTCCCCGCTGAATCACAATTTTGGCGTCTGCTCTAACCGTCCGGACTCGGCTGATCACATTCACATCACATTTCTATAGTATTTTCACTGCTGACGGAAGTTGAAACAACCCAATTTTTCGGTGAATGACGATTTGAAGGAAATTCAAATTTGAAGGAAATTCAAATTTGAAGGGAATTCCAAAACAACTGGTCCTATCAAATTTTCGTTGAAATTTCTTCTGACGGAGGTTGAAACAACCCAATTTTTCGGTGAATGTCGATTTGAAGGAAATTCAAACGTGAAATTTTCCGAAACAACTGGTCCTTAATGAACCTCCATTAAATAAATATTTACCTAAAAGCATCCGCCAAAACATAACAGAACATTGTATTTCTCGTTATAATTTCGCTGAAACCATCTGCTTATTGTTTATTTGAGGTACGATTGCTCCATTATGAAAGGTTTCTGTATTATTTGACTTTAGTCCTAATAACAAATTTTTAATAAAAAAGGTTAACATATTCAATCAATTTCTCGTAATATCAAAATGAAATGAAATACGTACTAATTAATAGTACAAAATTAAAATCCAAGAAACCAAAATCATTATAGTTGTTTAAATAATGCTACACGTTTTCGTTTCTACACGTGTTCGTTACTACACGTGTTCGTTACTACACGTGTTCGTTACTACACGTCTTCGTTACTACGTCTTCGTAATATAAGAAACTGTTGAACTCGGTAGAATGTTAATTTGATAATCACTTCCCTCACTGTATTATTCCGCTGGAACATAGAAATTATCTCTTCACAGGAGGCCCTGAGGAAAATAATTTCCCCCAAGGCCTATGTCATCTTTGAAGATGATGTGAGGAGGGTCTTTTTGATGAAAGGAAAGCGTGAACATAGGTCTTGAAGAGACCCAAGTTGTAGGAAGGAGAAAACACAGAGGCCGGCAAATCGTTCCACAGCTGAGCTGTTGAACATAAGAACGAGTCGTAGAAGCGTTCCGTTGTGGCAAATGTCAACCGTGTATATATGGTTGTGCGTGTTGGGCGCGCGTTTGGCATGTTTCCCGACTATGCACCGGTGCCGAGGGGATCAATGACGCTAGTTCCTCGGAGCATCTTCCATTGATATACCAGAAGAACAAGGATAGCATTCCCACCCACAAAGCCTGTGCTCTAGAGATTGCAACCCATTTGTTAAGACGGGAGAATCTATCAAGTGAACCGCCCGTTTCTGCACAGATTCGAGGGATTTTTTCAGGTACATTGCGGCTCAGGAGCCGCAATGTACAAAATTAAATTTGGTAATAAAATTTGGCAGCCATCTCTGGTCAGGACCAGAGATGCTACCGTTGAATGAGACTAGATTGTCATTTCGATCATTTTAGACGTAATCAGACATGATTGGGTCTTTGAAACATTGAATTATTGTATTATGCGTTTTTTACCGTTTTGACATAATTTAATTAATTATAAGGCGAAGCTTAATGCCAAATCACTATTTTAAAATAATTTTTAGTACGAATCTCTTTACATTATAAATATAACAAAATATGATGTAGATAAATTGAACCTGTTTCTACCGTTTCCGTTGAGTAGAATAAAAACTAAATAATTAATTACTTTATAAAAAAATATAAGAGCAAATTCCTAAAAAGTGTATTTTTTTCATTAGAAAAGAATGAACGCGCACAAAAAAAAACTTATTAAAATTACAGTTTTATGTCTAAAATTATCCGTGATATTTTTTTGCCTTTATAGCACTAAGGCGTTTGGAACCAAAGTAATTTTTGATTCTATTTTATTATGAAAACTTTAGTGTGTATCTCCTAATTCAATTAAAAATCGATTTAAAAAAATCCAAATCGATGTCGTATTCAACCCCCCCCCCCCCCTTAACTGATTCTATATAAGTAATTGATAACTCTGACTTTTTTTTAGGTAAAAACGTAAATTGATTTTGAAAGATTGTTATTTTATCTGGTACATGCAGTTTTAAAAATTTTGAAAAACTAAGTTTATTTTGAATATACTTAGGTTACACCGTTGGTAGTTGGCATAATTGGTCAATTTTCAAACGATAGATTCTATTAAACAACACAAATTTCAAATTATACAAACAAATAAATCAATACATAATCTAGTGAACACAGTTTTCAGAATTTCAATTTTAGTTAAATTAAGAATCATTAAAAATAAATCCGAGAAGGTGTTTTATGATAAAAATACATAATTTTTTTTATTATTTAAAGTCTTACAAACTACAATATTTCAAATTTTTTTACACGTCTATTCTCTTTAGAAATTATTGAAAAATCATAAATACTTACGATCAAAAAATACTTACAAGAAGTACACGATGTTTAATAATTTATCATCGTGCGTTTCGACCACTTTTATTGCTTACTTGAATAAAGGTATGTAATAAAGCAAGTTTTGAATGAAATAAACCGATGCTAAATTTTTAATTTAAAAATTTTGATAAAATAATCGATCTTTCTCACTGGAAACTCCCTGTACAGTTGCAATCATATTTAAACTTTTATTCTTAGCCTCTGGTCATTCGCTCTTTAAAACTATTATAATATTCATCATTCTTAGTACATTCTTATGATCGATTTGATTTGAAAGAATATTAGGTACCGAATTGTAACCTCAAAAGTCCAAAGCTAGTTTACGTTATTTTTTACAAAAATTGATTTATGTACAAGACCTTTTTTTACTTCTCTAATATCTACATGTAAGTAAAAAGAAGGTGTTCTCACGAAAACGCTTTGTGACGTAAATTTAACCCTAAAGGTCGAATGTCCTCGCAGTGTTAGAAGTTAAATATAACTCTTGCCCAGATATGACCTTTTATTTTGTAATATAATATATATTTTGATGATAAAAACAATGGACGTATGTAGATATCAGATTTGTATAGGTAAGTTAAAAGTAGCGTATGCAGGCCGATGTACATAGCTTGAATGATTTACAAATTCTTCTCTCAATGTGCACGGAGAAAAATGTTATTCTCAAATACGATCATTAATTTTGTTCGTAAAAACGGAATTGTAGTTCTTACGGACAAACTAACAGTGTCTCAATGTTTATTGGCGGGAAAATGTAAGAATAATTTGTTGGTATACGCACGAAATTACGTATATTAAAAAAATTATTCTAACATGTTCCCGCCAATAAATATTGAAACCCTGTTAATTTGTTCGTATGAACTCCAGTCCCGTTTTTTACCGTTTTTACGAATAAAATGATTGTATTTTAGAATAAATTTTTTCTCCGTGTGACATTTGTCCTTTGAATACTGTGAATGGATTGACAATAATGTACCTATACTGTAACTAACGGGTGACTGTCGACTTGCATGAGAGAAACAGCATGAAAGAGAGACAGCTAATTGTGAGTAGATTATATATCAGATCGTATATGATTGTCCAATGAGTCTTCATTTTACCTGTCATGGGTGTTTGTTTTTTCTTTCATGTGAACATGCACAAGAGTCTCAACTGCTCTCAACCGCCTGGAGTCAGTGATAATGTATTATTTTCAATTGTTGTGAGACGGAAGGAAGTGGGGAGGGAAAGTAGACGAGGAAGTACCTGACTCAGATCGATAAAACACGGCTAAAGCCGTTTCAAGCAACGTTTCAATTGTGAATGAAGGTCTTACACCACAGCATAACTGAGAGCATCTTCCACCCTGGAACGTACCGCAAATTAACCTTGTATTATTTTTGAATGGCTAAATTGTGAAATAAGAATTTCATTTGATTATTGTTGAGATTTGAACCTGCGACCTCCGCATCGCTAGTTGATTTGACCAAGAAGGCCGTCAAATCGTGCTGATTATATTTTTGATTACTCTTCCGCCATCACAGTAAACTGTCATTATACCAAAAGTTAAGACATTACATTAAAAAATGAATTAAAAAGTTGATCAATGCCTTTTAAATCGCTTTGGTGATATTTTTATCGTTATAAGTGATTGCACATTAAAAACGTACAAGACTTCCCAAAGGAGTGTCCGAGGGGAAATTGATGAAAGACGTGTTGAGGAAAATGCTGCAAATAATTACTTCGATACTTACATGCTTTTAACAAACAACAAAATTGTGGTTTTACTGTATTGTTCCATATTGCAGTCTGCATGGTAAACAAAGCCTCTATGAACCTCTCAACAGATGTTGTTAGATTTGTAGTTGCAATGTCTATTAACAGGTATCGTTAGTATGAGTTAGTTTTAATAGACTAGAACACTCTAACAATAATCGTATTACGTTAAATGAAGAACTAATCGTACCTAAACATTAACACAAAATGGGCAAAGAACGCTGGACTACATGATACCAAATAGCTTAAATATGTTACCTGCAGCAATTAAAAAATGTATAAATACAAAAACAAATAATATGTTAAAAAATTGGCTCGCTGAACAAAATTGTTTGTACAATTTCTAACTTCATACATTTTATATATACATATATATATATATATTTTTTTTTTATATCATGTTACACCTCTTTATGCTAAATTTCTTATGATATAAATGTATTCAATATATATATATTTCTTTTTATGAATGTAAACAATTACTTGTTAATAGTTAATTTAATTTTTGTTATAATGCATTAATTTAATAGTATTTTATTGGGAATTTTTTCTGATTTTTGTAGTATGTTTTATTTGATATGTACGTATTATTATTTGTTTTAAAGTTTCTTTAAATAAATAAAAAAGGTGTCTCAAAAAAAGGTGCCATTGGTAGTATTCGGTGATAGAGACAACTATTAGACTTTTGGGTGTTACATCCAAACAGTTTCTGACAGATGGCGGTGTGAGTTAATTTATTGACACCATACTTCGTTGTGTTTCATTAGTCACAGCAACGCGTGGGCGGGTCAGCTAGAATAATTATATATATATTTTTTAATAAACACAAAAGCTTTTATTTGTTTCATTGGAAAATGCATATTAGCAACTTTAAACAGTTTTAATGTAAAGTGTACAGTATATTATTTTCCAATCCGAAATTGTTTGTTGGGAGATTCGAAAAGTTAATGTTCATTTGAGTTCAATTAAAATTGGGTTATTCAAAATGACAAAATTCGTGAAACTTTCGTCGTACAGTCAAGTTTCTTCACTAAAAATCTGTTTTATCTCGCAACATATTGATACTATTTTCTTTGGAGTGTTTTAATTTGATTCAGCACCAATTGAAACACAATAAACGATACCTCACATGATTCAGTTTGTTAACAAGTATTTTTCAAAAAAATCTCTTTAAGGGAGCGCCGCTTTTTTCTGCCGCTTTATTTTGGGCAGACTCTGCAGATCTTCAATTACATTTCACTACTAAAACGAATGTATGTCTGAATTTGGTGATTTATTTTGTCCATTTAAGCACATTTTTGCATTTATTACTAAGCAAAGATATACTTGGAGCAGATGGATGAGTTCGTGTATTCGGGAATTATGTTTACGAGAGATGGGAAGGCTGTTAGAGATATTGAAAGAAGGGTAACGGTAAAAGTAGGTAACTCCATTAAAATGGGCGACTGAATGCCGTTGGCGAAAACGAAAAACAAAGATGCGAAGCTGGCAGTCCGCAATAGAGTGCTGGCACCTATCTTGATTTTTGGCAGTGAAGCATGGAAGTGGCAGAGAAATAATGAAAGTAGACTGATCGATGCCTGAGGCGTTTTGTGTTGTAAAACCATGTATGAACTTGAGATACGTGAAGATCCGCAAATAATGCAAGGCTAATAATGTAAGAATGAAAAGTAAAATTAAGAAAGCGTCTGAAGAGCGAATGAACGAACAAAGGAGAAAATGTGCCGCAAATGTGAATGGTAGAAGAAATTGGGGATGACCGAGGAAGACATGGCACAGTCAAGTGAGTCAGATACAGGAGTCGGGCCATGTCAAGAGTCAGAATAATAGAAGAATATATAACGGTGTGTTTAATTAATTTGCTCGTTCTCCTGCTTGCGCAGGCGAGCATGGGGGTTGGTGATGCGGATGGAGGGCTGCTGTGCGCAGGTGACGACCAGCTTGCGCTTCTTGGAGCTGACTCTGTGCGCAATCCTCAATTACAAAGTATGTAAGAGATGACGTATGAAAGTGAGAGGGGGCAAGGAGTGCGTGCCAAGTTCGAGTTATTTTGCCGTCGGTCCTCCTTCCTACCTCTGTGCTCTGTGGGGAAACGACTCGATGGTTATTTAGTTAGATACGTTTTTAGATTTTCACGGTCAAAAGATCGTCGGATCTGCCGGATCTACCCTGATGATGGACCCTGCAACGCTGTCTGAAACGTCGGATAAAGAAGGAGGTAGCGCTACACGGCATAACACCCCAAAAACAAACAACGAAAAAAGGTTATTTTGGTTGTAAGTTAAGTTGGGTGTATTTAATTTTATCTTTCCTGCCTATTACAACTAATAAAAAATACTCTAAATATATATGCCTTAACGTTTTCCCATTTTTCATTGATATCCTTTATCCTCTTCTTTTTCATGATCGAAGAGTGATACATGGTTTACTGACAAGTGGATTGATAGGGAATATTAAATAGTTGGGAGGTAAAGACTAGATTAATAAGCGTACCATAAGAGATAAGTGTTTCGCTAAGGCGATGGGATGAGCATTACTGCGGAAGAATGTTGAAGATAGTTTTTCAAAGTCATACGACCGATCTGAAAAGAAAGCATTAGTAAATGATTCTTGACTTACCAAATATATCTGTCAAAATCCTCTTGCCATAGTTTGATGAGTTAGGGGTAATGGTTTCTTAGTAAAATTTATGATTGAATTTAAATAGGTATACGTTGTTCGCATTTCGAAGAATTTTATGTTTAGTCGTTTTAAATCAACAATTCTAAACAAATGTGAAAGTTTTCACACAATATTTTTAGTATTATTTTTGAAATTTGAAGTAAATTAAACTTAATTTTGCTTTTATTCAGTTTTGTAAGTATTTTTGTTTTTATTATTGGGACAGCTATTTCTGCGTTAAGACCATCATTGTAATACAGTGGTTATTAGACACTGATACGATTTATTTATGTGATTTTATCTAACCTTACCCTATTTGTATCGGTGAGTGTGGGTTTGAAATCTGGCATCTTTAAAAAGGAGGGAAAACCGACATTTTTAAGGGCATCACACAAATGATTTTCACAATTGAAAATATAAATGAATCAAATTAAAAAAATAACCTTGTGTCAACCACAATAATATATATATATATATTATTTACAATTGTGGTTGATACAAAGTTATTTGTTTAGCTTAATTAAAAATGATGCCACAAAGTGATTTTACGAAGTTTGAAGAAATATAAATGAATCACAAGAAGTTTAAGGGTTAATTAAATCAATGAAATTAATATTAATTTCCTCAATTTGGGGTAAGTTTAATAATGGCCTCGAACGCCAAAACAGCTATCACAATAAAAGTTTTCAGGTCACTTCAGAATATTTACAATGTGATTTGTGCTTTTTAAATTTTACCCAGTTAACACCCGTTCGGCCTCCCTTGTAATAAGTGAAGGACCTGATTGCTAGTTAGAAAGAAGATAGATTTATGGAATCCTATTGTATTTATAAAACAACGGATTTAAAAAACTAATACCACAACAAACAAACTGAGAGTGTGTTATAGCTCATTATAGCTCATAATAACACTTTTTATTACCGATTGAGGGAGAAGTGTTTGATTATATGGCAAATAATTCAAATTAATGACAGCATATAGTCAAGCTCCGAACCTAACGCCTTTCAGTTTTTATCCGGAGAGGGCGCAAGGGTAGCTAGTTTTTAAGCATTTTTCTTTTTTAAAATAACTCAGGTCCGGGGCATACGTCATTCCTATATTTACCTACGTTAAATGGACGTGAAAACAAGCGTATGTACCCAAGCGGTTAAACAATCATAATAACTAAAATACTTGCAGAACATAATAAAATGTGAAATTTTGAATTTAAAAAAATAATAATGGAGTTCGGCGAATTAAACACAATGACAAAAATATTGCTTTTTAATATATTTTTCTCCGATAAATGATTTTCTAAAATTAACACACAAAACAATCGGGAAAAAAACAAAAACCACACAATACATGCTAATGTAAGCACACTGCACAGAGTTATCGTATTACATTGTATGTAACTATTTTATCTTTTTGTTTCAGACGTGTAAACAAAGCCATCGGAAAATAACCGAAATTAAAATAACGTACTTTAAAACATTCATAAAATATACTAAATTCGCTTGTGTCTGTTTGTAAGTCTGGTTCAATAAACTCTAATTAGGATTTGCTTTGATTTTAAGTATCATTCTAAGAATTTGAGCTGATTGTAACAAGGCAATAACTTGATATAAGTATCTACCTACCTGAGTATAATATAATTTTTTTTTATAAGTTTTGTTTTTCCAAATAAGAATTTTTTGTAAGAAAAATTCATAAAAGCGATAAATTTGTTAGGCATCTACCTATAATGTAATTACACTAAACCTATTTATGTATTTATTTTGTTTACACTAAGTGTTGAAAATAATTTCCCTCAGGGCCAATCTCATCTTTGGAGATGCTGTGTGGAGGTTCTTGAAGAGACCCATGTTATAGGAGGGAGGAAACACAGTGGCTGGCAAATCGTTCCACAACCGAGCTAATGAACTGAAGAACAAGACGTATAAACAACCGGTTCTTAACAAATGTAAACCGTATAATAAATTGTTAGAAAACTACTTTAATTGTCTTTTACAAAATTGGAATTTAACAATCCAGTGATTTTTCACGTGTCACCACTTGTACCATAATAATATTCCCTCATCACAAAACGATTATTATTTGCTTCTGCTCTTTTTATTGTTGATACGAAAATTACTATAGCAACTATTAGTTTGCATCTCGTTATGAATTATTGTAACATTTATTGGTCTGAACGTATCGGCTTGTTGGTGAAGCCACAGTAAATAATATGCAAATGGACGAAACTAATCAACAATTGAAATTCCAAAATTCAATACGATTGGTTTTATACCCTGCGCCTATCGAGCAATAACACGACTGTACGCTTCATTAGCAGAGTGCTGGTATTTTTCGCTTCAACTATCTAAATATTTACATGTTCTGAGTGCAATTGTTTCAAATAATAGTGATATTTGCGATCTTGTAGAATTAATCAGAGTTTTCAATCGCATTGTTATTCTCCCCTTTGTGATTTTGCATGGAATCTGACATAAGTTGCACCGCACGAATGATTGTTGAGACAGTTGAAGCTACGTGACGCAGATGGCTCTATTGTTTATAGAATTCTACAAATGCTATCATTTACAGATAGGTTCGACCCTCTATGGTGAGTATTAGGCACTAGATTTTTAAAAATCTCAAATCTTAAATCTGGATCGATTCAAATTAAAAAAATCTCAAATCATATTCTGAAGGTACATAAGTTTGCGAACCTGTAAATTAGACAATCATGTTGTCCATTTGGACAACTTTTGGTCCAATTTGACATTCATTTTGTCCATTTAGACATTTTTTGTCCAATTGGACATTTATTTTGTCCATTTGGACATTTTTTTGTCTAATTCGACATTCATTCTGTCCATTTGGACATTATTTTGTCCAATTGGACATTTATTTTGTCCATTTAGACATTTTTTTGTCCAATTGGACGTTCATTCTGTCCATTTGGACATTTTTTTGTCCAATTGGACATCAATGGCTGAGTTGGCATCTCGTTTGGGTCCCACCCAGGGGTCCCGTGTTCGTTCCTCAACTTAATTATATTTGAAATATTTTTTTATGATACACAGCAGATAATGCAATGTAAAAAGGTCAGTTAAAAATACGGGGGGCACTAGTTTTTAAAAATCTCAAATCTTAAATCTGGTTCGATTCAAATAAAAAATTTGAAATCTCAAATTTGGTTCAAATCAAATTAAAAATCAAACCTCAAATCTGTTGGTACATAAGTTTGAAAACCTGTAAATTAGACAATCATGTTAACTTTTGGTCCAATTTGACATTCAAATTGTCCATTTGGACATATTTTTGTCCAATTGGAAATTCATTTTGTCCATTTAGACATTTTTTGTCCACTTTGACATTTATTTTGTCATTTTGGACATTTTTTTGTCAAATTGGACATTCATTTTGTCCATTTGGACATTTTTTATCCAATTGGACATCAATGGCCGAGTTTGCTTCGCATTTGGGTCCCACCAGGGATCCCGTGTGCGTTCCTCAACTTAATTATATTTGAAATATATCTTTTTATGATACAATGCAGATAATGCAATGTAAAAAGGTTAGTTAAAAAATACGGGGATCACTAGATTTTTAAAAATATCAAATCTTAAATCTGGTTCGATTCAAATTAAAAAATCTCAAATCTCAAATCTGGTTCAAATCAAATTAAAAATCAAATCTCAAATCTGATGGTACATATGTTTGAGAACCTGTAAATTAGACAATCATGTTGTCCATTTGGACAACTTTTGGTCCAATTAGACATTTATTTTGTCCATTTGGACATTTTTTTTGTCCAATCGGACATTTATTTTGTCCTTTTGGACATTTTTTTGTCCAATTGGACATTCATTCTGTCAATCTGGACATTTTTTTGTCCAATTGGACATTTGTTTTGTCCATTTGGACATTTTTTTGTCCAATTGGACATTCATTTTGTCCAATTGGACATCAATGGCCGAGTTGGCATCGCATTTGGGTCCCACCCAGGGGTCCCGTGTTCGTTCCTCAACTTAATTATATTTTTTTATGATACACAGCTCAGCAGATAATGCAATGTAAAAAGGTGAGTTAAAAATATGGGAGACACAAGATTTTTTTTAAACAATCATGCTTGAGAATCTGTGCTTTAGATGATGTGGAACTTAGCTCGCAAATGAATGAATCCTCGGCGCCTGGGTGGGAACCCAACGCTTCGGACCCCACAGTCACGAATCGGTCAAAAACAACAACGGCTTATGAAGAAAAGTAATAAGACTTTGAATATTTTATAAACGAGCAATAATTTCCAAGCTAAAAAGTATCTTCAATGAATATTTTGCCCCTTCTGATCACGACTTAACAACTGCATTATATGGCTTTACGTAGAATTTACATAATTTTACTGAATATTGTCCTTAAGAGCGTTATGAAAAGGAAATATATGCAAATTTATTGAAAACAAGCGTTATCCCGGCTGTGTTCATTATTGTTCAAGCCACTGAACATGAAATCTCTGGATAGTTGATATATTACATCGATTTATTGGAAAACCTAAGCCGCTAATATGTATTAATAATGGATCATTTTTGATTCATTATTTGTTACATTAGCTTCACGATGAGGAAACAATTCCCGTCAGGGACTAAACCGTATTTGGGAATGCTGTGTGAAGGTTGAGAAAATAAAGTTCTGGGAAGGAAAAAGATATGAAGGAAGAAGAAAAAGGTGATGTTCTTGGAGAGAGTCCTTCTGGAGAGGTCAAAAGGTCTCCCTCAACCAGTCTCCACAGATCCGACCTGCCACGCAACTGGTGGGCAGATGCATCAACCACAAAGACCTCGTATGCAGAGGAGTTGGTTATTCAATATAAATGAGGTGGTACCCATACCCGCCTCCCAAATTCATATTGGATCTGCTCGAGTATTTCAATTTTATAATATATGAGCTATTTCAACAGAAGTAAGGAAAAAATTGTTCTCAATTCGGATCGACAATTAATGAACTTACATCACCGTATCTTTTACGGGTAACCGACGAGTTCATCGAAAATCAATTCATCGAAAGCAAATTTACAAAAGCAAATTTACAAAAGCAAATTTACAAAATACACAAAAAAATTGTTAGGTTAGGTTAGGTTAGGTTAGGTTAGGTTAGGTTAGGTTAGGTTAGGTTAGATTAGGTTAGGTTAAATTTTAATTAGTTGAACTCGTTTTCGATGAACGCGTTTTCGATGAACTATTTTTCGTTGGATTCGTTTTCCATGAACTCGTCGTGAACCCTCTTATTTGGTTCAAGCAAACACCAGAACAATTTACCAATATTTGAAACGTACCTAAAATGTGAATTTTTTAATTTTTGTAATTTTTTTGTCGTTCGAATGTAACATATATATTTTGCATTTCTCTCTTATTAATTTATTATTGACGTCGTAAAATTTTGCAGGAAAGACTAAAACCGAGTAGAATTACTCAATTACTGAAGCGTCTTTCTTTTGTCCGATAAAAAGTTGATCAATGCCTTTTAAATCGCTTTGGTGATATTTTTATCGTTATAAGTGATTGCACATTAAAAACGTACAAGACTTCCCAAAGGAGTATCTGAGGGGAAATTGATGAAAGACGTGTTGAGAAAAATGCTGCAAATAATTACTTCGATACTTACATGCTTTTAACAAACAACAAAATTGTGGTTTTACTGTATTGTGCCATACTGCAGTCTGCATGGTAAACAAAGCCTCTATGAACCTCTCAACAGATGTTGTTAGATTTGTAGTTGCAATGTCTATTAACAGGTATCGTTAGTATGAGTTAGTTTTAATAGACTAGAACACTCTAACAATAATCGTATTATGTTAAATGAAGAACTAATCGTACGTAAACATTAACAAAAAATGGGCAAAGAACGCTGGACTACATGATACCAAATAGCTTAAATATGTTACCTGCAGCAATTAAAAAATGTACAAATGCAAAAACAAATATTATGTTAAAAAATTGGCTGATTGATGTAGAAATGAAATCCCTGAGGCGTATTATATGGTAAAACCATATATGAACTTGAGATATGTGAAGATCCGCAAAGAATGCAAATGTAAGAGTGAAAAGTAAGATTAAGAAAGGGTATGTAGAGCGAATGAACGAACAAAGGAGAAAATATGCCGCAAATGTGAATGGTAGAAGAAATTGGGGATGACCGAGGAAGACATGGCACAGTCAAGTGAGTCAGATACAGGAGTCGGGCCATGTCAAGAGTCAGAATAATAGAAGAATAATAACGGTGTGTTTAATTAATTTGCTCGTTCTCCTGTTTGCACAGGCGAGCTGCTGTGTGCAGGTGACGAACAGCTTGCGCTTCTTGGAGCTGACGTATGTAAGAGATGACTTATGAATGTGAGAGGGGGCAAGGAGTGCGTGCCAAGTCCAATAAACATTATTAAATTAAATTAAAAAAAAAATTAAATGGACTTCTACGAATTAAACACAAAATCAATAAAAACGGATATTAATTTCCTAGTAAAATGTAATTATTCTCTGTTAAATATTTTTTGTTTTTTTTATTATTGGGACAGCTATTTCGGCATTATGACCATCATCGTTATACAGCGGTTATTAGACACTGATACGACTAATTTATGTGACCCTACCCTATTTGTATCGGTGAGTGTGGGTTTGAAATCTGGCATCTTTAAAAAGGAGGGAAAACCGACATTTTTAAGGGCATCACACAAATGATTTTCACAATTTAAAATATAAATGAATCACTTAAAACATCGTACAAAAACATCGTAAAATTAACGAAACTAATATTAATTAGCTCAATTTGGGGTAATCACAGTTTGATAATGGACTTGAACGCCGAAACAGCTATCACAATAACTGTTAAGTTTTCAGGAATTTTGAAAATAAAATCCGTCAGAGCCTATGTCATCTTTGGAGATGCTCTGTGGAGGGTCTTAAAGAGACCCATGTTGTAGGAGGGAGGAAACACAGAGGCTGGTGAATCGTTCCACAACCGAGCTAATCTACTCAAGAACAAGTCGTAGAAATAACCGGTGAAAAAATTTGTTAGTAAAACAACTTTAATTGTATTTTTCAAAATTGAAATTATACTATCCTGTGATTTTTCACGTGTCACCACTTGTACCATAATAATATTCCCTCATCAGGAATACGTTTATTGTTCGCTACTGCTCTTTGAATTGTTGATACGAAAATTACTATGGCAACTATTTGCATCTCGTTACGAATTATTGTAACATTTATTGGTCTGAATGTATCGGCTTGTTGGTGAAGCCACAGTAAATAATATGCAAATGGACGAAACTAATCAACAATTGAAATTCCAAAATTCAATACGATTGGTTTTATACCCTGCGCCTAATCGAGCAATAACACGACTGTATGTTTCATTAGCAGAGTGCTGGTGTTTTTCTCTTCAACTATCTAAATATTTACATGTTCTTGGTGCAATTGTTTCAAATAATAGTGATATTTGCGATCTTGTAGAATTAATCAGAGTTTTCAATCGCATTGCTATTCTCGCCTTTGTGATTTTGCTTGGAATCTGACATAAGTTGCACCGCACGAATGATTGTTGAGACAGTTGAAGCTACGTGACGCAGATGGCTCTATTGTTTATAGAATTCTACAAATGCTATCATTGGCAGATAGGTTCATCCCTCTATGGTGAGTATCAAGGTTCGGATAGCAACCAGGATTCTAGAACCAGAGATATTTTACTATACATAGTAAATAGATACTGATAAAATAGATATATAAGGGTAAGTTAAAATACGGGGGGCACTAGATTTTTAAAAATCTCAAATCTTAAATCTGGTTCCATTCAAATTAAAAAAATCTCAAATCTCAGATCTGATGGACAACTTTTGGTCCAATTTGACATTCATTTTGTGCATTTAGACATTTTTTGTCCAATTGGACATTTATTTTGTCCATTTGGACATTTTTTGTCTAATTGGACATTCATTCTGTCCATTTGACATTTTTTTGTCCAATTGGACATTTATTTTGTCCAATTGGACATTCATTTTGTCCATTTGGACATTTTTTGTCCAATTGGACATCAATGGCCGAGTTGGCATCGCTTTTGGGTCCCACCCAGGAATCCCGTGTTCGTTCCTCAACTTAATTATATTTGAAATATTTTTTATGATACACAGTAGATAATGCAATGTAAAAAGGTGAGTTGAAAAATACGGGGGGCACTAGATTTTTAAAAATCTCAAATCTTAAATCTGGTTCGATTCAAATTAAAAAATCTCAAATCTGGTTGAAATCAAATCTTAAACCTGTTGGCACATAAGTTTGAGAACCTGTAAATTAGACAATCATGTTGTCCATTTGGACAACTTTTTGTCCAATTCGACATTCATTTTGTCCATGTAGACATTTTTTGTCCAATTGGACATTTATTTTGTCCATTTGGACATTTTTTTGTCCAATTGGACATTCATTCTGTCCATTTGGACATTTATTTTGTCCAATTAAACATTTATTTTGTCCATTTGGACATTTTTTTGTCCAATTGGACATCAATGGCCGAGTTGTCATCGAATTTGGGTCCCACCCAGGGGTCCCGTGTTCGTTCCTCAACTTAATTATATTTTTTTATGATACACAGCTCAGCAGATAATGCAATGTAAAAAGGTGAGTTAAAAATATGGGAGACACAAGATTTTTTTTTAAACAATCATGCTTGAGAATCTGTGCTTTAGATGATGTGGAACTTAGCTCGCAAATGAATGAATCGGGCGCCTGGGTGAGAACCCAACGCTTCGGACCCCACAGTCACGAATCGGTCAAAAACAACAACGGCTTATGAAGAAAAGTAATAAGACTTTGAATATTTTATAAACGAGCAATAATTTCCAAGCTAAAAAGTATCTTCAATGAATATTTTGCCCCTTCTGAACACGACTTAACAACTGCATTATATGGCTTTACGGAGAATTTACATATTTTACTGAATATTGTCCTTAAGAGCGTTATGAAAAGGAATATATGCAAATTTATTGAAAACAAGCGTTATCCCGGCTGTGTTCATTATTGTTCAAGCCACTGAACATGAAATCTCTGGATAGTTGATATATTACATCGATTTATTGGAAAACCTATGCCGCTAATATGTATTAATAATGGATCATTTTTGATTCATTATTTGTTACATTAGCTTCACGATGAGGAAACAATTCCCGTCAGGGACTAAACCGTATTTGGGAATGCTGTGTGAAGGTTGAGAAAATAAAGTTCTGGGAAGGAAAAAGATATGAAGGAAGAAGAAAAAGGTGATGTTCTTGGAGAGAGTCCTTCTGGAGAGGTCAAAAGGTCTCCCTCAACCAGTCTCCACAGATCCGACCTGCCACGCAACTGGTGGGCAGATGCATCAACCACAAAGACCTCGTATGCAGAGGAGTTGGTTATTCAATATAAAGGAGGTGGTACCCATACCCGCCTCCCAAATTCAAATTGAATCTGCTTGAGAATTTCAATTCTATAATATATGGGCTATTTCAACAGAAGTAAGGAAAAATTGTTCTCAATTCGGATCGACAATTAATTAACTTACATCACCGTATCTTTTACGGGTAACCGACGAGTTCATCGAAAATCAATTCATCGAAAGCAAATTTACAAAAGCAAATTTACAAAATACACAAAAAAATTGTTAGGTTAGGTTAGGTTAGGTTAGGTTAGGTTAAGTTAGGTTAGGTTAGGTTAGGTTAGGTTAGGTTAGGTTAGGTTAGGTTAGGTTAGGTTAGATTAGGTTAGGTTAAATTTTAATTAGTTGAACTCGTTTTCGATGAACGCGTTTTCGATGAATTATTTTTCATTGGATTCGTTTTCCATGAACTCGTCGTGAACCCTCTTATTTGGTTCAAGCAAACACCGAACAATTTACCAATATTTGAAACGTACCTAAAATGTGAATTTTTTTTTATTTTTGTAATTTTTTTTGTCGTTCGACTGTATCTCTTATTAATTTATTATTGACGTCATAAAATTTTGCAGGAAAGACTAAAACCGAGTAGAATTACTCAATTACTGAAGCGTCTTTCTTTTGTCCGATGTAATTGAAGAACCCTTTTCTGTTATAAGGCTCCCAAGGCCAAATGGATGGCTTACTTTTAAAATACGTTCAACAAAGAATTTTTTTGAGATCTACAAAAGTAATATTAATTATTTTATCTATTAGCGCAGAAAGCACTGTAATAATTACGTTACTCACGAGATTATTGATCTTAAAACAATCTTCATCTTTAAGATTGCTGTTATTACCGCCTGTTACAATTATCGAACCCTCTGTCACGAAAAAACCCAAAATTTCAAGACAAGCCTAAATTGAACCGACAAAATCTATATTTTCCAGACAAACCTAAAATGATTAGGCTAAACCTAGAAGGTCCCGATAAAGCCTAAAATGTTGTGACAAAACTTCAATGTACCGACAAGCTCAAAAATATTCCGACGAAACCTAAAATGTCGCGTTAAACCTAAAATTTCCCGATAAAACCTAAAATGTTCCGACAAAACCTAAAACCTCAAAACAACTCCTAAAATGTAGCAACCAAAACTGATAAATATCCTAACAAACCTGAAATGTCCCGATAAAACTCAAATGTATACAAAACGTAATAAGTCCCGACGTAACCTAAAATGTCCCGTTAAAACCTAAAATGTACCGACAAAAACTAAAATGTCTCGACAAAACATAAAATGTTCTGCAAAACCTTTATTGTCCCGATTTAAAAACTAGCAAAACGTAGTAATGCTGTTTACTAACGAACATTTTTACGGCCGTCCTAACTAAGAGTACTTTATTAAGTCTGGTGCATTTATTTAATTTGGGAGGCGGGGTACGGTACCGCTGCCCGGGGAACCATTTATTGGACGACCAAAACCTCTGCCACAGATCATCCCAAGTTGTTCGCTACGTTTGGTGACTTAGCAGATGTGCCCGGGTTCATGGGGTTAGGTTTGTCCGGGAATTGAGGGAGGATGCGTCTGCCGACCATCTGCGTGGCAGGCAGGATCGGGAGAGACTGGTTCAGAGTGACCTTTTGATCTCTCCAGCCGGACCCTTTCTACTCATCTCCTTGCACCGTAGTGGGAGGGATGACTTCACACGTCCATCACCCCTGAACGTATTTATCCCCAGATTCCTACGCACCCCTCAAACCTTTTTCCTCAACAGGACTTCCTCTCCTTCCTTTCCCTAAAAAAACCCTCGACAAAGCATATTCAAAGATGACATAGACCCTGAGGAAATTTTTCCCTCAGGGCCTCCTGTGTGGAGCTATCGTGAAAAAATCCATCCATTTAGCCATTAGCAAATTTTTTAAGCACCAATTTCTTAAAAATTTCATTGCCAAATCAATCTGTTTGATGGATAGTTAGAATCCGATGAACCTTAAGCATTTGAGTTGAACTCTCGAGATAATCTATCGCTTTTTCTATATTATTTTTTTATATATAAAAATGACACTGTGTAACTATTTGCTATTGTCACGTTCTGATGTAAATTATATTATCATATGTCGATGATCATGAAAGGTCTCATGTATCAGAATGTGATAAATCCTAGTTGCCTTCTTGCTTATGACAGCAGTGTGGAAGTGAGCGTACACCTTTGTAAGGGTATTGCCTCGTTCACATAATTGTTTTGAGTTCAGTTACCTGCGTGGGTTGTATAAAAACTGAGAGTCTCGTATACTGGGGTCACTTTGATTCACTTTTTTGTAATTTTTCACACACAGAAAATAATAAAGTATCAGGTCTTTAAAAATGTTCAAAATCTCCTACTTACTTAGGTTATTGTTTTATTTCATAATGTGGAAAAATAAACTTTTTGCAAAATAATTGTAAAACATTCAAATTCTAGGCTTCGCAAAATAAAATAAATCATGTGAATAAATCAAAACAGGCGGCTGGTGTTAAACGGTATTTTAAACCTTATCGCAAACTACATCAGGATTATTATCGTTGGCCGCCTGATCCCGAAATTTACAGGACGTGGTGCATAACGAAATCTATAATTGGTTTCTCAGTTAGTTAAATTATACATGTTTAAATGAACCACATTGTAAACTGTTCCCTGAAAAAAATAACTTTAGTGTGTTTAGTAGTTAACATAGTTTTTTTTTGCATAAATTATTTTTTTTTAAATTATCTAATTTATCTTCTATGAGGGGGGTGACTTTGAATCTTTTTTATATACTTAAGATCTCATTGACTACCGCACACTGAAACTTCATAAAACATATTTGAGGCACCCCTAACACCCGTCGTGTCTAACTTTTCGATTGATTAATCTGAGTATATCGAGAAGCGCCGCTCAGTTAAGTGTCCCTAAGGAAACGCTTCAATTTGGCTGTTCCCAACTATTTGATCTAAGGTACTGTCGAATTTCTCGTGTGTGAAGCCGTTTACTTTCATAGACAATAAAATGACGTCAGTGTGAAAAAATTTCGTGTTGAATTAATATTGAACAGTTAATAATGGTTTTTATTATAACAAATAATTTATTTTAAATAGTGAAATACAAATCAATTTTTTTTTAAAGAAAGACAAACATTACACTTCCTCCCGGACAGCAATTGGGCTGGCTGTTTCGTGAATTAGTCACTCACCATGGAGGTGTTTTAATCGTTATAAATTATGTGAATCAAAGTTGATTTGATCTTAAAAAGGGCGCGGGGTGTTTTTTCGTATCACGAGTAGTTCGTGTACGTTATTATTTTCAGTGGTTATGTGAATCCCACTTTTTCCGGTGTTGGCAGATAGCCATTTTGTGGAAATGTTTCATTGGACAGTAAATTGTTAAGTGATTGGTATTGTTAAGTGGTTTCTATTGTTGTGGCTAGATTAATATGCCCTTTTGACCCCGCGTCACGAAGCCACGGACTGCGGATAGCTTTTCAGAAATCCGTAAGTCTTGAAGACTGGTTGGGCCACGTGCCTTTCACGATGGAGATTGCTGAGACAGCCTTAGCTGGAAACGCTCCTTGGAGGTATAGCGGCCTTCTTCCCACATAGAAGGAAGACCTAGGCTCCCTGGCTCGCTGGATTCCGCGCCGTCCCCGGTTGATGGAGCCGGAAGACTCGTCCCAGGACCGGTTCTCACTACGAACCAAGTTTACGTTGTCATCCAGCATATTTCTACGATGTACGGCTTCGTTAGTTAGTGTAGCATTTCCCGGAGTCCATCTGATATGTTTTGTGTTTTTGTATACTTGATGTTTCATTGGTTTAACTTTTCACTCTCCTGTTTGTTTTATTTTGATGGCTATAATATAGTTTTGTAAAGTTCATCCTCTTTTATTTAACGATTTCCCCCTACTTGACAGAAAACTACTCCCATAATCCTGAGCTGTGCTCTGCTCTGCCGCATAAATTACACTATTACCTTGAACCAGAACAAAATAACATTTCATTGGCTACGAAAGTCTGGTTACGAATAACCAAACAACATTTGAAAATCTCCTACTACCACTAAACTAAGCGGAAGATGTTGCTTGTGTTGTGTTGGAGGACTTAGCCAGCCGAGGAATCGAACACGGAACGCCTGGGTGGGACCCAAACGCTATGCCCACTCAACCACTCAACCGACATTTTATATTTTTTAAACAAACATTTTTAAAATGTTAAAAATAAAGTGTCAGCATGATTTTCTTTGTTAAGTTTGAAGTTTTAAGTTTCTAGCATCTGATGGATTGTTTATTTATGGATCTGATAATTTTTGAGAAACAAATTTTGGAGAAAGCAGATGGTTAACACAATGGGTACTTAATTAGTACTGTACTAAACACACGCAGGCAAAACCACGGATTGTATTTTGACTTGAGTGAAAATAATTGCGCCTATTACGTTGTATTTAGAAAAAGTATTCATTTGTAATGTAGAAACCTCCATCAGTTGCAAATAATCTTAAAGCTACAAGTAATTGATTGCATGGCAAAATAAGGCAGTTTCTAAAAAAAGAAACACACGCAAAGCATATTAATGACAGAAAGTGATTGTTATGTGGAATATCTTTTTCACTCTGTTGTCAGTTTTTATAACTATGTAGACCTTCCCGAGGAAAACTTAATCTACCACGTAAGCGTCCTTAAGTTGAGTAGTGCATGGCAATGATTATGCTTTGAGAAGGAGTTATTTGTGCGTTTGTGCAGTGTTGAGCCGAGAGATTCGTTGATTATTAGGATTGGACACAACGGCTGTAAGAGTCATTATTAGTTCTTCTTTATGCAGAGTTTTCCCATAAGATGCGAAGTAACCCCGATTTAAGTTAGTGACCTCCTATCCTACGCCTACAGTTCAAACTGATGGCAATCTCTTTTCTCTTTACCTTTTCTACCCACATCTTTAGGAAGGTTTTTTATCTCCACAATAAGAAAACTAAACACGCATATCTTAGTTTTTTTGTATTCTGGCTCTGAATTGCGTTAAATTCCTAACTTTGTAAAAAAACAAAATTTAAAAAAATTCTCTAGTATAAAATTTTACAAAACGTGTCTAGCATTAGGTACCTACCGACATCAAGTTTTTTTTGTTTAGAGTTAGGAAGCTTCTTTTTGAAAAAATGCTGTTGTTAAAATTTTAAAGGATCAGACCTCCCCTCCTCGCGAAGTGTAATTATGCCTGAGTGAAATGAGGTAGGATTTCAAGCCAGGATAGAAAACTACTGTGCTTGCGTTCTATCCTGGTAAGATCCTGGCTTACCATAAGTGGCACAAGCAAGAGTGGTTTACACGATGTTACGAAATTATGGGCCAGTGCCATTGAAGTCACTAAAGTAACAACTCGTTCGTAGGAAAAAACAAACTCTAATAGCCGATAATTTACTAGCTTCTTCGAACACGCAAATTAAATACAAAACCAAGATAATAACTTCGGTGTGAGTAGAGTTACTAGCTTAAAAAATATAACTCCATCCGATTAAAAAAACACGGCTTGAGATTTATTTCAAATCACAATGTGCAATGTGATTGCTTTTGCTACGCCCTTGTCACTAACATTGTACATAAGCCTCTTAAAATACTTGAGAGAGTTGACATTTATTTTGAATTTTATGTCATTCATGGCCGACAGTTAGTGCTTAATTATGAACCGGAAACAATTTACATGCAAATGTTATATTAAAATAATAATTATTTAACCCTTTTCCATAAGCATTCAAAGTACTCCATGAAAACCTTTAGACGGAATACCTATCCTTCTGATGATGGTATACGTGCAGATGATATTAATTGACGTTTTAATCAAAATTTACCACAAATTAAGGAATCTTCACGAACACCCAAAGTTCTTGCCCAATGTTATCATGGAATAATGTTGTATCCGATAACAATTTGCATGCAATATTGGGTTATTGTTGGAATAATGTTGGATATGTTATCATGCATATTTTAAGGTAGAGACTATGTTAATAACATATCACTTTGGCCTGTGGCCGATTTTCAAAGAAATTGGTTTGTGGAAGAACGTTGTATAATACTGTATTTCACAAGTTAGTGGAGCCCGCACTAAAATTATAAATTCAATAATGAACCAGGACACATAGAAAACTTGACCCTTGAGTTGTTCATGTAGATTCTCATTTTTATAAAAGTAATAAATAATAAAAAATAAGAAAGCAGAAAAGAACAAAACGTATTTAAGGATAAATAAAACTAAATACAAATATATTAATTAATAGTAAGCTGATAAATATACGGAAAAAAAATTCAAAAGTCAAAGATAATGTCGTCGTAAAAAGATAATATCTTACCTCAAATATTCATAGCTCATAGTGAGTTAATGTTCATAAGTAATAAAATTGGTCCTAGTATACTGCCTTGAGGTACACCATTGGACACAGGTATTTTTTTACTAGTGTATGTATTTTATCAGAGTGGATGAGAGTTTGTTGTGTTTGGTTTATTAGATAGTTTTCAAACCTTGTGTAGGCTAATCCTGTTATTTCAATCTGCTGTAGTTTTTTTAGCAGTAAGGAATGAGAGATCTTATCAAATGCTTTTGCTAGATCAAGAAATCGTTTGCGACCAATGTCAAGATTATAGGAAACGATCTTTTTTCGATCATTCGATTCCTACCTTTGCGAAAGTCATATTAGTTGTCCGATATTTTTTTGTTATCTGCATATTATAGTAGTAGATAGTAGTTATTTACAGATAATTTGTCACCTGCTTTGAAGATCGGGATTATTATGGCCTGTTTTAAGGAGTTAATAAAAGAGCCAGTTTTGAAGCTTAAGTTGATTATGTATTTAAGATAAACTTCTGGATATGTTTAATACTTTTCGTCGAGATATGATCTTTTTCCGGGGGAGTTACTGTTTTTGAGAGATGCTCAAGTTCTATAATTTCTGGTTCAGTGGTGGGAGTAAAGTGGAACGAAAATGATATTATCACAAAATATTAACGTCGTCATAGAAATTTGGTAACTTGTTATCTCTTAAGGACACTTTTTTTTTATCTCAGAACGTTTGATATGAATAGGTAAAAATCACGGAGCGTAGTTTAACCACTATTTAAAACTTTTTTCTCGGATTGCTAAAGGATTTTTTTACCACCCACATTAAAAAAAACATACCTCCGAATTTGAATATGGAGACATGCAAATTCATTATAGTTACAATAGATTACATAATGGAACACAACAACAAGTCGACGGCATTATTACGATATTATTGCAAAATCTTTAAATTGCCTCAAATGGGGTCGAAGTCCTACGAGATTTGACATTTGTCCCAATCTTTTAGGACCGCCTTATAGTGAGATTGAAATAGTGCAATTTTTGAAAAATGTTGAATAACCCATTGTACGCAGTCAAGTAATAACGGGAGACAGACCACAGGCGGAAATATTTATATTATTTTTATGCATTTTCATTTAAGTTCACACCCTTGGGCTATTCATGTTAGCCTGTTGTTATTACAAAAGGTCTTTTATTTTGGTTATTATTTCACGTTTACAGCTTGTTAATGAAAAGTTATATTATTTTCTTGGAACAAAATTCAAAGAGAGTTTTTCGAGTTCTTTTCTTTGTGTTATATTAATATGAAGAATGAGAATAGCCAAAATGGAAACTTTGCTAAATGATTAATATATAGCACTGATGTAAAATGCTATTATACACATACTTACATAAATATAATACGTGGGGCTTAAAAGCAAAAACGCCACTCTCCATAAATGAAGAAATTGAGTTATAAATGCCAATCTATGCGCAATGTCCGTAGCTACAAGGTGGTTTTGAGATCTTTAAAAAAATCAACTGCAAATCATGGAAAAATCGAAATGAAAATAGGGTTTGAATGAAAATCACCACTCTCCACAGCGATTAACAATCAAAATAAGCACTCTCCACAAAAGCCAATCACAAGCCTGAATTCAAAATTAATTCAACATGACCAATGAACACATTATTACATTTGTATTATAATATTTTATTATAATAACATTTTTTATTATAATATTTCACTTTGAATTATACTTTTTAAGATTTTACTAAAATATCACACGAAAAATGCGAAGCATTCCTTGATCGGTTTTTTGTCATTTACAGAAAACAGTACTTTTGTAGAAAGGCATTTTTGCTTCCAAGGCCCTCGACTTGTATGTGGTACATAAGAAATACAAAAATATCCGCTGCCCCGGGAATCATTTAATGGATAACTAACACCTTTGCCATAGGTGGAGGATGTGGTGGTGTACTTTGCCCAAAGTGGTTTGTTTGGTGATTTATAAGGGGTGCCCAGGTTTATGGGGTGAGGTATATCCAGGTCATGGCTGCGAATGCATCCTACCATTTATGCATCAGACCCGTCGGAAGAATGGTTAAGAGAGACCTTTCGACCTCCAGCAGGACTGTCTCGGAACATTGCCTTGCACGCAGAGAAAGGGTAGGATTTAAACATCCGTCACTCCTGGACCCACTGACCCCCAGATTCCTAACTTTTCTTCCCAGAACTTCCTGTCCTTTCTTTTTAAAATAGAATCTACTGATACCCGAATAAGACAAAAACCCTCAGGGGAATTATTTTTTCAGGGCATCCTGTATGTAGCTAATGTAAAGAAGTTTAGTGAGAATTTTATTTATATTTGTGAATCAAGCTAAAAAAATGATTTACAGTTATCACTTTTGAGAAGGGAAGGAATGTCTCTAAAATATGGAAAAGGATTACACGTGTGGTGACACTGAAACTACATAATGACAAAATTTATTCGTGTTTTCACCACAAGATTTCCAACGGCTGCTATTTCACCATCAACTTCCGATTTGTTATGTTATCAGTTTTTTGTAGTAAAAAATAACATTTCTTCTTCAATAATCGCCAATTTACTTTGTGGCGTCATTTTAATAAATGGAAATATATATCACTTTGTATACACCACATATTTAATCAAAATTATCAACGTGTTTCGAATCCAACGGTTTCTTCGCCAGGATAAAATGGAAATTAACAAAAAATAACTTGAGGAAGAACTTTTGACTTCTCCAGCAGGTCTCTCTCGGAACATCACCTTGCACCGCGGTGGGAGGGATGGAACCATTCGTCCGTCACTCCTGGACACACTGATTCCCAGATTCCTTCCCACCTCTCAATCCTTCCCAGAACATCATCTCCTTCCTTCCCTAAAATAACCCTCCACATAGCAACCCCAAAGATAACATTATCCCTGAGGGGAATTATTTTCTTCAGGGCCTCCTACGTGTAGTCATTGTAAAGATTTAAATAAAAATTGTTGTTAATAATATTTAATTGATAACAATTGTTATAAGCAATAATTATTATCCTGAAACACTCATCCATATTGAAAGAATCTTCCGAGAAAAGATACATATCGCCGACGGGACTCGAACCCGCACCCTTTTGATTGCCGGTCAAGTGCTTCAGGCTAATAATTATTGCTTATAATAATGGTTACCCTTTGTGCTATGCATAAAAAATCTTGTCTTAAACTTTTTTAATTTATAAAATTTGTAAGTTGTAAAGCCATTGTGTTTGTGTGTAAAAATAAATTTGTTCAAAAAGTTGTTACTCTAATTTTATTTTCCAATATCTAATTAGTAATAAAAGCTGTTTTTAATTTTTAATTTTACGAATATTAAAAAAAAAATAGAATAAATAAATTTCGTAAATGAATTAAATTTAATATTATTTCTATTCCTTATAAATAATAATACGTCCCTGTTTGCCAGAATTCTAAAACTCAAAACTTTATTTCAAATCATCCACGACCCCCAGAAACGCCTGGTAATTACACTAAAAGATGATGGGAAAGATATTATAGGCCTTTTTGTGTTTTTTGTGAACACACTTACTTATTTCACATCCAGTTGGCAAGTAATTCACAATAATTTTAGCAACTTTTAGTTAACTTGATTTAACCTTTCTCCCTGTCAGTTCGGGATACCCGCATATATCAAGGCTGACATCTTGACAGTTCAACGCTCTACGAATGTTAATTCATGCAAGTAGTTGGCTTAACTCTGTTAGAAAATTACGTCAGATTTAATGACACCGAGAGGAGTGCGTTTGAGCCAAATATTTGTGACCTCATTCCTCAGTTTGATTGATGGAATTAGTCGTAAAAAATTTTTCCTTCTCATCGTTTTTTCTCAAAAAAAAAAAAAAATCCGCAAACCAAAATATAAAAATGATGTAATACACTGAACCAACAAATCCTAGAAGTGTAAACTCTACCGATTTGAATAATGACTTATGTCTACAATTTTCACAAGTTTTTTATTCTACTCCTCTCACAGGCTAAATATATTAAATATTAGAAATTATTTCGAATTAGTGTTCAGAAACAAGTATTGTTATCAGTATGAATACAACTCTGTAGTTTGGTCTCCTTATAAAATTCTTGTTAATAACATTGAACAAATACAAAAAATATTTTTTAAATTAAATATCCCATTATAGTAAATAAATAATACTAAAAATTCATCCATCAGGAAACAGAAGTAAAACAAAAGATTTAACCTACTAAACTACTGTACTAAACCCCAAATTGGACTGTTCCGAACTCCTGCAAATTATAAACCAACATGTAGGTTCTACACACTCCCGCAAGAACAACACAATACAATTATATATATTCTACTGCAGTTTACATAAGCGAAACTATGTTGCCCATTCCCCGATACAGCGGTTTCACACAATGGGAAACCAATACTTGGTGATATTGACATGTTTAACGTTAAGGCGCTCCGCTGACGAGGCAACTGAAAACAAACTAAAACCAGCTGGTGTCTATGTCTTGATTGGTCAAAAAGCTTGTTTAACCATAGACGAAAAACAATCAGCTGACAGCTGGCAACTAGCAACGGCCGACCATGGCAATCAGCAGTGCAAGTCGCGAGTCAGCATTAGCGTTACCATTGACAACGGGTTTTTGTATTATTGTGTAGTGTGCGGGCCATGACATTGTCATACAAAGACAGTTGCCAGTTGGCAGTTTTCAGTTGCCTCAGTGAGCGGATCTTCTAACTTGGTGAATTTCGACGATCATTTTAAAAACTTATTGCGACCCTATTGTTACCTTTACATTTTTCTTTGTAAACCTATCCGATCGCAGTACATAAAACAGTGTTTTTTTATTTCAGGTATGTATTTTTTGGTCTATCGTAATTTTATTTTAATAATTTCTTTCTCTTGTTGATGTTATACTGCCTTCTTCTCATGTCGGTTCCCCATTGCTGAGGATCATTTATTTATTTATAGTGAAAAACAGTATAATCCCAATTTACAGTTTACATACATTTAATTACATATGTAAGATAATATACTGCGATCTTAAATTCGCTTTTGTTTAAATTGAATATATGTCAATCACAGAAGAAATGTGTTTTAGCAATGTGGTCATTATCCCCAAAGGCATGATCATTGGTAGGTTGTTCCTGCCTCTTGGAAAAATAAATAGTCTGTGCTCTGTAGCTTTGTTAAAATTATCGGGGACATAAAGTGAAATTCGTTCCAGAATATCAGGATTGCAAATGTGTCCATTTAGAAGCGTGCGCTATTAACACCATTGCAACCTTTCTCCTAACGTCTAGACGATCTATTCTTTGCATTCCGACGAGAAAACCAGAGGGATACAATAGAGGGTAGTATCATAAGCCCTACTCCAATTTCCATGGCGGGCAAGGCTCATCCACTTCTCACAGTTCTGCGTGGTGTGGAGAGCTGCTGACACCGATATACCAGACGCCAGTGATACTTGTATAATACTTTTATATACATCTATATTTATGGGAAAAGCCCTCTGGGCTATAAATAAATCAGTTTCATCAGGAAATTTGAGATATCTTTATTGATGTAAAGTGAAAAGATTGTCGATTTCGAGGTTTTTCCGATTTGGGTTCGAGATTTGGAAACACGTTATTAAGGCAATGCAATGCGAAGTAATTCAAATGTGGTTTTGGTTTGAAAGTTTAACTACTTACAAAAATATTATAGCTGCTTTAATAAAATAATGCGAATAGAACTCTTGGCTTTTGTTATATTCGAATATTTTTTTGGTTAGAATTTTTAGCAAAGAAAAAAATAAAGCATCATGTAAAATGCTTTAAAGTGTAAAATCGCCTGCTCAAAATATTCTTTTTACGAAATATGGTTTTTTTTTACAATGTGATAAATATAATACTTTAGTTTAGATTAAGATCCGAAAATATTTGGTGTCTGAACTTCATAACATGTTATAAAACCTTCATTTTTGTGATATATTTTTTACATTAGCTCCACGTAGAACTCAGAAAAATAATTTCCCTCAGGGCCTATTATTATGTGGAGGATCTTTTTAGAAAAGGAAGAAGAGGAAGTTCCCGAAAGGAAAAAGATATGAGTAATGGATAGGAATCTAGGGATGAGAGTGTCCAGGAGTGAAGGACATATAATCTATCCCTCCCACTGTGGTGTAAGACGATGTTCCTACTGGAGTGGTCAAAAAGTCTGCTTCAACCAGTCTCTTTCCATCTGGCCTACCACGCAGTTGGTGAGCAGACGTATCTGCTGACAAGATCCGGATAAATCTCTTCTCATGAACTCGCCCCCCCTACTAAGTCAACAAACGTAGCGAACCACTTGCATAAATCAAAACAAGCGAAAGGTGTTTAGCGATAATTTCAACCTTAATGCCAAGCCAACGTTATTTTAAAAGCTGAGGTGAATTGCATTAATTGACATCAAAAAAATACAACCATATGTTATTTTAAGGCACGTAAAAAAATATCACTGCACGTTTTTTCGGGAAAATATTAAGTTCCCACGACGAAAAGTATAACCTTCTGTTTTTTTAAGATACGCTAAAAATCACATTTCCTGAGCACGTGCTCTCTCAGAAGATAACAAATTAATATACCTATGAAATTCGATGAAAAATTACATGTTTTCAATATTTTCTGAATTCTTACGAAAATTTATGGCCGTTTCACAAAAATTGGAGTATCCTCTTGTCATAAATTATTGGCATCACTTTGCCCATTGGCGTGTATTTGATTTTGGAGGGAAAACCGGCCGCCATTTTGTATTGGGCTGTATTATCGATTAGGGCGCCATCTAGCGGGATTTCAGAGCAGGAAATAAAATTATGCCTGGTAATAGGACCGTTTTATTATGGAAGGGTTTATGGACACCGTACTGATTTATGTTGGGACACCAGTGATTCAGTCCACACTAGATATCACTTATTACCTTATATTTCTGTATTTGAAGTTCGTAGGTACTTTCTCCCAGAGCACAATTTCTTCTCAAAAGGAAGTAAGTTGGCAGCTGTTGTAAGTATCTAACTCTAACCTCCCAAAAAGAATCGAGGATCCTATACATAGGGGTATCGACCACCGATAGTAGGATAAATGTAGACCCTTTTCATTAATTTTTAACGATGATTATTTAAATACCAAGTACAATTTCACATATAATTTTTATAAATATAATAATCTCTTTTAATGCATATCTTTTTCTAATTAATATAGTATGTTGTTTACCCGCCGCGGTACAGACTTTGTCTAGAGAGGCCAAAAAGACAAAACAAAAACATGTAATTAAATATAATTAATATAAACACTAATAGTCCTCCTCACCAGGGGTTCCTGTTCAGAGGCGGACTGTAGGTTATTGTGTTGGCGTTACATGATGATATCCTTTCTTCATATTTATTTATTTTTATCTTCTTCCTGTTTGTTGGTTTCACCGTCTTCGTATTTGTTGATTTCATCATCTTAGTGTTTGTTGATTTAATCATCTTCTTTTTTTTGATTCCATTATCTTCGAGTTTCCTGATTTCATCAACTGCTTGTTTAATAATTTCATCATCGATTTCCACATTTTCAAGTTTGTTTACTGTTGGTTGTTTTGGTGTTACTTCATGTAATTTAATCTTATCCTAATCTTCAAGTAATGATTTTTTTTACTTGTATGATAGAAAACCCGACACAATACAATTTTGTTTATTGGTGTAGTTTTTCAAATAATATGTTGTCAAGTTCCTGTACCATTCTTTTTTTTATTTCTCCCTGATTAGTAAATCTCTGATTCTAATAGTATAAATTTATAATATTTATTTATTTATTAATTTAACCAAACCTCATTTGGAGACAAAACAGTTTTAAATATTTTATGGAAATCAAAATTATTATATATTGCAGGACATAAATAACGCAGAAACGAGAAGTAGAATTGATTCTTCCACGTGTCATCATTGTTCACTTAGCCGAGTTACCGCCCGACCCCCCATCCCAACCCTACTTATCCAAAACCTACTGATTTTTAAAATGTTTTCAGTTGAAAAAAAAAATCTAAAATTTTCCGGTGACCAAAGTTTTGTTCACAATTTTTACTCCGAGTGAGTCAGGAATCACTGGTTAAACTAATTCAAGCACGCACCTTAACACCTTGCTCAGATGTATAAAGTTTATCTTAAAAAGATGATCCGTTTCTAACTTTCCCAAGCCCAAACACAACTTTCTTTAACCACTCGAGCGCTTTTTTCCAAATTATGGCACTATTTTCAAAACCTCGGATTGCTTTGTGTCCAAAATGTGGCAAATTTTAAAAAAAAAATTCTATTAAAATGACTATATAATATATTGTACATTCAAAATATAACAAAATAAATATTCTCTAGATTCTTTAAAATGTTTTAAGGTCAAAGATTTCATTATAATTTTTTTTTAATCCTACAAATATGTGACAATAGACAAAAGATAGAAGAATTCATGGGCTACATAGAACTATAATCAGTTTGTACGTCTCCATATTCAAATTCAGATGTATGATTTTTTTAATGTGGGCGGAAAAGTTTCCTTTAGCAATCCGAGAAAAAATATTTTATTGCTCTGTCGCTCCAGTGGTTAAATAACATAAAAGCATAATTATTAATAGAAGATGTAAATGTACATCGTACTTTGCATGTTTTTATCAACGCAGGGAGTTCACAGTGTTATACCTAGACTAATTGTATTTATTTATTTATTTATTTATTTATTTATTTATTTATTCACGCCCATAGAGCTTTTACAACAATCATAATACAAAAATAACAGAAAAATAAACAATAATATACAAATTAAGTTACATCATTGTTTAGTAAGTGGGAAACAGAATTTTTGAAATTTCAGAAATAAATTTTGATAAGGAATAAATGAAAATATCAACTGAACTAAATTTATTTCCAAGCCTATGTAGTCTTTGGATTGAATTTATGATTTAAGAGTAAAGTGGAATTTATTCTACCTAAAGAATAGTACAATATTTTTTGGACTTATGCCCAATCTTGTCAATTTCATATCAATCATAATTGGACTAACTCGTTGGTACTACTATACTGACGGCGTTTATGCATTCCAAAAAGAAATAACTGGTAAATGAGATAAAACGTTGTTCGTTAACCGTGTTATTTGAAACCGATTTTTATGGGATGACCAACGTAAATGCATTTTTAAATCCATTTATCCATGTCCAATGTAATTGCACTGTTTTTTAGTGTGAAACACTGTGTTTTTTAGGTTATACAATATGTTATTTTTCGAGCAGTGTTCATAATAAAATTAATACTATGTTATTTGAACATTTATTGTGGTGTTTGCAACCCTGCCTCTTACTCTATAATAGATGGGCGGGCTTTACCGCCGAGCAACGTCCCGAACGTTGACGGAGTTGTGACCCGAAGTGGGTCATTTCAAGGCAGCGCGTAACCGAGCGCTGCCCCGGGCTCCCTTTATAATCTTACCGCCAGCTAGGCTGGACGTTTACTTTGTAACCATTTGTATTCAATAAACAACGTTCTCGTATAACGAACCAGTGTCGTATTTATTTACAACCATCAGTGTGTAGCCCTGAGGATAGATTGAAGACTGAAACCCAATTCAGTTCCTGAACGCTACATTTATTTATCGTCGTCTCATTTACAATTAATATTTAACTGTTCTTAACATCCGTTCTAAAGGATGCTCTGTGATAATCTGGAGCAGGGGAAGTGGACACTAAATCCTGTAGATCGGATACGATCGGATATCTTCGTAACCGTTCTGGTAATAGACCCGAACGGTCGACTGTTGTCTATCTCTCTCATACTGACCTCTCTTAAGATACATTTGAACTAGATTTAACTACCTGTACTAACGACATCTGTTGAGAGACATTGAAAATAATTAAATATTCACATACATTACATCTACCATGTCCTTCAATATTTTATGTACCATTTCACTATCAAATTAAATTTAATAATCATAAGTGTACTTTTTACACATCACTTCCATTTATAGCTCCTCTTGACTAGCAATTGACACACATTTCTTGATCGGGGTGGTTGTTATTAATCTAGATTTATTTTTCGGAAAAAAAAAACACCCATAATTAATCGGCCGTAAATTCAAGGTTCCGTCAACGGACAGAGTGATTTTTCCGATATTATTTTATGCTAATAAATCACCGATGGTCATTTCGAATGATTCACGTTTGGGCCCACTCCAGTGAATAGAAGGTTCCTAGAAATGTGATACATGGGCGTTTTCCAAAAAAGATGTCGGTGACGTAATAGGAATTCCACTTAAGTGAGATGCTGCATTTCGATTAAAAATATACGTAAATTTATTAAAGAAAGAATGAACTTCATGACAAAAAGTATTTAAATAGAAAATGTCAATAAACTTCGAAAATAATTGCAATTTAAGTTTAATACTACTGGTAAGAAATTCTTTTACGTCACTTTTATCATAAAGTTTATAAAGAAAATTAAAAGAAATTCATTATTTCAGATTTTTATTTACGAATTGAAAACACAATCAGTCTCCTAAAAAATATGAATAATCAAGCTTATTGAATTAAATATTAAGTTTTTCAATAAAAATATTCTTTTACGCTACTTTTGGACACTTTGTACTGTATATTTTGCGTTCTAGAAAGGCGAATATAAGTTTTTGTTTTACGAATGTTTAATTATAACAAATTTAAAATTAATCATGAACTATATCAATAAAAAAAAAACAAATTTCTTTGAGATATAATAATTGATCTTAGAAAAAAAAACACAGCAATAACAGGACAGTGGCGTAAGGGGAAAAATTTGGTAACGTTTAGGAATTCTAAGGCCTCGGCCAGACTGAGAGGCTTGCCCGGTAGCGACAGCGGGCGCGAAATATCAGTCGTATGTGTACGCACGTTGTGGCTACACTGCTGAAGGCGCGACAAGCGACTGGTATGGGAAGAGTGGAAGATACTCTCAGTATCACCCTGGTGTAAGACCACCATTCAGAATTGAAACGTTGCTTAACAATGACTTTAACCGTGTTTAGTGACTAGATCTGAATAGCCAGGTACTTCCCCACCTTCCTCTTCCCCACCTTCCTCTTCCCCATCTCCTTCCTGTCCCCACTTACCTTCAGCCTCAAACGTACCCCAATTGGGGATGCCATAGTCTCACTGGCTCCAGATGGGAGCAGTTAAGACTCATGTGAGGTATTCTCTATAAAAAAGGGCGATTTTACGTACTACCGCCACCGTGGAAGGCCCCCCGCGCAAGTACTTTTTTTTCCACTTGTTCTTTTTTCTTTTCTTTTTATTTTCGTTTCTGTTCTCTCCAACGTCTTCTTTTTTCTATTCTTCTTTGGTTAGCTCTCTGATTATATTTTGATGTTATTTTTGTCTTTGTAACTCTTTTTTCATAAAGGCTTCATATTTTTCAGGGTCGTTTTTAATTTTGTCTCTGTACCTTTTTGATTTTTCTGCAGCTTTCAACGGCATATTTGAACATAAAATTAAAATAAATTATTTATAAAAATGCACAAATAATTAGATAGGTAATAATGGGCTACACGTGCATACCGTGTATAGCCTGAAATAGGTAACTAAGCTGAAAGGGTATTAAAGTACTTGTTAATGTACACAACTTTAATTAGGTACAGGATTAACTAAAACACACAGGAACATAAATCATGCTACATTTTATACTTACTTAATCAAAATTGTATGAACCAGCTGATTTTATACTGAATTTCAGAGTTGCCTCTACAGTAATAGTTGCTCATATTGCTGTCTATATTAGTACTTCGACACCATTTCGACTCTTTCAGAATTAATCTTTAATAATCTTAATTAATAAAAAAAAATAAAAAAATTATACACATAAAAATCAAATAATTTTTTCTTTTTAGCTATGCTGTTCTTTTTTTTCAATGCTACATATATCACTCAACCCACATATCTACATGTAATAGTTACATTTTGAAGATACATGCAAAATATAAATTTAATTAGAAAATTGTAACACACCCAAATACACTAAAAGACGGACAGAGTGAACCGACCTTTAGAATTCCATTACGTCACTTTTAAGTTCCATTCACGAGACCGTTGCGTAAGAGAAGTAGCGTAATCACGTCAATATTTTTTCGAAATGTATTTATCAATAAATTATGAAACTTCTGTTTGTTCTAACTAAACATTTCATAAAACAATAAATGAATCAATTTAATACAAAGTAGAGTCTAATACATTCTGGTAAATTACCTGGAGAAATACGGAAGCGTTGGTGGAACACTTTTTTAGTACAGCCGAGAACGACCACTTTTGTTACGATTTCTTGGCAAACTGGCTGTAAAAAACCAAGCATGGCCGCCCTTCATAGACTAAATAGGGTTGCTATTTTCGAAAATATTCATCAATTTGGTAATATTTTTATTGGAAGACGTCAATAATGTGGTGGCGTAGGCGGAAATTCCACCATACGCTATTTCGTAGGACAACTCAATATCTGGTATTTAAATTATTTTGCACGATAATTAATCTATATTATGGTTGCAAATCGAAAATATTATCATATACTATTAGTAGAATTAGAAATAAATACTGGGATAACATTAAATAACATTAAATTTTGAACTCTTACTGGTAGTGGTAGGTGTAGGACATACCAGAAACAGTGACCTGTAGTCTTACTTATTTTAAAATAATATCGAAATTTAATAGATTTATTCATTATTTTTAGTCCATAAAGGTATTTATTTGTTATTATATTGGTAAAATATATGGTTGGTCATTATAACCAACACAACAAAAGTTACTGATCCTGAAAGTGATGGGACACTGACTTTTATCTATGTACACTTTTTTTGAAAAACGCCCACATAACGACTTCAAAGATTCCTGATGCCGTCAATTTACGATTAAGATAAACCATTCGACTCATAAGCCCAGACAGGCGAAAGAAATCGACTTTCGTGGAATAACGAATAAATATATTTGAAATTTTAAGACCGATTTCCCCAGAAGTTGTATAAAAAAGAGCTTGGGGATTGAGGAAAGACAAGAAGGAAAGGCTTATCAAATGAGAGAGGAGCTAAATTAGATTCCAATGAAAAAGATACTGCTATTGGTTGTGCTAAATTTTGTGCAGAAAAGGTATGAAAAACAAATGCCAAAATAAAGGATAAAATTTTATTTAATTGAGATATGCATGATTATGAAACATAAATATAAATAGAGTTTGATTGCTGCATAAGAGTCACAGAGAGGCCTAAAGTTAGTGGACTAAAGATTTCCGATGAAAAGTCTTAACAATATTTTTTTTGGAAGAATTCTACTTTTATACATTCTTCAGTTGAAGTGTATTTAGTTGAAGCTACGAGTATAATACATTTTTTTCTCCATTTATTCCCACGAAAAAAACCAAATCGTTGTATCTCCCTTACTATTATAGTGAGAAGTATAATCTAAACGGTATTGGAAAGAGAATACAATACGCTATAGCCGTAAAAAAATTAAATGTACACCTTTATGAAATCAAAGCAACTTGAAAAAAAATTATGAACTTTTGTGAATTTTTTAAATTTTTTTTTTTTACATAAAACGACAAAATTGAGGTGAAAGTAACGTTTATAATTCATTTGTCTAATAAAATATATATATATATATGTGTTTTTATTTTTTTTTCCTTATCAGTAATTTTAGTTAGAAAAAACGTAAAGTGAGTCATTTTTAAAACTTTTTAAAGTTTTCATCCAAAATTATTATATTAAAAAAATTACATTGTTATTTCAAATAATAAAATTTGAAAGCCTGTTTTCTCACCTTTTAAAAACAGTTTTTAGTTTTTGGATACGTTAACAAATATGTATAAATTTTTTTTGGATTTTATTACAAAGCGGGAATATTTATCGCCTCTGAAAAAATACGCCAAATTTTTAAAGGGTTAAAAGATGCGTAATAATATTCCCAACATTATTCCATCAATAACTCAACATTGATAGCTTTGTTGGATTCAACACTGCAAAAATTGATATTTTTTTTATTTTATTCGGGAGACAAATGGTTTACATTTTTAACAAATCGTAAATAATAAAATTACATTAATTTTACCATTAACAGGTTTTCACATGGGTATTATGTATCAAATGAAATGTTACCCAGGCATATTAGTTTATATTCGAATGTAGTTTAAACCGATTCAATTAATAAAAATAGAAGTAAGATATTTTATTTAACCTTACTTCGGGAATGCAGATAAGCTCACAAAAGACTTCTATTAGTTTATCTCTTCAGTGTCCACTCAAATATTGGAGAAATGAAACGAAAATATCAAGGGCTTTAAAAATATTGATGTTATCTTTGAAAATTTGAATGAATATTGATTTAGAATGAAGATTGAAGCAGCTTTTATCGGTAGGTACCTGTTATATGTTTATTATTACAGCAAATGAAAGTATTAGCTCTTTTTGCGGCTTTCTATTAAAGTTTTATTTGCTTTTAACCTTCCGTCAGGCACAAAATTATATTGAGATAATGCGCTGTAAAAAATAATTTCTCTCAGAGCCCTCGCCATCTTTGGAGATGCTCTACGAAGGGTGTTTTTGAAGAGTGAAAGCAGTGGACATCTCTTTAAGTCCCGTGTTGTAGCAGAGAGGAAACAAGGAAACAGGCAAAGTCCGGTCAGTGGTTGAGTGGGCATTGCGTTTGGGTCCCACCCAGGCGTTCCGTGTTCGATTCCTCGGCTGGCTAAGTCCTCCGTCACAACACAAGCAACATCTTCCGCTTAGTGTGGTGGTAATAGGAGATTTTCAAATGTTGTTGGGTTATTCGTAACCCGGGAATGTTTGTATTTCTTTTAAAAAAAAAAAAGAAAAAGAAAAAAGGCAAATCGTTCCACAGCCGAGCTCTAGAACTCAAGAACGAGATGTAAAAACGTTCAGAATATTTTTGAAGTAAAAATTCTTTACGGACGCTTTACTTGGGGGGTAAGCTGGCGAATGCGTGACGATAGCGTTACGAAAAGTGTAGTCGGGTGAGGCGAACGGGATGTATCACACTGTAGGAGCAAGAGAGAGCAGTGCGCGCGCACATTTTTTTCTCTTTTCCTCTCATATCCATATCCACAGTAGTTCGTTTACTTCAGTCGTGTGGTCTAAAGCACAATATTATTATTTTGTTATATTACACTTAGTATTGAATCTTGATCAATTGCATATGTTTATGCAACTATGTACATCTGTCTTCCTCTATCCAACCTTCTTTCCATACATATCCTATCTGATAAAATGTGCCAATATTACCTACATGCGACATTTTGGAACAATAGCTCCAAGGGATAATCAATCTATTGAAGTAACACATGCATTAATCACCTCCTGTGGTGTCCAATCATTAATATCGATTAAAATACGGAAACTTGTGCAGAACCTCGTGATCCCTCGGTGCCGTAATATTGAATCACAAAATAACTGTTACTAATAAATTAGGGTAAGTTAGATTCCTTCCCAGTGTTTGCTTTTAAACAAGCTATGTTAATAGTCGTGTCATATAGAAAACCAATTATTTTATTGGTTACAGTCCAATTAATACGCAGTCAATATCTGCGACTAGAGCATATGAGCACATTTTTCTGGCTATACTCAACGCAATGTGGGAGTAGCATTATATTTTACGTAGTCCTTGGTTAAAAATGGTTTAATTGGACATCCATTTTTTCTAATTGCAATAATCTTTTGTTTAAGATGCGCAACAGATAATTTAATGTGAAAAGATAAGTAAAAAAAATATGGGGGGCAATAGATTGGTTTAAAAATCTTAATGTAAGCAGTGGTCAAAATAAGTATGAGAGCATGTGGTCTAATGGAATATTCAACTTAACATTATAAAAATGTAAAAACTTTCGCTGAATTCTTTCGACATATTAATGTAAATTTTAAGTTGAGGTGACCAAACAACGGAATTATATTCTAATTAGCTTCGAAATGAGAAAAATTTAATTTTCATTAAGGAAATAAATTACAGTCTTTTGCAAGTCAAAAACCTAACGTATAATATTTGAAATATGATTTATTTGATGTAGCTACATATGCACAAATATTTTTATTTATTAAATGAATATACGCATACCAAAGCATAACTACAAAATATTTATTTACTGGCGTACTGCCTGCAGGGCAGGATTGCTTAAATTTTTCAGAGAAAAATATATGAAAATGCTTCACGCTTTTGTTTTTTTCAAAATATTGCAAAAAATTCAAAAATACGATTTACTGATGTATTTTTAACCAATTTTTATGAACATTTCTTGATTGAGGAACTTCGCCTGATCGAATCGTAATGGACGTAGTTTAGCGACCGATGTGGCCATAGTATGCGCAGTTGACTTGCAACTATTTTCTTCAACAATGTGGAAAAGTAAGGTAAATTGGTAATATGGTGGGATTACGTAGTTTTCAAAATGAAGGGTTTTTTCAAATATTTTTGGCTGGTTTTTCATTTCATCTAAAAACTTAACAAGACAACTAACTATAATATCACAGGGAATTTATTTGTCTTGCTTGTAAACGCGAATTATATTCCCTTAAAAATAACCAACGTCCTTTAACATATTGTGAGAAAAACTAAGGGGGACAACTGATCTTAAAGGTTAAAACCGTAATAAACGTCTTTCTGAGAAGCTCAAATAAGTTTCTTTTTTTCATAAGATTTAGGTAGTAGGTGGCATCTATTAATAAGAAAGAAAACCAAACATTAGTCATAATTTAGAATTTCAGATTGTTTTTAAACCCTCAGGCCTCGGGCATATTCAGTGCAAATCCAAGTAAATGAAATGTTAAATGTTGAAAGGCTAAATAAAAACTATTTGTAAAGTGTGATAAAATACGTTTTTAATTTTATTAATAGACAAACATAAAGGTAATTTAAAAACAATTTTTTTTTAAATGCAAACATAAAATAAGTTTAAAAATGGCCCACCTTATGTTTTTTAGTAACTATGTAACATAATTTTTTTTTACATTTGCCCCCCCACAGGAGGTTCTGAGGAAAAGAATTCCCCCAGGGCCTATGTCAACTTTGAATATGCCCTGTGGAGGATCTTTAAAGGGAGAGGAAGGAGAGGAAGTCCTTAGAAGGATAGAGGTTTGAGGGGTAGGTAGGAAATTGGGGATCAATAAGTCCAGGAGTCATGGACGTGTATAGTCATCCCTCCCACTGCGGTGCTAGGCGATGAGTTTAGAGGGTCCGGCTGGAGAGATCAAAAGGTCTCCCTCAACCAGTCTATCCCGATCCGGCCTGCCACGCAGTTGGTCAACAGAGGCATCCGCTTTCAAGTCCCGGACAAACCTAACCCCATGAACCCGGGCACCCCTGCTAAGTCACCAAACGAAGCGAACCACTTAGGGTGACCTGTCACAGAGGTGTTGGTTGTCCAATAAATGGTTCCCGGGACGGCGTTAGCTTAGCCGCCTCCCTAAATACTGGTATAGAAAAAAAAGGCACACACATATTCTATTGGAAATGTGTTATAAAGTTCATTATTGCTTCACTTTTTGTCATTTTACGTACAAATAATGAATACAAACTTTACAAAGTTACAACTGCCGCCGGCGTAGTCCAGCGGTAGGGCGTTGGATTCCCATTCCGAAGGCCGCGGTGACTATGGCATCCCCAGTTGGAGTATGTTGTGAGGCTGAAGGTAAGTGGGGAAGGGAAGGAGATGGAGAAGAGGAAGGTGGGAAAGTACCTGGCTATTCAAATCTAGTCACTAAGCACGTTAAACTCATTGCCGACAACCCGGGCGTTAAGGTGTAGGTGTTCATTTTAATTATTCTGGGGTAAGATTTAAGATTTGAAAATAAAAAAAAAAAATTGTGTTTTCTCTTACTAACCCCGTTTAGATCATATTTATCTCCATGACAGTAAGGAAGACACAACGATTTCTGTGAGGCCTATCTCAGTGGTTACCAAAAGCAAACAATTTAGGCTGATGGGTCAAATCTAAAACAAATTGTGGACAAATTTTTAACACGCAGATGAATGAATGAAGAGAATGTGATATATAAAATAATGTCTGAAGAGAAAAATGTGTAGAAGAAAATAATAAAGTTAAAAAGAGAGTTTTTCTTATAAAAAAATGAATATTCATTTAGACTTTTATAAAAAGTCAATAGGTGTTCCATAAAAAATAAAATTGTATATATTTATCCAAAACACTATTCTCGTGGGTAACAAATAGCTTCTTTGAATACTTGTTTCCAATTAAAAAAGGTAGCTGCCAATAATATCGAAAAGCATTAGTCGAAGATAATTCTGAAATATGAAGTTGACAAATACGATCGTCTCGTAATAGATCACAATGGCTGAATTGGTTAGAACGCCGTCCCCATAAGACGTGAGATCTGGGTTCGAGTCCCAGTTGTGACCATTATGTTTTTTTCTGTGTCTTTCTCATTTTCATATTTTAATTTAGATTATAATTGTTGTCTTCTTCTTCAATAAAATAACAAAGACTCACAAAATAATAATATCACTTTTTTGGTGTGTTTTGTCGTGTTGCGCTACCTTTTTCTTCAGCCAACGTTTTGCACAATGTTACCCTGTCCATCATCAAGGCAGATGCGTAATGTAACTAACTAACTAACCATCACGCCGTTTCCCCGCGGGTAGGCAGAGAGGACGGACCGCCAAACACCTTGGTCTTGGCACACACTCTTTTCCTTATTCACATTCATACATCGTCTCATACATACTCTTCTAATTTTCTGACTCTTGACATGGCCCGACTCAAGTATCTGATTCACTTGATGGTGCCATGTATTTCTCGGATGTCCCCTACTTCTTATACCATTCACACTTGCATCATATATTCTCCTTACGCTCCTTTCTTTGTTCATTCGCTCGACACGCCCAAACCATCTAAGGGTTCCTTTCTTTATTTTACTCATTACGCTTACATCAGCCTTGCATTCTTTTCGAATCTCCACATTTCTCACACGATCATACATGGTTTTACCAAACATACGCCTCGGGGCTCTCATTTCAACAGCATTCAGTCTACTTTCATCCTTCCTCTGCCAGTTCCATGCCTCACTACCATACATTAGGGTAGGTACAAGCACTCCATTGTGGACTGCTAACTTCGCTTCGTTGGACAGCTTTTTGTTAGCGCCAACGGCATTCAGTCCTCCATTAATGGAGTTACCTGCATTTACCCTTCTTTCAATGTCTCTATCAGCCTTCCCATCTCTCATAAACATACTACCCAAAAACACAAACTCATCCACCTGCTCCAAGTATTCATCATTCACAACTATATTGCACACCGTTTTCGGACTCTCTCTTTCAAATACCATGACTTTAGACTTACTTTTACATTCATCATTAACTCATTCTTCATACATACTTCGTTCATTCTAGACACGAGCGACTGTAGATCTTCCATACTTTTAGAAATCAGCACCGCATCATCAGCATACAGCAGGCAATATGTAACTATTCAAAACTCGGTGAAATGAGCAAAAAACATACGTAAACGGTTAAATTAAATTACATTTACTTACAGAGTTGCAGTACTTGCCAAATCTCTTTGATAAACCATAATTCAAAATGGATGCGCTCCTTGAAATGTCTTGAGCTAGTTACATAGTTTCTCTTGGTAATTGGTTCCGTAAAATGGGGTGCCTTTTATCAACTTTCAAGATTGAAACTAAATTACTTTTTACAGAAAAATTGGTGTCGGAAAATTTTTTGTTATATTGGTTGCATGTGTTCAAACTATCGGAATATTTTAAAAAAAATTGTATCTGTGTTTGGGGAGTATTTTTTTAAATAAATTCCCTTTATGGAGTGGGCGATTTTGATTTACCATTTTATAAGCTTATTACAATTATATGCCAATCCCAAAAAATAAAACTTGAGTTCCATAATGCAATTCAATACATAGTTACATATTGGATATGACTTTAGGTTTTAGTTTTTTATATTTGGGCAGTTATGCCGTGTTGCGCTACCTCCTTCTTTAGCCAACGTTTTGGACAGCGTTACAGGGTCCAAACGCAAAAACGTAATGCTTGTCAAAACGTTGGCTAAATAAGAAGGTAACGCAACACGGCATGACAACATTAAAAATAATAACCAAAAAAGATAGTTAGGTAGATATTGATCTTACAGTTGATTAGTCAGATATCTCTAAAAAATTGACATTTGAGATGAATATGTAAAAGTGTACCTCTACCTGTTGTAATCCTCAGATTACTTAAAGACACCACCAAATCAATTATATTGCAGAAAAAACTTGTAGTGAATTAAACAATTTTTTTACATTTTCTGGGTCACTAACAGAATATATAAAAATATCATACTGATGTACTGAATCGTTGTGCCTCCCAAAATTATTTTATAACACATTTAATACGTAAAACACAGGCACGTCTACATAATAATTAATTTATGGCGAGCCTTCGAATATTGTTTTCCTTATTTTCTAAAAATTTAGTATTTGGAGATGTCTTTTTAATCAACTAGAGGATCAATATATTGATAGATACTGTTATGCTTTAGAATGTAAATGATATGAAACTCTTATAATAATTTTTTGAGGAATTTTTAAAATATATTTAATTTTTTCTGTTGTCTGAATATATCGAAAAAATCAGCTTCACAATTGAACCGACAATAATATATTTAAATAAAACTAAAAATCAACTAATTTAAAATTAATTTTCGATGCAACATTGTATCCACGTTGCCAAAAAAAAACTTTCGAAAGAAAGCGATTAATTTTTGAGAAAGTGAGAATTATTGAGTTGTCCGCGATGATTATAATCATACCTCAAAGTAACCCCATTTAACGACAAATAATTAGTCATGTTATAGACTAACTTCTTAACTCTCTAAATAACTGACGCGACGCCGAGGTCTAATAGATCTGACTATCCGGGTATTTCCTTAAGTTCACTGTCTCCCCTTCCTTCCCCTTCATTAGTTTACTAACTGTTATTATTGCCATAGTCCCTTTGGCTTTGAGCATTACAAAACCATGACATTTATAAGCAGAATGTGAAACTGGAATACGCTCAGGATTTCTCTGTAACCTGGCCCATTGGGACAGAATGGACAGGATTTTTGAATTTGTAAAAAAATTGATGGATAGAAGATCATTTAAATACTAAGTTTGTTAATATAATAACTCCCGAACAACTGCTCAAACAAAATTTTGCAGAAGAAATACAGTTTTTTTTTTTATAGAAAGACAAACGTTCCGGGGTTACTAATAACCTGACAACATTCGAAAATCTCCTACTACCACCACACTAAGCGGAAAAAGTTGCTTGTGTTGTGATGGAAGACTTAGACAGCCGAGGAATCGAACACTGGAAGCCTGTGTGTGACCCCAAATGTGATGCAAACTCAGCCATCGACCGATCTGTTGTTTTGAAATTTTGCATTTCATTTGAAATTATTCCAAAAATACAGACTAATAAATAACCGAATTTTAACAGATCGAGAAGGATTGATATACTCCATTCTTCTTGGAATTGTGTAATTTGTTTAAATGTGCCCAAAAGTGACTTGTTCAAGATATCATAAGGCAGAAGAGATGCTCTTACACAGCTTAGCATGACAAAAGAAATGGTGCTCTTTATTGAAAATTCTAAAAAAAACAATATTCAATTACCCTTTAATAACATAAAAACTTTTTTGTTTACCTATTTTCCCAAGAATGTTAAAATAATAAATCATACTATAGGCTTTGGGTTTGAATTGCTCATATCACCAACTCTATGTTACCACATCCACTAGAATTTTGGATTTGTATTATTAATGATTCTCTCAAAACGAAAATCCCTCAAATAGAAAAACGTATGAATTAGGGTCAGGGTCAGTGTCAGTTTGCTGCATTATTTTTAATAAGAAAAAATGTTAAAACTCGGACAAAGTCTACTACCTATGTGGTAGTGATAGATAAAAAAAATACGAAATAAACTTACCCACAGATTTGTTGGTGAGTGACATATAATATTATTATTACGATGTGTGACACTTACCTGAAAAGAAAATAAAAAACATGATATTGGTAAAAAATTAATAAAAGCAACAAAGGTATTTTATGATGGGGAGAATCATGTGTAGCTTTTATTAGGTCCTTACATATGAAATTGGCGTTTTGCCGTACTGGCAACTTTGATCTCCAATATATTCTCTTTGGTTAGGAATTCCAAATTCAAATTTATACAGCTGCTATTTGTGTTTCGAAATATCGCGTTATTTACAAGTACGAGTTCCACCGTGGCACCAGTGCTGCAGAAACAGCTCGAAGGATTAATGATGTGTATGGCGACGGTGCCGCAAAATAAAACACAGTACGTTTTTGGTTCCAACGTTTTCGTTCTGAAAATTTTGACCAGCAGAACAAGCCCCGTGGACGGCCGGAGACCAAAGTTGAAAATGAAGAATTGAAGGCTATTGTGGAAGCGGATCCATCGCAAACCACGTTCGAGTTAGCTGCAGGCTGCAGTGTTAGTGATAAAATTGTTTTAATCTACTTGAAACAAATTGGGAAGGTGAAAGAAGCTTGAAATGTGGGTACCTCACGAATTGAGTGAAGCAAATCAACAAACGCGCGTTGACTGCTGCGTTGCATTACTCAACCGGCAGAATAATGAAGAGATTTTAAATCGAATCATTACCTTTGATGAAAAATTGATCATGTACGATAATAGTAAGCGCTCATCGCATTGGCTGAACCCTGCTGAACAAGCCAAACCATGCCCCAAGCGAAAATTGACTCCAAAAAAGTTACTTGTGAGCGTTTGGTGACGCAAAGAAAAAACAAATGAATTATAATTTTCGAAACACAAATACATGAGTAAATAGCTGTATATTTGAATTTGGAATTCCTAACCAAAGAGAAGATTTTTGAGATCAAAGTTGCCAGTACGGTAAAACGCCAATTTCATATGTAAGGACCTAATATAAAATGTGGTTCGTCTCCAATAAAAGATTAGCAAACTCTGAGATAACTAATGCTGTTTAAACACCTCACAAGCTCCGTTATCATAATTTTAAAGTTCCTCGAAGTTTTTACCTGTATGAAAAAAATTAACAACCCTTACAATTTGATGTATAGACTTCAAATTTATTCATTAAAGTCTTTATCCTTGTAATTTTAAGAGGTTATCATCACCAGAGAATACCGGAAATTAGTCCTTTTTAAATGAAATTCTAGACGTATTGACTCTTGATTATTATTATATCTGGTAAACGCAGTTTAAAATTTTGTAAAACTAAGTTTATTTTTAATATACTAAAGTTATACCGTTGATCGTTGGCAGATTTGTTCAATTTTCAAACATAATATTTTATTATACAACACTAATTTAAAGTCAGATACATACAGAAAAATAAATCAGTACATTATCTAGTAAAGACAGTTGTCAGAATGTGAATTTTAGTTAAATTAAAATCATTAAAAAATAATTTCTTTAAAATTTACTATGATAAAACTATACTAACAGATAGACCAATTGGTCATAATAGACCTGATATAGTTTTACATGACAAAATTAAAAAAATAACTTATATTATTGATGTAGCTATTCCAAATTCCTGTAATATTCAAAAATCTGTTTCTGAAAAAATAAGAAAGTATACAGATTTAGGAAATGAAATTAAAAGAATTTGGCATTCTCAGACTAAAATATTACCTTTTGTTATTTCGGCTACTGGCATTATACCTAGCTCTCTTATTAAAAATTTAGGCATATTAGATTTGTCAAAGAATTTGTATATAAAAATGCAAAAATCAGTCATTTTAAATACATGTAGAATTACGAAAGATTTTTTAAATATTTATATTGAGGGATCAGTAGGATTTATCGGTCAAATTAGGAATTCCACAGAGCCGAACCCTCTGATATGAAAATATCTGGAGACGGTGAATTAAATTCCCATTTAATAGTTTGGTAGATTAACGTGTTGTTCTTGTATTGTTTTGTATTAATTATACTTATATAATACACTTGCATAACGTGGATTTACTAGATAATCATTTATATGGAAAAGTGTATGAAAGGGTTTAGTTTTTCCTATGGGAAAAACTAAACCCGTTCCTGTAAATCTCGTGAAAAAAAAAATAAATTATTCGACAACGTGTTTTGTGACGAAAACGTCTCAGTTTTTTTATTTATTTAAGAATTTACAATCTAAAATATTTCAGATTTTTTTTTACACATTCTTTTTGTTTAGACATTATTGAAGTATATATATCATTATGGGTAATTTCAGCATCTATTTGTATTTACAAGACCATAATTTCATTGCTTGAATTTTTGCAGCTATGTTTAGACCAAAGATCTAGGTACACTATTTCCTTCTCAATACATTCCTCATATTAGGAATGCCGTAAGCGCGGGAATCATCAGCCAATCCGTATTCTCGCTATGTACAACATTCCTCGCTCAAATTTAAGCGGCCTAAATCTGTCATTCAATCCTTGATAAGCCGTAGAATAGTTATTTTTTTAGACGCTGAGACGCACCGAGGAACTAGCAGTCACATGTATAATCTGACATCTATCAGTATGTACTGTATACAGGGTGTTAAGGTACGTACTTGAGTTACTTTAACCAGTGATTCCTTACATTATTTGGAGTAAAAAATGTAAATGAAATTTTGGTCTCCGGTGACATTTTTGATGTTTTTTTTTATTTTTTTCTACAAAAACATAAAAATTAGTAGGTGTTTGGTAGTTGGGGGAGGGGTAAGTGGTGGGGAGGAAACTCGGCTGCGTGACCAATAAGGTTATGTGAAATAAATTTCTTTTTGTTTCATTTTGAAGAAAAAATTTTTTGAAAAAAATAAAAACTCTCATAAAAAAAGTCACCGGAGACCAAAATTTCATTACATTTTTTACTCCAAATAATGTCAGGAATCACTGGTTAAAGTAACTCAAGTACGTACATTAACACCCTGTATATTCATCGAGCGATGAGGAATGTCGATGTTATTAATTGATAATCGATCTAAAATAGTCTTTTAAAGAGATTTTAAAGTTTCAACGTCAGGAATTTTTGTATTCAGCGGTTACTTAGATGAACAATGTACGACTAGGCCAACAAATACTATTTAAAAATATATCATCGCATTTAACGTCGTGCTGATTCATGAAAATTGAAATCGTAAAACATCAACCCGCCTAAAAATATTTTATGTTCAGAAATGAACAGCCGTCGTTAACATTTTCAAAGATCGCGATCTATTGATGACCGTAGAAAGCCTATTTATAACAATTAATTAGACAGAAGTTTGATTTTTAAAAGAAAATGAAAGACGCACATCTAATAAAATCATAGACAATCTAATGAGGTGAGATACTGGTGAGATATAGGTTTGCGAATTATATACGAAATATGTTGCAAGCGGTCCTAAGCTCGACATTCCAACATAGTTGAGCCGAAAATCAACTGATTTACTGGCTATCTAAAAAATTCATCCCCAGATTAATTATTATCTTTGGGAATCTTATGTGATTTACACAATAAAAATAGTGCAATATTTGGTAATTTTTTTCGAAGTATTTTTAATTGTTTTCAATGGAACAAAAATCAAATATAAATTGTAATATGTTCCTTTACAGAGGCAAGTAGTATCAGAAGGCATCGTTTATATCGGTGTTAGGTTCGATCCGGATCAGATAGAGGTAAAATTGTCGAATGGGGTGAAGGAAAATAAAATTCACTTTCACATGAGAAAACGCCTTGAGTCGAAGGGATGATAATTTATAGACGCACGATTCTTATGTATTTTTATATTGTTGGTTTCTTTACAATTTCTCGAGATTTTATATCGTTTTTGAAAATGTTTATTCGAGTGAAATAGCCTAGTAGACTAACCGACGTGACCTTGAGTGGCGATATTATTTATAAGGGTTTAAAACAGTGCTTTTTTAAATGTTTTTTTAAGCCTTTCGTAATGGAGATCCTTTATTTTAGCAATATTTTGTTTCTACACATATATTTCCATGTGAAACTCATCAGCCTGTTTATCTTTAAGGGGTGTGGAGACACAAATTATAAAGAAAAAATTTTCAATTTAGCACGATTTTACGATAATAACAGATTGAAACTCGATGGTTACAAGGGGTATCAATCCTACTGGAATTTAGTCCTTATCTTTTAAGGTCAAAGGAAATGACCTCCGTCGATGGCAACTAAGAAATTCCAATTTACCTAAGATATTTTGCCGGAACTATTTACCAATTTTCTGTTCTCCGTCAGAACTACTTAGCTTTTTTCTGTTCTTTTTCTGAAATACTATTTACCGTTTTTTATGGTTCTCCGTCTGAACTACTTCCTTTTTTGTTATTTTTATGAACTACTTGCCATTTTACTGTTCTTTGTCTGAACTACTAACCATTTTTTATGTTCTTTATCTGAAGTACTTACCATGTTTTTTGTTCTTTACCAAAATTACTCCATTGGTAGATTTTCATTGTGGATTCTAAAATATATTTTATTTGCTAATATTATCCATATATATTTTATTTGCTAATATTATTTTATTTGCTATTATTATCCATAGAACGATTAGAAAATGATATTAAAAACTTATGTTTTATTATATTATTCCCACAGAGGAGACCTGAAGGAATATAATCCCTTAGGGGCTATGTCGTATTGGGGGTTGCTATGTGAACTTGAATAGAACTTTCACAGTAGGTACTTCAAAATTAGGTTCGAAATTAGACGAATTGTTCAAATTCAAATTCAACAAATTATTCATAGATTTTCCCGCGAATAAACATTGAAACACTGTTAATTTTTTTTTTCGTTGTTTGTTTTCGGGGTGTTTTGCCGTGTTGCTCTAACTCCTTCTTTAGCCGACGTTTCGGACAGCGTCGCAGTGTCCGTCATCAGGGAAGATCCGGCAGATCCGACGATGTGTCGATGACGCTGTCCGAAACGTCGGCTAAAGAAGGAGGTAGCGCAACAAGGCATAACACCCCGAAAACAAACGACGAAAATGCTTTTGGCCGTGAAAATCTAAAAACGTATCCCACTGTTAATTTCTTCGTAAGAACTTCAGCGTGTGGCATTTGATGACTTTGTCAAACGTTCCTCGACTATTCCCAGTCTTTCTTTCTTTGAATTATTATTATGATTTGTAATGTTTAATTACTCTACTAAATTGAAATAAAATAAAAAAAAAACGATTTTATCAACCAAACCACTGTCAGCAAAACATAATAAAACGTCTCTCCCTCTATTGCTTTTTTTGTTCAAATAGTATTTTTAAGCCTCCGAAGAGGGCATCCGCTACCAGAAGGCATTACATGAGAAAAGTAATTGCTTAAGAAAACCACTTAGGTACATTTATTAAACCAATTGAAGTGCTTTTTTGCCAAAGACCAAAGTGGATAAACATGAACTAAAGTGAGTGGCAAAGCTTCCCAGCTACACAAATAATAAGCTAAAGTCAATGATGTAGCTGCAAATACGTGTTTAAAAATAATGGACTTCAGTGTTATTTCAATGATTTTTGGGAGATATTTTAATGATAGTGTATTAATGGCTTTTCAAGTATTTCAAAATGCTTAAAAATATAAATGGAAAGTTACTTGATCGCTTGATACTTGATTATGAATACTGCAGAAATGTCTTAAACACTCCCAACCATCTATGAGGCAATGATATCCTCAATGGGGATATGATGTGAAGCTGAAGGTAATGTGGAGAGGAAGGAGTTAAGGAAGAGGAAGGTGGAAAATTAGGAAAGGAGGAAATGTTATAGAAATGATGAGAATCTTCCAATATGTTTCAGAATCAATATCCAATTATTTTAGGTACTTTCAAATAATCGTAGAGGATTTATTCGGTAAAGTGGTAAGATTCCTGGTTCAGTAGCCCAGGTTTTAGGGATTTAGGCCTCTATAAAGTCGGCAGGTACCTTCAGTTGTTTATTTATATACTTATTTATTATTTATAGTTATGTAAAGGCATTGTACATTGATTGGTTCCCACACATGTTGCGTGGGTTTAATCATCTGATAAGATTTTTAATGGCAACATTTTTCGCTTATCTTACCCCCTTTGTGAAGCCATATTCTCGCTGCTTTGTATTAGATCTCTTATGTGATATTTACATAACCTTATTTTACCTCTGTGAAGATGTATTCATACATATATCAAGGGATATATTCGTACGTCCTTCTTTCCTGGAAATATGATCCCCAGATCACACCTATCCCACGTACATTTTTCCTTTCCAGAACTTCCTTTCCTTCGTTTCATTCAAAAGACCCTGAGGGAAATTATTTTCACCAGGATTGCAATGATAGTGTTATGATGTCGTAAAACAATTGCGTGTTTTTTACCATAGTTTTTAAATAGAGAAGATAGTTTTTGTTACCATTTTGGAGATAATGACGGTAATTTTTTATCACTGTGCGGATAATTATGGTAATATACCATGGTACCACTATGGAGATAGTTACTTTTTTTACCAATGTGGAGATAGTGGCGGTTTTTTTAACCACTCTGGAGATAGTAATGGTATTATTTTTACCACTATAGAGATAATGACGTTATTTTTTACCATTTTGGAGACAGTGGCTTTATTTTATACCATTGTGGACAGAGTAACATATTTTTTTACCAGTACGGAGATTGTGACGGTGATATTGTTTTCTTATTGAATAACATAGATGCCCTGATGATGGACACTGCAACGCTGTCCGAAACGTCGGCTAAAGAAGGAGGTAGCACAACACGGCATAACACCCCAAAAACAAACAACGAAAATGCTTTTGACCGTGAAAATCTAAAAACGTATCAAACTGTAGGTTGGTTTTACAGATTACAAAAATCCTAAAAATGAGATCTGTAAGAATTTGAAAGAAAACGATAAGTAATTATGACATTTTGACTCCTAGACTTCAGAGGGAGGACAAATAAATTGATTATCCTTTTCTACACGTGTTGGTTCATTTTCAACAGGAGTAAGGTAAAATTGGACTCACTTACGCGCACGGCCGCATTTAAAACAAATTTTCTACGGGTTTATTTCTCCATTGGTTGCCATACCTTTTTCAACGAAGAGAATATCAACCGAATAATATAAACAAATAGAATTCTTGAGTATCCTATTAAAATCCAGCAATACATCTTTTCTCTTTACATTATCCTGGGTCAGTTAGCAAACTCTATGTATATTATTTTTCTTTGAGTTGAGGCCCTTTGGGCAAGAAAAGATAAATAAGAATTCTATTTTTTTTTTGCATGTTGGTCCTTTTGTAAAACATTTTATACGAGCTTCAGGAAAAGATAAAATAACTTCCCATATTTATTAAAATGTGTTTTGTGTTGAGCTTTTTATAGAAACAAGGTAAAAATAAATGAAACGAATAATTTTTTTGGCGGAATGGTTTTCTGAATAAATCGGCTTTTCAAACTGTATCCGTGCTTACGATCCTTGGCTATTAATACGGAGGACACGGATTATAATCACGGCGTGCGCAAGTAAATTTTGTGTATTTAATTAGCGTTTTTTCACAATTTATGTTGTGTATTTGCGGTCTCCGGTGACCCGATGCTCACTTTTTTTCCAAGTGTCTTCGGGTTGCTCCTAATTATTCTTAACACTTTCTTCGAGGGTCTCAACGGTGGATGGTCCAACTGAGCTTTTAATCGGCGGGAATGCCGGACGATTAAAGCCCAGTTGTTTTGGACTAGCTTTATACTAGGATCACCATCTCTCCAAAGACATCAACTCCCTCTTTCGAACTTAAACCTTTCTTCTCCTCCAGAAAACACCAGAAGCTGACATCAGAATTGATTCAAATTTTATATATAACTAGCTTCTGCCCGCGACTTCGTCTGCGCAGAGATAATACTTCGATTAGCCTATTTTCTTTTCGTAGGTCCCATCTATGTTTATACCAAAATTCTACTATTTATTTAAAATATCTATAATTCTTGATTCGATTCAAGGGTGAGTACTTCAAATAAATTCATTACTTTAAATATTTTCTAAAAAAGAATTTTGGTTTTACAATCATTGTTTTTCAAAACGTCATTCTCAAATTTTGACATTTTCTATTAAACAATAATTATTATTTGTAATATATGGAAAACAGCAAGCTTTGGGTAAAAATTATAGCCTATATGTTATTCTAATGTATGAGCTATATTATTGTAAAGTTTCATTAAAGTCCATTCAGTGGTTTTTGCGTGAAAGAGTAACAAACATACATACATCCATACAAACTTTCGCGTTTATAATATTAGTAAGATGATAGTAAGATTAGTAAGATGAACACTGTGTACGCAGTCACGTGCTGCCAGCTAACAATGTATGCACGGACATTAAGGGACTAGAGTCATTTAAAAAAAGGGGTTTCCTTTAAGGCCTGACCAAACCGGCGCGTTCATTTTGCGTCCGCAGTGGCGTCACGGCGAGCGTCTCATGTGCGTGCAGAAACCGTTCACACCAAACTAGAGATTAACTATACGCGTCCGTGGTACGTTCGTTTGGATTAGGCTTAAGTATGATGCGTCCATTTTGTAACAGGAAATAAGAGATGACCCGAGATTATTTAATTACAATTACAGATTACGTAAAGCAAGGCGTGTGATGGAAAATGGTTTAATCATATTGGCTAAAAAATGGCGATTTTGTTAGACCCTTGGAGGTAAAAATATTTACTATTATTTAGGTAGTAACAACGTCATGTGTGTTGCATAATTTTTTGTAATCGAATAGCAGTAATATATATATAATAATTTACTGCCTCCATTGGATGAGAGCGCAAACGGTTTTCTCAATAAGGAAATCAATAATCGTAGAAGAACCTACAAACTACGCATTCGGTGTACTTGAACACTTTGTTAATCACTTTAATTTTAAAAAATCGTGCAATAAAAGTGTAAATTATACGTTAATTCATAAAAATGTATGTCCTATAAAAATAAATATATTTTTCTATGTCTTTTTATACATTAGCTCCACACAGGAGGCCCTGAGGAAAAAAATTCTATTAGGGCCTGTGTCATCTTTGAAGATGCTTTAGATACTTTGGAGGGTCTTTTAAGGGAAAGAAAGGAGAGGAAGCCCTGGGAAAGAAATAGGTAGTTGTGGGTAGAAATCTGTGGATCATATGTGTAAGTGATGGACGTGTGTGAAGCCACCCCTCCCACTATGTTGCAAGGTGATGGGTCGAAAGGGTCCGGCTGGAATGATCAAAAAGACTCCCTCAACCGGTGTCTCCCGATCTGGCCTGCCACTCAATTCATGGGCAGACGCACTGGTCACCAAGTCCCGGACAAACCACTTGGTGTGACCTGTGGCAGAGGCGTTGGTTGTCGGCGGTACCACTTAATCCTAATATTTCTCCTACTTCTTTTCAAACCTGATTTCTATTATTTTTAAATTCTGGATGTGAAGTGTCATAAAGTAAACGATGCTTTGCTAATTGCGTTGATTATTATTTCTGTATTTGTATCCGACATAAAAAAAATGGCTACAAATCAAAAATAATAACGTTGCGTGCAGCGTCCAAATTCTGCAAGCAGCAGATGTGAACACGTTGCTACGAGTTCGTATACGAAATCTGAGGCCCTAGCACACACGCTCTATAACGATCGATAGAATAACTAACGGTAACTTCTCATCGTTCCCTAGGACAAGTGCACATCGCTAACGTACAAACAACAGTTGATGTCGAATATGTTAAGGACACTTAGTCATTGTGAACTGTCACTTATTCGTTGGCGATCTGTAGTCATGCTAGGGAACGATGAGAAGTTACCGATAGTTATCCTATCGATCGTTATAGAGCGAGCGTGCTAGGGCCTCTGATCTCCACCATGCACCGGATCGCGGACGCACTTTGAACGCGCCGGTTTGGCCTTCGTTTTATAAACAAAAATTAGAGTTTGCCGTGCACCAAGTGCACGGCGAAGGAGGAAATATTTCCTTAGGATGCTCAGAGAAACTAGGTGTGCATAGTCGGGAAACACGCCAAACGCGCGTCCTAAATTTGTATGATTGTCAGCCCCTGCTCTTCCTTCCTCTTACAACACGGGTTCACTTCTTCCTCTTTTTTTTAAAAAAGACCCTCCGCACAGCATCCATAAAGATAGCATAGTACCTGAGGTAAATCATTTTCCACAGGATCTCCTACGTAAGTGTGAGTTTTGGAGTTAATGTAAAAAAAAAATCCTTCCAAATATTTGATTTTTTCCTTCTTTAAAAAATACCTTCAACACAGCATCCCCAAAAATGACATTATTTTCTCCAGGGCCTACTGTTTGGAGATAAATTTAAACAAAAAACTAATTTAATAGTAAATATTATATTAATATAACCGATAATAAAAGTAATACATTCGTTACCATAAGATATTAATGTGACAGATCTCTAAGTCTTTAGTTCAGAATCATCGACCGACAGAAAACAGTTCAATCATTTGACTTAATTCGCGTATCTATCATTCCTGTGGAGAAAAATAAAGGGTCCGCCAAATAACTTTTTTTTTTTGAAAATGCTATAAAAAAAAAACTACTGAATATTTTCTCAAATTTCTTTTTTTATTTATAAGTACAATCCTTCCGGTTAATAATGGAAAATAATTTCATTCAAATGGCTGCCTCGGCTGGCCATGCAGTAGCCTACACGATCGGTCCAATTTTTAAGCACATTATCGCATTGGATGGTCAGTTGGCTTCAACTCCTGAACCAATTGGACTTTGTATGGCGTCATACCAAGGTCTTTATGCAAAATTCGTCTCAATGATGTCTCCGAAATGTTCAATTGTTTGGATTGTGCGGATTTTGGTCCAGAGGCATAATTGAGCCATTTTTCTTTGAAAATGAGCAAGGAGTGGCCGTTACAGTCAATGGCGATCGTTATCGGGCCATGTTGAACGAATTTTTGTTCACAAAAATTGAAGAGGAGGATATTGGCAACATTTGGTTTCAACAGGACGGCGCTACGTGCCACACAGCCGAAGCTACACTCGATGTTTTGCGCCCTGTTTTTGAAGATCGCATTATCAGCCGCAGAGCTGATGTCGTTTGGCCACCTCGGAGCTGCGATTTGACACCGTTGGACTATTATTTGTGGGGTGCCCTCAAAGATAAATGTTACGCCGACAAGCCAGAGACAATTGACGCTTTAAAGGACAATATTCGTGAAGCCATTGGTGAAATACAGCTGCACACAATCGATAATGTGCTTAAAAATTGGACCGATCGTGTAGGCTACTGCATGGCCAGCCGAGGCAGCCATTTGAATGAAATTATTTTCCATTATTAACCGGAAGGATTGTACTTATAAATAAAAAAAGAAATTTGAGAAAATATTCAGTAGTTTTTTTTTTATAGCATTTTCAAAAAAAAAAAGTTATTTGGCGGACCCTTTACTTTTTCGTTAAAATGATCTCAAGTTACATTTCTCGCCGGTAGATGGAACCTAGTGAGCTAGATATCCGCCATTTCTGTCGCAATCTTCACACTCAAGAGGAACCGTGTTAGGTGCATAGCTCGACTAATATGGATAGCGGGTGGGATTGAATCACCAACCAATGGCACTTATGGTTGCTAAAAGAAACAGAGGTCACCCAAGAACGGGCTTGGCCGACCATTAAGACTTCTGCTGGCTTTAAATGTGTGATAATAGCAAAGGGTCGGTGATAATGCAGACTTCTGAAGGAGGCCTGTTTTCTGAAAGAATCTTGACGCCAAAATAGTGAAGTAAAAATAATGAACAAGACGAGCAACAAGACATTTTTTTGCGTATCACCATGTTGTAAGACCACCCTTCAGAATTGATACGCTGCTTGAAACGGCTTTAGTCGTATTTGATGACCAGATCTGAATATTCAGGTACCTCTACTTCCTACTTTCTACCTCTTTCCCATCTCCCTTTCTTCCCTACTACCCTTAGCTCCGACAGTTTTGGGGATGTCACAATATCATTGACTCCAGACGGATGGGAACAGTTGGAACTCTTGTGCGGTATTCACACACATATATGTATATTTTTTAATACCTTCGAGGCCCCCACTGAAGAAGTGCAAGTAAGTGACACCTGTGTATTGTGTCAGCGCCGTCAATGATATAGCTAAAATAATTGTTGTTTATAAAAATGCGTGTGTTTAGCCGTAGCATTATTTTGACAGTAAGTACATTTCCAGTCCAATCTATATTTTCAGTGTTGTTGATTGTTTCAAAGAAAGTTTCTCTTTTCTCATTTTTTGACATAGTATTTTTGCAATGCTTTGAATTCTTTCTAATGCTTTTTTGTTTGTTTGTTATTTAAACAAGTTTTCGAAAACAAAATCATTTCAGAATATGTTTTTGGCTTTTATATTGGAGTCAAATTGTTAAACGCAACGTTGGTATCTTTTAAGTAAAAATGAGATAATTGCTATTTTTCTATATCCTCGTATTTGTTTAACTCCGTACTATTTTAATATAAATACTTATTTTAAATATATATTTTGTTTATTTATAACACACAGCGAAAACAAATTCAACATCGGTTAGTTGTAAGAATATCTTTATAAAAGAAAAGAAAATTTTGAAAAGATGACTCCGTGGAAGAGTCCATTCATTATATTCACAACAACACAGCAGATCTGTGGATCCACTATATCAAGCACAATAGAATGCTATAGAGTTCTGTTCAACAACGCTTATGGACAATTTTTTCGGTTACCGAGTTCTTGCAGTGACAAGCAAAATGTTTCCATCAGGTAAAGTCAATTAAACGCGACCAGCCACACAAAAATCAAACTGACATTTTTACAAATTGAAGAATCATATCTACGACACCTTCAACCAAAAAATTATAATCAATATCTGTTTCGATAAGTTTTTAGATTTTCACGGCCAAAAGCATTTTCGTTGTTTGTTTTTGGGGTGTTATGGCGTGTTGTGCTACCTCCTTCTTTAGCCGACGTTTCGGACAGCGTTGCAGTGTCCATCATCAGGGCAGATCCGGCAGATCCGACGATGTCAGATCCACTGATCAACAGATCGACGATCGACAGATGTGACCCGATCTATTTTCTGATTTTTTTTGTCTAATATTTGGATTGAGTTAAGCCCACGTAACTATTAGCATTTTTTGCTTAATATACGTAGGAAATATTAAAGAAGCAGAAAGCTAATAAATATAAAATAGGTTTATTTCTCTCGTTTTATTGGAATTCGTGGGTTACGTTGAGTACAACATAAACTGTGATGATAAAGTAAATATCCTTTCAAAAATATCGTATTGACTTGAAAAAGTCACAAGAAGAACATGATAAAAACCAACGTTCTAATAATACCAACATGAGTTTCTCGTATTGTTTACACCGGTTATATTTTATTATTTATTTTCTCTTTTCGTTGGTAGAGACAAGTAAATAATAGTTGTATCCTATTTCTCGTTAGATAGTAGAACTGTAGTTGAGAGGAGGTATGTTATTTTATGAAGAAGGAAGTATTAAGGTATATAAATAACAACTCGAGCGCTTTTTGCCACAATATGGCACTATTTCCACAACTACGGATTGCTTTGTTGCCAAAATGTGACAAATTTTTTAAATTTTTATTTTTATTAAAGCGACTATATAATATGTTATACATTCAAAATATAACAAAATAAATATTCTCTAGATTATTTAAAGTGTTTTAAAGTTAACGATTTAATAAATTTTTTTTATAAATCCTGCGAATATGTGATAATAGACAAAATACAGGTGAATTCATTGGCTATATAGAACTATAATCAGTTTGTATGTCTCCATATTCAAATTCTGGGTTATGATTTTTTTAATGTGGGCGGTAAAATTTCCTTTAGCAATCCGATAAAAAGATATTTGAATTGCTCTGTCGCTCCAGTGGTTAAACAGATGGTCACCCTACATGTTTAAATCACAATTTAGAAGCTTCTTTCAGCTTAGTACCTATTAACCGTAAGAAATATTATTGTAACAGTACTCTTCTTACAATACGTATTGAGTTATTTTATTAATTTATTAAATAAAAAAATATTTACTCTCAACTCAGACATGTCATAGAGAAGATAAAAATGTAATAGTTGACAATAATACCTACCAAGTAAGGAAACAATAAATTAATTAAGCTTTAGTCTATTCTTTTGGTCTGAAGTTCTACTATTTTTAATTAAAAAAAAAAAAAATAGCACAACCGTCTGGAGGCAGTGAGACTAGTATCCACAATTTGAGTGTGCTGTGATATTGAATGTAGTTGGAGGGGAAGGAGATTGGAAATAGGAAAGTAGAAAAGTGCTTGGTTATTTAAATCTGGTCACCAAACGAGGCTGAAGACATTTCAAGCATTATTTCGATTTCACCTGGGCGATACTGAAAGTATCTACCACTCTGGAACGTGCCGCAAATACAAGGAAACTAAACAAATAAAATTTACTTGCGCACGCCAAGATATGAATTCGCTACTTCCGGATTGCTAGTCGAAAGCATTACCCTTCGACGTAAACGTATTTTGTATACGTACTAGCGCAGAGCAGTGTAATATCACAGGATATTACAAAATAATAGTAGGATTGATAAATTGTATGACGCCTGAATAATTTCAAAATCATACTTTTCTTGTCACCCTAGGAGATTTAGATAAACGATATAAACATTGAAATAACACAGGGACATCCCTAGCATGGCGGACGAAATTATATTCTTAACTAACTAACTAACTAACTAACTAACCATCACGCCGTTTCCCCGCAGGGGTAGGCAGAGAGGACGGACCGCCAAACAACTCGGTCTTGGCACACGCTCCTTGCCTCATTCACATTCATACATCTTCTCATACATACTCTTCTATTATTCTGACTCTTGACATAGCCCGACTCAAGTATCTGATTTACTTGATCGTGCCACGTCTTCCTTGGGCGTCCTCGGCTTCTTATACCGTTCACATTCGCGTCATAAATTCTCTTTACACTCCTTTCTTCATTAATTCGCTCAACATGCCCAAACCATCTAAGCGTCCCTTTCTTAATCTTACTTACTACGCTCACATCAGCCTTGCATTCTTTTCGGATCTCCACATTCCTCACACGATCATACATGGTTTTACCACACATACGCCTCAGGGATTAAATTAAATAAATTCTTTTAATAAATAAATAAATAAATATAAAATTCAAATTATTTTCTGGTAAAAGAATATTATATTGCAGTTAGGTAGGTACTTTGTCCATTTTTCCAATCACAACTTCTAAAATAATTTCGCAGCTAAATATTTTATTATGGGTACGCTATCGCTTGTCTGAGCTCTTGACAAAAATCGTTCTAATTTTTAAAAAATACTCTTATATTCTAAACAAATCCGAGTTCAATAAACCGAAAGACCCACAACTGAAATTAGTATTTTAGATGACATACAAGCCTTCTACTAACATACATGGTGTTATAACCAAACCACCAGTTCAGACTCACGGCACAGCATCCCCAATTGTGATTTAGAACCCGTGAGAAATGATCTACTTCAATAACTTCTGTGTGGAGTTTGGTACAATTTAATCCACAAATTGTTTCTTAAAATATCTTTCATCCTTTTGTAGGTATCCCCAGCTTCATAATTCTATAAAATGTTTGGACTGTGTTTTCGATTTCTTCTCTGTTTATTTTTTTGTCTAATATTGATATTTCGGTTGACATCTTGGCTGAACGAGTTATTGGCAAACACATCAATATTGGCAAAGGACTGCACTAATAACTGGCCATTTCATTTTCACATGCCACATACGGAATGTTACAGTGTTCTTGAAGAACTTAGCACCATGAAAAATTCTACAATTGCCTATATTGAATTTTTTATGTAAGTCCCAACTGCTCTTGATTAAGTTATCCCCAATTGACGACGTGCAGAAGAAATTTGTTTTTGTTGGATTTTGAAGAAAAAAAAAATGAAAAAAAAAACCTCATCGAAAAAGTCACCAGAGACCAGAATTTCATTTACATTTTTTATTCCAAATAATGTCAGGAATCACTGGTTAATTTGTCGGGTACGTAGCGATACACCCTGTAAAGGGTCGCCTCTCTGAGCTGGTTACCAATTCACAGGGAACCGAGAGGTTTCCCAAATCAAAGATATTTTGAGAACATAATAGAATGGACTTTAGCCTCTATGCCATTTTGTACACTCGGCCCCGATTGTTGTAATATTTCACATTATTTAAGACACAATATTCAGTTTTAAAAAAATCTAAAAATATTGAATAGCTCAAATAAACGATTGAATTCGGAAATAGTTTTATTTTCTGGAAACTTAAGCATTTTTGATTACCAGCTAGCGAACATTTAATTATTTTTCCACTGCAATTTCTTTTTAGTTAAATATTTTCTGTCATCCATTTAGTTATCAAGGCATGGAATGAAATCAGGTCACATGTAGTGTATAATGGTGTGATATTTCCACATTAATTAATAAAGAGATAAATGAAAACGAAATAGTATCTTCGGAACAGAAAAAAGCCCAACGAATCACATAATGTCTAACGAAAAAAATGATAAATGGAATATGCTTTATTTATGTTATAAAACTAATCTCGAGAATTTCTGCTGGAACAGCTTTTCAATAATATAACTTCCCCACCTTCCTCTTCTCCATCTCTTTCCCCTCCTCACCACTTCTTTCCCCTCCACCACACAAAATTGGGGATGCCATAGTCTCATTGGCTCAAGACAGGATTAGTTGGGACTCTTGTACGGTATACATATGAAAATTTGTTAATAACGCTTGTGAAATATAGTTCCTATTCTAATCTCGGTTACCTGTTTCATAAAATACATACCCTTATCAATAATGCCCTCGAAATATAAACATAAGGGAGGGATTTGAAATTATTTTCTTTAGTGTAGGAGTCACTTGCAGCACCGCCAAGTTAGCTAGTACATAATTAGTGTATTCGTCGACCTGGAACCGATCGCTCGCCAATCGCTAAAATTCGGCCGTTCTAGAAAGGTCGCGAACGCGCCTATACAAGTATGCCCGTTACGTGAAAAAAGCAGCCGATTTGTATAACCTTGTGACATACATAAATACCTGCAGTTCAAGCCGTGAGAATTTTTACTCGTTATTAGTATTATTTGTAAAATCCTAAACAAAAATAAACTTTGTGACGTAATTCATCTGGATTATTATTATTAATATTAACCACTGGAAAGATTTCGGTCGAAATTTGGACCACTTTAATTTTTTATCAGATTGATTTCGGTCCAAAAATGGAATCTACCATTCGTAAAACATTTTTTTAATTTTTTTCAAATGTTCCCGCGTCCTGCAAAAATCGTGGTTTGAGAACTAAAATTCTTCTTCAATTAATGATCAAAAGATGTCACTGTGCTTTCTTTCACTTTTGATCTAGTACTCTCTTCAATTCAGTTGATAGCAAATATTTTTTCAAACCAACTGTCAAAATCTTGTTATTTTAAAATGGCGAGTATACATGATTTTTGTCACTTTTTCTAATATGTTTGTATACCAGTGTAATAATGATTGAATCATTAATGTTTTTAACCTGTTAACATGTCGAAATAGTTAAAAATGAAGTGAGTGCTCTTTATAACAGTGTATTTTCGTTTTTAATGGCGATCTTGCATATGGATATTTTTCAATAAATAAACATTTAACGAATTAATTTTTACTGTAAAATAAAGATAATGAATTTATCTATGTGGTGTAATGCAGTTTTTTTGGTATGAGCACTAAAAATCATATTTTATTACAATCAAATTTGTGCTTTCACGAACAAAATTTATTATTAGGAACCATTTCTCTTGAGAACTTATCAAAATTCAGTCTTATTATAGATATTTCTATGTGAGATTTTTAATTAGACTTTTTACAAGAAACGACATAGAAAATATTTAATGTCGACGCAAAATTAAAGTTTTAATTTTGCTTTTGATTTTATCTAGAAAACCCAGAAAATATATCCTTTTGGAATGTTTTTGATTTTTTAATATTTTTTATAAATCCTACAAATTTAGGATGATTATTTATATATAGGTGAATTAATTGGCTGTATAGAACTCTAATTTGTTTATATGTTTACATACACAAATGTGGAGTAATGATTTTTTTATCTGGGTGGAATTTTAGCGCTCAAGGCAAATTTATTTACATCGCGTGATCGCTCAAGTGGTTAACGAACACGCTAGGTATCATAACACCCGATTACTCAAAAAAGTATAATATTTAAAAACTATAAGGTATAAATTTAATAATATACATTTTCTTCTAATTTATAGGATATATCATTAGAATCATGTCAGCTTTCCAAATTACAATCAGATTATCCCAGTGTCTTTAGACAAAAGAGTTAAAGTATTTTAAAAAATCAGATATTACGATTTTTAATAATATGAAATGCTCTGTCTAAATCCAGAATTTGAGATAGATAGGCAATTTTAACAAGTATTTGAGAACACAAAATATCACATTCCGAGCAAATTTACGATAGACTTTTTTTCAGATGGACAAAAAGTAAAGGTGCTTAAATCATTTTCTTAGATTCTACAAATCTTTGGAAAATATGAGGAAATGAAAAAATATATACAATATATAACAGGGTTTCTCTGAATTCGTTTACTCAGTGTGTTGTTCTCAGGAATTGAAAGTTTCGCGATAGAGCCAATCCACTTAATTTGTCAAAGGCTTTGGAGTGATTCAATACGATGTTGCTTATTTTGATTGTTTTGTAAGTTACAAAATGGAAGAACAGGTTTGGTTTAATACGCTTGGTCAACCTAGTCAGTTATTTTGTTGGTAAATAGGTTTAAAGGACTAAAGGAAAAAAGTTTATTATGTTAGTTAATTACTTAGTGTTATGTTCTGCTTATTATATTAATAACAACGTAAGTTCGTTTACTGTTTATTGCAAATGATCGTAAAGACAATGGTATTATACGTAACATCTGATCACAGGTATGCTCTATTTTGGTCTGGCCGGCCGCGACGCGCTCCGACCGCGACTGCTTGCCAATGCGCTCATTCTGGAATCTTCGGCTGTACCGATCATCCCCGAATGAACGTGGACTATTAAATAGGTACACGTTTATAGCTATACACTACACTTAGATACTTTTAAGTCAAAAGATGTAAACTTTTCAAGTCGTTGAATTTCAGAAGGAGTTGGAGGCGAATGTTGCGGGAGGCCAAAGCTCGATATCGAAGAAGAAGCATCTTCGGAAATTAACACACGTGATATTTACTTTACACTGGCGGATTTATCGAAACTGTCATAAATCAAAAGCTTATATCAGGACAGGGCAAAGCAGTGCTTGACAATGGTGATGATACTCGTTGATAATTAATATGCATTAGAGTATTATGGCGTAAGCGGCGATCAGTATGCTTTGTGCAATTTCAACCTTATGGTAAAATATTGGCTCTGCCATTGATGGAAAATACAACAGTATCAAGTCTCAGGACCAAGGGCGTCACAGAACAATAATGATGGTTTATGGTTTGTGTAAAATTTAAAACATGTTTAAATCGAAATTCTTTATACACCATACATTTTTTATCGCACTCCCTCATTCCATAATACGAGCAACAGGTATTATATATATATATATGGCTTTAACTTAGAAATAACAACTACCTCACATTGCGACAGAGCTTTTTTGGAAATGATTGTCCTAAAAATTGCTAAAAGGGCGGGGAAGGACCTAGAACGATACATTTACTAAAGTAATTATTACGTGTTAAACTCAACCACTGTTATTCATCCCCACGCCTGCTCTATTCCCACTAAACTAAATTCTAAGGGTGTTTTGTATCCAACCCCTATTAATCTGCACGAATCACAACGACCTTTACAAGTCTTTAACAGGAGTTATGTATTATTTTCGGAAAGGTCAGAACCCCGCAGAAGGAAGAATGATAATATATTTGACTGTACCTATTTTATGTTATACTAATAGAAAACATTTTATTATACTTATTTTCATTCTCAAGATAAAGGTAATAAAATCATAAAACAATAATATATTAAATACACTTATATTTAAGATGGAAAACGGAAAAAAGTTTGAATACTCATTTTTAAGAAGGAAGACGGAAAGACGACGATATTGAGCCAGCGACTACTTTCTGGTGAAAGTAAGGCGAAATCCATGTCGCAATCGAATATGTAAGCAATGAATCGCAACAAACCCAATATCCTGCGGGAATATTCAATTTAAAATACATTTGCTGATTTTTCAAAGTATATGTATACAAGATTTTATTTTACGAAAGGAAATAAGCAATTAAAAATATAAAAATTTTGAACGGAAACATAGATATATTTTTTTAAAGCGTTTTCCGATGTTTTATTTATAAACTGCATTTAACACTTTATGCGAAACTGTATTTTAAAAGTTATCGTCACTTCATTTAAAAAATATTTTGTTTATTAAAAATTGGCAGTCTTTGACTGGGTGAACTTTTGAATCCAAAGAATAAGCACAGTGTACTCTTTTTCTAAAGGGCTCTTCATAGCACGAGGGCAGGAGTCTTTTTAATAAAGTTTTCTGACGATGATCACGACTTATGTCTAGTTTTTATTCGCTTATACACTTGCAATTTTAGGTTAATAATTAAAAATCCTGCTACCCTAGAGATCCTACTATATGAAAATCTTTATTATTTAGAATTTAGCTAATAAAAAATTGAAATCGAAAAAAAAAATGTCTACATGTAGTACGTATTTGCAGTATGTTAGGGAAGTTTACATGCATTTAAACGTGTGTGCGATGAAGCTATCGACGACTAGAAATAAGCATATTTTTACTCGAGCGCTTTTTGCTACATTATGGCACTATTCCCAAAACCACGGATTGCTTTGTTGCCAAAATGTGGCAATTTTTTTTTATTTTGTTTTATCAAAAAACGGCTGTATAATATATTGTACATTCAAAATATAACAAAATAAATATTCTCCAGATTCTTTAAAATGTTTTAAAGTTAAAGATATAATATTTTTTTTATTAATCCTACGAGTACGTAATATATGTGCAAATAGACAAAAGATAGTTAAATTCATTGGCTATATAGAACTACTATAATCTGGTTGTATGTCTCCATACTCAAATTCAGAGGTATGATTTTTTTAATTCTTTCAGCAATCCGAGAAAAAAGATTTAAATTGCTGAGTCGCTCCAGGGGTTTTCATGGATTTGATCGTTTTTAGCGGAGGGGCGTCAAGATTTGCAAACATTATAATCTCGCGTCATTTCTAACGATAAAAGGGGAGAGTGTAACGTTCTTTGACGATATTTTGGTGTGAACAAGTACACCTGTTGGCTCAGATCTCAAGAGAAGATTTTTTGCAGTGCAACAAAATGTATCGTCATCGACAACGAGTCTAATTGCCAAGTTTCAGCTAGGTTTGATGTCGGGAAGTGCGTTAATATCCACTTTGAAGATTTTCATTCGTTCACTCTATCTTTCACAAAAACAATATCGAAATTCAATGAAGTTAAAAAAAGGAGAACAAACAGAAAGAGAAATAATACAATAATCAAATAAATTAATCAAGATTTGGAAAATGCCTCCCGAATGCGAAACCGCTTTTGTAAATTTGTATATCTACAACAAACTACAGATACTTTAAAAAGCTAGCAGAACTTTAAAAACTTTTTTGATAAATAATATCATTTCTGAAATCAAATCCCTCCACACAGCATCTTTATAGATAACACAGGTGTGCAGTTAACGTTAAAAAAAGAAGAAGAAAAAATACCTTTCTCTAACTTTGGATGTACCGATTCTATCTATTTAACAATTATAAGTTTAATAAATTAAAGATTTTTATGATAGTTTATATTAAATTTATTACCTTAATAACTTATTACAATCTAAACCTTGATAACCCTGTCACATAAATCTACCGCTACAGTACGATCACAAAGAAATGACTCTACCGATCAGATCTATGCTGACGCCAGCTAATTGAATATCCTATTAAGGGATTTACTACTTTTTCAAGCTACCCTGTAGCCTGCGTAGTAATGAACCAGGGCCGAGAAGAAAGAAAGAATAGAGAAGGACGGATAATAGAAGAAGATAATGACTTAAGGGTACACAATGATGAAGGAGCATATTATGCCGCTCTCTTTGTATAAACTCGCCTTATGAAAGTAATGGTGATAAGATGCATAGCTTAATTAAGCATCCAACTTAGTACAAGAAATGTTTAATACAATAAAAGTTTAATACAAGAAAAGTTTATTACAAGAAAAGTTTAATACAAGAAAAGTTTAATACAAGAAAAGTTTAATAGAAGAAAAGTTTAATACAAGAAAAGTTTAATACAAGAAAAGTTTAATTCAAGAAAAGACGAATACAAGAAAAGTTTAATACAATTAAAGTTAAAAGTTTAATACAATAAAATTTTAATACAAGAAAAGTTTAATACAAGAAAATTTTAATACAAGAATAGCTTAATAAAAGAAAACCTTATTACAAGAAATGCCTTATATGAAAAACGTCTTATAAATCATCAAAGGATTATCATTGTTCGTTTATTTGAGATTTTTTTTGGTGCGTTGAATTTTACAATATTTTAACAATGAATTATTTTTTTTTTATCTTATTAACTGAAAATTTATGTGTCAATTTACCTATAGGCTATAAGCTTTTATGGAATACTTGCAAAATCACTTTGTGGCGTCATTGTAATTAAAAGAAAATAAATAATTTTGAATATACCTCTATTAATCAAAATAATTGACATGTTTCAAAACCAATAATTTATTATTATAACATTTTCACTATCAATCAATTAAATATAGGTTTACATGTTTATTTGTCAGAATAAACGTGTAAACCTATATTTAATTGAATAATAGTGAAAATGTTTTCGTCGCGTTTGGTGGTCAGATCTGAATAGCCAGATGCTTCCCAAAATTCATTTTTTACACAGGCTTCACCCAGGAGGCAACGAGGAAAAAACCCTCAGGGCCTGGGTTATCTTTGGAGATCCTTTGTGGAGGGTCTTTTTAGGGAAAGAAAGAGGTTAACGTTCTGGAAAGGAAAAAGGTATGGGGGCGTGGGTAGGAATCTGGGGTCAATTTTTAATTTGACGTCAATATCGGTTTAGCTGTCAACGGTGAAACAAAGTGGTGATATAAAGTCATCGGAAGTTACGCCTATAGATCCAATATTATATAGTTATCGATTTCATTGTGCTAGAGCTCCAAGAAAGCTTTTTGGCCACGTCATGGTGGCCAAAAATTGACGTATTCTTATTTCTTATATCGCCACAAATATCGGTAATAAGGATAAAAATCACCTGGCAAACGGAGTCTAGAGGTCACGATTTAAAGCAAAAAAGTAGTTTTTTTTTTTTTATTTTGTTAATAATTTTATAAGAAAGAAAAAAATATCAATGCAAACTCTCACGGATAACTTTATCCCTAAAATTCTTGTTTTAAGAAGTGTTTTTTTATACGCGTTCATAGATCTCTAATTAAAGTTTTTATAATTTTTTAATAAAGCAATTATTTCTTCAATCTCCGTAAAATTACTTTGGAGCATCATTTGGATTAAATTAATTTGCGTAAACTACTATATAAACAAATTTTATAATATGTTTCAAAACCGATAATATCTTCGTCAGGATAATAACACGAATAAAAATAACAAAAGAAACAAAATTAATATAGAGAATGGTGATTCATTAATTAAAAATTTCATAAAAAAACAATTATATAAAGTGAAATGTAAATAATATTTTAGAATATGTAAAAATTACATTACATCTTAAAAGAATTTAAAAAAATAACAAAAATAATCCGGTTGTTTAAATAATACAAATAAATTATTATAAATATAGGTATTAATATAAAAATAAATTTAAGAGATGGGTATTTTAAAACAATACTTGGTTATTAATAATATTTAATTTACAATGAACACTTTTTATAATTTCTAAAAATTCAAAGTTGGCTAATTGTAAAACTTCCGTGGTTGTGTGTAAAAATTTTAACCATTTATTTAAATTGAAAGAATGATTTGTTTCTAAAATGTGGTTGGCAAATCCAGAATAAGTATCTATTATTCAAACACCTTAAATGTTCCTTAACTCTAGTATTAAAATTTCTACATAGCAGAATAATTACATAGCAGAACTTGTTTAAAAATTAAATAATAATTTTATAAAAAATATAAAAAGAAAAAAAATGTTAAAGTTTTACGTCAAATTAAGGCCGCTAACTATTCGGCCAATTATCCTAAAAACATCTTACTGACTTTTTTTTACATTAGCCCCACACAGTGTCATCTTTGAAAATGCTGTGTGGAGAGTTTTTGAAGGGAAAGGAAGGAGAGGATGTCTTGGGATGGAAAAAGGTTTGAGGGGTGGGTAGAAATCTGGGGATAAATATGTCCAGGAGTGAAGGACGTGTGAAGCCATCCCTCCCACTGCGTGAAAGGCGATGGGTCGAGAAGGTCCGGCTGGCGAGATCGAAAGGTCTCCCTCAATCAGTCTTTACCGATCCGGCCTGCCATGCAGATGGTCGGCAGACGCATGAACCGCATGACGCATAACCCCATGACCCGGGCACCCCTGTTAAGTCACCAAACGTAGCGAACCTCTAAAAATACTTAACATAATGTTCAACAAATCGACACAATATTGTCACAATACTGAGTGTTATTTTTCTATTAACTTTATCCTCGTCGAAAATATCGCAAGTCAAAGCACTTACCGATTGCGCATTGGTGTGTGAACGGAGAAAATTGTCAACGAAACTTTTCCTGAATTCGGCTTCCGGGTCTCCACACTTTTGTTGATGTTTTTCGGCTCACTTCCCACTTCTGTTTTCAGTTTTTATCGCGCGGCACAGCCGTACACTTGAATGGAAGGAAACTTTTTACAAGGGGATGGAAATTATGGAGTGGAAAATGCAAAAATGGATCCGCAAAAATAATATTCGCCGCGTATTTTTCGCAAATTTCCGTATAGCATTTTGATTTATGAGGATTTTTTTTTATTGAGAATTATGTAGTAGCTAAGCTGATTTTTTTATCGAGGGAGATGAATTCGTGAAAATAAAATATTATATAGCTCAATGTTGAAAGTGATCTCAAAATATTGAAGTGAAGGATATAAAATATAGAGCCAAAATAGTATCATTTGACTTTAAAGTCAAAGCTAAGTGGTTCGCTACGTTTGGTGACTTAGCAGGAGTGCCCGGGTTCATGGGATAAGGTTTATCTAGGTCTTGGCGGCGGATGATCTAGACACACTGAACCCCAGATTCCTACCCAACCTTCATACCTATTCCTTCCCAGAACTTCTTCTCCTACCTTTCCTTAAAAATACCCTCCACACAGCATCCCCAAAGATGACGTAGGCCCTGAGGGAAACAATTTTCCTCAGGGCCTCGTGTGTGGACCTAATGCAAAAAAAAAACTGTCGATTGACTTTCAAAATAGTAAAATTATAAAAAAAATATAACAATCGCTATTTAAAGGTACTCTTTTATTCTCTTAAATTGAAGACTGGAGCAAAACTATACAATAAAACTAACATTGATATTTATTTATTTATTGGGAAGTCCGATTTTCAATGACTTTGTCGCGTAAATCTGGCTGAGTTTGCTGAATTGCAATTTCAATTCAATTTCATTGCCGGCAACCCGGGCGTTTATTGCGTTTATTATGTTGACTTTGAGGGCCTCAATTGTTTGCGGTTTATTTGCATAGACTTGCGATTTAACTTCTTGAAAGCCAGCATAGGAAAAATATATTTTTTCAATACGACGTAAAATATTTGACATTTCTTACTCTTCGTACGATCTCAATTGTTATAACATTTCTTTTGAGATATATTACAAAAATTACATCAAAATAATGTAGATAAAACGATATTCCCAATAATCACTCAAATATATGCTTTCCACAATAGATTTATATAAAAAAACAATGAAAAAATATAGACTTCGAATACAACTTTGTTCATATTATCAAGCGGCGGCCATTTTGTCGGCCATCATTGATGCCCGGCGCGTCATCGTGAATTAATTTGAATTATTTGGACAGGCTAGACGCTATCCAGTATTTTGTTACGTCAAGAACGAGAATGGCCCAAGCGATTCTGACCTTATTCTTCATACAATTTATTTATAGATAAGGGAGAAAATCGCTCCAAAAATCCGTACCCGCCAGGGGGACTGCGGACTGCGACGGGTTAAGATAGCCCTAAGTCATTCAATCGTGCGGATAACCTTACCCTCAAATAAATCGTGCACCACCAAGAAAATTCGCGGCGGTCATTTAAATAACGTTTTATTCCATAATTATTGACATGAAATATACTTTCAAATACAAAATTAATTGAATAGATATCTCTCACACAATAAGTTTTATTTACGTTTTAAAACCGGGCGGTCCGCTTGATAGATTCTCCCATCCTAACAAACGGATTGCAATCTTTAGAGCACAGGCGTCGCGTCGGGTGGGAATGCTATCCTTGTTCTACTGGTATTTCAATTGAAGATACTCCAAGGAACTAGCTTTATTGATCCCCTCGGCACCGATGCATAGTCGGACAACACGCCAAACACGCGCCCAACATATGTACGTAGTTGACATTTGTCACATGAGAAAGTGTCGCTTATTCGACTCTTTCTTGTGTTCAACAGTTCGGCTGTGGAACGATTTGACGGCCTCTGTGTTTCCATTTTCCTACAACATGGGTCTCTTCAAGACCGATGTTCACTCCTTCCTCTCCTCAAACAAAAAACCCTCCACACAGCATCTTCAAAGATGAGGTAGGCCCTGAAGAAAATTATTTCCCTCAGAGCCTCCTGAGTGGAGATAATATAATCTGTAATATCTACTATTAGTCGCACGAGTGCTTAATTGTTAACGATTTTTAGCAAATTTTATAGAAGGTGGAGGTTTTCTTTCATTTTTTCAATTAAACATTATGATAAGTGTTTAAGATGAAGCTATTTCCGTAAGGTAAAGGTCTGATTAGGTTAAATCATTCTTAGTAAAGTGATTACATATCGTTTTTGACACTTAATTTAAATTTAAAAATAATATTTTAACAAAAACTAAAATAGTATTTTGAATAATGAAGCACTCGGGCGACGTATTAACAATTTTAATTTGATATAAAATAATCAAACTATAATGTTTGAATGTTTTAATCTTAAACATTGGTTGAATGTATGGAAACGCCAGAATAAGATCTATTTTAACTTACTCCAGCATTTTTTATTATACGCAATGCTAATCCCGCAATACCGGATTGTTTCAACTGGTATTTAAAGATATTTTGGTGCTGACACATAAATTACTATCGGATCTTGCTAAGTCCTGTTGGAAGGAAAAATCTTCTCCTAAGGCTCTATTCATAGGGAGGAGGTTAAGATGGATTACTTGCCCGATTTATCCCATTCTAAGGCAGTGTAAATCCGGCATTATTATACAGTGACGTCATGGTTTTATTTTATTATCACTGGATTGTGCTGTCCTATATAAAGCCAGGAGAATAAAAATACTTCAGGCAGTCATTAAGGCTTTGGCTAGACGTATCGGGAGGTTCGTGTCTTCGCAGTAAAAAATGCTTATTTTACAATCTTTACAACTGACGGCCAGCTTGGTCGAGAGGTAAGGTTCTTGACTCCCAATCCGAAGTTCGTGGGTGACGAGAACCATAGCCTCATTAGATTCAGACTGGAGCAGTAAGGACTCTTGTGAGGCATTCATATTTAAAAAACTATATATGTGTATGGATATGTTTATTAGACTTTTGCATATTGAATATTAACTCTCAGGCTAATTCGTTCGGTTTTCCATGGAGAAAAATGTTGTTCTAAAATACGATCATTTTATTCGTAAATGCAGTTAAAAACGGGACTGAAGTTCTTACGAACAAATTAACAGGGTGTCAATGTTTACTGGCGGGAACATTTGAGAATAATTTATATATATATATATACGTAATTTCGTACGTAACTTCAGTCCCGTTTTTAACCATTTTTACGAATTAAATGTGATGATCGTAATGAAGTGATCGTATTTTAAAATAACATTTTTCTCCGTGTCGAAACAACTTATGTTATGTATCAAAGAAATCGTAGTGTCTTCCTTACTATCATGGTTAGAAATACGATCTAAACATTTTTTGAAAGACATAATTTTTATTACATTATTTCCCTCATTAGTCCTCATTTTCCCTCGATTTTATTTTTCATTACATTATTTCCCTCATTAGTGGAGTTAAATTGAGTAAATCTCATATTATTTATCACGCATCGTGATGTAACAAAAATTATAGTATTTTCTCATTTTTTTATTTTTATAACGGTTTTATGACATTTTATAATTTAGGACCGTTTTATGACATTTTTTTATTTTCACGTAATTTTGTGCTTTAGTACATTTTTACATTTTATTATCTAGGTCAGTTTTACGATACTTTATTATTTAGGATGGCTTTATTATATTTCATTCTCAAAGACAACTATACTGTATTTTATTATTTAGGACATTTAATTATATATGACAGTTTTACGAAAAAATTTTATTTAGTACAATTTTAGGACATGTTGTCATTGAGGACAGTTTTATGATACCATTCCATGAAAAACTTGTGATTTGATTACCCTTTCTGAAGATAATTTAAAAAAACTACTTCTTCGATGACTTGAAATCATTTATTGAATGCAAATATCTACCTAAATTAGATTGCATTTAAACCTTCCATTTCATGGACTTCCGCCGTCAGTTTACTTTGAAAATCTTTAGTCCAAGGATCGTTCAATCAACGAAGAATATTATTTGGATTGAGTCCAATCAACTTAATCGAGCCGTTTCTTCTATTGACCGAGTTCGGAACCGAAGATACGGAATAAATTAGATGAGAATCTCTATCGATATTTAACCATTGAAGATAAGTGAAACGACTCTGAAACTAAAATTTAAAACAGAAAAATCAGGCAAAGTTACAGTCGCATCCGGAAATTGAATCCAGGACCAACAGTTCTTGCTGGTGCTCAGCTCTAACCACTTTGCTAATTCAACCCTTCCCCTTTGGTCACATTTAACTGTATCTGATCTCTTACTAAGGCCCCACCAGACTTAACAATGAAACATTTTTGTTGTCGCCAAATATTTAAATATATCTCGTGGCCCAAGGGTTGTGGCACCAAATGGCTTGTTTATTATTAAAAAATAACAATGTTGATTTTTAATGCGCTTACATTATCTAACGTGGGAGGGAGTCAGCTAACATTCACTCTGCGCGATCAAAGAATCAGTCCTATCCCATAAACGGAAAAGGTTACTTGAGTTGTTTGTTCGTCGTCGTGTAGATCTTGAGATGTTCCAAAAAATAAGATGATCAGAAAAATGTAAATTACACCAAGTGACAAACGAACGACGTTTTTGTGCAAAAAAGTGACGGCATTGTAAAGATACTACACAATACAAACCTACTAATTTATTGATTTTTTAAGTATATTGATTTAGAATAATTGTATTACATTAACATGGTTACGATAAAGGATTATAAAGGAAATAGAATAATAAAACGTTCTTGGTGTCTTCATAAGTGAAGTCGATAACTTTTTAATTCTGCTGTTATCTCCAAAGCAGACATTTCTTTGTTAGTATGAAATATCAGAAAACCGAAAAAATGGCTGCGAAGTGCATTTAAAATTATATTTTTTTAGTATCAAAGGTATACCGAATAGCTAGTACGGATGTAGCGGTTAACCTTCGGTAATGGATTTTTTTTTTAAATTTCTAATTTCTAGTTAAATGAATTTATTTTAATTATTATAAGCAATAATTATTAGCCTGAAACACTCATCCATATTGAAAAAATCTCCCGAGGAAAGACACATGTCGCCAACGGGACTCGAACCCGCAGACCTCTGATTGCCGGTCAGGAGCTCTACCATTAAGCTACGGCGGGTTACCTCCTACCCGCCAGATGATTCAATATATACCTAGTGTTTCATTCAACAATTATCGCTTATAAAATTTTATTTTTATGTGAGAAAGGCATGTAAGTACTAACTCTCAACTTTTTTATTTTTTTTTATTTTAGTTTAACGTCGATTTCTTTGTGAGCTTATTGGGCTAAATTAAATATATCAAGAATAGTGAGTGGTTTATTAATGAAATTGAAAATAGTGTCATAATACTTTTCAATTTACTTAACTGACTAAGGATAAGAAAAACGTCGTATTGTTTATTACATAGGTATATTGCAATGTTTCTATTTTTAAAAATTCTTACAATAAAAACTCACCTTGCTGATATAAAATGTCGTTAAGTAGGAAGAAATAATTCAAGTTACCTGAAACAAAGAAAACAGCAATATATTAATTTTTGTTCATATGAATCAGATACTTTGTGATTTGGTATTATAACTTGAAATAAAACATTAACTTAGTACCTATACACAACTTTTATTTATTTTATATACTTAATAAATATAGTAACAGGTTTTATAAATATACGCTTTTGGGTTAAGTGGAGAATTGAGAAAAGAGTGCTATTTGTCAACAGGGAACAACCTATTGGAGTTTTGTAAAACTTTATTTGATTGTTGACTACTTTGCCATTAACCGGTTTAATCACAGGAGACCATATTTGTCCCAGCTCACATAGGTCTCACGGAAATCGTTGTTTCTCCCTTACTATCATTGTCAGAAATGTGATCTAAACGGTATTAAAAAGAGAATACAACAAACTATATATTGAAATCTAAAAGAAAACCATAATAAAATAAAATTTACCCCTTTCTGAAACCAAAGTTTCCGATAGCAATTTGAAAAAAAATTATGGAACTTTGTGAATTTTTTAAGATTTTTTTTTACATGAAACGAAAAAAAGTGAGGTGACAGTAAGGTTTATAATTAATTTTTCTAATGAAATAAGTATGTGTTTTATTTTTTTTTTCATTATCAGTAATTTTAGTTAGAAAAAAAGTAAAGTGGTCCATTTTGAACACTTTTAAAAGTTTTCGCAAAAAAAAAAAATATTTAAAAAAATACAAAGTAATTTTTAATATAGAAATTAGAAAGCCTATTTCATCACCTTTCGAAAACAGATTTTAGTTTTCGAATACGTTAACAAATGTTTTATTTATTTGGATTTTATTGCAAAGCGGGAATATTTTTAGCCTCTGACAAAATACTCCAATTTTTTGGCTTATTTTGTCAGAGGTGTGTTTGGCTCTCCGTAACTGTACAGCTTGTAAGGGTTTACTAAATAATTAATTTTTTTAAATATAATAATTCACTAAGTAATATTTCGATAACTTACTTCAAATAATGCAGGACGCTCAAATATTTATATTTGTATTTTAAATATCTTATAGTTATGATTTGATAGGGAAACTTTATAGCTTTCGGCATTTATTCACAATGATAACTTTTCCAATATAAAATAAATCAATCAACATCAAGTTAAAATAGTTTGGCTAGAAGAATTCGATAACAAACTTTTCCAAAAGTTTTATTTTTTGTGTAAGTTTGTGAAATCCGAAAACTCATTTGCTTCTTTGTAAACTCAATATAAAATGTTCGTACTTAAATTGGACAGAATTGATCTGCGATACATAAAATAAAAATTGATTTGCTTTGCTGAACTTGTGACATGTACTTTTGCTTATATTTAGTTGTCACTGTATGGGATAAGGCACAAATATTGCGTATCACACCTCGTCGCCTGAGCGCTTAATTGTCCAATCTCCATTTTAGTTTTTCGTTCAATCTTAATTTTAAAATCAAAAATAAAATATCAGAAACACCAATTAAGCACTTAACAAAGAATAATTTGAACGAACCTTTACCTTTGTGGGAATAGCTCCATCTTTCACCTATTTTTTTATTCATTGAAATAATAAAAGAAAACCTCCTCCTCCTGTAAAACTTGCAAATGGTCATTTGGACAATGTATTTGAATACCTTGATTCCTGAATTATACAGATGAGTTCAGCTTGTAATGACATTAGGAGATTTTTATGAGCAGTACAGAGACAGTCAATAAAACAACGTATTACTTTTTCCGAGTATTGTGGAATGAGGGATCACTGCTGGTAATAAATACTTTTCTATGTATTTGGCAAAATTGTACATTAAATTTCCAATTCCAGTACTAATAAGGGTAATTATTTTAATATGGCTGATCACCAAAATCTCTTCACGTTATTTTATTTGATCGTCTGATAAGGCTGAAAGTTCATTAACATTAATAGCATCAGTCTCACATTTGAGGATGCGTGATAAGGATTGATAAAGTGATCGTCTGATAAGGCTGAAAATTCATTAACATTAATAGCATCAGTCTCACATTTGAGGATGCGTGATAAGGATTGATAAAGTGATCGTCTGATAAGGCTGAAAATTCATTAACATTACTAGCATCAGTGTCGCATTTGAGTGTAAGGATTGATAAAGTGATCGTCTGATAAGGCTGAACATTCATTAACATTAATAGCATCAGTCTCGCATTTGAGTGATAAGGATTGATAAAGTGATCGTCTGATAAGGCTGAAAATTCATTAACATTAATAGCATCAGTCTCACATTTGAGGATGCGTGATAAGGATTGATAAAGTGATCGTCTGATAAGGCTGAAAATTCATTAACATTACTACCATCAGTGTCGCATTTGAGTGTAAGGATTGATAAAGTGATCGTCTGATAAGGCTGAACATTCATTAACATTAATAGCATCAGTCTCGCATTTGAGTGATAAGGATTGATAAAGTGATCGTCTGATAAGGCTGAAAATTCATTAACATTAATAGCATCAGTCTCACATTTGAGGATGCGTGATAAGGATTGATAAAGTGATCGTCTGATAAGGCTGAAAATTCATTAACATTACTAGCATCAGTGTCGCATTTGAGTGTAAGGATTGATAAAGTGATCGTCTGATAAGGCTGAACATTCATTAACATTAATAGCATCAGTCTCGCATTTGAGTGATAAGGATTGATAAAGTGATCGTCTGATAAGGCTGAAAATTCATTAACATTAATAGCATCAGTCTCACATTTGAGGATGCGTGATAAGGATTGATAAAGTGATCGTCTGATAAGGCTGAAAATTCATTAACATTACTACCATCAGTGTCGCATTTGAGTGTAAGGATTGATAAAGTGATCGTCTGATAAGGCTGAACATTCATTAACATTAATAGCATCAGTCTCGCATTTGAGTGATAAGGATTGATAAAGTGATCGTCTGATAAGGCTGAAAATTCATTAACATTAATAGCATCAGTCTCACATTTGAGGATGCGTGATAAGGATTGATAAAGTGATCGTCTGATAAGGCTGAAAATTCATTAACATTACTAGCATCAGTGTCGCATTTGAGTGTAAGGATTGATAAAGTGATCGTCTGATAAGGCTGAACATTCATTAACATTAATAGCATCAGTCTCGCATTTGAGTGATAAGGATTGATAAAGTGATCGTCTGATAAGGCTGAAAATTCATTAACATTAATAGCATCAGTCTCACATTTGAGGATGCGTGATAAGGATTGATAAAGTTATCGTCTGCTTAGGCTGAAAATTCATTAACATTAATAGCATCAGTCTCACATTTGAGGATGTATGATAAGGATTGATAAAGTGATCGTCTGATAAGGCTGAAAATTCATTAACATTAATAGCATCAGTCTCGCATTTGAGTGATAAGGATTGATAAAGTGATCGTCTGATAAGGCTGAAAATTCATTAACATTAATAGCATCAGTCTCACATTTGAGGATGCGTGATAAGGATTGATAAAGTGATCGTCTGATAAGGCTGAAAATTCATTAACATTAATAGCATCAGTCTCACATTTTAAGAAGCGTGATAAGGATTGATAAAGTGATCGTCTGATAAGGCTGAAAATTCATTAACATTAATAGCAGCAGTCTCGCATTTGAGTGATAAGGATTGATAAAGTGATCGTCTGATAAGGCTGAAAATTCATTAACATTAATTGCAGCAGTCTCGCATTTGAGTGATAAGGATTGATAAAGTGATCATCTGATAAGGCTGAAAATTCATTAACATTAAAAGCATCAGTCTCACATTTGAGGACGCGTGATAAGGATTGATAAAGTGATCGTCTGATAAGGATGAAAATTCATTAACATTAATAGCATCAGTCTCACATTTGAGGACGCGTGATAAGGATTGATAAAGTGATCGTCTGATAAGGATGAAAATTCATTAACATTAATAGCATCAGACTCACATTTGAGGATGCGTGATAAGGATTGATAAAGTGATCGTCTGATAAGGCTGAAAATTCATTAACATTAATAGCATCAGTCTCACATTTGAGGATGTGTGATAAGGATTGATAAAGTATCATATTATATATACCGTACCGTTCATATTATCAAGCGGCAGCCTTTTGTCCGCCATCTTTGATGCCCGGCGCGTCATTGGGAATTAATTTGAATTTTTCGGAGTGGCTAAACGCTATCCAGTATTTCGTTATGTCAAGAACGAGAATGGCCCAAGCGATTCTGACCTTGTTCTTCATATAATTTCTTTATAAATAAAATCCCTTAAAAAATTTTTTTTTTTGATGGCTACCGGTTGGCAAACGGCCATTTAGAAGAATGACAAAAACATTTTCACTAGCACGTCCAATACATTCCGCCTTCCGTGCGATTTAAATCTATCTTGAGACACCAACGTTGAAGAAAGTTCGTAAATTTATTAAATATTGTTTTTTTTAATTTGTTTAAATCATAGTATGAGTTTAAAGATTTTGTTTAATTTCCTATAGTTAGCATATTTGACTGCTTTATGTATGTACTTCGAAATAAATAAAAGTTTGTTTTTATTTTGAAAAATAAAAATAAGACTTGCTAAAAAGTAAATAGATGTCGTATTTTATCCAGAAACTATCTAGATAGCATTTAGTTCGAGATGAATCTTGCAGGCAAAAATAGCAGACAATAAAATATGTGTTAAGAAAATGAAGATAATATTGGTAATTCTCAGTCGAAGTTAATAAGGTTAAATATGACCGAATCGGATAGGGTAAGTAATAATATAAGATCAGTGGTCAAAGTAGCAGCTTGGAAAATCGAAGGTCCTGCGTTTGAGTCTCATATGTGAACCGATATTTTTCTGATTTTTCTGTTTCAGATTTTTAATTGAGCTTCGCTAATATTATCTTCATTAATTAATGTGTTTCATGTACCACTTTGTGGTTTGACGTATTAAACCCTTTAAATGTTATAAACCACTGATTTATTCAATTTTATTAACCAATCAGTTTTGCTTCATGAGGATAAAATTTTGACATTAAATTTTACTGTTTTAAAATTCACCCTGACGAAACTCGAACCAAGGTTGATGAATAAATTAAAATAAATTACTGGTTAAAAACAAAGTGTAAAGAAAGGTTTTTAAAAATGTGTTGCTAATATCATTTATATCCTAAAATATAACGCATCATCTAGGCTGTAGAACAAATGAAATTGAAATTGGATAAATATATTAATATAAGCGTACCGAATAAAAGTAGCGAGGTTACGTAATGCAAATTATTCCCGTTTTATGGAGTAACCAACAAACCAATTTTGTTGAAGAATATTTATTCAGCCACATCCAAACATTGCCCCTTTTTAATGAAATTATACAATTCATGTTGCTTAGAATTGAGCAAACACATTAATGAAAGTCAAATATGATTTTATCCTTTATCCGTTCAAGATGCGATAGAGAATTCACTTCACGTGCCGCTGTTGGGTACTTTCCACAATTCTCCATATATTATTTTTTTTATTTTCATTGACTCCACGTAAGAGGCCCTAAGTAAAATAATTTTCTTGAAAACCTATGTCACCTTTGGTGCTGTGTGGAAGGTTCATTTAACGAAAGGATGGAGAGGAAGTTCTAGGAAAGAAAAGGATATGAGGGTGGGAACTGTATCCAGGAGTGATGGAATTATGAACCCATTCCTCCCGCAGTGGTGGGGATGAAAGAGTCCGGCTAGAGAGGACAAAGGGTCTCCTTCAACTTTGCGAAAGCAGTTGGTGGGTAGACGCCTCCGCCGCCAAGACCTGAACAAACATCAACAAATGAACCCGGGCATCCTTGCTAGTCACCGCCAAAGGTGTTTGTTATCCAATAAAGGGTTACCGTGGCGTTTTTTCTAACTAAAATCACTGATAGTGAAAAAAAAAAAAAAAAAACATACATATTTTATTACAAAAATGAATTGTAAACGTGAATGTCTCCTCACTTTTTGTCGTTATATGTAAAAAAGATTCTTAAAAAATTCACATGTTTTCATAATTTTTTTCAAATTGCGATCGGAAACTTTAGTTTTAAAATTGTGTAAATTTTAATTTTTTTGTGGTTAACTTTTAGATTTAAATTTATCTCTCTCTGGTTTCAATCCTGGGATTGGTTTGCAGCAATTTCCTTTAATTTTTTTCTTCCATTCTTCCCTGTCTTGTGCGGCTCTTTTGAAGTCTGCATATGATGAGCAGCGCATGTCCACCAGCAGGTCCTCCAGGTACTCTCGGCGTGGGCGTCCCCTAGTGTTTGTCCCCTCGGTCATATCCTCCATTATGGCATGCAAGAGGCCTTCTTGTCGTATTGTATTCGCGTGTTGTATTCTCTTTACTATACCTTTTAAATCATACTTCTGACTATGATAGTAAGGGAGACGCAAGGATTTCTATGAAACCTATGTGAGCTGGGACAAATATGGTCTCCTGTGATTTAACGGGTATAAATAATATGTATCCTCCATACAGCATACAAAGATTATATATGCTCTGAGAGAGTCCTTAAGATCTCATGTAAATATTAGTGTATAATGAGTTTTTTTGAAGTATGTTAGTACGTATGTAGGAAATTACAATGCTACAAAAATATTTTATTTTCATAGGTAGGTTATATATTTATTCTTCCTACAGTTTCTACATGCAATCAATTTATAAACCGTATTTTCTTTCGTGAAAAATACAAACACTAACATAACAGTTTTGTTTTTTCAATGTTGCACTCGCAGGAATGTAAACGGAAACATTTTTAGTCTGAATAAACAATAAGAGTCCCAAAGTCTCTTTCAATATGACGTTTCAGGTAAATTTTTCGCAATGCGAAGCTAATGTCACTCGGAGCAATGGTATTCATTTATAATACGAAGAGAATTTCTAGATGTATGAGAAGACGTTATGCATGCATTGTGTCATTGAAAAGATGCATCAAAGTTAAAATTTTTGATATAGTTAAATATTATCAAAACAATCTTAATTTATTCGATAAGTTAAGAGGATTTTTTTTTTTTTTTATTAACATTTCAATGGAAGATTCTCCGAAGAAATAGCTTCATTGATTCCTTAGTATATTCCATAGTAGGGACACTCTCCAAACGCGCGCCCAACATTTCTTCGAAGTTGGCATTTTTGTCACTTGAGAACGGGTCACGAGTTCAACATTTCGGTAGTGGAACGATTTTTTTTTGTGTGGTTTTGGCCTGTGTTTCCCCTCCTACAACATGAGTATCTTCAAGACTCTTTCCTTTCTACAAAAATACCATCCACACAGCATCCCCAAAGATGATATCCATAAGCCGCTAAAAAAATTATTTTCCTCTTGTTATCGTCATAATGTCAATAGCGTAGAACAGATTATTACAAATATACATTATATTTACAGTTATTATAAGCAATAATTATCAGCCTGAAATACTCATCCACATTGAAACAATCTTCCGAGAAAAGAAACATGCCGCCGACGGGACTCAAACCCGCGCCCTTCTGATGTCCAGTCAGGTGCTCTTAATCCACTGAGCTACGGCGGGTTACCTCTTACCCGCCAAATGATTCAATATATCGACCCTTTGGAATAACAAGGTTGCATCTGTTGTGGAAACGTCACGCGGTTATGGGATCTATGGTAAGCTACCTTAAAGTTCATTATCGCATGACGTTAAAGCAACAGATGGAACCTTGTTATTCCAAAGAATCGATTTATTAGTGTTTCATTCAAGAACTACCGCTTATTAAATTTTTTTCTTTATTTTCTAATTACATTTTTATCTTTTTTCGGAAGATTGTTTCAATGGATAGAAACCTTCTCAGTCTAAATTTTGATAAAACCATTTGTATTCCCTTCTATAATTCCCTAAAGTCATCCCCTAAAAATAATCTTAACCTGAAGTTCCATAATATAAATTGTAATCCTGCTACATGCCCAAACTGCGAAGATGTGAAATTAGGAAAATATACCAAGTACTTAGGTGTAACTATAGACTGCCAACTCAAATGAACCTACCATTTAGAGAAAACAGTCAATAAACTGAGATACCTAAGTTACATATTCAAACGGATGAGCAATATTGTCAATATAAGAACCATGAAAATTGTTTATGATGCATTGGTGCTTTCATCCATTACCTATGGAATAATCGCCTGGGGAGGAACATACAATAACCATGTGAAACCTCTAGAAACTGCCCAGAAGTCCATCATTAAAATAATGTACGAGAAGACCAAAACTTATCCCACTAATCAGTTATTTCAGGAAACTGAAATTATGGAACTAAGGCAGATCTACTGTTTACAATGTCTCAAATTTATATTTACTCGTCCTAACAATTTCGATAAAAACCCAAATCGCTCTAGTCAAAGACTCACCACTTGCATGTACACAGTGCCTCATTGCAAAACCAGGCTGGCCCAAAGGCACATTAACTGTATTGCCCCAAAATTGTTCAATTCCTTACCCAATTCCATCAACACATGCCATAACTTGAACTTATATAAAAAATATACTAAAAGTTGTTTAAAAAATATGGAAGTAAATAATTTTTTCCTATAATTTTGTACTGTTTACATTTTAAATAACTAAAATATGCCATGTCTTTCCGAATCATTAGATTTAAATAATATATATATATATATATATAAAATTGCGTGTATGTGTATGTATACATGTGTGTGAGTACATGTGTATATATGTATGAGTATGAGTATGTATACATATGTATATGTGTATGTGCATGTGTGTACATATATATATGTATATATATATATATATCCACATCTAAATATAAAAATACAATCACAGAAATTCCTGCAACATCAATTACCTCTGCACATATATGTACTATATTTTTAATTCTTAATCTTTTTATTTTAACCACCACTGTTTTATACCCACATATTATAATGCCCACGCACAGGCTTCGCCTTTGTGGGATTTTTTTTGTTACCTTTTCATTTATGTTATTATGTATGTATCTACTTGTAAATGTATGTATCAAAAAATTTTGCCAATAAAAAAAAAAAAAATGTGGATGAGTGTTTCAGGCTGATAATTATTACTTATAACAATTGTTACCCTTTGTGCTACGCAAACAATCTTGTCTTAACATTAGTTTATCAATAAAAAAATATTATATATTAATTTAATCTGAAACCGAAAAATACGAAAAAGATCGGGACACATATGGTACTAGAACCCAGGACTCTTTGCTTTCCGGGATGATTTTCTGACCACTGAGCTAATGTGTCCCTATCCAATTTGGTCGTATTTAACTCTATCATACTTAGACTAAGAACTACCAACATTATCTTCATTTTCTTAAAGGCATATATCCAATTCATTATTTTATATTACCAAGTGCATGCAAGTCATCTGGACATTTTATCGATAAAATTCTCATAGTCGACTATTGCGGCTTCTCCACGAGCTTCCTACCCACCGTGTTATCGACCACTTCCATGTTAAGTAATTACGTCCCAACTTCCCTTTTACCCTTCCTCTTCCACTTCGTTTCCTTCCGCCTCATAAATCCCCAATTATTGCGGTTCCCAGTTGTCCCACGACTTCCAACAGTGGGATTCTTGTTTACTGTCGCATAAAATAAATAATACAGTCCCTTACAAAAGTATAGTTTATTTTGTACAACATTAGAATCAAAGCCTCACACAAAAACAAATAAATAATAATTGATATTAATTTGTTCAATAATTCAAACAATTTTGAAATAGTCGATTTATGGTGGTATTTATTTGAATTTAATAAAAAAGTGAGTCGACGATTTCCATGGTTGAGGGTTAAGGCCCTCGACTGGCAATCCATAGAACATGTGTAGAAATTCCGGCGTGCGCAAGTAAATTCTATTTGATTGATTTGTGTTATTTCGCATTTTATTAATTTAAAATAGTATTTAGTATGTTTATGGCACGTTCCAGAGTAGAAAATGCTATCAGTACTGCCCTTTTTTAAATTAACTCCATACAGAAGCCTCTGAGGAAAATAATTTCCCTCGGGGCCTTTGTCATCTTTGAAGATGCTGCGTGGGGGGTCTTTTTGAGAAGAGGAAGGAGTGAACATGGGTCTTGAAGAGACGTAGTAGTAGTAGTGTAGGAAGGAGGAAACACAGAGGCCGGAAAATCGTTCCACAGCCGAGCTCTTGAACTTAAGAACGAGTCGTAAAAACGACCAGTTCTCATGTGACAAATGTCAACCGTGTACATATGTTGGGCGAGCGTTTGGCATGTTTCCCGAGTATGCACCGGTGCCGAGGGATCAATTAGGCTAGTTCCTCGGAGCATCTTCATTGAAATACCGGTAGAACAAAGAAAGCATTCCTACCCGACGCCTGTGCTCTAAAGATTACAATCCGTTTGTTAAGACGGGAGAATCTATCAAACGGACCGCCCGTTTCTGCACAGAGTCGAGGGTGGTTTTCAAATACTTTGGGGCTCCAAACCAAAGGTGGCTGCCAAATTCAACCCTGGGGCGCACTTGCGATTTGTACAGGGTTAGCAGTGCGCTGGTGTAAGACCACCATTATGAATTTAAAAAGTTGCTGGAAATGGGTGAAGCCATGTTTGGTGCCCAGATCTGATCACCAGACCCTCTCTCTACTTCCAGCTTCACAATATACCCCAATTTGGGACTCTTGTGCGGTATTCACATTAAGAAAGCCTAAAAGTTGTATTTTCTTTATATCACCACGAATATATTGGGTACTTAAATAAAAATCGCTTGGTTAACGAAGTCTAAAACCAGTGGATTAAAGCGCAAAAGCAATTTGTATTTATTATTTTTAATTGATAAACTAATGTTTAAGACTTTTTTTTATGCCTAGCACAAAGGGTAACAATTATTATAAGCAATAGTTATTCGCCTGAAACACTCATCCATATTGAAAAAACCTCCCAAGAAAAGATACATGTCGCCGACGGGACTCGAACCCGCACCCCTTTGATCACCGGTCGAGAGCTCTACTATTAAGCTACGGCGGCTTATCTCGTACGTGCGACATGTATCTTTTCTCGGGAGGTTTTTTCAACATGGATGAGTGTTTCTGGCTAATAATTATTGCTTATAATAATTGTTATATTTTGTATTTACTTTGTAATTCATTTCATAAGAAATATTTTTTTTTAACCAATGGAAACTGTCACAAATAATATTAGTCACAAAAGTTATTCCTTGTAATATGCTATCATAATTTCTTAATGAAAAAGATAATTTAGAGTAGTTTACGCTTATTTTGTGTGTACAGAAATTAAATTTAAGTACCTAAACAATTTTATTTTAAATATGCTCAAGCGAAACGGTAGAAAATACTTGAATTTATCCAAAGCTTATTTTTGGGTATTCAAAATATAAAACAATTCCTCGTAATGATTCATCAAAAATAGAAATTAATTTCAAGGATTTAATTAAAAATCGGTTTTCTGTGACAGTGAGTAAATATAATAGATTGCAATACCATATCGAACATGAGGTTTTGGCTTATAACTGTGGTAAAATTATATAAAAGTATACTATAGCCTGGAGCGATATTGCAAAAATTAAATGTGAGTACTGTAATAGCAGAAAAGAGCCGTATACCATCCACATTCTCGTAAAAACACCTCTTTATAATATATTGACTTACTTATACACGGCGATTTATTAATGCGAAAATAACAATTTTCTCCTATTTTTTCAGCATTTGTGGTTGCAGCACGCGCCATATTTTTACAGCCACATGTATTGAATTTTTATTAGTTGTGAAATTACATCGGAAAATTTGTTGTTGATTTCCATTCCAAAAGAATTGAACTTGATAAAAAATTTCCAATTTTCTCGGAGTCCGGAATTTGTGTTTTTTATCTGGATCTTGAAATTCATTCCCAAATCCACGAGTTACCTTCATCTACATATTAAAATTTGTGATTTAACAGGTGGTTAACTTTTATATATTTATATTCGTGTTATATAAAATTATACATCGTTTGTCAAGTACTTGATAATGCGTTGTTTAATTTTACGGTTATTTTAGGATGAGCCGCGAAGAATAAAACAATTTTTTGTCGTATAATTTACGTTCAATAAAATATGTATAGTAAACTATTAAACATGAAAATACTCTTACTATTAGTATTACTCTTGGTGGAAACTTTAGCGAAAATAGTGAAGGAAAAGCAATTGCACGATGTGCTCAAAAATTCTCCTGCTTCGGTGCTTCAGCTTCAGAACGCACCTCAATTGGAAATGACATTGTCTAACGGGCTCCAGACGGTTGGAAACAGTTTAGACTCTTGTGCGATATTCACTCCAAACAACGAAAGAATCTCATTTTAAAATTTCTCACTACATAAGCTAAAATTAAACTTGTTTTATATTAGCTCCACACTATAGTGGAGATTTTAAAATACCTTAATAAGTGAATACAACGAAGTTCTGGGAAAGATAAAGTTATGACGGGTGGTAAGGAATCTGGGGATTAGTGTGTCCAGGAGTTAATGAGTATGAAACAATCCCTTCCACTGCGGTGCAAGGCGATGTTATGATAGTCCTGCTAGAGAGCTCAAAAAGTCTCCCTCAACCAGTCTCTCCCAATCCGACTATGAATCGATCCCTTCACTGTCAATCCGGTTATGAATCAATCCCTTCCACTGCGGTGCAAGGCGATGTTATGATAGAGTCCTGCTAGAGAGATCAAAGGGTCTCCCTCAACCAGTCTCTCCCAATCCGACTATGAATCGATCCCTTCACTGTCAATCCGGCTATGAATCAATCCCTTCCACTGCGGTGCAAGGCGATGTTATGATAGAGTCCTGCTAGAGAGTTCAAAGGGTCTCCCTCAACCAATCCTCTCTCCCAATCCTGCTTGCCATGCAGTTGATGGACAGATCCACTGCTAAAATCCGGACATACCTCACCCCATCAATACGGGCACCCCATCTAAGTCACCAAACGAAGTGAACCACTTAAATAATGATACCGGCCTCCCAAATTGAATAACCCAATTTCGGAAACACCAACACTCCAACAACTCGCTTCTATCTATCATTTTGTTCAGTGTGTCCATAAAAAAATTAAAAAAATATAAATCCCATTAAAAAAATCATCGTTATAAAATATAATACCTCAAATTTCAGCCTATCATCAATAAATTCTTTTAAATGATCTCTCCAATCAGAAAAATTCGAAACTGCCATTAATCAAAAATCCGGCGAGTTGTAATCCGATATGCCTTAATTATTTGGGCCCAGCTATTTGCATTCGGATCGGATTTCTTCCAGTCTCCAGTATTATTCGTCTTGAATTACATCTGCGAGTCCCAATGTGCGGGAACATCTCCCGGGATCAATTTAATTACATTCCTTCAGAAAAATAAATTCATTGGCGTGGAGTTCACTGAATTTTCAGTGAAAAAATTATACATATCTTCGTATAAAATAATTTCCTTGCCGATGTCATCTTAGGGATCTGTGTGTAGGACCTTTATAAGGAAAGGAAGGAGAGGAAGATCTGGGAAGGAAAAAGGTAAGAGGGATGATTAGTAATCTGGGGACAGTGTCAGCAGTGATGTATGAATCCTTCCCTTGCAACTGTGGTGCAAGGCGATGCGTCGAGAGAGAGTAGCTGGAGTGGTCAAAGGATCTCCCTAAACCAACCTATCCATGCAGTTAATGATCAGGCGCATCCATGGCCAATATGCCTCACACGATGAAACTGTGGCACACCTCCAAAGGTACCAAACCACTTGGGGTGACCTACGGCAGAGTTTTTGGTTATCTAATAGATGGGTGAAGATTGATCTCATGATATGGTAGCCAATAGCTTAGTTTCCTCTTAAAAGTGCTAGATTTATGGGTATGTCAAATTTGGTAAAAGACTCTAAATCAAAAAAATATATATTTGAGATTTTCGCGGACAAAGGTGTTCTCGTTATTAATACATTTTTGTGTTGTTATTTCGTGTTGCGCTTTTACTTTTTTTTTTAGACAACGTTTTGGACAGCGTTAAAGTATCCATCATTGTTGAGGCTCCCAGGGACCAATATATCTTCAATAAATCATCGGAAACTATCGAAAGAGCGTGGAATTTTTAATTTTAGATTATTATAATTGAACATGGACAGCAAGAAGTCCTGCGTCCTTCTCATTTGTTTATTACTACCACTTCCTTCATTAGGAGACGGTGTTATAATTATGAGCTCCTGACCTTGCATTTTTTTTTTTAACAATGTAAATAAATACTATGATATTTATTTGCCTCTGAATATTTACGTATCTCTGACCATAGTATTTATATATATTTGAAACTCTGTATTATCGACAGATCTACCATACCGCTACTTCAAGGGCCATCTGTGAAGATCAACTCACACTAATATCTAAAATACCACGTGATACAGGGTGTGCAGATTATGGTGAATTGAGTGTTGTTTACGTATATAGGCGTGTAGGTGTAATGCCGTGTTGCAAACATTAATCCTCTTAGGGTCGGTATTTCAGTATAATAAATAGTGAATTTAATGTGTAACTGCGTTTAGTTTTTATACTTATTATATATATTGATATTATTTTCAACTTTCACTAACGAAGCACATAAAATACATTTAAACAAAAAACTAGATAAGTAAAAAAAAAACAATAACTTTGTGTACACCACTTATATAATCACACTTATCGACAAATTTTGAAACAAAAGGTTTCTTCGTCAGGATAAAAAAAACATGAAATTATCCTACTACCATGCTGACAAAGAAACCTTTTGAAACATAACGATAATTTTTTTTGTTATTTATTTTTGGGGTTTTATGCCGTGTTACGCTATTTCCTTCTTTAGCCAACGTTGCGGACAACGTTACGGTGTCCATCATCAGGGCAGATGTGTATCTATGATGGACACTGTAACGTTGTTCGAAACGTTGGCTATAGAAGGAGATAATGTAACATGGCATAAAACCCCAAAAATAAATAACAAAAATACTTTTGGCCGTAAAAATCTAAAATTATATCGATAATTTGATCATTTAAGTAGTGTACACAATATAAGTTGTTTTCGTTTAATAAATATTGACAACACAAAGTGAATTTGCGAAGATTGAAGAAGTACCAAATTAGTATTTGTGTAATAAAAATCGGGTTTGAGAAAAATTGATTGAAGTTGATAAATTAATGTTTAAGACAAGACTTTTATGCATAGCACAAGGGTAACAATTATTATAAGCAATAATTATTACGGCGGCATGTATCTTTCCTCGGGAGGTTTTTTTTTCAATATGGATGAGTGTTTCAGGCTAATAATTATTGTTTCTTCAAACTTCGCAAAATCACTTTGTGGCGTCATTTTGAATTAAATTAAAACAAATAACTTTGTTTAAACCACTAATATAATCACAATTACCTACATGTTTCAAAACCGATGGTTTCTTCGTCAGGGTAGTAATGACATTAATAACAAAATAAACAAACAAGTATAGACTAAAAAGAACTATGGACAAAAATATTAGAAATTGGAAAAAATTATAGCTTAAATTTTTTAGATTTAAGTATTTCTATTATCAATAATAAATTTGATTTTAATATTTATCGCAAAGACACATATACGGATATCGTTATACATAATACATCGAACCATCCAATTTCACAAAAATTAGCAGCTTTTCATACCTTACTTAGCAGATTAATTAATGTTCCATTATCTTTTAATAATTTTAACACAGAATTAAATATTATAAAACAAATTGCAATCAATGACGGTTATAATACTAAATTAATAGACAATATGTTAAACAAAAAATATAAGAAAAAGTTTATTAACATGTTAATCCACATGTGATTGACAATAATAATAATTGGAGAAAAATATTATTTTTAAATAATAATACTTCAAATTTATTAATTAAAAACATGCCAGATAATATTAAACCAGCCTTTTACACAAATAACATATTAAAAAATTATATTTTAAATAACAAGGATCAGGGTGATTATTTGAACAAATCTGGAGTTTATAAATTAATGTGTAATGATTGTAACTTTTTTTATATTGGAAAGACTTCTAGAAATTTTAATATTAGAGTTAAAGAACATCTAAGGTGTTTGAATAATAATAATTATACTGAATTTGCCAATCACATTTTAGAAACAAATCATTCTTTTGATATAAATAAAGGGTTAAAAATTTTACACACAAACTCAACTGATTTACAATTAGCAAACTTAGAAATTTTAGAAATTAGAAAAAGTGTTAATAGTAAATTAAATATAATAAATTAATAACCAAATATTTTTTAAAAATAGCCATCTCTTAAATTTATTTTCTTATTAATAATTATATTTAAAATAATTTATTTTTGTTGTTTAAACATCTTTATTATGTTTTGATAATTTATATAATGTAATTTTTCATATATTTTTTTTTTTTTATAATTTTTATACCTATTTCATTTTAAATAATTGTTTTTTACGATATTTTTAATTAATTAATCACCTATCTCTAAAATATTTTTGTCCATAGTTCTTTTTAGTCTATACTTGTTTGTTTATTTTGTTATTAATGTCATTACTACCCTGACGAAGAAACCATCGGTTTTGAAACATGTAGGTAATTGTGATTATATTAGTGGTTTAAACAAAGTTATTTGTTTTAATTTAATTAATAATTGAAGACCCCAAGGCAAGAAGTTGTTAACTTACATTTTCGTAAAAAATGAGTTAGAATGCTCTCTAAACTAATTCGCATACGCTCTTTCCAATGAACACTATGCCAGAGCTTAAAAACGGCAAGAACATGCTTAAATCAATGTGATGAACATGTTAACTACGTGTTTCTGTGACATTAAGTTGATAAAATTAGGGCAAGAACTTGTTAACTACAAAGATAACAAGTTCTTGCCGTAATTCTGTAATTAACAACTTCTTCCCATCTACATTGGTTGAGATTTCTGTAGTTAACATGTTATTCACTCACTTTGACGTTTACCTTGGTCGTTTTCAAAAGTTTTGCAGTGCGTGTTTTTTATTTAAAAATCATTGAAAATGAGTTCCAGAGGTGAAAAATGGTGAAAATCTGTCAACAATTGATCACAGAATCAGGTAAGCTGTATAAAACATTAGCATTATCTTAATTTGTCCATAAAATAGTTTGAGGTTAGGAGTAGTTTGAAAGTGGGTGAAGCATTTTTGTTTTAGTGTTTTTCTGTCTAAAAGTCAAGCATTTTTTATTGTAATGCTTATTAATTTGTTTCAGAGGGCTTAGAGGGCGAGCAAGAGAAATAGCGCGGGACGCTAGTCGCATATTTGGAGCAGGTGGATGAGTTTGTATATTTGGGAAGTATGTTTACGAGAGATTGGAAGGCTGATAGAGATATTGAAAGAAGGGTGAATGCAGGTAATTCCATTAATGGAGGATTGAACGCCGTTGGAGCCAACAAAAAGTTGTCCACAGAAGCGAAGCTAGCAGTCCACAATGGAGTACTGGTACCTACCCTGATGTATGGCAGTGAAGCATGGAACTGGCAGAGAAAGGATGAAAGTAGACTGAATGCTGTAGAAATGAGATCCCTGAGGCGTATGTGTGGTAAAACCATGTATGATCGTGTGAGGAATGTGGAGGTCCTAAAAGAATGCAAGGCTGATGTGAGCGTAATATGTAAGAATAAAAAATGGACGCTTAGATGGTTTGGGCATGTTGAGCGAATGAATGAAGAAAGGAGTGTAAAGAGAATTTATGATGCGAATGTGAATGGTAGAAGAAGCCGAGGACGCCCAAGAAAGATGTGGCACGATCAAGTAAATCAGATACTTGAGTTGGGCCAAGAGTCAGAATAATAGAAGAGTATGTATGAGAAGATGTATGAATGTGAATGAGGCAAGGACTGTGTGCCAAGACTGAGTTGTTTGGCGGTCCGTCCTCTCTGCCTACCCCTGCGGGAAACGGCGTGATAGTTAGTTAACCTGCCAGGTAAATAAAGCATCAATGACACGGGGCTAGTTTACTTGGCCGGCGAATTCACTAATGCGGGGAAACGGCGTGATGGTGTTCGTTAGTTAGTTAGTTAGGATGAGAGGTGATTCTTACGTTAATTATAAAAAAGTCTTAAATCTTGTAGTACACCAAAACTGGAAGAGAATCTTCCAATGCTGTCATCAAAAGTGAGAGATAACAAAGAAATCGATGCGGCCACATGGAATGATATCCAAAAATTGTTACCATACCTGGATGAGGTTTTTTGTGGATTTTTTCAGTCTCAAAAAAAAAATTTTACTCATATGCTCTGCTACCTTTTCTTTTCAATAATAATTATTATTTAGTTACTTTATAATATTTAAAAAAATATTTAATTTGTTTGATTAAATAAGACAACAAGAATATAACATGTTCTTGCCTTTCAATTCTGTATCTTCCTCACCTATCCCTGTATATATCTAGATGGCATGAACATGTTAACTACATTTTTTTGTAGAAAACGTGTTTATTTTAACTTTTAGAATGAAAAACTACTTAATATTACTAGATGTAATGTAAATTTGGTTTGTTTACTACACCATGAAGGATCAGTACATTGTATATGACATTCAAGTAAAAAAATATAAGGCAAAACGCAAAAGTCTACATATCTCAGAATGCCTTCAATGTAAGTTAACAACTTCTTGCCTTGGGGTCTTCAATTATTGCTTATAAAATTGATCGCTAAAAGACGTGGAAAGAAAATTAATACTAAAAATATGAACGGAGACAAAATCGCTCAGATTTTTGCCTTTGAAAATGGATCTTTAAAGGGCACTCATATATTATTAGATCCACAATTTATCAAAGGAGCCCATCACGGTGCTTGTTTGATATAAATCAAATGTTAAATCTAATGGCCGTTTGATGTAATCTCCCTTACAAGGGTTGTTTGTTCCCCAGTTTCGATGCATGTACCCAGAGATTAGGGGTGAGAGGTGGTACTGGTGGAATTTTCGTCATTTAGGGCAATTCTTCAAACTAATATAAGTTTACAAATGAGTTAGGTAGTTAAAAAGTTTACTTATAAGTTTTACACAGTTTTGTTGTTAGTTTATTTAAGAGTTTATTTTTGTAGCTATTTTACTATATCATTATTTATCTTTGTCAGTTTGACTTATACAGCTAAAACGCGACCTCTGCGAGCTTTGACATTGTGAAAATTAAAAAAATAACAAATAACTTTACGCTGATAGGCCACTGACAAGTTAATAAAATTAATAATTATTTTTTGTTAAAGAAAAAATTCAGTCTTTGAATTTGAAAATATGTGAGCGATTTCACCAAAAGTAAAGAAATATTACTTTACTTTTGTGAACACGTCCACAACATACTTTTACTGTACCTTTTATTATTTAATGTACTATTTTAAAGTACCGCTTGTCTAATGTACCGTTTTATTTATTTTTATGGCAGTAAGGTTCCCTTTGCAAATTTTACGTGCAAAGTAGTTTTATCTGCCATCTTTAAACAAATTTTTAGAGCAAAATGGCTCCATTTGCGTTGTACTTAGACCTAATTGGCTGGGGACAACAAGGTTCCATCTGAAAATTGCGTGGAACTGAGAAAATAAATGGAAAAAATTACTGTGAATACTGTGTATGAAAAAGTAAATATTGTATAATATATTGTAATTAAATTATTTAAAAAACCTGCGTGATCGAGGGGTAAGACTATCAACTATCAATCCAAAGGTATCGGGTTCAAATCCCGGCGTTCACATATACATTTTATTTGATTAATCAGTACTATTTTACGCACGTTTCAGAGTGGAAGATACACTCAGTATCGCCGAAATGGATTTAACCGCATCAGGTTTCCACATCAGAATAGGCAGGTACTTCCCCACTCTCGTCTTCCCCATCTCCTTTCATCCGCACTACCTTCAGCCTCTCAACATACCCCGACTGGGAATGCCACATATATATTGATTAGATTACAAATATATACTGTATTTCTTAAATTGTAGTTAACTGTATTTCTGAAATTAATCTCTTAAATTGTATTTTTTAATTTGTATTTCTTAAACTGTATTTATTAAATTGTATTATCGTATTTTCTTACTAGATGTATGAAAAAATGTGCATACATCTAAATAAACATAACAAAAACAAAAACAAACAGCCTCATTGGCTCCAGACAGGAGAAGTTGGGACTCTCATGCGGAATTCACATAAAAAATTTTTACAATTAATTTAAAAAAATATACGTTTGTTTACTTTCTGTTTCCCAGTAAAATGAGAAAGCAAAATCACTCGCAGAAAAACGAATGAAAAAGTAGGAATTTGTTTTGGAATAAAAAAATAACATCGCGTATTCGATATATGAAAAATGCAATACGATTTTGTACATTCGAATATCATCCGCAGTTGAAAAAAGACATCCGAAGATTGGTATTTTTATTAAATTTCTAGTAATAAAATTTACAGGCAGAATATGAAGCGGTGAGGTGATATTGATATCGTGTCCGTGTAAAATGCAGTTTAAAAAAATGTATATCAAAACCAAAATTCATTCGTAGAATTGTTTACTGTTTTTATTTTGAAATTGACGTCCCTTTATTGGATGTGAAATATTTGTAAAAAACATATCCTGCAGCATCTCAGAAGTACAATATTATTACTATTTTTTTTTCGTTACTGGCTTAATAACATTACATTATATTTTAAAACATTATTTGATAAATTGGGCATTACTGGGTGCTTTGCTTGTGTTTACATTTTATAATTTAATAAATACAATTAAAAAATAAACTGAAACCAAATAAAATTATAAAAAAATAAAATACCACTGTGATAAAAGCGGTAATAAAAAAATGAGGCAGATATTGTGTTTTATTACGTTTTAATTTTACCTTTTTGGTTTTTAACCCGGCAAGAGTCTGGATCAAATTTGTAACATCGAGCGTAAGATGGTTAATTTACACCCAAAATTCTTACTTGGAAATTTCTTCGAATCACTAAATGTGGGTCGGATTTTTAGAGACTGGTGAGGAAGATCTTTTTATCTCTCCAGCAAGGCTCTCTCAACCAATCGCCTTGCACCGCAGTGGGAGGGATGAGTTCATCACTCCTGAGGCCCTAGCATACTCGCTCGATAACGATCGGTAAGATAATTGTCGGTAACTTCTCATCGTTCCCTAGGACAACTGCAGATCGCAAACGAATAGGTGACAGTTCACAATGTTCACAATGACTAAGTGTCCTTAATATATTCGATATCAATTGTTGTTTGTACGTTTGTGATCTGCAGTTGTCCTAGGGAACGATGAGAAGTTACCGACAATTATCCTACCGATCTTTATCGATCGACCATGCTAGCACCTCTGGACACGCTGACCTCCAGATTCCAACCCATCCTCATACCTTTTTCCTACCCAAATCTTCCTCTCCTTCCTTTCATTAAAAAAACCCTCCACAAGAGATGACACAGGCACTAAGCAAAATTATTTTCCTTGCATAGCAGTTGGAGGGATAGATTCCTACCAACCCCTTATTCTTTTTCCTTCCCTGAACTTCTTTTTCTCAAAAAGACCCTCCCCAAAGCACCTTCAAAGATAAAAAAACTCCTGAGGGAAATTATTTTACCCTCCTACTTAGAGTTATGTAAAAAAAGGTTAAGGTACTCCCACAGTCGTTCTTCCCACACGATGCGACCTTAAAGAGTCGGCTCGGTGTGAATGCGGTGCGTTTGCAGACCACCGAACGTAATTTTGTGGTCAAGAAATGCCCGCTCTATGCCAGGATTGATGAGGTCCATAGGACAGATAGAGATTTCTGACACCCCCGCAATGCAAAAACAGAAGAAGATTATGCAGACACAATCTTTAACAAACAACCTTCCTCCATCATCATCTATCACATCTCCACTCCATTCAGCCTCTATAAAACCCACTATATAGGATGCCGTAATCCAACGGGTTCTCGGCCGCTCAAAATCTGGTGCGGTGTTCTCATTTAAAAAAAATACATAAAATTGAAAGAGTTGTATATTAAAAATATCTATTTTAATTAGGCTAGATTCCGCAATGTTTGGGAAGAGTATTGGCACATGTCTAGTCAATCCATGGGAGCCTGGTTTGCCTCAATACAAAGGACTATCCCATTAATACGACGGTTTCAACAATTCGTACATTTTTCCCAAAAACAAATGTCTTCAATTAGTCTAGTGAAATCGGATATTGTTCCGTTGTTCTAACCTTTTTTTTTAACTCCTTGACTCCCCAGACTGTAATTTCTGTGGTTTAGAAGGGAACTTTATATCACGTATCTTTTGGTTCTTCTTCTCTTAACAATTATCATCCCTTCTAACAAGCGTTATATAAAATTGTCTCCCTTCGATTCAACTTCTCATCTCTTCTAAGTCAGAACTCGACTCCATGTAATTTTGAAATTTGGCCATTTAAACAAAATTATTATATAAATTCAGCTTTCCATTCTCCATAATTTCAAATAATAGCCATAGAACACAAGGGTGAAAGCCAGAAACAATTTAGAGTTGCCTAGAATCTAGTTTTAGAGGCATGAATCATCACAATGAAAAGTTATTTTGAAATCATAAACAACCCCAATAGAAACAACCTTACACCGACTGAATGAAAGTTTTCTCATAACATTAGCTTTTGCACAAGTGTTCTATAATGATGCTATATTTATGAAAGTTGACACATTATAAACGGTAAGTGATGGCCTGTGCAGCGTTTGCCCACCGCACCGCATCGCAACGGGAGCCCGTAACGGTATCGCTCTGTAGAGATTTATCTTGTTAATATATGTACATTATATTTCTATCGCAGTTGTTGCTATTACTAGGGTTGTAAATAGGGTTGTCCAATAATAATTGTAAACGATTTTATTGTAGGAGGTGGCATAATTTTCATGTCAATTTGATTACATGCATTATTATAAAACTCATATGTGTTTGAAGTAAGTATTTTTTAATAAAGTTCAAAAGTCATATTTATATATGGCAATACCTGGATTCCGGGTTTATATTTGATTAATTAGGGTTCAAATCCCGGTGTGTGCAAGTAAAAATTTAGTTTTGATTAATTTGTGATATTTAACTTTTCATCAGGAAATCCCTTAGGGCCTACGTCATTTTTCAAGATGCCGCGTGGAGGTTCCCTCCTACGAGATGAGTCGAGAGTCCGGCTGGAGAAGTCAATAACTCCCTTAACTAGCCTCCCGACCCGGCCGCCATGCAGTAGGTGGACAAAAGCATCCGCCGCCAAGACCCAGACAAACCTCACCCTATGAACTTGGTCCCCGTAACTTAAACAGGTGTGTTGGTTATCCAATAAATAACTCATATCGGCCTCTAAAAGCGAAAATAATATACCTCCTAGTATATAATTGTGGCACGATCCAGGGTGGTAAATAAAATTCACTATCGCCCAGGTGAATCATATCATCACCACCATGTTGCTAGAAATGGATTTAGCCGTGCTTGGAGACCAGATCTGAATAGCCAGGTATTTCCCCAACTCTCTCTTCCCCTCTGAACTACCTTCAGCTTCACAACATACCCCAATTGGAGATGCCACAGTTTCACTAGCTGCAGATGGTGGAAGCATTTGAGACTCTTCTGCGGTATTATGTCTACAGAAGTTGTATGGACTCTTATGCTGGTTTTATGAAAAAAAAATAGATCAAGTAAACGCTAGGTCCACTTGCAATTATATGTGCAAGATGATACCAACATAATTAAAACATAGTTGTGCCATTTAACTAGCTCACCAGAGTACATCCTCGTAAAGCTTTCGTCGCTTAGATTTTATGGCTTCTGGTCTTAATCAGAAATAAAAATAAAACTTTAATTATTTGGCACTCTCCTCCCTATTACAGTCTAGTCGGGGGTATGAACATTACCATGCGAGACAGCCTGCAGTTTGCAGGTAGACACTTTACAGATATAAGGGATGACATCGTGTACGAGATTGCTCCCCTTAAATATTACGACTTACAAGCGCAGTGGCAATATTGCCTTGTTTTCAGAATACACTGAAATTTTGCTGAATTTAAAGACGGATACCGAGTTCTTAGTTTGTTACTGCATCACTTAATTTTTGGGTTAATTGGTATATTTTACAAACGCCGAAATCTCATAATTCCGAAAGCCTGAAGATGAAAATCCTGAATTATTTCGTCCCGAAAACCATGTTTTTGTGAAAGAGCAATAATTTTTTTTATTATTTATTTATTACATTACATTGGATACATTTATTTATACAGCAAAAATGTCAGTTATAATACTTAACCATATCAAAATATGTTTAAAATGTGTGCAAGTGTTATTATGTTCTGTTAGATCGATATTAGTTTTTTAGCTAGGTAGATTGAATGTCTAAGGAATCAATGCTCATGAAAATAAAAAAAACGAATTAGGTATGCTGTAAATTTTTTAATATATTTGAATTCCAATATTATTTGTAAAATTAAATAATAATCTAATTTTATGTAGTTTTAACGAACGTCAAGTAGGATATATTTTTTTACAGAGCCATAGGGTTTAAGCATAATGACTCTAATTATTATGGATTTTTTGGCCTTCACATCATATGGATCACTTTTAGCTATCCCTATTTTTGCTACAACCAAATCAGAAGAAATACTGAATTTTTTTTTTTAAAATTGATAAACTAATGTTATGCCAATTAATGTTATGCCAATTATGCCAATTAACCCAAACAGAGGGGTGCGGGTTCGAGTCCCGTCGGCGACATATATCTTTTCTCGGGAGAGGTTTCAATATTGATGAGTGTTTCAGGCTAATAATTATTGCTTATAATAAATACTGAATGTCTAAAACAGAATTTCAGATTTATAATGAACACTGTCAATACAATATTATATATTTTTTAAATAATTGTGTTTAAATAATTCTTTCACTGGTCAGATAATTTATAATGACAAACCTTAGATTCACCATTCAAAATAATAACCATCTCTATAGTCGCTTTTAATATTTTTAGGTTTACGAAACGGTGACGTTCCGAATTACAATAATGCTGCTCTTTCTTACACATTAAAAACTAATAGTGAGACAAGAGATGAGACATACATGCATTGTGTGTCTAATCTTTTGTCTTAGCATTATTTAATGTGTAAGAAAGAGCTGCTGCATTATTGTGTTAAGGACCGTATGTTTATTGTCTTTGTAAACGAAGGAATACTAAAAGCGCTCAGTGGCTTGTTCGGACTAGATAAGTGTAGCGTTCAGGAACTGGATTGGGATTCAGTCTTCAATCTAATCCTCAGTACTACACACTGATTGCTTGTAAATAAATACGATACTGGTTAATTATAAGAGAACGTCGTTTATCGAATACAAATGGTTACAAAGTAAATGTCCAGCCTAGCTGGCGGTAGATTATTAATGATTGCCCGGAGCACCGCTCGCTAAAGCGCTCCCTTGAAATGACCCACTTCGGGTCTCAACTCCGTCAACGTTCGGGTCATTGCTCGGCAGTAGAGCCCGCCCTTCTATCATTGAGACGAGTGCGTTGCAAACACCACAGTAAGTACTTTTAATAGTAGTTCGGATTAGGTAGTAGTAATTAAACTGACCAAAAAGCGTTCGCATTGCGGTCGAGTAGAGTATATTATTAGTAAGTGGCGCATTGTAATATGAACGAGCTGCAAAGCAACAAAGCAACAAAGAAAATAGGCTAATTAAGCTGATTGTAATAGATATTTTAGAAGAGGTGGATAAAGAAACTACTGAGATGAAAGTAAAGAAACTACGGATACGAAAATAGATTAATAGCAGTAAAAATAATGAATTTTAGAGTAGCATATTCGCTCCAACAGTACTACATTTCTGCTAATGAACCCTACTAAATCAACACATATTGTGAGGGCCGTGACTCGCCCGAACAAATAGAACGAATGGATTGGCTGTCTTTAGTATTTTAGTATATTATGTGGCGGGAATGAATCTAACTTCTTTAGTGAGGGTGAGGCAAGAAAATTATATTTTTTTTCCTATGGAAGAAGCAGACATAGGTACATCCTTGTCTCATCCTTTGTCTCACTACTTTGACAACTAGTGAGACAATTTATACTACTCTACTACATAACAGTGTTTGGTTACTAAATTACTCGCTACTCGACTAAATTATTTGCCTACTTCGAACGGGGCTTAAAGTTAAATTTTCCAAAGTATCCCAATATAGTTATTCTGCAATGGAAATCAAATTATTGATGTACGATATCTCCATAGGGTGCTGAGCTTGAAGTCCTTTGATCAAACACCGGGTATGTTTCCTCTACATCAGGGGGGCTGTATTCAATTAATTAACTCATTTGGCTGGCTTCGGGAATGTCCTGTAATGAATTGTTTTTGAAATGTCATGTGACATCAAGAAAGGCTCCGCTGTATCCCGGAAAAACCCTGCATGTTTTGGATGGGAGGCAAAAGGCCTTTATGAAACCCTTTTTGAAAGCGGATGTCTGTTACTGAGAACATCCGGGATACAGTGTTTTTGTGTTTTGAAACAATGGATATAATTAGTTTATTACTTCAACGACAACATAATACAACTGAATTAATACATAAAACGAACATGTTAAATTATAAACACAAGGCGTTTTCTTTATACAAATATGAATTAATGACATTGATACTTCTTTAAAAAGTTGACAGCTGGTAAAGCGGGAGAAAGCGTGATTTCCGAATGTTACAGATAATTATTTTTTTAAATATTCAGAGAAGCTAGATTAATCAAATCAACTGTTATGCCAAGAAAAATATTAGCGCAAGCCATTCTGACCTTCGAATTTGTACAGTTTCTTTATACATATGGGTTAAAATCGAAATAAAATAAGCAAAAACAATTGTTGCGCCCGCCGGCGGGCTTACGTCAAACAAGAGATTAAGCACACAAATTATGGAAGACATTTTTAAATTCTTGTAATTTATTACGAGGCATATGAAATCATGCAATCTCTTTATAGGAACTACTTTATGACCATTATTTTATTTTAGTTTACGCACAGATTGAAAGAATATGTAAGAAAACTTTTGGTTATCTTTATTATGTAAATCGGATGGATATAAAAAGCTCATTTAGTTTTTCATTATTGTCTAATGCTAAGGGATTTATCAAATTTCCCAGAAGGTAAATTTTTAATCCTATAATTTTTTTTTGATCAGCTCACGAACGTAATCTCACCGTTTTCGGGCTAAAAGAAGGATTATTTTTTCGTCAACGATGAAACAGACCCAAAATGAAAACGAAGCAGTACCTAATTGCCAAAAAATTATCGGATTTTAAAGTCTCGGAATTTAATTACTTTTACAATATAATAAAATAACATTTGTGAGATAAATTAATGTTTTTTTTTGTTTTTGTTGAGGAGAAAATCCACATACAGATGTCAATTGAAAGTAATGTACAAAACAACAACTAGAAAACTCACCTGCATCCAAACTATTTCTCACTAATTGACTTAAACAGCACAAGAAAACATGTACAAATATGTTTACTTACAAATAATATATAATAGGGAAAAAAATATAGATGAGAAAATTATTTTACAAATAGAGAGATGAGAGAAATGCGCAATATCCTTATAAAAGTTTACAAATTATCTTATCTGGAAAATTTTTGAGGGTAAGACCCCGCCCCCACCTCACGCCTCCAATAATCAAAACCGGGACTTTTTGTAAAGGATTTCGTAAATATATATACCACATTTGCTATGGACGATTACAAAAAATATGGTTAAAAAGATTCATAGTAACTTTTATACACACTAGAAATAACCCCTAAAATTTAAAATTTTCAAAACTTTGACGTTAATCCGGAGGAAGAAGATCGTATCAGAAAATTGAAAAATTTTAAACATGTCGTTTTGAACCCATTTGGCGCCCTTTTATCGATCTTAGAATTTGAAATTAACACTTTTTTTAAATAACCCACCTTTGTCTAGTACCTCTGCACTGCGCGGTCATCATACCTACCTACCTCGCTACGCTAAATTATTATTTTCACCACATGCTCGAAAGGTCTCGCTGCTGCGACACACAATACACAGCGCTGCAACAAAATATCGAGAAGTTTCCAGCGAGTGGACACTGTACATTCCAGCATTTATGATAATTAAATATATCGATAAATATGTCTTGTTATTTCACGTTTAAATTCTCAAAAATACCCGAGGAACCTAAGCCACTCAATAAAATGCATATTTTGTTGTCATCATGGGGTAAAGGGAACGGCTGAGCTGACGTTTACATTAGAAAATTTTTTTTTTGGGATTTGAGGCCAAAAAATCACAAAAAAAATTTAATATCGAGTAAGGATGTATGCTACTGTGTTGATTTTTGTTTTAAATTATACAATATAGGCCATTAAAGGATTCAGTTTTTCATGTTTTTAGAGGCAATTTATTTGCGAGTCATAGGTATAACATTTGATTATGGTGGTTTAATAAAGTAATGGGTTCCATTTAATTTAATTTTATTATTATCCATTTAAAAAACCGTTTTTACCCATAATGTAGGTAAATGGGTGAACTTGAGGTTCTGAAAATATAACACGCAAGCCCAAAGAAATTATATTTTTTATTGAAAACTAACCCCTCAATACACAAAATGAAAAAAAAACCTCTAATGGACACGACGTTGTAATACAAAATATTATTGCACTTCAAATGCAGCTTTAAATACTGAATACTGCTATTTTATGCATTCGTAGTAAACTTCGGCTTCCTTCCTCAATAGTCCCATATGCATTTAATTCTGTGTTCAAAACAGTTTTCTCATTCAGAGTAAGTTTCAATCAACTATAAGCCTTTAAAGTTTTCCAGCTTGTAGCTCGCCTAACACACGTTTGGCATTGTGTTTGGGAATTGTTTCATACATTGTGTTGTTTTCAAACTACTATAATTTTGGTTTTTCGTTTACTAACTTTGTATTGAGATTGAATTCAATAGCACGCTGGATGTGTGTGTAAAATTATGAATTAAATTCCTAAGCTCGTAAAACGAGAATTTTTATTCGTATGCCCCTCGAAGGCATTGTCAAACTTTTAACAGATAGCGATACCGTTTTCTGTAGTTTTATTTTTGAATCTTTTATCAACTTTTAATTTTGTCAATTTTGTGATTAGCGAATAACGAGTTTACAATTTTATTCTTGGTTATTACCATTACTTTGCAATATTTACCATTTCATCTTTTTAATAATTTTGATTGCCAGAAACCTATTAACCACTGGAGCGACAGAGCAATTTACAACTTTTTTCTCGGATGGTTAAAGAAATTTTTTCGCCCACATTTAAAATAATCGTACCTCCGAATTTGAATACGAGGAGATATTAATAATTCGTGGAGACACACAAACTGATTATACTTCTATATAACCACTGAATTCACCTATTTTTTTTTTTTATCATATATTCGTGGGACTTTTAAAGAATCTAGAGAAAATTTGCCATATTTTGGCAACAAAGCAATCCGTGGTTTTGGAAATAGTGCCATATTGTGCCAATTTTATGTAAATTGAATGTTTTAATATGTTGTATGTTTTTTTATATATTTAAATTCGCTGCACATAAACGCATTTAAAAAAAAAATCCCCTCGGGGCCTGTACCATCTTTGAGGATGCTGTGTGGAGGGACTTTTAAGGAAATTAAAGAGAAGAAGTTCTGGAAAAAAACCGTGTGGAGTTTATGTGAATTAAGACTAGTTTCGATTCTGATTTGTGGCCTTTCTCCATGGTGATACTGACAGTATATATCACAATTTAAGTGTTTTTTGTGATTCAGTTCTATCATTGTGCTATTTTTTATGGTACACACGGCTCACATGGTGTTGGTTACCTCGTGTGCCGAGCTTACCGACCTGAGAGAGTCAAGTCATTCCTTTTGCACGATCACTTCAGACAACATCTAGCTAGCGAGTTGCAAGGACGTACATATGTCCACTTAAACCATATTTGTATAGGGCGTAAAACAATAAACAGTCACTGTGATTTCAAAGAACCAAAGTATTTTTAATCAAACAGCATGGTACTGATTAAAAGGTCCATCACTAATACTCAAGCCATTGTAAAGGAGTACAGAGAAAGAGATATTATAGTTATACTTGTCAAGCAGACATTAAAAAAAAGAATATCTGTATAATAAGCACTACTAAATGCCAAAAATGTTAAAAACGGCGCTATTTCAGCAATGGGTCTGACAGACCCATAAACACGACCAAAGCACGCTTCCCTTCATTATAATGTCAAGAACAGGGTTGGCCCCAGACACCAATGTAACTCGCCGTGGTCAACAGTCGCCACGGTAGGCCACCTACTGGCTTCTACTCCCCGCTAATGACCACTTCTCGCCGTCGCAAAGTTTTCGCATGAGTTCTCCATAGACACTGCTGTTTTTGTGTCTTGATGATACGGAACTGCAGTGAAAAAAAATATATCATTGAAATAAATAAAGTTTATCGCTGATTTTGAAAAATATAAATTTTATTTAGTACGTATTATTTTTGCAGCTTTTATAAATCATAATTTAAAAATGAATAAAACACAATCACATTAAAAAAAGCCCTGTTTGATTGGCACGACTGAATCTGTCGATTCTCACTTCACGGTTCTTGAAACCAGTCCACCATGTACACATTTCATTGTACTTTTATACAGAGCAGAATAGGTATTGAACCGGTGAACCTCAAGTTTTATTTGAATTTAAAAGATTTCTTTGTCGTTGTTTTATAGTGTTAACTTTAAACATTATTAAGGGCCTTAATTTATTATCAAATGCGTTCACGGATTAGTTTTTGCCCTTTTGTAGAATACAAAAATTGTTGCGGTTAGATGCTAAGATTTTATTCTTCAATTTTAAAAGTAGTTAAACATTAGAATAAAAATCTTGTCGACTGTCGACGCCGCCATACAAAATACAGCGTCTGTCAAAGTAAGCGATAAAACGTAAGGTTTTCGTCACACAAACAACCACGGATGATGTGGTGCGATTTCCGGAGATCAGAAAAATGAAAATTAGTATTAAAACTAACTGTAACAATTAAAATAAAAATACCGGTGTATACGTTAGAAAACCATTAATGCTAAAAAATAAAAAGGGGACTTATTAGTTAGTGAAAGCAATTACGTTTTATGCCAAAATAAGCATAGAACATCGTATTATTTATTAGCATATCTTCAGCCATCACATTAACTTGATATTATTAATACACTGGCGACTGTATGGTTGAAATTTAAAAACCCGACTTTGTTGACGCCAAGCCTTGTGCAAAACCATCTTAGTAAGTGAAGTTAGGTACATAGCGTGGGTTTTTAACTGCTACAAATATTATATGACATTGTTTCCTTGGTTGTGTGTTGCAGTGAAAATTTTAATTTTATATCAATTGTTTGTTTAAAACCATACCCCTAAAAAAAACTTGATAAAACTTGAAGTTCGTATAAATAACCTCTTTTCGAAAATCCAACGATAAATGCCTTTTCGGGTAAAAGAAGTACAATTGTTTGTATGGAAAAAAAATATCGTGTGGAAAAATAAAAAAAACCTATTTCAAAGTTTATCTAATTTTTTTTCCATTATGTAAAATTTTTAGAACACTGTTAGATTCCAGTGTTTTTTTCGAATATTACCAAATATTCTTTAGTATTTGAACCCACGACCTCTGGTACAAATCAAAGAAACCTACCGTCCCCCACAGAGGTCATCAAATGAAATTCGTAGGGCAACATGAATTTTTTATGAATGTTTTTTTTTTTTTTTTTTATAGAGAATACCTCACAAGAGTCCCAACTGCTCCCGTCTGGAGCCAGTGAGACTATGGCATCCCCAATTGGGGTATGTTGTGAGGCTGAAGGAAAGTGGGGAAGGGAAGGAGATGAGGAAGAGGAGGGTAGGAAAGTACCTGGCTATTCAGATCTAGTCACTAAACACGGCTAAAGCCATTATTAAGCAACGTCTCAATTCTGAATGGTGGTCTTACACCAGGGCGATACTGACAGTATCTTCCACTCTGGAACGTGCCGCAAATGTACTATATATTATTTTTATTAATTAATTGTGAAATAACACAAATTAATCAAATAAAATTTATTTGCGCACGCCGGGTTCGAACCCGCAACCTTCCGATTGGGAGTCAAGTGTTGTTACCACTCGACCACGGACGGTCGAATGTAAATATATGTTAATCGCCGCAATTCGCAAGAAGATTTTCAAATGGATTATAACGAATATTTAAGATTCTTTACAATTTTTTTTTTCAAAAATCTTTCTAAAGTACCTACGCATCAACAATGTAGAATCCTAATTGCCATACAGATACAATAAACACAAACAAATGTTTTTATTTAATATGTTTCTTATCGAATGCAAAATTATGAAAACCATGCCTGCGTGAACCTTTAAACTTTTATAATGATGAAATTTATTTGATTGTTTTTTTTTTTTTATTTGTTTCCGAGAGCAATCCTCTACGAGCCGGTATTACAGTATATTTTAAAATGATTTTCGGCGTTAAGTTTGGATGAAGCCAATTACTGGCTCGTAGAGGATTGGAGATTGCAGCACAGCATAGGTACATAAGCAAACACTTCAACACAATTTTCGAAAAATGGTAACTTATGTATCGTAGATGGAGGTAGCAAAACACGGCATAATACTCCAAAAATAAATCACGGCTGTTAATTCTTAAACATTAAAATTCTTGATCAACGCCGTGATATCAGTCTAGGAAAGATAATTTTAACATTACCAGACCTAGGTAATGTTAAAATTATCTTTACGAGATAATTTCAGAATTTATTGATGGAAAATATAAATTTCAGACGTCCATTAAGAAGCACTCAACCTCCGGACGAATTTATATTTCAAAGAGCAAGTCCAATTATCTTTTATATTTATAAAAAGAAGTTATAGCTTCTATAATAGATTATGCATAGACAACCTCTCAAAATTGATAACGTAGGTAACTACTTACAAAAATTACATTCGATAGAATACATAAATCAGAAGAAAACATATTATTTCTTCGTATTGTTGTCATTATAAATATTATGACTTACTTTTAAAAGTCCAGTAGTTTTAAATTAATAAAATCGCTTACAATTTTTGGTCTTATTGAGACTCTTACCCGTGTTTAAATGAAATCTAAGTGGAATTTGATAAATACACGTCTTGTAACCAATTTTTATTGTATCAAAATCACGCGAAAATTAAAAAAAAATCAAAATTAATTTTTTTTAAATGCATATAATGTAAAAACTTGAAATTAAAAAAATTGCCACGGCTGAGAATCGAACCCCGATATACTGCCACGAAGGCAATTATTATGCTAATCATCATTACACCAGCAACTATTTTAAGTACAGCGGCAATATTTCAATATTGTACGAGTTACATACAATTTTCTTTGTTTGTTTTTGGGGTGTTATGCCGTGTTGCGCTACCTCCTTCTTTAGCCGACGTTTCAGACAGCGTTGCAGTGTCCACCATCAGTACTTAATATTTAAAATTTGGGAGGCGGGAATGGGTACCGCCGCCCAGTGAACCATTTTTTGGATGACCAACACCTCTGCCAAGTGGTTTGCTACGTTTGGTGACTTAGCAGGGGTTCCCGGGTTCATGGGGTAAGGTTTGTCTAGGTCTTGGCGGCGGATGATCTAGATACACAGAACCCCAGATTCCTATCCAACCCTCATAGCTTTCTCCTTCCCAGAACTTCCTCTCCTTTCTTTCCTTAAAAATACCATCAACACAACATCCCCAAAGATGACATAGGCCTTGAAGGAAATTATTTTCCTCATGGCCTCCTGTGTAGACCTAATGTAAAAATAAATCTAGCATGTACGCTAAGTTTGGTAACTTAGTAGGGGTGCTCGGGTTCATGGGATAAGGTTTGTCTGGATCTTTGCAGCGGGATTCTTTTCCCCACCTACTACGTAGGGAGTTGGATCGGGAGATACTGGTTAAGGGAGACCTTTTTACCTCTCCAGTCGGGCTCTCTCGACCCATCATTTTAAATATCGTCAATTTATTTGTCAATAATATAAACCTTCCCAAATCTATTAAATGTACATTGTTAAATACTGTTTACAATACAAATACATCAAAATTAGAATAAGATAAAGTCGCTTACTGTTAAGGCAAGTTCAATATTGCATTAATACTTAAACGGAGCATTCTCAAAAAGCTTTGTTAAGCTCTAAGGCCACAGCAGACACGAACAGAAGCTTGAAGCTGTCACCAATTGCGGGAGACAATAGAGTAAGTGAAGTAGCAAGAATCTTAAATTGGATAATTACAGGTGAAGGCTTAGCTAACTTGAGTAATTATTTTTCAAGGAATTGTCGGATCTTGAGTAAGCTTTATTTATTTACTTTTTTTTGTGAAATCGTACAAGATTCCCAATTGCGTCTGGAGCCATTGAGACTAAGCGAAATGGATATCCCCAAAAGGCTTTTACAGATGTTCTCACTTACGCGAAAACAATCCAGTTATAAAAAAATGAGTCAGTATAAAAATAGGTACATAAAATAACAAAAACCTGTTATTTACCAAAAAAATTTACTCCATATTCTATTCTACCGCTACGATGTCTCCTTTGCAATCTCTCCATCTCCCCCCCCCCCCCACCCCTCCAACAACCCCTCCACCACCTCTCCTTCACCCCTCCCCTACATGTCCTTTCCCAAGCGTCACCCGTTCCTAGCCCTGTTCTCCTTCCACATTGCCTTCCCTCCCTTCCACCTTCCCCGCCTACCCCCCCTAGATTCCCCTCCCCCATCTTCTTTCAATCCCTGCCGCTAAATTATTTGAAATAAACCTTCATGCGGTACCTAAACCATTCTTAATTTTTCAAACAACTCGAGCGCCATCTGTTGTAAAATTGTTACACAAAAATCATAATGCCACCATCATATATACAAACTTTGATGATGAACGGTTTAAGTACCACACAAGGAACAGAAACATAAACATTCATTTTCATATATTATTAGATTAATTAAATCAGAAATTAGAAATGTTTTTATCACGAGAGTTGGCTACAGATCTACAAAGGTACCTAATAATTCATCAAAAATATTCAAATTAGTAATTCTTTCATAGACATTATGCTCGCGACCAGTTTCTTTGCGTTGATATATCCTTAAATGTGACCTTTGGCACCCTTGACTCGGAGAATAACACAAGATACAAAAAGGATGAAACGGTATTTAACCCACATCCTTTTCGACGAAGGCAAATCTCACGAAGCTAACCCGAATTGTGAACCTTTTTCGGACCCATGTTAGGCCGATCTCTGATATATGTCAAGAACTGTACATCAGTCCTGAGATATTAGTTATCTAGACCTCTTTAGTTATCCGCACTATTTCTCGGAATAAAGATTCTTGCTAACGATGGTGCTTTTTTATTTATGCACGAACTTTGCTAAGGACAGCTGTTAGGCCAATTTGGAAGGGCTATCAAACCTTAACAAGAGCCAATTCAATTCCTAGACTGCTAACAACCCTTGTAATATTATATTGTGATATGAAAAAATATTTTTTGGTTGTGAATTTTGAACAAGATTCCTAACTGTTTAAAACCATCTGAAGTGTACTGATTCTTATCCAAGTAGATATTTGTGAGAATGTTAATCTTCCACCAAAAATTTGATATTGTTTTTTATAAACTTTTCAATCTCCACGATATTTTTAATTTGTATAGGAGGGGCATTGCATAATTTTATAGCATGAAATTTCTGAGTTTTTAAGTCTAAAGTTTTTTTTAATTTTGGATTATTGGTAGATTTGAGGTGTTTGTCTTTGGAAGTAATGTAGGTGTAGGAGACGACCTCCTTAATCGATGAGTAAGGCACTCGACTAATAATCCGAAGGATGCGGCTTCAAAACCTGGTGTGTGCAAATTTGTCTTGATTTCATTATGTATACATATTCCAGGGTGAAACATACTCTTTATGTCGCCTTGGTATAAGACCACCGTTCAGAATTGAAACGTTGCTTTAAATAGGTTTTGCCGTGTTTAGTGACTCGATCTGATAGCCAGTTCCTACTTCTTCAACTTCCTCACCTTACTTTTTCCCATCTCTTTCCCCTTTCCACTTCTTTCAGCATCACAACAAACCTTATTGGGATGTCAAAGTCTCACTGGCTCCCGACGGGAGTAGTTGGGATCTTATGGGGTATTCACATTAAAAGTAGTTCTTATGATATCATAGTTTTATAATTCTGGAAACATACATTCTGGAACAGGGAACGCAGGAGGGAGAGGGGAATGCGTGAGGTGTACTGGCAGTAAAGTGGGACACAAGAGAAGAGGAGAAGGCAGAAGATGAGCGCGTGGGAAAGGACACGCCGGGATTGTAGGGGATAGCAGGGTTATATTTAGGAAATCCATGAGGCATACACGTACATCTATAAGAAAAACGTGTATTGTAAATGAGGAAAGGGGAGGAAGGGGATAAGGGGAACGCGGAAGGAAAAGCTGGCATCGTGGAAGGTGGCCGTTCCTGGAGCGGTGGTCACGGGAGGGGGGAAAGGCGGGGAAGGTAGGTGGGGACTGCGGGAGTGGAAGGAGACGTGAGAGGGGAACGGGGACTTGAAGGGGACGAATGGGAAAGGACACATAGATGACGAAGGGGTAGGGGACGAGGAAGGAGCAGACGGAGGGTTTGCAAGGGAGACATAGAAGTAGTAGGATTTTAGGGGATAGCAAGGTTAAATTTAGGAAATCCATGAGGCATATACGTACATTTGTAAGAAAAACGTGTATTGTAAATGAGGAAGGGGGAGGAGGGGGATAAGGGGAACGCGGAAGGAAAAGCTGGCATCGTGGAAGGTGGCCGTTCCTGGAGCGGTGGTCACGGGAGAGGGGAAAGGCGGGGAAGGTAGGTGGGGACTGCGGGAGAGGAAGGAGACGTGAGAGGGGAACGGGGACTTGAAGAGGACGAATGGGAAAGCACACATAGATGACGAAAGGGTAGGGGACAAGGAAGGAGTAGACGGAGGGTTTGCAAGGGAGACATAGAAGTAGTAGGATTTTAGGGGATAGCAAGGTTAAATTTAGGAAATCCATGAGGCATACACGTAGAGCTGTAAGAAATACGTGTATTGTAAATGGGGAAGGGGGAGGAGGGGGATAAGATGAACGCGGGAGGAAAAAATGGCATCGTGGAAGGTGGCCGTTCCTGGAGCGGTGGTCACGGGAGGGGGGACAGGTGGGGTATGCGGGAGAGTGAGGGGACGAATGGGAAAGGACACACAGGTGACGAAGGGGTAGGGGAAAGCAGGGGGTAAAATTGGAAAATCCATTCTTATCACACTGATAGCTATTTATGCGTTGGAAAACCTTCTGATTTTTTCGTGTGCGACAAGATCGAAAAACAAAAATATATTTTGTATCCAAAAGGACTTCTAAAAACAGAATTAAAAGACAAACACATTCATTGAATGGCATTCCAACGCATGCCAGGTACTCTCTAGTTCTTAATAAAAATTATTGAAAATTAAGAAATATAATGGCTGGTTTACATAGTGCGAGCTGCTGCTTAGCCAGTAGACAGTTACTCAGCTTGTCTACTCGCACGCCAGTAGCTCGGCTCGCCTTAGCTGTCCACACGACACGTAGTAGCTGCTGCACAGTCTTGCGAGTTGTCGCGATGTCGAATGAACGTGCTTTAATTAAAAAAAAACTGCGATAAGGTTCATGACAACAGTATTATGTGAAGAATTGGAAAATGCCACCTAAAAAAAACAGCGAAAGAAAAGGTCTATGTAATGGTAGCGCTTGATTACAGAGGGGAAGGTTGTAGTGTATAGCCCTTAGCGTGTACCTTAATAGATCACGTTCATTCGGGAATGATCGGTACAGCTGAAGATTCCCGAATGAGCACATTGAAAAGCAGTCGCCTTTGAAGATTGAAAGGCAGTCTCCGCCGGCCAGAACTAAATAGAAGATACCTGTGATCAGACGTTACTTAAAATATCATTATCTTTACGATCATTTCACAATAAACTGTAAAACGAACTTACGTTGTTATTACTTAGAATACATCGTGGACATTTTTCAAGAAGCTTTATCATAAAGACCCCCGAGAATATAAAGCAGTAATGAGAGTGACACCTGACCAAGTCAAAAGACTTTTCAATTTCACATTGATGAGAGATGCCATAGCAGCAAGGGTAGAGTTGGAAGTAACCCTGTGTTTCCTAAGCTCAGGAATATCTTACATTCTGCTATCAATATTTTTCAGGATTTCGAAAGCTCGTATATCGGATTCGCAAAACGCTCGTAGGCGCAGCACACAAAAACACAGGCCACAACTGTTTGGCTGGCACTGGCGAGCTACTGCCGAACGCGTCCAAACGATGCGAGTGATGACCGAGCTGCTGCCGTGTGCGAGTTGCTGCCGGGCGAGCATAAGTAAGTTACGTACAAAGAGTATGGATGTTAGAGAGACGGCATGTGAAGTGTGCCCGCGCGCTCCAAGTGTGCCTTTTCGAGAATTTTATCCAAACGACTGACATTGGCTACTGGTTTTTGGCCGTTTAATACGTTCCGACATTTTTACGACAGCAGCCATTTTACATGGTGACAGCCAATGTCAGCCGTGTGGGGAGAATTCTCGAAAAGGCTCACATGCCGTCTCTCTAACATCCATACTCTTAGGTTACGTCCAAACAGTGCGAGTTACTGTAGTGCAGTTACTCGGCAGGCTGACTCGCACGCTAGCTCGCACTGTGTAAACAGCCATTAGGATAGACAAAAATTTTAGCTAATAAAGACAAAAAACTACAACAGTAAGCGCTAATTAATTAGTTAATATTATAATAATAAATAACTCTTTCCTTTGACTGATTTAATTTACAGAAGTAATTTTCAATTGGTAAATCGTTTATATTTTCAGAATAATGAGATAAACACCCACAATAATAGATTTAGCACTTGAATAAATCTTTTCAATTTGACCTGTTAGGGTGACCGAACTAGCAACCTCCAGACTCTAAGTCAAAAGCGTTAGAGGTTATCATTTCCTAATAGAGTAGCAATTACACAGATAACATAATCACGAAGTACTTGTTCGCAGTCTACTGGAATAAAATAGAAGAAACATAAATTAATTATCTTTTTTTATTATTCACTCCGAAATACTCCGAATTATATGTTGTGAACTCTTGCATCTCATCAACTTCAAGGTAAGTACCTAAATATATTAATCTGCACAAATAATTCCGGGACCAACTACCACATACATGCACCTTTTCCCCGCTTTCACACACATGGAAACTGGTTGGGCATTTACACAGCTACACTTACATACATACATCTATACAAACCTATACACATACATGAACTGATGTACTTGTAGCTAGTATTGTCACATTTCCTTCCTACCCTTCCTTATAAACCTGTCACTTTTTCCTGTTACCCACATCAGTCCATAATCGACCATCAACCTGTGAACATCAACATTATTTACCCGCATCCGCATTTTTCGCTATTGACCGCCGCAGAGAAGAAAGTACAAGTCCCGCAGTGATTAATTCTCTCCTTTTCCTTGTGTGCTTACCTTCTACTTGTGCAGTGGTTCAAACACATAACATACACATTTCAAGGTCCTTCTTTTAAAAAACTACACAAAACACGCAACAGAAACTAATTCACCTCAAATATCGACATGTTTAATATCAGAACCAATCGATAGTCTTTCAGCATAAAATTATAAAATGAATTTTGTGATGGTATTCAATTACTTAGGAAAATATTTTCAGAAAACACGATTTATCTTAATTAGGGATGGATTTTTTGTCGTGTTTTCAGTTGAGTGGCTTTCCAATTAATGGCCCCAGTCGATCGCTCGAGATATTCCTCCTTTCCACTTCATTCCACTCTGTAATTTAATGCAACCAGATACGCGGCTGAATGCTCCTTTACCTACGATAAAATAAGTAAGTACCTAGGCACTTTTTTACAAAGGGGTATATTATGTAATAGAATTATAAACCACTCAATTATTATTAAATTTATAAACCACTCAATTATGATTAAATTGATAAACCAATGTTAAAACGATATTTTTATGCATAGCACAAAAGGTAACAATTATACCCTAAGAGTATGGATATTAGAGAGACGGCATGTGAAGTGTGCCCGCGCGCTCCAAGTGTGCCTTTTCGAGAATTCTACCCACACGGCTGACATTGGCTGTCACCATGAAAAAAGGCTGCTGTCGTAAAAATGTCGGAACGTATTAAACGGCCAAAAACCAGTAGCCAATGTCAGTCGTTTGGATAAAATTCTAGAAAAGGCACACTTGGAGCGCGCGGGCACACTTCACATGCCGTCTCTCTAACATCCATACTCTTTGATTATACCTATGAGTTCTCTAAAGTTATGCATGTGGATTTAGCATTAGATATATTCTTATTATATTGTGTTTATGCTTTATTTATATATTTTGTAATCTCTTTGATTTATGTTATACTGTTGTTATAAAAGAAATTTGTATTCTATATGTAAAAGTCCAATAGGGCGTCAATAAATAAATAAATTATTATAAGCAATAATTATTAACCTGAAACAATCATCCATATTGAAAAAAAAAACAAAAAAAGCCGCCGTAGCTTAGTGGATAGATCTCCTGACCGGCAATCAGAGAGGCGCGAACTCGAGTCTCGTCGGCGGCACGTGTCTTTTCTCGGGAGGTTTTTTCAATATGGATGAGTGTTTCAGGCTAATAATTATTACTTATAATAACTGTACACCACTTATTGCGTTCGTTTTGATATGCGTGATTATTTTTATTATAATTTTTCATTATTGTACAACTTCTAATATCAACTATTTATAGAACAAAATTTCTTCCTAAATGGTTCGCTACGTTTAATGACATAGCAAGGTAGCCGGGACCATAGGGGAAGGTTTGTCTAGGGGTTGGCATCGAATGCATTTGCCCGCCTACTGCATGGCGGGCGGGTTCGGGAGGGATTGGTTGAGCTAAACCTTACCTACATATCTCCAGCCGGACTTTCTGGGACCATTTGGAGAAAAATATTATTCGAAAAAACTATCATTTTAATAGTTAAAACGGTTAAAAACGGGACTGAAGTTCTTACGAACAAATTAACAGTGTAAAAATAATTTGTTGGTATACGTACGAAATTACGTATACCAAAAAAATATTCTTACATGTTCCCGCTAATAAACATTGAAACCCTGTTAATTTGTTCGTAAGAACTTCAGTCCCATTTTTAACCGTTTTTACTATTAAAATGTTTCGTTTTTGTCGTTTTTTCGAATAACATTTTTCTCGGTGTGAGAATGGCGAATACGTCCGTCACTCCTGGACACACTGACCCCCGGATTCCTATCCACCCACTTTTTCTTCCAAAAACTTACTCTCCTTCCTTTCCCTAAAAAAAATACCTACACAGCATCCCCAAAGATGACAGAGGCCATAAGGAATGTTTTTACCTCAAGGCTTTCTGTGTGAAGTTGATGGAAAAAAATCTAAAGGATATTTAAAGATCAATGAACTATAATCTGCTATTTTAGAAATTTCTTTAAATAGCACCATTCCTGTTGTCATATTGTGCTAGAACATCTGTTCTGCAGTGATGACTACAGCTTACTTTTCAAAAAAAAGTTTAGAAGTAGGCTGTCATATGCATTTTGTTCCATAAACTGTTAAGTAATCTATGTATTATGAATGTGAGAGACTGAAATAAGTAAGAAAATGATATCAAGATGGCTGAATATGTAGAGAGAAAGGAAGGAAAAAAAATACATGCCTCGAAAGTGAAATGAAGAAAATTTCAATAATATTCTAGGAAAACTTTTCGCAATCGATTGAACTGACGAGTGAATAATGAAATGTGTTCTTTTTAATGGTGGACTAATGATGGACAGGTTACTGCAAGCCAAAAATAAGATAAAAACTTGCTGCATTATGATGTCAGAGCACGGAAACAAAGCACATTTTCTTTCTCATAATTTTAAAGACAACAAGTATATCAATTGACAGAATAATAAGATTGTGTCTACAAGATGAGAGGTGTTCTTTCCTCTTTGGTTAAAATGGACTTTAAATCATAGCGACAGGAGGGAAATAATGTTTTCCTCGTCGGCAACATTGTCTCGACTTCGCGGCGCGACAGACCCAATGATCTTATCGTCAGTTAAGAAACAATAAACATAAATACAAAGTTTTCGAGGAGGTAAATAACTTCTGTATAATCTTTCTGTAAGGTAATATTTCTTTACCGAGAAAATTACGAAATATCTCGTATAAGTAATGATTTATCAGACATTAGAAATATAATAAATTTCATTCAATTTTTTTTTTGTATTTATATATTTTTTTAAATTTTGATGTTGTCATTTGGTGTGTGTGATAATTTGATATTTGACATTTCAGTGACAAGATTGTGACATTTAAAACTCATTTTCAAAAGGTTCAACTTTGCGTCACCAGATTGATAACATCCGTTCAACCAAATTGAACTTTCCAGAACTTCCTTTCCTTCTTTTTCGTAAAAAGACCCTCCACACAACATCCCCAAAGATGAAATAGTCCATCTATGGATTGTAAAACAATGCAATTTATAAAAAGAAACGTTACCATATCAATACGTATCGACAGCGAAGAAAAAAGTCTAAATTTTCCAAGATTTAAAAAATTATTGAAAAATAATCTTTACTGATCAGTTAAAACAAACACTATCTCGAACTAAGAAAGGAACGTAAAAACAAATTCACAAATACATGGACAGACGAAATGCAAAACGGTTGAGTTAATACAGGACTTTACTACGCTCAGTCAACCTTTTTTTTTGGCACGTAGCAATATTTCATTACCGGCAACCCCGGCATTTATTGACATTTTGGAAAAGCGGATAGATAACCCACGGATCTCGACCCATCGCCTTACACCGCAGGGGGAGAGATGAATTCAATCGTCCGTCAATCCTTAACACATTGACCATTAGATTCCTACCCACCCCTCATACGTTTTTCCTTCTCAGAACTTCCTCTCCTTCCTTATAAAAGCCTCGCTAGACGAAGTCCGTTCTTAATATAAATAAATATATTCGATTTTTATGTTATATTTTCAAAAATAACATTATTTTATTTTTATTGCGTGAGAGAATTTTACAGAAATTTCCAATATTTGTAATGTATTGTAATTAATTCCAATTCGATTTACCTCGTCATTAAATATTGGCTGTTAAACTAGGCAATTTACTGTAGTTATATGCATCAAATTAAATATCGGTATAATTTTCTGGTTACAAGGCTCTAAAACGACAAACTATTCACATTTCACCACAATCAATAAAGTCGACCGAATTGAAACAGACGTTATGTTAAATGTGACATCGAATTTGAAAACGTGACATTAATTATTACGAAATGAATTAATTTAAAAAAATGATTAGAAGCTGGGTGGATAAATGCGTAGGTTTTCCAAATGAGTCCCGGATGCGCTGAATTTCTGTGAACCAACCTTTAAGGTTAACCTAGGTTACGATGAAGCCACATGAAGTATATTACTTATGTGACTTAGATCGCCACGAGGCAATAGGAATAAAAATCGCTTGTAATAAAAAAGCTTGTCAAAAAATATGTATTTTTATTTTTTACATTAACTCCTCACAGAAGGCAATGAGGAAAATAATTTCCCTCGGGGCGTATGTCATCTTTAAAGATGCTGTGTGGAGGGGCTTTTTAAGGAGAGGAAGGAGTGATCGTGGGTCTTTAAGAGACCTAAGCTGTTGGAAGGAGGACACACAGAGGCCGGCAAATGGTTACACAGCCGAGCTGTTAAACTCAAAAACGAGTCGTAGAAGCGACCCGTTCTCATGTGACAAATTTCTACCCTGTACGTACATAAGTTAAGCGCATTAGGCATGTTTTCCCACTATGCACCGTTTCCGAGGGGATTTATGACGATAATTCCTCGGAGCATCTACCACTCAAATACCGGTAAAACATTTTAATCTACTTTGTTAGTATCACATTTTATTCAACTTTGTTAGTATCACATTTTAATCTACTTTGTTAGTATCACATTTTATTCTACTTTGTTAGTATCACATTTTAATCTACTTTGTTAGTATCAAATTTTAATCTACTTTGTTAGTATCACATTTTATTCTACTTTGTTAGTATCACATTTTAATCTACTTTGTTAGTATCAAATTTTAATCTACTTTGTTAGTATCACATTTTATTCTACTTTGTTAGTATCACATTTTATTCTACTTTGTTAGTATCACATTTTAATCTACTTTGTTAGTATCACATTTTATTCTACTTTGTTAGTATCAAATTTTAATCTACTTTGTTAGTATCATATTTTAATCTATTTGTTAAAAAAATGTAAGACGGAAAAAAAGTTTTTCAAGGGAAACTATCACATATAATTTTAGCCATAATATTGCATTTTTTAAAGTTGTTTCCTATATATGTTCGCACATTTCTAATAAAAAAAATACCATTTGGTAGTTAACCCTTATTTGTAATGAAGTAATTAACAATTTTATTCTAATTATTCCTAAGCGAAACAGTAGAAAAATATTTAATTTATCCATGCATATTTTTAAGTGTTTTATTGTTAACCAACTCTCAAAAAACTTGTAATGATTAATCTAAAAGGTGATTTAACAATAAAATTCGTCTAAAGCCTATCCTTCAGTGCAATAGTTCAATCTCAATAAATCTCACTTCGATAACTTCAATAAGGTATAAAATAGGTTAATTGAAAGAATAACAACGTTTTGCGTTCTCTCTCCTGAGAGAATCGAATTCACTTAGAGACGAAAACAACGTAAACATGAACTCCATCACAGAAAACTAGGCCACTTCCACAAACATAGATTTGTATATTTTCTTATGGTGCTTGTGACTAGTTGATGGTTGATAACTTTGGTGTTGAGTAAAAAACACATTTTTTACTTACATAATAGATACCCGTTGATTCTAAAATAGTTTTAAATTAATGAACACCATTTTAATTAATGAAGATGACAATAGTGAAACTCAGTCAAAATTCTGAAACAGAAAAATAAGAAAAAGATACGGATAGATCTGGAATTCGAACCCAGTGGTTAGCGCAGTGCCCCGGTAAGCCGAAGATCCTGAGTTCGATTCCCAGATATATTTTCTTATTTTTCTGTTTCAGATTTTAGATTTAGTTTTTGTATTAGTTTTTACATATACATGCATTTTTGATTTTTTTAATTTTTTTATTTTTTATTCTTCATTACCCTCTAAACTGCCAAAGCAGTTTGTCAGCAGGTAAATTTAGCAATAATTATAATATAATGCTAAAGTACACATATTACAAGAAACCACAATATGCAAAATAAATACAGAAGAATAACTTATGATATAATAACAATACAAAGGCATATGGAAAAAAACATACAGAGGAATAACATTTAAGTAACTACAATACAACGGCATAAAATATTCAGACAGACAGTTTTAACACAGGAAAATTACTCATATTTATATTTATACATAAGATAAGATTGCAAAAAAATTATCAATATAAAAAAGCTTGATCTATTAACCATTTTTTAATTTTGGTTTTTAATTCGGTGGTGCAATTTGATTGATCTTTTATGTGCATTGGAATCTTATTAAATATGGTAGGCACAAGATAAGAAAAAGTCCGTTGTCCGTATTTATTTGTAATTTTCGGAATGGACATACCCTCATTTTTACTAAATCTTGTGCCATGTGTATGATCTACCTTTTCTTTGTGTATTGAATCAGACGTTAGGTTTTGGCATATAATTTTATACCATAATATTCCTCGAACGGGTAATATATTAACTGGCTCATGAAATTAAATTAGTCATTAATTAAAATATTATAATTTTAAAAATAAAATCTTTTCGTAATAATTAATGTCACGTTTTAAAATTCGATGTCACATTATTTAACATAACGTCAATTTCAATTTGGTCGACTTTATTGATTGAGGGGAAATTGATTGTGGTGAAATGTGAATAATTTGTGGTTTTAGAGCCTTGTAACCAGAAAGTTATACCGATATTTAATTTGATGCATATTACTAGAAAAATATCACTCATATTATTATTTAAGAAATACTTTATCTGTGTCCCCTGCAGTGCTGTAATCACTGTTAGTTTTTCATACGAAATCTCTCTCGAGAGAAAATATCGATAAAAGCGGAAGGCAAAAACCTTGAGTGATCTTCAGTCATTAATATTGACTGAGCTGATAATAAGTTGTTTTCCTACAAAACTAATACTCCGTGAAAACTGTCAGCGATGAGATAATGTGACTCACAAGTGTGCTTAAATTTTTCGTCGGAAATATTTTGATTTAAGTCTTGCTATTGGAAAATGAGAAAATGAATAATAAATCACAACAAGAAAGTTTAGAAATTAATTATTGAATCGTATAAAATATGCTTTATAAATATCTTTTATAATAAACCTAATATTAAAGCACACTTTATTTAAATAATTTCATAAAAAAACAACGAAATCTGTAAAATTATGCCTCAAATTTCAGTGAACACCTTTATTTTTACGTTTGAGAGATACTTATCATTTAGAATTTTTCACAAGTCCCCTGTTGTCTCTGAATTTTTTTAACAGATTTCGATAAGATATTAGTGGTAAATTCTTCAATTTGACTCGTTTTTAGGCTTAAAATATTTAGATAGGGGGCAAGGAATAATAAAGTGCGTCAGCAAAACGTCCACAAAAATTTTAACTATGGGTGTAAATAATACATTGATTGTAAATATTTTAAAGAGAAATAATGTATTTATGTTTGCAATACGCCAGCGGATAATTAGGAACCAATAATTATGTGTAATTCTTTATAAATTTGTAATATATGTAAAGAAAGGTAATTTAATTTTAAAAAGCCCAGAGAGACCGGTTGAGGGAGACCTTACCTAGATATCTTCATTTTTGCATCTCGACTCATTGCTTCGCACCGCACTGGGTGGGATGGATTCAATTGTCCGCCAATCCTGGACACATTGACCATTAGATTCCTACCCACCCCTTGTAATTTATTCCTTTCCAGAACTTCATTTCCTTCTTTTCCCTAAATAGATTCTCCGCACAACATCCGCAAAGTTGACATAGGCACTGAGGGAATTTTTTTTCCTGTGCGGAGCTAATGTAAAAAAAAATACATTCTCAAATCATAAAAATTCGAGTGTCTGTGTGTCTTACGTAACTCGGGTTTAATAACTCTTTTTTTTTAATGAAGTAGTACTTTTCAAAATTGGAACTGATATTTTGAATAATCCAGTTGAGCTATAAAGTTCTTATCTTTTATATATTACCTATTTTAAAAAGAATTTTAGTTTTCAAAAAAAAATTTAAAATTTAAATCAAATTTACCATACCTCTACAATTTTAACTATTCCGTGATTTTTCACTGATCTACAATAGTTTCATATAAAGATGCTGACAAAAATAAATAACAGATTTCCGATAAACATTAATTTGTCTGGAATAATAAATTGTCTAATATTTTTGCTTCCTTTTAATCTTATATTTCTTAATAATGAGTGTCGCATATAATTCAGATAAAATTTTTTTTTTTTTTTTTGAAATTCAATTTAAATTAAATTTAATAATGTTTATTATTAAGTTCTGCAAGTGTTATAGTTTTTATTATTGTGACAGCTGTTTCGGCTTACAAGGCCACCTTCAAACTGAGCTGCAGAAAAATAATAAACATTATTAAATTTAATTTAAATTAAACTTTAAAAAAAATTAAATGGAGTTCTACGAATTAAACAAAAAAAAATAAAAATAAAAAATTAAAAGTATTTATATTTTCGTGCACGTAACGACCTAAATACCATCTTAGTTTTTTTTTATATCAACGTTAACAGATCAAAATTTATCGCGTTTTATCGTTAACACGAACATAATGTGAAAACAAATTTCTTGAAAGTTCCTACACCGCTCTGAGACTTGTAAACAAGCTTTGTGCCAGAATTTCCCCGTGTACAACTCGAGTGACAGATATCTCAACATTTTGCATAAATTATTTTGATGTATAGAATATTTTATAACGTAGTGTTGGAAAATCTCAGAAAATTGACTTGCTTTCTGATAAATCAATCGATATTGCGAGGTTATTAAGACCATAATATGTAATTGATTTAATAGGCCAAAGGTTTATCTTTCAGAAAAAAATACTTTTTTGATAGATCTAATATTTCAGATCATCTCTTTTGTACTTAATTTTTGTACTCCAGAATCAAACAGGTGAATTTAATTTAAAATATGTCAACTAGCTTCAGATACAGCAGCTATCTCAATTTTTTCCAATGAAAGGAAAAACTTACAAAGAAACTTTAATTAGGTAGCAATACTGAAATAATATTTTTTTACTTCTTTAATAATAATCTATAGTATTATTGTCCTGGTGCCCGTAGGTAAAATTTGAGAATCCCACTTCGATGACATCTCTGACGTCGCGGGTTACCAAAACCCTCTATTCCATCTCTGTACGTAAAAGTTTGGGACAAAACTACTGCTGTGATTTATCATAACTCCTATTCGGTTGAATTTAAGAACCCCACTCTAATTACATTTCTGACGCCGCGGCATATCTGAACCCTCTCTTCCGTCGCTGTGCGTGAAAGTTTGGGACTAAGCTGCTTTTGTGATTTGTGGCCGCCCGCTCGCATGCTTGGTTTTCGCGTAACGCAGTGTATGGGCGCTGCAGTCGCTGTCAGCGGATTGTCTGGAGATGGTCGATCATATTTATGTGGTCGATATTCCTGTCACGGTTACTTCGATTTATTATAAAAGTTGAATGCATTGTAGGTGGATATATGCTTTTATAGTTTTTTGGTAAAATCATAGTATTATTTCAACAAAATGTAGATTTTTTATATATTTAAAAAAATGCATTTAATTTGATAATATTTTGGTAAGAGTAAGTTTAGCTAGATTTCTTGTCAAATTATTATGTTATTATTATTATATATATGTTTTAATTTCCGTGAACGTTTATATAAAAAGAAAACATTTCAGAGGTATTTTTTTAAACATTAGCTCCACACAGGAGACCCTGAGGAAAACAATTTCCCCTCGGGGCCTATGTTATCGTTGGGGATGCTGTGTGGATGTTCTTTTTAGAGAAAATAAGGAGAGGAAGTTCTGGGAAGGAAAAAATATGAAGGGTGAGTAGGAATCTGGGGGTCGATGTGTCCAGGAGTGACGGACGTATGAATGCATCTCTCCCACTGCGCTACAAGGCGATGGGTCGAGAGAGTCCTGTTGAAGAGGTAAAATGTCTCCATCAACCAGTCTCTACCAATCCGAACCGCCACGCAGTAGAGGGAAAACGCATGTGCCGCCAAAATATAGACAAACCTTACCCTATGAACCTGGGCACCCCTGCTAAGTCACTAAACGTAGAGAACCACTTAGAGTTACCTATGGCAAGGGTGTTGATTATCCAATAAACGGTATTGGGAAGAAACATTTGTCTCTTTCATTCATTACTAAGAAGATACAATTTATTATTCGTGTTTTTGTTTTTGATTTGATTTGATTACTACATTATTTATTTTGACTATATTTTTATACTTGACGATTTTATTTTGAGTTTTAATTGATAATATTTTATTCGAATTGATTTTTTAATTTTTTGGAGTTTTAATGCCGATTTACATTATTAATCTATTATTACATTATTAATTTATATTTTTTTATATATTGTATTGTGTGTATTGAATTAGAGATTTGATTTAATTATTTTTATGTAATTTAATTTAATTATATTTATTTTATTTTGATTAATTTATTTTATTTTATTTTCTGTTTTATACTGGAGGCACTGCTGAAAACCAACTGCATTCCAGGAGAAATCCTGAATTGTAGCTGAACAGTGACCTTTACGCTAATAGAATCAATGATTAAGAACAAAATGTGTAATGTTGTAATAAATCTATTGATGAATAAATATTTTTATTATTATCAATTTTCTTTTTTTGTCATTGACGTGGATGAACAAGATTTAGGTATGCTGAGTTGATTCTTTTCCGATATTCTACTCACTGTCCGCGGTCTTATAATACAGAATGTCTACTATTATATATCCACATATTAAATGTAAGTGTTTTGTAGTTTTATATTCACAGTTGTTATTTTTGCATAAGGGCAGAGCCTTATAGATGGTCACCAACACTTAGCGAAATTGGGCGAAGCCCGAATAAAAGCCGCCCGCAGGGCCTAGCAGCAAAAACCCGCGGAGCGGGTTTTTAACTGCTAGTTGCAAATTTATTAGCGCAGTAGTTTTAAATTAAATTAAAAATATGGTATTCTCAATTTATGAATTTTGAAGTAAGGTACCTATCTTGATTAAGATATTCTATTTTATTTGTATTGTATTTATTATGTTCTCTATAAAACAGTTGTACGTTACACACCAATATATTACGGATAAGATTACAAATTTAAGGTGCACATAAGTATAAAAATGTCATGAGGGGTAGTTTTACTGTTTTCTGACAGGCGTCAAAAGATAGTTGTTGAACTGTTTCTGTTGTGATCTGTGTTCTCTCATGGTGTTGTTGCTGTGTTCTCTCCAGAGATATTCGTCATTTAGTAAATGCTAGGACCTTTATTCTCTGGTATGATGGGATGCTTATCGAAAAATATTGGGTTCTCAAAACACAGTGACTAAATATATTAACGTTTCGTAATTTATAATAATACTTCGGACGACAGACTTCTTCCCTGGCTAAAAGCTAGGTTTGATCTGAGGAGCTCCTGAACTATAATTACTCAATAATGAATACATTTACCTTCGGCACATCTCGGCAACTCGAATATGTAGACCCGAAGAATTCATGGACAATTAACGTAAGGAACTAAGTCATAGACTAACGTATTACATTACAGTAAGTGACGTTGGAAATGTCAATGGTCAATGCTAAATCGATTGCGTTGTTGGCACATTCTTATAGGTAACACGGCATAACACCCCAAAAACAAGCAACCAAAATAAAATTTCGTTTTTAGGAAAAACGAAAGGTAATTTTTAGATGTGGCGCCTATATATTTCCTAACCTAAGTTGCTAAGACTGCTTCAATTCGAAGCAATCCTTTTGTAAAATTCAATTTCAAGTGTTATCAACATACACTGTCGGCTTCTGTTCACTTGATCGAGCCATGTCAACATCAATACGCTGCAAAAACAAATCAACACTCCTTTTCATGTTTGTACAGGGAAGGAAAACAAAAATATGGGTTTACAAGAAAACAAACTTTATAAGACGTACGTTAATGCAGCTTTACGATGATACGATTGAAAGATTTTTTAAAAATTGGGGTTGAGTTTTTTAAATACTTATTGACTTTTTTTTTGTAAATACCGCACAAGAGTCAGAACCGTCTGAATTTTATAGATAGTAGCCAATAAAATATGCGTTAAGAAAATAAGGATAATGTTGGTACATAGTTCTTAGTCAAAGAATGATATAGTTAACTGTCCCATTAGCTCATTGCTCATTGTCCCATTAGCTCATTGGTAGAGGAGCGCTCTGGCAAGGCTAAGGTTTTGAGTTTAATTCCTAAATGTGACCTATCTTTTTCTGATTTTTCTGTTTCAACGATAAACCATACTTTCAAAGTGTAACTTTAAAAAAAAGATTGTGTCATGTTGTTAAGAATTCAAAATTTTCTGTTTTAAATTAAATACGTAATTGTCAAAAATACCGAAATTTACTTAGGTTTCGGATATTTATAAACGGAATTTTATTTGGTCATGGGCTTCGTTTTTTTCTATTTTTTATCTGTTACTTGGTAAATAGGTGCAGCAGAGATATTGTTTAATTTATTTCCTAACAGGCATAAAATTTTCCGAAAGTAAAGGGGGGATCCCAGATGATCTATTTCACAGAACCAACCGTTAAAAATGGTAAGGAATTATTATACCTTCACTCCAGCTGTTTTTTTTTTATTTCACACTAACTCGATTATATGGTCGGTTCTGAATATAGAATAGAACAAAAATTGGCATTGATTCAAATTTGGGAATATTCTTTTATCTTCTATAGCTAGGGACACAAAAAGTATCGATACTTCAAGTATCGAGTACATTTCATAGCGTAGGGCCTGATTTAGAGCTCTGACCGCTCCCCCCCCCCCCCCCCCCCACCGCCCTCGGATCAGTATCTCCAAATTTTTATATTTTAGTTAGAAAATAAAAAAGGTTAAAGGACGTTGTCAGTGAAATGAAAGAAGAAACAATCAAATTTTACAACGTTTAATCAATAATAAAAAAGGATCTGTAAATTCACGCATTGCTTCGGTACTAATGTTTTCTATGTATATAGTCAACTGCAAAACTAAACGTGCGTAATTAAATAAATAATGAAACACAGCTGCCCTGTTAAAACACGAACTAAAAACATTAGATTGCTTGTGCTTGCAATTATACCAATGCAATGGAGTGTTTTAGGAGGTTTGCTATGATTGAACTAGATGGCGTTGCCATAAACATAAGCCGTTTATTAAAGCCAAATTTTTAAAGGTATCGATACTTGTCAAAAAGTACTCATCTTGTATAGAATACAAAGTATCGAGTACAAAAGTATCGGTATCGAAAATACCACAAAGTATCGATACTTTTGTCGTGTCCCTATCTACACTCGCGAGCAAAAGTATCGAATCACTTTGCATTTACTTCAGATTCGGGTGGGAAATTACAAAGATATTTTTGTAATTTCAACTCCAAAAAGCAATTATGCAACAACATTATTATGAATCAAAGCTGGTTAGACAGACACTGTACATCCAGTTGGACAAATAAATGTTAAATTGGACAAATAAACTTCCAAGTGGACAAATGAATGTCCAATAGGACAAATTAATGTCCGATTGGATGAAACTACCGTCCAATTGGACAAAAGTATGTCCAATTGGACAAATTAATGTCCGATTGGACTAAACGAACGTCCAATTGGACAAAAGAATGTTCGATTGGACCAAACGAACGTCCAATTGGACAAAAGAATGTCCAATTGGACAAATTAATGTCCGATTGGACGAAACTACCGTCCAATTGGACAAAAGAATGTCCAATTGGACAAATTAATGTCCGATTGGACTAAACGAATGTCCAATTGGACAAAAGAATGTCCAATTGGACAAATTAATGTCCGATTGGACTAAACGAACGTCCAATTGGACAAAAGAATGTCCGATTGGACCAAACGAACGTCCAATTGGACAAAAGAATGTCCAATTGGACAAATTAATGTCCGATTGGACTAAACGAACGTCCAATTGGACAAAAGAATGTCCGATTGGACAACATATTGTCCAATTGGACAAAATTAATGTCCAATCGGACTAATAAATGTACGATTGAACAAAATAAATGTCCAAATGACACAAATGTTTTGTTAGATTTGCTCCAAGGGGAAAAAATAAATATCAGTCCCTGGGGTAAAGTTTTCCGTAAGGCCTGAATCAAAGCAGATGAAACTGTAATTTGCGTTTTGAACACAGAAGTGGTTTTAACTTAGGAATGGATCTGCGCAGGAGTCTACCAGCTTAATGTATAGTGTACTAAGGCACGTGAATGGTTTTCCTGCATTTTACAGCAAATTTATTGACTGCAATCAAATTTTTATAACTTTTTATTTATTTAACCTGGTGTCCTAGTGTGGGTTGGTTTTTTTCAATATATCTACAGACTACGATCAAAAATATTTTATTTCAATATTGATGAAATTTTGCACACTTTTTTTGAACAGAAGAACTTTCACTGTTTTAAGCTGAGCTGTTTGAAATTCATCGATCCAAATATTTGATTTGCCTCCGCTTCATACAACATTATCTTTTCTTCGTCTAATCGTTGTACAGTTCCTAATCATTAGTGACCCTTTTTTAATATTTTTATCATGTGCTTTGAGGTGATTTTATCACTGAACGGCGTTTAAAAAGGATGACCATTACTAATATTATTATCGATTACGCTCACCTATCAGCCTTGCATTTTTTCCGGACCGCCACAAATTTAACACGATCTCATTTCTACAGCATTACGTCTACATTCATCTTTATTGCCATACATAAGCACTGCTTTGTAATGCATTCTTGCTCCAGCTCTTTTTTAATTTCACACCTACTCTATTATACGGTCGGTTCTGAATGTAGAATAGAAGAAAAGATGATGTTGATTCAATTTTGGGAATATACTTCTATCTGGCGTTATATAGCATAAAAAGCCTATTTTAACTTATCTATATCATAAATTCTATGAAACAGATCATAATATATTTGATCGGTTGCTGATCAGGTCATTTCTACGACTCGTTCTTGAGATCAATAGCTCGGCGTGGAACCTTCCTCTGTGTTTCTTCCCTCCTACAACCTGGGTCTCAAGACTTCCAGGTTCACTTTTCCTTTGTAGTGGTTTCGAATTTTGAACACTAATTCGAACATTTACCCCAACTCTACTCGTCGTGTTTCGCTACATCACTAGCGTGGCCGACCAGTCACCATGCATCAACAGCTACGATCAGTTTGGTTCGGAATTTCGAGATAACTAATCACCTGCGAGCAAGAAAGCGGATGGAACTGCCGGAAGCCATGGAGTCTATACTTACCGTAAATTTAGTTTCACTTAAATTATGGTTTATCCTTTAGTTTAATTTAAATATGATTTTCTTGTTCATTCAAAATAAGATGGCGCTCGGTTCAGTACTTTGATCTCTCTAAATTCATTACCTATTTTAATATTTAAACTTGTGACATTTTTAATCCGATTCTGTAACCTCATTTGGCTCTTCAAGCTAATGCACACCCTGAGATATATATTGTAAAATATCTTCATTGAGTTCTCATGTGATCATATCAACTTCCTAGTTGTCATTTGAAATAATAAATATAACATCCTATTTCAACTTATATGCGTTCCATTTATAATAGTTAAAATATTCATTCTTGTTCTGGGTCTTGTTTTTAAATATATTTTTTTAATTATATTTATTTCTTGCTAAAGCAATCCTGATGAGTTACAAAACTCATTTTAGGACAGGAGGAACATACAATTCATAGGTAGAAGGTAGTAGTTTCAATTTTACAAAGGTATTTTGATATCACAATATAAGTTTTACATTGAGTACAGCATAAAAATAAAAATAAATGCAGGTTAAGTAGAACAAACAACAAGAGAAAACAATTGAAGAAAGAAAAACACAAAGATACGAGTATATAAGATAGAAAAAAAATTACAAGACAATTACATATTTTCATTCATAAATGTTGTTAAAAAGAATTCTTTTAAAGCATTGCTTTGCAATTATTTATTATGCCGGATATTTGTGTACATATCTTGTACATATTTTGTACATATCATATTATTTCAGCTACACAGATCTATCGTACAAATTCTAAATTTAATTCTAGCAATTAACAAGTAACATACTTTTATATGTTACACCTTTCTAAGAAAACACTCTCCACACAGCATCCCCAAAGTTGACATAGGCACTGAGGGAAATTATTTTCCCCAGTGCCTCCTATATGGAGGGTATGTTAAATTATTTATATGATCATCATACATCTTTAAAAGACATAAAGTCATCCGTTATTTCACTGTATATCCATTATGCTAAATTGTTAAGAGACCATCTAATATTGTTCTATATAATAATATTGATTGGCTAAACGCTAACAACATTTTTGAAGTTATTACATTTTCCAAATATCGCAAATGAAACACATCCTCCCATTTTCTTAATTTACTCTCCACAGCCACAGACAAAGTACAATTCTATTCCAACTTTTCATTTTCAATATGTAGATAAATAAATAAACACAGCATTGTTTTGGCTGAACAAATAATACGCATTGATACATCTGGTTAGGCAAATAGAAACAATGGCTCTTTCTCCGGTTAGGCGGGTGAATACTTTAAATGAATTCTGCGGTTCACTTTACCTCGAGACTGGGAAATATTTTGTTTGGGAGATTGTTAGGGACGAATAGAAAAAAGCACAATATCTTGTGTCACTAAAATTAGGCCACATTAACTTAAACGATTACAAATTATATTACGATTTGAGATTTTACTCATCGAAGTTATTTCAAAATATAGATTATATATTATATTATTCATTCAATCGCCAATGAATTTAGCAAGCCGACAAACTATGTATTTATTTAATACTTTTCAACTAATCAATCAAGATTTCGTACAACGAAAAGTCTTTGGTAACGACGCGCCGTGGAGTAAGTGTTTATTCAATAAAGCAAATCATATTTTTTCCACAGTGAAGTTCCAAGAACTATTTTTTTACATTAACGTTTGGTAGCAGACAAATATTGTCGATTCAAGACTTTTGAGTTCTCAAAATTTCAATTTGTTTCAGTAGAAAACAAATATCTTCAGAATGATATTCCATTATTATATTGTTACGTTGCTCATTGCTTTGGAAACACTGATATATTTCTGAGAATTTTTATCAAAAATAACAATATATGGTAAGATTTTTATTCCCGAACTCCATCTGCTCTAAAAAACAATTATGCAACAACATTATAATGATTCAAAGCTGGTTGGACAGACTGTACATTCAATTGGACAAATGAATGTCCAATTGGACAAATTAATGTCCCATTGGACCAAAGAAATGTCCAATCGGACAAAAGAATGTCCAGATGGACAAATTAATGTCCGATTGGACCAAACGAACGTCCAATGGGACAAAAAATGTCCAATTGGACAACATGAAAGTCCAATTGGACAACAGAATGTCCAATTGGACCAATTAATGTCCAATTGAACGAAATGAATGTCTAATAGGACAAAAGAATGTCCAGTTGGACAAATTAATGTCCGATTGGACCAAACGAACGTTAAATTGGACAACATAATGTCCAATGGGACAAATAAAAGTCCGATTGGACAAAAGAATGTCCAATTAGACAAAATGAATGTCTGAATAGACATAATTTTTTTTTTACATTATCTCCAAGAGGAAAAAATCAATGAGTGACCCTTAGAAATGTTTTTCGTAAGGCCTGAATCAATATTAAAAATGCGTCAGCGGATGAATCCGCAACAGGAATTTGCATTATGAACATAAAAGTGGGTTTAACTTAGGAATAGATCTGCGCAGGAGTCTACCAGCTTAAAGTATAGTGTACTAAGACACGTGAATGGTTTTCCTGCATTTTACAGCAAATTTATTGACTGCAATCAAATTTATATAACTTTTTATTTATTTAACCTGGTGTCCCAGTGTGGGTTGGTTTTTTTCAATATATCTACAGTCTACGATCAAAAATATTTTATTCCAATATTGATGAAATTTTGCACACTATTTTTGAACAGAAGAACTTTCACTGTTTTAAGCTGAGCTGTTTGAAATTCATCGATCCAAATATTTGATTTGCCTCCGCTTCATACAACATTATCATTTCTTCGTCTAATCGTTGTACAGTTCCTAATCATTAGTGAACCTTTTTTATAATTTTTATCATGTGCTTTGAGGTGATTTTATCACTGAACGGCGTTTAAAAAGGATGACCATTACTAATATTATTATCGATTACGCTCACCTATCAGCTTTGCATTTTTTCCGGACCGCCACAAATTTAACACGATCTCATTTCTACAGCATTACGTCTACATTCATCTTTATTGCCATACATAAGCACTGCTTTGTAATGCATTCTTGCTCCAGCTCTTTTTTAATTTCACACTTACTCTATTATACGGTCGGTTCTGAATGTAGAATAAAAGGAAAGATGATGTTGATTCAATTTTGGGAATATACTTCTATCTGGCGTTATATAGCATAAAAAGCCTATTTTAACTTATCTATATCATAAATTCTATGAAACAGATCATAATATATTTGATCGGTTGCTGATCAGGTCATTTCTACGACTCGTTCTTGAGATCAATAGCTCGGCGTGGAACCTTCCTCTGTGTTTCTTCCCTCCTACAACCTGGGTCTCAAGACTTCCAGGTTCACTTTTCCTTTGTAGTGGTTTCGAATTTTGAACACTAATTCGAACATTTACCCCAAATCTACTCGTCGTGTTTCGCTACATCACTAGCGTGGCCGACCAGTCACCATGCATCAACAGCTACGATCAGTTTGTTAAAGTTTAACTATTATGTTATCAGTTTGTTTAACTATTCACCTGCGAGCATGAAAGCGGATGGAACTGCCGGAAGCCATGGAGTCTATACTTACCGTAAATTATATTTCACTTAAATTATGGTTTATCCTTTTGTTTAATTTAAATATGTATTTCTTGTTCATTCAAAATATGATGGCGCTCGGTGCAGTACTTTAATCTCTCTAAATTCTAAATTACATTTTAAAAATATCGCAAATGAAACACATCGTCCCATTTTCTTAACTTACTTTCCCCAGCCACAGACAAAGTACAATTCACTTCCAACTTTTCATTTTCAATATGTAGATAAATAAATAAACAGAGCATTGTTTTGGCTGAACAAATAATATTCATAGATACATCTGGGTAGGCAAATCGAAACAATGGCTCTTTCTCCAGTTACGCGGGTGAATACTTTAAATGAATTCTGCGGTTCACTTTACCTAGAGGCTGGGAAATATTTTGTTTGGGAGAGTGTTAGGGACGAATGGAAAAAAGCACAAAGTCTTGTGTCACCGAAATTAGGCAAAATTATCTTCAACGATTACATATTTATTATATCATAGATTCTACGAAACAGAACATATATTTGATCGGTTGCTGATCAGGTCATTTCTACGACTTGTTCTTGAGATCAACAGCTCGGTTGTGGAACCTTCCTCTGTGTTTCTTCCCTCCTACAACTTGGGTCTCTTCAAGACCCAGGTTCACTTTTCCTTTGTAATGGTTTCGAGGTTTGAACACTAATTCGAACCTTTACCCCAACTCTACTCGTTGTGTTTCGCTACATCACTAACGTGGCCTCCCAGTAACCATGCATCAACAGCTACGATCAGTTTGGTTCGGAATTTCGAGAGAGCTAATCACCTGCGAGCAAGAAAGTGGATGGAACTGCCGGAAGCCATGGAGTCTAGTACTTAACGTAAATTTAGTTTCACTTAAATTATGGTTTATCCTTTAGTTTAATTTAAACATGATTTTCTTGTTCATTCAAAATAAGATGGTGCTCGGTGCAGTTCTTTAATCTCTCTAAAATTTAAATTACATTATAAAAATATCGCAAATGAAACACATCGTCTCATTTTCTTAACTTACTTTCCCCAGCCACAGACAAAGTACAATTCACTTCCAACTTTTCATTTTCAATATGTAGATAAATAAATAAACAGAGCATTGTTTTGGCTGAACAAATAATATGCATAGTTACATCTGGGTAGGCAAATGCGGTTCACTTGAGGTGTGTAAAAGCAAAGGCAGAAATCTCCATTTCGGGGAGATTGCGATGTTTGCTTTTGAAATGACCAGGAGATTTCTATTTTTGCTTTTAAGTACAATATTACGTACACATATTGTATCCACGCATATTACATACAATATTTGTAAGTAATATTGCGTGTAAAAGCAAAGATAGCAAATTCCAGGTCATTTTAAAACAAACATAGCAATCTGGCTTAAATGGAGATTGCTGCCTTTGCTTTTACACACCTCACTTCACCTCGAGACTGGAAAAATTTTTGTTTGGGAGATGGTTAGGGACAAATGGAAAAAGCACAAAGTCTTATGTCACCAAAATTAGGCAAAAGTATCTTCAACGATTACATATTACGATTTGAGATTTTACTCACTAAAGTTATTGCAAAATATAGATTATATATTATATTATTCATTCAATCGCCAATGAATATAGCAAGCCGACAAACTATGTATTTATTTAATACTTTTCAACTAATCAATCAAGATTTCGTATAACGAAAAATCTTTGGTAACGACGCACGGTGGAGTAAGTGATTATTTAATAAAGCAAAACATATTTTTTCCACAGTCAAGTTCCAAGAACTATTTTTTTGCATTAACATTTGGCAGCACACAAATATTGTCGAGACAAGACTTTTGAGTTCTCAAAATTTCAATTTGTTTCAGTAGAAAACAAATATCTTCAGAATGACATTTCATTATGATATTGTTATGTAGCTTATTGCTTTGAAAAAACTGATATATTTGCAGAACTTTTATTAAAAATAACAATATATGATAAGATTTTTATTCCCGAAATACATTTGGTAGTCTTCAACTCTAAAAAACAATTATGCAACAACATTATTATGAATCAAAGCTGGTTGGACAGACTGTACATTCAATTGGACCAATGAATGTCCAATTGGACAAATTAATATCCCATTGGACCAAAGGAACGTCCAATCGGACAAAAGAATGTCCCGTTGGACAAATTAATGTCCGATTGGACCAAACAAACTTCCAATTGGACAAAACAATGTCCAATTGGACAACATGAACGTCCAATTGGACAACAGAATGTCCAATTGGACAAATTAATGTCCAATTGAACGAAATGAACGTCTAATCGGACAAAAGAATGTCCAGTTGGACAAATTAATGTCCGATTGGACCAAACGAACGTTAAATTGGACAAAAGAATGTCCAATTGGACAAAATGAACGTCCAATTGGACAACAAAATGTCCAATTGGACCAATTAATGTCCAATTGAACGAAATGAATGTCTAATAGGACAAAAGAATGTCCAGTTGGACAAATTAATGTCCGATTGGACCAAACGAACGTTAAATTGGACAACATAATGTCCAATGGGACAAATAAAAGTCCGATTGGACAAAAGAATGTCCAATTGGACAAAATGAATGTCTGAATAGACATAATTATTTTTTTACATTATCTCCAAGAGAAAAAAATCACTGAGTGACCCTTAGAAATGTTTTTCGTAAGGCCTGAATCAATATTAAAAATGCGTCAGCGGATGAATCCGCAACAGGAATTTGCATTATGAACATAAAAGTGGGTTTAACTTAGGAATGGATCTGCGCAGGAGTCTACCAGCTTAAAGTATAGTGTACTAAGACACGTGAAAGGTTTTCCTGCATTTTACAGCAAATTTATTGACTGCAATCAAATTTTTAACTTTATATTATTTTAATATATCCTAGTGTGGGTTGGTTTTTTTCAATACATCTACAGTCTACGATCTACAATATTTTATTCCCATATTGATGAAATTTTGCACACTATCTTCAAACAGAAGAAAGGTCACTGTCTTAAGATTTCTAAATGCTACGCCCACCCCATTTTCCCACACATAACAGAATTTTGATACCTCATAGTAAGAGAAAAAAGACTCTCTACATCTAATTTCAAATGTATAAAGCTAGTACATAAGATTTATAATATTAAATAATATGCAGGTGCTAAATGCGACAAAGGATTTGCTTCAGTTGCATGTCTTTTTTGAATTTAATCTCTTTGGACTTGTATTTGACAAATTATAATTATTAATTTATTCTATTCAACGCAACCTCTCTAGAACGAAACAATTTTCCAGCCACAACTGCTTTTAATCAGAATGATAATAATTATTCCCCGTCATGTCATAATATTACTTAATTCCCTCACATATCTTATTTCTAAAGCTTGCATAAGGGGCGTTAAAATTCTTAAGAGTGGCGGGTAAGAAGTTTTGCATGTTCAAGCGCGAAAGGCAAAACTCACCAACCCTTAAATTTCAGACGTGCGTGGGTTTTGTCTAGCTTATCATTCTCAAGGGTATACTAATTAAAACTACGCAGAGAGGATTGTCTTGGCACTCACTCCTTACTTCATTCACCTATATACATCGTCCATCGTCTTTTCCGTTGTTTTGACTTTTGACAGGGCCTGACTCAAGTATTTGATTATTGGCCTTGCGGATCTCATTTATCCATCATAATCTTGTTATGTTGCAACACACGCGAGAGTTGCTACCGAAGCAAACGGGCCGCTAGAGGCATCACTGCGTCGGCTTTCGGTACGCGGCCGCTCAGCCCCACTTCTTCCCGAATTTCGCTGTCGACAACACTGTGCGCGCCTGGACCGCGGAGAAGCCGTTTTCGCGGGAGCTTTGTTCATAGCGAAGCCACAATTTGTGCCCGCCATGGAGTCCCCAACAACAGCTGTGAGCCCCTCAAATTCCTCTAATCTCTTGTGCCTTTCGTGTATTTAGAAGTCGCTATTACAATCGTTATCCTGAGAGAGAAGGGTAGCCCGTGTTCTCGTAGATAGGGGCCTTTACCGTTATATTTTGTGTACCATTTACCGTGCAAATACAATGTGATCATCTCCTAAATATTGTTTTCATTCACGATGTGAGCTGACTGCCAATCTCTAGGGGCAGGAATCTGTGTTCGTGCCTACCCCCCATGACCCTGGGACAGAAGTCTCTCTCCTTTCCCATCAGTGAGTAGCTAGGCCGTGGGCATCATGAGAGCGACACTACCAGGTGAGCCAACCTTCCCAGACAATGACGACGCCCAGCAATCTACTTAAATTTTTCTTCAGTCAGTTTTCTTGGCTCACCCTACAAACAGTTTTTTTTCGTCAAATTGGACATTTATTTGTCCAATTATAAATTTGTTTCGTCCAATCGGACGTTAGGTTCGTCCAATTGGACTTTCTTTGTTCAATTGGACATTCGTTTTGTCCAATGAGACATTGATTTGTCCAATTGGGCATTCATTTGTCCAAATGGACTAAACGATGTAAAAATGGACACAATTATTAATTTAGTCGCATTACTAACTGGTCCCGTCTGTAGCCAGGTATCCCGATATAAGGGGAGAGTAAATTACATGAAAGAGATGAAATTATAAGTACCTGGCTATTCAAATCCTGGTCACTAAACACGGTTACGAGTATTTCAAGCAAAATATCAATTCTGGTATTTTTTTCTCTAATTTCAAGTCTTACACTAGAGCGACACTGATAGTATCTTCCACTATAGAATGTGCCGCGAATGCACTATCAAATAATACAAAATAATTTTGCGCACACCGGGTTTCGATCTCGCGATCTGCAGTTTTAATCGACAGCTTTATCCCTCGACTAGAGAGGTCTTCAAGGTTGGTAAGCACTCCATCATGGACTGTCAACCTCGCTTTTTTGGAGATTTCTTTCAGTTTTCTGATTTTTTTTCCAGTTGAGTGGTTACAACTTCTAAATTTGGGATAAAATTCAGAATTCAGTTTTATTTGCCTCAAACCACATTAATCAATCCGTATGTTTCTGTATAATATTTGAAGATATGATTTTTATTATGAGCGCGACCGAATTAAAAACCGAACACCTGGCCATCTCTATCGATAGAGTGTGGTTAGCACCAAATGGGTTTAGTTCTCCATTAACGGATTTACTACACATTTCAATATCTTTATCAGCCTTTCCATCTCTCAAAAGGATACTTCCCGAAACACAAACTCATCCACTACCTCAAAATATTCCCCTTTTACAACTCTATTGCAGACTGTGTTAGTATTCATTCTGTATTCACTGTAATGAATTGTATTATTCTCTCCGGAGAAAATTGTAATATGGTACGTACTGGGACCTGTATTCTTCAGTACTAATAAATGGATTTTTATTGAAAGATTTAGGTTCTTTATAACACAGGACTGTTTGTTGATACATACTATTTGTGAATATATTAATAATTCTGAGGACAAACGTCCTTCCAGGCTGCAGGCTTGTTCTGATCTGGAGATCTCTAATGAGAAGTACCGAATATCTTTGTAAATCTACCTTCGGCACAACTCGGCAATGAGACCATGTGACCCGAAGAGCCGATAGATTACTATACGATTAAAATATGTACTAGATACAAAAAAAACGTCAACGTGGTAAGGAAGCTTTGACTGTCCAACTAGTAAAGAATATGATACATTACACTTACTGTCGTATTTAACTCATGACGCAGACATAAATTTTGTAGGTACTTTGTTTGTTTTAGACACGTTACGAGAAACAGTATATATGTACGATATTAACACCAAATCATCAGTATACAACAGGCAACATGCTTTTAAAAATTGCTTTTCCCAGTAGAGTAATTGTTTTACGAAAAAATATGTTTCTTCGCTGATTTGGTGTAATTCTGAATATGTTGTTATACTCGAAGGATTAATTCGTGCGTTCGGATTAAGGTTAATAAATCACCACATACAGTGTTAGGTACTTCATGGATTTGTTCTATCATCTCTTTGATGGAAGTTTTACTTTCTATAAAATCAATTGCATCATTCGATCAAATTAATTTTAAACTAAAAACTACTTAGTTTTAAGTAGAACGTACCGGATTTTAAAATCACGTCCGGCCTAATGGATTCGTTTGAAAGTACTCCGCAAAAATGATTTATTAAAATGTTACTTAAATAATGTACGTGCTTAATTATATCGTCATTTTATTTTGATAAAGGCACGGTAACAGCTAATGGTATTGGGATAAAAAATTTCAATTTATTTATCATCATGTGTAAAAAATTACTGCATTAAAATGCTTTAAACCAGTGGGATTAAGAAATTCTCTTTATTGTGAAAAATATGATAGCAAGTTGGTATGTAGGTAAGACATTTCGCACACTCGTAGAAAAGTAAAGAAATTAAAACATTTTCATTTTACGTTTTATCTTTGAATAGTACGGTGATTGTCAATAGCTATGTCCCACGAAAAACGTATGTAAGATCACTCCATCTCTGTACGATGTAGATAGTATCTCTTTTTTCACCATTTCTTTCATCATTTTTTATTATTTTATTTTATTTTATTATTTTTTTTAAAGAAAGATAAGCATTTCCGGGTTACGAATAACCCAACAACACTTGAAAATCTCTTTCTTCCACAACACTAAGCGGAATATGTGGCTTGTGTTGTGATGGAGGACTTGGCCAGCCGAGGAATCGAACGCGGAACGCCTGGGTGGGACCCAAACGTGATGCCCACTCAACCACTGACCAGTCATTCATTTATTTTCACTGTCCTGTAAAATTGACTTTTTGACTTAGACACTTTTCTACGGGTGTGCGATTTGTCTTTTCTCGCACATTTAACAGAATAAATAATTATAATAATCATTATTTATTTAAGACTAAAGACAATATTAGCGACCCTCAATCGAATATTCCAAACAAAACCAGGAACTCGTCCATTCGTTAGCTTGTTGGAAGCACTGCAGTATATGGGAAGGACGAACATTATGCGGAAGGATACTGCACGTGAAGCCCTTCATCGCTATTCCTAAAGTTGGCCCAAAGTTCGCGCCTTAGTAATATAGCCAAACGAAAGTTTTTTTTTGTATCTTAGTGGTTGTTTATGGGGACAGGACAACTCAGCAATGTGCAACTTCATTACTCCTTTGAAAAGTCATTAAAAGTGAACAAATAAAAACAAATTTGGTTAGATAGGTTATGTTAGGTTTGAAGAAAAATTTCCCCTCAGGAACTATGATATCTTTGGGGATTTTGTGTGGATGGTCTTTTTAAGGCAAGAAAGGGGAGGAAGTTCTGGGAAAGAAAAGGGTGTAAGAGGTGGATAGGCTGTAGGGGTAAGTGTGTCCCACTGCGGTGCAAGACAATGGTTTGAGAGAATCCGAAAGAGTGGTCAAATGGTCTCCCTCAACCAGCCTCTCCCAATTCTTCCCGCCACGCAGAAGTTTGGCAAACGCATTTATCTCCAAGACCTATCCTCACCCCATGAAACCGGGCATCCATGATAAGCCACCAAATGTAGCTCACTACTAGGAGTGACCTACGGCAGGAGTATTGATTATCCAAAAAATCGTTCCCCAGGCAGTGGTACCCATACCCGCCTCCCAAATTCCTTCTTTTTCACATTTTGCATTTATTTTTTCCTTCCTTACCTGAGGAAAATAGTTCCGCTGAAGGCCTGTATCATCTTTGGGGGTGCTGTGTGGTGGTTCTGTTTAGGTAAGGAAGATGAAGAAACTCTGGAAAGGAAAAAGAAATATGAAGGGTTGGTCAGTATGTCCAAAAAAATCAGACGTATAAATATACTCGTAACCCTCGCACTGCGATGTAGAGGTCAAAAGATCAAAAGATCTTTCTCAATCTCTCCCCATTTTCCCTGGTAAGTCACCAAACGTAGCGCACCACTTGACCTATGTCAGAGCTTTTGGTTATCCAGTAAATGTCTGGACGGCGATACACATCCCTAAATTATGTTTGACGTCAGATTGGTGTTTCGTTTAATGTGCCCTCAGCCTTAGATGAGTGGGTTAGTTTATGTAAATATTTGTACCAACGCTGTTATTTGTACAAGTGGTAAACCCGCCCCTACCTATTCAGACCAATAATTCTCTCTATAAATCAATACACATAAGCACCACAAGGACGTGGTGCTTGCTTAACCATCACAGGCACGAAATAGTAACAAAAATATTTAATACTGTATATATATATATATATATATATATATATATATATATATATATATATATATATATATATATATATATGTACACAGATATATGCAGCACATATATAGACGTTCACACAAAATTGAAAAAAAAAGAAGTTACCTACTAAACGAAAACATATTTAAAAGGCTGTGTCTACTAAATTATTCTATTTATTTATTTATTTAGGAAAATCAACAGATTATTTACATCTATTACAAAAAAACTTAATAATAAAAATAAAATCCAATTACAGATTTTCACATAACTTAACATTGTAAAAAAAGTAAAAAAAAAAAAAAAAAACTAAGGGTCCTGTACCCGTGGCCTGACATATTTACAAAAAATACAATATTGTAAATATTAGATAAAATATAATAGAAGATGTAATAACACAAATAAATAACAATTTAAATGTTAACTAATCTACTAATAACCAGCTAAATTTCAAAACATAATGCATTATAAACTTATCTTCATTACACAATAGCAATAATAACAATACATAAATAATAATAAATGTACAAAATATATATTATACCTACAACTAAAGTGAACAAAATGTGTATAAATTGGATGAAAAGTAACTGGAAAGGATTCACAGCAACAACATGATAACTTGCAAAACGAATTTTTAAAATTATTTAATGTAAGCTATGACAATTTTTTTAAAGTTTCTTAAATTACACGAGAATATGAATATTAATATAGTATAATATAGAATATTCTACTTTAACCAGTGATTCCTGACATTATTTGGAGTAAAAAAAAATAAATTGGTTTCCGGTGACTTTTTAGATGTCTTTTATTTTTTTTCTAAAACTTTTTCACCAAATTCAAAGAAAAAAAAATCTTCTACATGTCGTCACTGGTCTCTAATCCAGGTAACCAACCAACCCCTCACCACTCTCCTAACTTCCCAATACCTACCTATTTCTATGTTTTCGTAGAAAATAAAAATGTCACCGGAGACCAAAATTTTTTTTAGGTTCATTTTTTACTTAAAATAATGTCAGGAATCACTGGTTAAAGTAACTCAAGTACGTGGTTTAACACCTTGTATAACCGTATTGTTTTATTTGCACGACATACCAAATTCCTTACACATGCGTTAATTGATTTCAGCTAATATATTGTTATTGTATGTAAATATGTTGTAGTTTAAACCTCTCGATAACGTAAGTAAACAAGACTTGTAATTTCACCAGCTTTAATGAAGATTCCTGAACATACATCAAGTAATACTAATCACTGGGACATTTCAGATACGTTTTCGTTACCTTACTTATATGATACATTTATTTTGATAAGACTTTTTTATTAAAGTCGATTTAAAATTTTCATATTAATTATTTATTTTGCTCATATCCTTTGACTAAGTCAAGTCCAGTTTTTTAAATTCTATAACTGAAAAATACCCACCACAACACAGGTGAACCCTAGCATGGAGAACAATATCATTAACGTATTATTAATTACTTTGTATTATTGATACATTAATAATACATTGATAATAAATTTAGAAATATATATAGATAAACACAAAGGCAACCCTACTAAGCAAATACACATCCAAAAGCATAAAACATACTTAAACAAACTCCTTGACATAATATCTTAAATCATCATAATTTACAAATCACACGTGAAATGTATTGATTTTCATGTTCACGTGCAATACGTGAATACAAATAATTTTTTGGTTATACGTCTATACACGTATGATATTAAATATTCCTACAAAACTGTGTTCGACCAAATGTTGATTTTACTTTGTGAAAACACGCTGAACATTTTCTACTGTCGTTTCAAACAGCTCTCTCAATTCGGTTCTGTCATATCATACGACAATACAACCACCAGAAATGTACAGGTACGGCGCGCATCCAGATCTCCCATCAAAGGCTCTATATATTTCCTTGTACGTACACGTATTATCTTGCATCAGACATTCCGCAAGCCAGTAGTCGTATAGGAATAAATACTACATACATAATGCATACGTCATGTCAATAAGAATATGCTATGCGCAAAATTTACGTTGCTCAGATGTGAATGTCAAAGGACAGACTATAGAAACATAGATTTAGAATTTTATAGATATGCTTACAAATTTTGTAGTATTTTCTTCTTCCTAAACTTTTTGCGATTAAATTTTTGACAGCACTTTTATAAAATCTTGGTAAATTGGGCTAAGTTACGTCTATAAATGTCATATAGATTAGTGCGGGATATTTTTTTGTCTAAGTATGAACGCCTGAGACCAACGTGCGAAAATATTGATGTTTTTGTAATGAAGGAAATGAAATTTAAGACGTGTACATTGCATTTAAAAACCTGCTTTGCTTTGTCGTGAATGAATATAAACATTGATTATGTTTAATTTTAAACAGGTAATAATTCTGTTCCATGAATTATTGATGTTGTAATTATAATGTGTTTTCATGCCACATGTGAAGAACGTTGTTTTAAGAATTGGGAAGAGTATTTTTTTTACAAAAGTTACAAAAATATAGGTATCTAAGTATGCATAAAATTTACAAATTTAAAAAAAATTGCCACGTCCGAGAATCGAACCCCGATCGCCTGTTTGGGAGGAAAAAAGTATTGGTATTGAAAGATACTAAAAAGTACCAAAGAAAATTAAATTTGGGAGGCCGGTATGGGTTCTGCCTCCCGGGAACCATTTATTGGATAATCACGCCATAGTGATTCGCTGCGTTTGGTGACTTAGCAGAGATGCCCAGGTACATGAGGAGATATTTTCCATTTGCCTCGGCGGCGGATGCGTCTGCCCACTAACTAAGTGGTGCGCGGAATCGGGAGAGAATGGTTTAAAAGGCATTTTGACCTCTCCAGCCGGACTCTCTCAACTCGTCGCCTAGAACCACAGTGGGAGAGATGGATTCATATGTCTGTTAATCTTGGACACACTGGCCCCAAGATTCCTACACATGCTGCGTACCCTTTTCCTTCGCATTTTCGTTTCTTTTAAAAGACCCCTCCACACAGCATCCCAACAGATGTCATACGCCCTGTGGGAAATCAATTTCAGTTGGGCCTCCTGTGTAGAGATCTTACTACATCATATATTATGTAGTAAAAAAAACAAAAAATGATTATAGGTATTACAGTGCTAATTTTGAAAATGACACTAAATCCAAGGCAAATTAAGTTCTTTTGAACCAGAGTTACAGACAGATAAACAACCGAAATTGGTATTTTTGATTATACATTAAAATGGTTTATTACAGTAAAGTTTTACGGATTTTAACCAACCAGTAGTCAGAATGAATTAATTAATTTCACAATATTTTAAGCAGTGAACGTTGTTTATTTGTTAGCCACACCCTATCCTTGTGTGCTTTGTCACTTTGCCTACTGTACTCACGCACGTAGAATACGGGAACAGTCAACCTACTCCCCGCGCCACAAACGACGTCATCAACGTGACAAATGAAGGATCAGGTTCCATGTGTACATTCAGTATTTTCACGAATCTGTCAGTATGTTTAGGCTGGAATAGTAGGAATAGGCAGAAAACTCTATTGTTTGTTTATATAAGAAAACATATAATAAAAGTAGATACAAACTGGGTCGTCATACGTACGCTACGCTACGCCTAACAATATCTGGACTACTTAGCAACCATTAATTTTCTATAAAAATAGATGCTTCAGAATCACACTGGCCACCAGTGGCGGGTCATGGTCTTTTTAACTTATGGGGGTTCAGAAATTCAAGAGAAGATATATCTAATCAAAATTTAATAACTGTTGTCACACAACTTAAATAATGTTAGTGGGAGGGGTACCTATATACTATTGTCTTTAAATAACTTGACACTCCTCGACACAATTATTAGATAAGTACCAGAAAAAAGTTTTAGAGGAATTAAATGGTTTAATGGTTTTTACAGCAAACATACGTTGCTAATTATTATTGTTTTTTTCAATACGAAAAATTACGTACAATGTATAATATATTATTGATATTTTAAAACAAAAAAACACAAATAAAGATAGCACTCAATAATAATATTTTTCACTTATACAAAAAAAATTATTATACACTTATTAATATCTAACCCTTTTTCATCAGTATTAGCAATATTTTTTTTTGTGTAAACAACACTGTATTCCACCATTGCGTAAAAAAAAAAAAAAAAACGCAACCGCTTTCAATTTGAAACCCGAAACAACAATACTAGAGAAAGCTCAACACAAAATTGCATAACTAGCGACGTTTGCCGAAACCAGCCGTTCTGAAACAATCTCGGGCATCGCATCGGCGAGACTCGGCTATGTTTGGAGGTCACGTGACATCTTGACTTGGGATCGAAGCACCGAGTCTGGCTTAGTTTTGTTCAAATCACCATCACACGGATTTGTATCGGCCATGATTTTTTTTCTATGCAATATTTTGTGCGGATTGTAACGCGCACAACATTGAAATAGGTACAGTATTTGATAGTGGCGCGAGTTTTAAGGGTGGAATTTTAATGGGGCGCTATCTGTAATGTGCTTATATTATTTTACAACAATTTTGTTTTATTTTCTTATCTTTTTAATGGGGGTTCACCGCACAAACGCACTTTAAAGAAAACCGCCACACGCATCACAAAGTGCTAAGTAGCCCAGATATTGTTAGGCGTAGCATAGCGTGATGATAATAGTTATCTTCCTAGATTTGTAAGAGACAGATTGCTAATCTAACTACATGATTGGTGTTAAATAATTTAACCTTTACACAAGGCCTCACCTTTCTCTCTAAATAGTTCGACCCGATGACCCGCATCCCTGTCACAATCAATGACAGTAATCACGATTGTCACATTAGCTGACAAAGAACGATTGATCGGACCTACGTTGGTACTCTGTTGGGGGTACAATAATTACGTACCCAAGTTGTTTCCTCTTTTGGTAAAATGGGGAAATCTCAGGGATCTATGTTAGAAGCCATCAAATGAATTCACTTAAAAGAGAGATATTTATATTCCGTAATATTTCTGTAACACAATAAACGAGCAGAGACATATTATTTAAGTGTGCCGAATTTTCACAAAAATAAATAAAAGGGGAATGTTTGCATTATTACGACTTTTTTTCATTATTATGTATGAAATTCAAATTATTGTACAGCAACGTGGATATCTTCAAATTACCCGAATGAAAGGTAGAATTCTTGCAATTATTGACATATATATTAAATATCTTGAATATGACCCCGTTGGTACTTAATGAAAAATACATGTTTCAAGATCTTGACAATGTGTATGCAAACACTTGTGTATCAAATCGTTAATTTGAAATCTAATAAATTAATGGTTGTATTTTTAGAGTAATAATAGAATGGTAAAATTTCGTTTATTAGTAGCCAATTTATTCGTGGTGGAGTAAAACAACATTTATTGTTTAAATTAGTTAACAAACTAACTTATTAATTAAATAACTTATTTTTAATTCAATAATTAAATCTTACTAATATTATAAACGCGAAAGTTTGTATGGATATATGTATGTTTGTTACTCTTTCATGCAAAAACCACTAAATGGACTTCAATGAAACTTTACAATAATATAGCTCTCACATCAGAATAACATATAGGCTTTAATTTATACCCAAAACTTGCTTTTTTCCATGTATAACAAATAATAATTATTGTTTAATAGAAAATGTCAAAATTTGAGAATGACATTTTGAAAAACAATGATTGCAAAAACAAAATTCTATTTTAGAAAGTATTTAAATTAGTGAATTTATTTGAAATACTCACATTTGAATCGAAAATAGGCTAATCGAAGTACTAATTCTGCGCAGGCAAAGTCGCGGTCAGAAGCTAGTTATATATATTTTTAAATGTCTGGTGATCATGTCTCCCGGTTGTGCATGTACACCAGCGCCGAAGCGACTAACTGAATAGAAGCATCTTCTATTACTTATACACTAGGGTAAAAGCCGGATACTAGCCTCAGTGGGATACATGCTTCGGTTTTTAATACACTATGTAAGGGATGTTGGTTGCATTAGCGCTTTACTATAATTAGAAGTGCCCCTCTAGCAGGCCTCAGTGACATATACATGCGCTCACGTTTTGTTTGTATGAACGAAAATCTTCCTAAGTTTGAGAAATTTTATCCTAAGGTATAAAGTTCAGTATTTAGTATACAACCTAAGCCTTAAGGGCAATATACCCATAAAAAAATATGATTTTTCAAGAAATATAACTTTAACAGTTATTGACAATGATTCCTCATTGACCATTTATTAATTACCTCAATTACCAATTTCAGACTATTATTCTTAGTCCATCCAAATCCAAAATATCAATCAGATCGACTCCATAGAACCGTAGAAAACTGCACTCAAAGTACGTTTCCAAGCCTTGCATTTTTCCAATAAAAATAATGTATTCAACAAATCTACACGCTTTAGTTTTTTTTTTTATTATTGTGACAGCTGTTTTGGCTTCCAAGACCATTTTCAAACTGTAGTGTTCAAGATTAATTAACAAACTAAGGAAAATAATATATTCCCCTCTTCTCAGTATTATTACAAAATCTAAACAATATTCATAACGTGATTTTTAAACTATTTAAAGTATGTTTATTTCATTGCTGGCAACCCAGGCGTTTATTAAGATAATATAAGATTTTGTAAACAAGTAAGTTATCCGCCTCACTAGACGATGTCTGTTATGAGACGGATAATAATTCAAACATTAAAAAAAGTGTACATGAGAATTGACACATCGTCAAGAGTGAAAAAAAAGAACTAATTAAGAACACATTTACAAATTTCAATATACCCATGGGGGGACAATCTATTATTTTCCCAGGGAATCGGTTTAACCGATAATAAATCAATTTACTCACTTTCAAAATTGACATTTTACATCATATAAATATCATCGTCTAATTGTGGAACACCACATTTTGAAAATGATCTTGTAAGCCGAAACACTTGTCACAATAATAAAAAACTAAAACACTTGCAGAACTTAATAATAACATTATTAAATTCAATTTAAATATATATTTTTTAAAAATTAAAGGATGCTCTACGAATTATACACAAAAACAATAAATAAATCTACATGTTTTAGATTACATCTCGACAATTGTGGATATTTTCTGCTTCGCAAATTCCTGCTATTTCCAACATATTTTCTCTCATATTTCGCTAAATTTCACATGGTGTAGCACGAATATCATTGTCAATATTAGTTTTCAGTTGGAGGATTATTTCTGGCTTATTGGTGTACATGCGTTCTTTCAAAAGGCCCAAAGAAAACGGTCAGGGAGCGGTTAACTATATACAACGAACGCGGCGACCAATTGAAGTCACTACTGCGTAAAATAATGCAATCGTCAAAAATGTGCCGTATTAGAGTATTTTTTGACCTTTCGTTTTTTGTTCTGTTGTGTATCGTTCTATTTCAATTTCTTCAAAATTCTGAAAAAACATATTTTAATACAAAAGTTATAACTAATTAAAACCATGAAGGTCAATTTGCACCACCCTGTAGATTTCATATATTTTGTATCTTCAGTTGTAGGTCAATAGCGCAATCAGACGCTAAATTCGTGCTAGTATTATTTTTTTATTTTTTTTTATTAATTATTCAAAAAAGATACATAAATTAACAAATACATTTTATACACTAATTAATTATATAATATATATGTTTGATGTACCCCCATAAAAAAACAGGGCTTGTGTGTATGGGGGGAAGGGGGAGGGGTGTTATTATATAGTTTTTATTTGTTACGATTTAGTTCAGGTTTTGAGTGTGCTTTTTAAGGTGAGTTTTAAATTCTTTTATATTGGTATTCATGTTTCTAATATTTTCTGGTAATGAATTAAAGAATTTTACTCCGAGATATTTATGATTTAACTGCCCTATTGTTTTTTTGCATTTTGGAGTATGAAGTATTGATGTTTGTCTAAGGTTTTTGTTATTTTTATAGGGTGCAGTTTTATTTTGAATATTATCTTTATAAATTTGTAATGTTGCATGGTAAAAGTATAATTCATTTAATTTTCTGACCTTAAATTCTTCAAATAATGTCCATTAATATTGTGTATACCAGTGCAGAAACGGGCGGTCCGTTTGATAGATTCCCCTAACTCAATAGAGATCTCAAACAATCTCTAGAACACAGGCGTCAGGTAGATATGCTGTTCTCGTTCTAGCGGTATTACATTTGAAGATTACGCGAGGAACCAGCGTCTTTAATCCTATCAGCACCGATGCATAGTTGGGGAACACGCCCAACGTAAGTGTGTACTTACATGACTTCTGCCACTCGTTCTTGTACAGTAATACAGAGACCCATGTGTATTCCTTTCTCTTTCTTAAATAGATCCACACAACTTGACCAAAGAAGACATAGGCCATGAGGGAGATTTTTTTCTCAGAGCCTCTGTAACCTTTGTAACGTTAAAGTAAAAAAGTGCATTGATACATGTATATAACTACAATTCCGATGGTAACGTCACTTCTAAACGTAACCGATAAACAGAAGTTTGTCGTTCCTTTTTTTTTTTAATTTTTTTACATTAACTCCACACATAAGGTTCTGAGGAAAATATTTTTCTACAGGGCCTGTGTCATCTTTATGGAGCTGCTGTGTGAAGGGTATTTTTAAGGAGAGGAAGGAGTGAACTTGGGTGTTGAAGAGACCCATGTCGTAGGAAAGAAGAAACACAGAGGCCCGCAAACCGTTCCACAGCCGAGCTGTCGAACACAAGAACGAGTCGTAGAAGTGATCTGCTTACGCCTACTTGTTGATTTTAACTAAAAAACGGATAACAAACGTGTACTTTCCACGTAGAATGTTTAGTTATTTCAGTGATATATTACAGTTTTCGAAAAGTTTTAAAGTGTGTTCTTTTTACTATTTAAAAAAAACCTTTTTTACCTTTTTTTTTTTTAAATTTTCTTTTTTACAGCGTTCTAATACGTTTGAAATATACTGCATGCAAGCAATGTATCTTTGGAAGCAGGTACATGTTCTTTGTTATTTTTAAGGGAAAAAATATGTTAGCCAGGTTTTAAGCTAGCAAGTTCTGAAACCATGGACCAAATACTCTAAATAAATATGGCTTTACTCCCCAACTCAAACACGAGAAATGTTTTCTCCGTTAAGTAGTTTGTTAAAAAAAATCTATTTGTAAATTGCTTTTAAGAACCAACTGTATTTATTGTCTAAATCTTATGTATATGCATTTTAAATAATTAAAAAAAAAAATATATATATATTTAAGCCCCTCTCTACCAAAAACTCTACTCCTCTCTGGTTTTGTCTAAAAATAATTCTAGGATCTGTGGTCTGAATGGAGAGTAAATAAGAAAAACTAAGTTTAGCCAATGAATTCCTTTATGTCTTTCGGACATCAAGTTAAGCCATTTGAAGGTGCCCTTCATAGCCAGACTTAAAATAAATCCTTTTCCAATGTTTTCTGCGTAAGTTTCTAGATGAAAAGTGTTGAAACACACTGCAAAGACATACCATCGTCTTTTATTACCCGAGATAAAGAAGAAAATTATATAGGATTCCATAGAAATCATCTTTTATGGGAAGATTTAAAACAACTCAAGACTCTTTCGACGGTGTGGGTTATTGATGAAATAAGAATTGAAGATTTCTATTATTTGAAGAAAAATCACTAGTTTAAGACAAAAACGGTATCTATAGAAATTGTACTAATAAATCTGAAAATAAGTAAAATTATGGGATGTTCGGCAATAAGTACATTCTGTAAGAATTCAATAAAATTTAATCACTGGCATTATTTAATTTAATATTGATAGATATGCATTGAACGTTTTATTATATTCTATCCTTATTTTTTAATATTTTATTATTGTTCCACACAGAAGGAAAATAATTCCCCTCAAGGCCTATGTCATCTTTGGGAATGCTGTGTGGAGGTTCGAAGAGAGTTCTGGAAAGGAAAACAGGTATGAGAGTTGGCTGGAATCTTGGGTTCAGTGTGTCCGGGAGAGAAAGACGTAAGAATCCTTCACCCTCACTACGGTTAAGAGCAATGTTTTAAGAGAGTTCTGCTAAAAAGGTCCAAACGTCTCGCAGTTGATGGGCAGACACATCCACCGCCAAGATCCGGACAAACGTCACCTCATGAACCCGGGCATCCTTGCTAAGTTACTAAATGATCTAATTGGGAAGACCTATGTGCAGAGATGTTAGTTATCCAATAAATGGTTCCCGAGGTGGACGGTACACCTACTTGGCTCCCAAATTGAATAGTTTTGCATACTTTAATAATTTCACACAATTTTGATGAAAGCTTATGAATCCGTTAATTTTAAAAAACATTAATGGACACTCAAATTGTAGAACGCACAGGCGTTATTATTACTTTTCAACATGTCATATTGTTAGAAACACAAGTTTTTTTTGTATTTGTAATATGAATGTAATTATTGTAATATATATATATTTCTGCTCGATCTCAGTAACGGATACATAAATCACATACTTACATTAGCAATCAATCATCACATGAATAAATACAGGAAATTCAATTATCGGAAGAGCGATTGGAGTAATTGCTAGAAAAAACATTGAAAAGGGAAGAAAGGCAAGTACCAACCAACGAGGGGGCTCGGATCATACGTACAAATACAAAACAAATATACTGAACCTTGTTGAAACGTCTCTAAATGGTAGAGTGCTAATATGTGTGTAATAAAATTGAACGAAAAGCGAATGGAAGGGTCTGAAAACAGTGAAAATCGGACAGACCAAAAAGATCTTGTAAAATAGAACCATTAGAGATTTTGGAAACGTAGAACGGAAGAACGGTGAACTCGGTGTTAGGAGAATATTATTAATTTATTTCTAAGTATAAAGCACAACGTGTACCACTTAATTAAATTAAAGTATGAATAAAGATAAAAAGATAAAGAAAGTAACGGTATAAACGTAAAGGAAATAGCGATGAGGTAAAGTAATTAGTAAAATATGAAAATTAAAAAGTAGCAAGTAAAATAAAAGAAGTTAAAAGGTAAGAAATACAACAAGAAAAAGCTAAATATATAAACTATGAAATATCAAATCAAATATAAAATAAAAGTATGTAATGCTCTTTATAGGAGCCAAAAAATATATAGATTCAGGTGAATGTCAGGAGAAATCATATTCTACGCTTTCGTAGATAGCGCGCACATAGTATTTTTAACTTATAGACGCTTTTTACAAGTTATGCTTTGAAATATCAAGTAAAACTTATGGTTAGCGCAAATACACAAGCAATATATATATCAATAAATAGTTTTGTCAATTAAAAATCTTTGGATTGAATCACCGATAAAATATTCTACAATATAGGCCCCAGGGATGTAACTCAACAAATCTTACTTTATTATTATAAATGCGAAAGTTCGTATGGATGTATGTGTGTTTGTTACTGTTTCACTTTCAAAGAATGTATTTTAATAAAACTTTACAATAATATAGCTCATACATCAGAATGACATATAGGCTATTATTTATAAAGCTAGCCATTTTCTAAACATTACAAATAATAATGATTGTTTAATAGAAAATGTCAAAATTTGAGAATGACATTTTGAAAAACAATGATTGTTAAATCAAGATTCTATTTTAGAAAATTTTTAAATTAGTAAATTTATTTGAAGTACTCACCTAATACTTTCAATCAAATCAAGAATTATAGATATTTTAAATTAATAGGTTAAGAATTTTGGTATAAACATAGACGGGACCTAGGAAAAACAAATAGGCTACTCGAAGTACTAATCCTGCCCAGACGAAGTCGCGGGCAGAAGCTTTTATTTAATATAAAAGACTAAAATTCATAGAATTATGACACATTATATTATTATTTTGTTAAAAATAAAAAAGCCACTTTATAACTTGATTTTACATACATACAATCAATAATATTTTTTCTATATATTCTGTACTGATGTACCACTGAAAAAATGTTTGACTGTCATCTTTTAAATTGAATGAAATTAAATTGAACTGTTTTCTTTGACCAGCACGATATTGCGAATATCTACTACAGAGCGTTTATTTATTTATTTAGTTATACTGGGTTTTTACTGAGGTTCGCACTTACGTGAGAACATCCAATTATAAAAACTCAGTTAATGTACAAATAAAGATATACAATTACAAAAAATCTACAATTATATATAATTAAATACAGATACATACCATGTTGCAACAATAATATTAATGTGGTATCACCCCTTACCGAGGAGTTTTATATGGCTGAATTATTATTGCTTTTTGTATGTTTATGAATATTATTAAATAGATAAAATATTTTATATAAATAGATTATTAAATAGATTCTGTGGATATGATAATGAGATTTTCTTTTATAATAGCTCCACACAGGAGGACCTGAGAAAAATAATTAGTAATAATAAAAGGAATAACACTAGAGAGGCGCGTAGAAATTTCTGGGGTCAGTTTGTCCAGGAGTGATGGACAGATGAATCCTGCTGCAGAGGTCTAAAGATCTCCCTCAATTAGTCTCTCTCGATCGGTGAGCACAAGCATCCGCCGCCAAGGTCCCCACAGACAAACCTCTCCCCATTAACCCGGGTAGGTACCCCTGCTTTGTTACCAAACTAAGTTACACTCGGGGTGACCTTTGGCAGAGGTGTTGGTCATCCAATAAATGGTTCCCGGGGCGGCGGTACCCATTCCCACTTTCCAAATGCGCCTCATAAAAGTGATTGCTTCCACGATATTTATTTGTTCAGTTAGACCAATGTTTAGTTAGGCCCAATTGTTTCGCATAATTTCACGTGTGACGAAGTCATCAAATTCAGCGCCATATCTTTTTATTTTTTGAAATATTCCGATTAAACGCTAATTCTAGGTGCGTTTAAGCCTTCTACCAAAATTTAAGATGCTGAGAAGCTTAACAACATGATAGTTGTCCTCTTTTGCTGATCACAATTTGTTCAAAAGTTTAAATGAACTAAGATTTTCTCAATTAAATAGGACATTTCAACTGTTACAAAAAAATGGCGTTGACTAGTCATTTGATGACAATGCTTCATTTAAGTTTCTGTGAAACAACAAACAACCCCATTAGTGTTCTTTGCACAAACGTGCTTCATGATTTTATTTTCGATGTTGTCGGGAGCGATTTAAATCGTAACAAAACCGTAAACCCCTGAAACGATGGGTTTGATCCGCGCGGGTATTCCTATGCAAACTGTTGTGATTATGGATGAATAATTTCTGAGAAATGATGAGCACTGAAGTCCGTGTTAACCGTTTCCTAACTTCAATATCAATATCTACCTACTTCTTAAGTACAGCATAGTACAGAGCATTATTACATACCTTTAATTTAATAAATATAAAAGCTGTGCGCAGGCACTTACGGTCTTACCCCGACTAGAACAATTAATTGGTTAGTATTGATGTTTCTAAATCAGAACGTTATTTCAGGTACATTTAATTTTAAACCTGTTTATTTTTAGAAGTGTATTTACAAATACAAATATAAACACTGGTTTTGAAATGTGGTGAAATCAAGTGATTATTTTTTTGTTAAAGAAGCAACATCTTTATAATAATAATAAATAATAAAGTTCTTTATTCCAGAATGTGGGGAGGTGAGTGCAATCCCACACATCCCATAGATATTATATGTACATATAATATTGAAAAGCATAAATATTTTATAGATATGAAACGTAAAAAATAAAAAATATATAAACATAAAAGTAAAGTAAAAGTAAAAATCAAAATCAAATAGTAAAAAAGATATAAAAATAAAAGTAAACTTTAACACTAATAGAATACTTCGTTTTAACCAAGTTTTCTGTTTAAAAAACTACCATACATCACCTGGGTTTATTAGTTTTAAGTAAACCCAGATGAATTAATTAATTAAAGCTTAGAAGCATGTTGGTTTTTTAAACATTAAACGTGGTTAAAACTAAATATTCTATTAATTTTTGGTTATTTTTTTCTCTAGATAATTAGTGAATCAAAAAATTTTCTTCAGATTTAAAAGTTTTTTCGTGAAAGAGGGTTAAAATATCCATGTAACTGTCATTTAACTACATACATACTACAAGTAAAATTATCTTTGGATGTCATTAAAATTACTTACTACATAATTTTAAAACAGTAAAAAAGGTGTAACGCATGCATTTTACAATGTCTACTGGAAGCTTAATTTCAATATTTTTAATGCATCATATTAGTCTATGATATATTTCCTATATAACTATAATTATTAATTGTCTATGGGCTCTTCGGGTCACGTGGTCTCGTTGCAGAGTTGTCCCAAAGGTGACCGAACTTGCATTCGGTGACGGAGGCTTGATATTCAGGAGTAACGCAGATCAAACCTTAGCCAGCCAGTAAGGAAGTTTTGTCTTCCGAAGTATTATTATAAATTACGGTAAGTCAATAAACATTCAGCATGTTTTGAGAACCTTACTCTTTCCAAAAAGCATTCCACAGTACTGAATAATATTGGTCCCAGTACTTACTAAATTACGAATGTCTCTGAAGAGAAGATATTAATGAGAAATTAAAATAATGCAATGATAATATTTTACACTAGCTGATAAGCAAAGCAATTTTAATAAATAAATAGTTTCTCCCTTCGTGTCATTTCCCAATTCTATTCGTCCCCGTTCCTCTTCCGCCTCCTCATTCTCTTCCTCTCCTGCGTCCCCATTCCCCTCCTGCGTTTCCTTTTCACCTTCCTCGCTACCCCCCTCCTCTCGTTCACCCTTTTCCGCCTTCCCCTCTCCATTGTCCCCCTCCGACCCCCCGCATACGCCTGTCGCTTAACTTAAAAAAATACACCCATTTTTCCAACATCTCGGGAAACCAATTTCATTTTTAATGCAAATTTCATAATGCCAGGGCTCACCAGAAATATTCACGAGCATGTTCACACCAATCCAATAAAAATTAATTGGAACAATTTTTAATCACAATCGTATGAATAGTATGGAAATAATTTCATAACGCAACATTCTATAACAATGCCGGGTATGCGCACATCATATTCCCAAAGTTTCGTCTCAATCGGATGAACGGTATAGCCGCGCATAACATTCGAACACACAAACAAACAAACAAACAAACAATCAATTTTATATTAAGACCTAAGAAAAATATATTTCGGACTGTGCAACCCCATCTTAACGTATGGTTGTATTGGCTGGGGAGCGTCAGTAAGAACGATTTTAGATCCGCTTGTAAAGGCCCAGAAATCCATAATTAGAGTCATTATGCGTAAACCCTACAGGTTCTCAAGCGACAAACTCTACAAAAAATTTAACGTTCTTGATGTTCGTCAAAACTTCATAAAAAAGATTATTATCCATGTACATAAAAATATAGAAAATTTTAATAAAATTGATCACAAATACAATACAAGAAGTCACAACAGAAAGGATCTCTTCGTCCCAGGGAGCAATACGGCAAAGTATCAAAAGACGTATGCGTATCTGGGACCGAAATTATACAATAAAATCCCCCCAGACTTAAATATTAAAAATTGCAAAATGTCCTGCATTGGTTCAATAATAACTAATTGGTTGATTGGCTTGGGTAGGGAGGAGTCTGAAAAACTATTACATAATGTGACTTAAAACGATACATGGTTGGCACATGAATGAATGGCACATTTAGTAAAAACTTAGTACATAGGTATTAATTAAAAAAAATAATAATAATTTAAATTGCATTTGGCACTTTACACACTTTGGTTCCTTAGAACAGGCAATCTGCCTAGCTAGGAACTAATATCGACCTAAAACAACGTAATAACACTTGTATTCATTTTAAATATATTCTCTTATTATGTAATATTATTTGTTATTTTGGCTTTAAATGTATCAAATGTAAATAAATAAATAAATAAATATATATTAGATTGAGCTGTTTTTTTCCAAAAAGGTAGGTATATGACTTATGAACCTTTGTATTACTGCGTGTTGGTTTTTAGGATTCATCTACATACAAAAATACAAAAAAAAAAAAAACTATAAAATTTGAAATAAATTATAAACCATTTTATTCAGAAAAATCTTTAAAAGAAATTCTCAATCTTTCTTAACTGTAGAAGGCTTACAAAACGGCCGACCCTAGCTATAACGACCCTAAACAAATCTAAAAGACTTCTTGAAGGGTTGGTATGTTAGTGTAACTGCGGATAACGCCCTTTTCCAGCCTTTCTACCAAACTTGACACTGATGTATTCAGTTGACTCGGGAGTTACGCTACTGGACTTGTTTATTGAAGTTCTTGCGATCGGTTTAATTAAAGAGTCTTAAAAACAACCCTTTCACAAATTAACGAGAACAACAAGTATTTGAAAGCTTGTAGACATATTATGCATTGTAGTAAACGTATTCTGTAATTTTTGGAACATGATTTTCTGAAATAAACTGAAATTACACCAGAATAACAAATTTTGATCAATTATTATGAAGTGAAACAAATATCTTAGTGTACCCCCTTAAATAATCACAATTATCAACATGTTTCGAAACCGAAGGTTTCTTTGTCAGGATTATAAGAACATTAATAAAAATAACAGTAGAAACACTCAAGTATAGACAAATAAGTACCAAAGACAAAAATATTATAGAGTTTATTTATTTACGCCCTATTGGGCTTTTACAAAGATGGATACATAAGTAATACAGCTTTGAAAAACATAGTATACAAAATATAATGATTTACGTTAAAATTTAAGCAAATTAAGTTAATAGATATGAAAAGCAAAATATGTATAAAGAATATTAAAAAAAAAAGTGTATTCACTACGGAGTCGTGAAATCGTACATTTTAGGTTCTAAAGTAATTATAAAGACTTCGTTTTGTAACTAATACGGAATCTTTTAACATGTTTACAATATTCCCATATTTATTTCCGAAATGGTGTAGTCTATTTATAGGTAATATTTATGAGTCTCATAATTTGTTTTGAAATTGTCACAGAATAGGGAACCAGCACTTTTCCTCGTATTTCTGGTCTTTTAAATTTTATTTTGGCGAGAATTTCAGGGTTGTCAATGCAATTACTAATAATTTTATTTAACAGTACAAGGTCAGAGATGATCCGCCTATCTGACAGCGTAATTAAGTTGGGTTGTTTCATCAAAAGGACATAGTTAATATTTTGAATTGGAATGTACAGTTTAAAGTTAGTAAATCTTAGAAATTTGTGCTGTACCCTTTCTATATTGTCGGAATGTGTTTTATACAATGGGGACCAAATAGGCAAATTATACTCTACATGGCTTCTTACTAAAGATGGTGATTATGTAATTACTTAAAAATTGATAAAAAAATGAATATTTATTTATATACTTCTATTTTATATTTCATTTTATATAATTTCTTTTCACGATGTTTTAAGCAATTAATCTTCACTTTGTGTAATATTTTTGTCTGTAGGTTTTTGTTTCTTTGTTTATTTTTTATTCATGTTCTTATTATCCTTCAGTCTTGAAACATGTCGATAATTATTATTGTATAAGTGGTGTACACCACGTTATTTGTTTCATTTAATTGAAAATGACGCCACAAAGTGAGTTTGTGCAGATTGAAGAAGTAATTATTATTTTTCTGAGAATTTTATCACCGTTGTTTGCTGCTTTTCTGGTATTAGTCTTAAAATTATAAGCAATTATCAACTGTGAACTTCCTTTAGGTATAGACTAAATTTGTACAATTTTGTGAATGTTGCGTTAAAATTAAATTTATTTCAGTAATACAGAGTAACTACGAATTTTATCTAACTCGGTAAAATGTTTACTGTAAAATTATTTTAAAATTTCTGATTGAGGTATTATTTTAGTCAAGCAATATTTTCCGGGCCATATTTAATTTTCTCGTATTTCGTCTTCACATAAAAAAATGTTAATATTTCTGTGGCTTGCTTCTAAAAGGGCCAATATCAATGTTTCGATACGGATTTTTTTGCGAATTCTTCTTAAAATTAAGTTATCTTCTGATTTCAAGAAAGGATTTTTTGGTTTTTTGGGACTGAAGAGAAAATCGATTAGCCTAAATTTATATCTTGTAAAAATTACAATTAAAATTAAATAGCAAATTCTACATAGGCGGCGTGAAATTTAAAAAAAACTGGCATTAGCCCTTTTGCCCTTTTTAACGCAAGTCACATTTCGTACTTAAATTACATTGTTTTTATTACAGGATTTTTTTTTTAATATTGTCTCCACTCAGGATGCCCTGAAAAAAAAAAAAACCTCTCAGGGCATGTGTCATCTTTTGGGATACTGTGTGGAGGGGATTTTAAGGAAATATAGGAGAGGAAGATCTGAGAAGGTTAAGAGGTATGAGGGTTGTGTAGGAATCTGGGGGTCAGTGGGTCCAGGAGTGACGGACGTTTGAATCCATTTGTCCCATTGCGGTGCAAGGCGATGTGTCGAGAGAGTACTGCTGGAGAGGTAAAAAGGTGTCAATTGAACATTTTGAGGGAAGTTTGATAATTACCGCAGAAGATCGAAGTTTGAAATATTTGAAAATTTTAACTGCGTTTGGTGACGTGATTTGAATGGTACCTAAGGTAAAACTTAACCTGAAACAGAAAAAACAGAAAAAGATACGGATACATCTGGGACTCAAACCCAGGACCTGTGGCAATCCGGGCCAAATTTTTTAAAAGTTAAAAATAAAAATACAAATATTTCATCCTAGACTTGCAGAAAAAGTCAATAGATGTCGCATATTAATAAAAAGTGATAAATTTATCTTGACACTATCTAGATGGCATTTAGTTCGATTTTAATCTTGCAATAATACATAAAGATAGCAGCCAATAAAAATATGCGTTAAGAAAATGAAAATAATGTTGGCGGTTCTCAGTCAGAGTAAAAATGACCGAATCGGATTGGGATACGTTGGCGCAGTGGATAGCGCCTTGGCCCGGATTGCCAGAGGTCCTGGGTTCGAGTCCCAGATGTATCCGTATCTTTTTCTGATTTCTCTGTTTCAGATTTTCGCTAATATTATCTTCATTAATTAAAATATTATAATTTGAGGTTTAACTCATTAGGTTAAAAACTTAAAAATAAAAAATAAAAATAAGACTTAACCTTTTTCTATTTCACCTTCTTTGCCCAATGCTTTGTCTCGCAATTATCTATAAATTTTGTCGAATTAACTAACTCGGACAGCGGAACTTTTATGTTTTGCAATAAGTATAGAAGCTTTAAATCCATTCAACTTTCATTTGAAGAAGAGCCAAGGAATTAATTAATTTTCACGATATCATCAAAACAGGAAAAACATCTTTATGTTGTGTACATGAATGTTATTTTTCTCTCTTAAGAGAGTTGTGTGTTCGCAATTCTCTCTGCTTTTATGAAAATGTTAATTATATTTGCAAAAAATCCTGTCTGATAAACGAAAAACGTAGAAAAATATTTTTGTTAATTATGTTAGCTCTTTGGTCTGAGTTTGCAATACTCTCTTGGTGTATTTGGCCGAGAGATGTGAAATACCAACGTGAAAAATAATTACAAATTATTTCGTTTTTCAAGTTCTTTTTTTACAGAGAAAAAATTTGCATGCGTCATGGTGTATACATTGAATTGCCTGTAAAAACTTGTAGGGACATGATTTAATGAAATTTTTTAAACTTCCAAATTGTAATTTAACATATAAAAACCGGATATAATTGGACAGTTCAAACATATTATAAATCAAAGAAATTCGCCCTATTCTTTACAGTATAGCAGATCTTTCATAGTTCCATACCACATGGTGGAAATAATATTAAGAACGTTCCAAACTAAGTTAATTTTGCAAATTTCCCGATGAGTTTGAGAGATTTTAATGTTTAAATTCACAATTCACGTGTAATTATAAATTCTGATTAATGTATAGTTTGTTGATAAGGTTATTAAAGCTTTAAATATTTTTTTGCAATCCTAACATTTTTTTAAACTATACAACAGGCCCGGAAGAAAATAAGAAATTAATTTTTCCCTTCAGAGCCTATGTCATCTTTGGGGATGCTGCGTAGAGGTTTTGAAGATCCGGGAAGATCTGGGAAGGGAAAAGGTATAAGATGTGGGTAGGAATCTGAGAGTTAGTATATCCAGGAGTGACGGTCCTATGAATCCCTCCAACTGCCGTGAAAGCCAATGGGTCGAGAGAGTCCTGCTGAAGAGGTAAAAAGGTCTCCCAAAACCAGTCGTCTTCTTCTTCTTCTTCCTTGCACTGTCCCAACTCATTGCCTAGGTAGGCTGTTGGGGTCGGCTCTCCTCGTTCTCGAATTGTAGCTTTTTCGGTTCTGGGTATCGCTTTCATCCAGGCCATTTCTACTTAGGATTTTGGAGCATTTAACCATCCAGGAGTTCTTTGGTCTTCCTCTGGATGACTGTCGATGAAGCTCCATAGACATTGCCTGCTCCATTGTGTGGTCTGGTGGTCTCCGTTTTATGTGACCATAACATCACAACTGTCGTTCCTCTAGCTTATTGTTTATGTCCGTGACAACCAGACTACCACGAATGCGTGAATTTTTAATTTTATCTTTTAGTGACACTCCTGCCGACCATCTAAGCATTCGCATTTCTGCTGATTCAAGTTGCCTGGTGTAGGAGTTGTACATGGTCCAGCATTCGGAGCCATACATTATCGCGGGTCTAACAATAGTTTGGTATACCTTTCCTTTTAGTTTTACAGGCATTTTTGTGTCACACAAGACTCTTTTGTGTCCCCCTCAACCAGTCATAGAATACAAATTATGTGTTTTGATTTTTGACAATAATTTTGTCGATTTTTCGAAAGCGTGTTGCGATGTTACCTTTGAATTAAATGTCTTTGTCTTAACAATTTTGGTTAGACGGATTTGAGACCAAAAGTAGTATAGTGATTAATTAAGTTATTATGCCGCGTTGCATTTTCTCCTTATTTTGCCAACGTTTCGGATAGCAATACAGTTTGCGTCATCAAGGAAGATGTGTGGATTGTAATGAATTAAGTGTCTATTATTTGGAAGTTATACAGCGTTGCAAGCGTATATCCTTTTAGGATGGTTTTCTGCATTTAGTTTTGGCGTAGTCATCTAATACCGGATACCAATTTCTATTACTCATCATCCCTTGGTATTAGTGTTAATGGAAGTTTTTTGGATTTCAAAGCTTCAATATTTAGGTGCGCTCGAAGAATTTTCATTTTCATTATAATATTTTTTACTTAAAATAAATTTTGACTAAATGGTTCTCTCTCAACTTCTTCTCATAGCAATATAATATGCACTTGGAATCGTCTAGTGTCTAATCGATTAGTCAAACATCTCCAAGCAGGAACCTAATGAGTTTAAAAATTATCAGGAAAGCAACATTCGAATTCTGGACGTAAATCAAATATCATTTACATATGTCTTTGTTATACATATTGAATAAGAGATAAAATAAAACAGGGGGGTAAAACGGTCCGATTCGATATTTTGATATTTCCTACTAGTAAAACGGAAAAAATCATTTTTGTTTATTTCATTACAAGTTTTTCTGCATTACAATTGATTAGGTGGTGTTTGTACGTCATCTGAGTATTGTACCAGATAGATGGTACACGTTTACATATTAGTAGGTACATATGTACTAAACGCAACGTTTAATTATTTCGTAGATGTCTGACTAGTCAATATATCTCGACAACAGTGTCCAAAATAATATTTTACCATAGACATATGAATATTACTAGACCTGCCCAAAGTGATAAAAGCGTATTTTTCTCCCACCCCATACCGGTTCCATTTGGAGCCAGCTAGGCTGGCGTATAGCTTCGCGTGAATCTAGAAAATGTGACTTCATCATTCTTGTGCGGACTAGCGTCGAGCTCTCATCGGAATATTTACGAAATAACACGGCAAAAATGGTGGCTTGTGCTATTAAAACGTGTAAAATAGAAGTGAAAAAAAGAATACACGCAATTGTCGTATTACATTTCATATTATTTGTCTTTATTTTAAGCTTATTCACATCATACAATATGATCACTTTTATCACATCGAGAACCATGCAGCGTTGCCAACTCGGAATTCCCGGTCCCGTCGTGTGCTCGTTGCTGTTTACTGGGGTAAGTAAATTTTGAAACATTTGCAAAGGTGTCTTAACAAAATATTCGACTCTCAAAACAAGCGAACCATTCTTTGCCGTATTTGGTCTTCACAAGTTTGTTCAAACCGTGGCGAGCAATTCGCGCTCCCATGTAAAAAGGTTTATCATTTAAGAACTAAATGGTGATATTATAATGCGAGATGCCTATATACTGTCAGATTGATTTATTGGTTAATAGCATATCAATACAGTCATCTCACCTCTCTGCATCCCACTACAGTTGATTTTTGCCTCTGTCCTATATGTCCTCGTCTAGTAATTTTCATATGTCTATGCATTTTACGATCTCACTTGTTTTCCTCCGCAAACAAAAATCACTTTATTTCCTAAAAGACAATCAACAAGAGACCGGTCTTTGCTTATATTGGAGACCAGACACGAAAATAAGGATATAAACATTCGTAGGCGGAAAACGCAATACGTTAAGAGAACATAACACCTTTAACTACGTGATTATTTTTGATTTAATTATCTATTTATATTCTCACGACGTTATATAAATATTTAAAAAATATATTTCTGGTTTATTTAATCAATGTAATATATAATTGAATAAGAAGATAACACTTATAATCTAAACGAAAATACGAAAAAAAAAATTTAATAACCTTCAAAGTTATAAGAAGAGTTATCGTGTTCCTAGAAAAATTGAATATTCATTTTGACATTTACAAAAAAGGTTAACAGGTGTTCCATATAAATAAAATCGCATGTATTTATCCGAGACACTATCTAGGTAACAACCACGTTCATAGAACACTTGTTTCCAATTATAGCAAAGTAGCTGCCGGAATATGGAACATAATATTGTTAATTCTGAAATTTGAAATATCAACATTTAAATAATTGTTACAGTGGCCTAATTTGAATTACGTTCATCCCTATAAGATGAGAGGTTCTGGTTCGAGTCGTAGATGCGACCGTTAGGTATCTTTTATTTTTCTATGTCTTGTTCTTATTCATATATATATTTTTTAGATTATTAGTGTTATCTTCTTCAAAGATATTTTTAATACTCTATTTAACTCGAGTTGGATATTATAAATCATTTGATTGCTCTGTTATACCCGAAAACGAAAACAAACTGGTTGGACAACACGACAATACACAGGAAATGATAAGAGTCTTCATTTTTAAATTATTCTGTGTTTTTCTAAAACACGTTTTGTATTTCAATTGGCTTTGGCGGAACCGAAAAATAGAGCAGTAAAAGTTATCTTAAAAAGTTTTCAATAGATATTTTATTTCGAACTAACTAACATTGTCTTTAGCGATTACATATTACAATTTGAGTTGTTTTTACTCATTAACTTATAAACAAAAATAAATAAACAAATGTAATTTATAACAATAAGTGAGTATTTCAAACACGTGCTTATACCTATATTACAACACGAAACAAGAAGTTGGAAATACTTGCTTAGATATGGCGGATATATTTAATTTCACAGAAGGTAGGTCCGAAAAGGCTATACTATCATTTTTTTTTTCTTTTCAATCAGTAATAATTTAGCCAAATATCTACTGATGGGGTTTTTGGCACTGTTTTTATTTCCTTCTCGAATTCCAGAGCTTGTATTTAATTAATACTTTCTAAATGAGACATCTTATTCAAAAATCAAAACAAAAGTTAAATCTTTCTACCTCCGAAGAACATGAAATCAAATAATATACCTAGTTCCTTTCTATTTTTTTTATTTGTACTGTGTAAAATATTTTTACTACAACGCAATTTATAAACATTATAATAATTAGTTTGTCGTAATAATTAGTATTTTATTATTAATTTTTTATTTAGTATTTACTATGAAAAACTGAAAAGTATGCTGTATTAAAAAATTAGAAAAAAATAAGAGATTTCTTACAATCAAACTGATTGATCAGTTTCGTAAGATTTGTAAAATAATATATTTTAAAATTAAAACGGAATAAACATATTAAAAAAAATAAATAATAATAATGTCATAGTATGATCTAATAAGCGTAATTTTCAAAATTTTCGTAATATGCTTGTATAACTGTGACATGTTATTATTGTTTATAACCTATAGCATGACCTATGTTGATGGAGGAAGGAAACCCAAAAGCTGGCAAATCGTTCCACGGCCGGGTTGTCGAAATCAAAAACGAATCGTAGAAGCGACCCGTTCTCATGTGACAAATATACATGTTATGCGCGCTTTTTTTCATGTTTCCTGACTATGCAGGAGTGCCGAAGGAATCAATGATGCTTGTTTCTCGGAGCATCTTCCATTGTTATATCGATAGAAACGTCACTATACCAAAAATAAATAATTAATACAAAACTTTTTTTTCTCAAATATCGTTGAAGTCCAAGTTGATTTCTTAAAATAACACTACACGCCACAGGCATTTTTATAAAAATAAAATATTTTTCACAGACATTATAATAAAGTATCACTTGCTTCCTGGCATTGTGTTTTAGAGAACAAAAATCAAAAAAATATATTTCCTTGTAAAATAAATATACATTTAAAAAATATGCCAAATAAATCCACATCCTCCACTCTGCAGAGGATAAATCATAAAACCAACAAAGCAAATTACAAAAAAGGATATGGAATAACAAAAATCGAGAATTTAGCGGTATTCAACATTGAGTTATTATAGTAATTAAGGCATATTTGTGTTTTCAGCACTTTTTTAAAGGGTGACCAAACATTAATGATATTGTGGAATGGAGTAAGTGCTTTTTTGTTTTAAAAATGAGCCTAAATAATTACAAAAATGTGTCTCTTCAGTGTGAATTCACCACAAGGTTTGATCAGTGAAAATATCACACGCAATTCTAATGTAGTTAATTTTCAAGCCGATAGCCGGACACGCCGGATAACCTAAAAGTATGGATATTAGAGAGACGGCATGTGAAGTGTGCCCGCGCGCTCCAAGGGTGCCTTTTCGAGAATTTTACCCAAACGGCTTACATTGGCTGCTGGTTTTTGGCCGTTTAATGTGTTCCGATATTTTTACGACAGCAGGCATTTTACATGGTGACAGGCAGTGTCAGCCGTGTGGGTAGAATTCTCGAAAAGGCACACTTGGAGCGCGCAGGCACACTTAACATGCCGTCTCTCTAATATCCATACTCTTTGCGGATAACGGACACCATAAAACTGTGTCTTGGCACATATACGGTTCTTCATGCACATTCATTGACGAGCGTCCGTGGTCGAGTGGTAAGACACTTGACTCCCATTCGGAAGGTCGCGGGTTCGAACCCGGCGTGCGCAAAAAAATTTTATTTGATTAATTTGTGTTATTTCACATTAATTAATAAAAATAATATATGTTATATTTGCGGCACGTTCCAGAGTGGAAGATACTCTCAGTATCGCCCTGGTGTAAGACCACCATTCAGAATTGAAACGTTGCTTAATAATGGCTTTAGCCGTGTTTAGTGACTAGATCTGAATAGCCAGGTACTTTCCCACCTTCCTCTTCCCCATCTCCTTCCCTTCCCCACTTACCTTCAGCCTCACAACATACTCCACAATTGGGTATGCCATAGTCTCACTGGCTCCAGAAGGGAGCAGTTGGGACTCTTGTGAGGTTTCTCTATAAAAAAAAAATAAAAAAATTCATGTATCGTAGCATGCTCTTCTATTAGTCTGACTCTTGATGAGACCCGACTTAGATTGTCCTCAAATGTTGCTCACTTTCATTTTGTCATTTTGTCTCGTACGTGTGTCATTATTTCCCCGAAATCTTGTCAGGTATAATAATTGAAGTTTAACTTATTTGATGTTCTGCCACATAGAAAGAAATAGCCACGTTCTTGAAAAATGGAATCTGATTTCTTTGGAGTTTTTTTTTAATTTTACTCATACCTTACACCCTGTTTTATCATTGATATTATGCAAAATGCTATTACCTATTAATATTGATAAAGAAACAAAATAAATAAGTGCGAACCATGTCAGATTATTTTATTAACGAGATTTATCGAATCACTATGAACGAGTGGCGAATCTCTATATATTTAGTTGATATACTTGAATACAATGGTTAAGCTGAAACGAAAATTTGTTACAAAAAAAAATATAAAATAGATTTGGTAGTAGCTATAAATTGAACCCAGCACCTTGGCCTTGCCGGGGTTAACTCTTACCACTGAGCTAATTCAACTCTATCCCCTTTGATTATTATAATAATAATTAGATAATTTGTATAGCGCCGTTTTTGTGAGAAATCACTCAAGGGCGCTGTGATTGACAAAGAACTGCCAAGATTGTGTTTATAACTCATAATTTTATTGGCTGATTTATGTATGATTGTAAGATTTTTCCCGAAATACATGTAATCTGGACCAGGCCTTAGATAAAAACTTTATTTTGTGCGCCATCTATTGTCTTCTCTGCAATAATAGGATGAATATATTTTTTTTTAATAACTTTAAAAGTAAAATCACAAACAGTAATATTTAACTATTGAAGACAAATTAGCGACTCTCAAACGAAAATTTGATTCAGAAAAATCTGACAAAGATTCGATCGCGTCAAGGAATAGGTTGAAGTCCTGGGTTCCTGGGTTGAGAGTCGATAATGTCATCTTAAATGATTAAATGGCGTCCCATAGGGATCGGTTCTGTCTCCGACTTTGCATTTGTTGCACACCAATGACCTTTTGACAGTGCTCCAATTAATTCATTGTTACGCGGATGACAGCATAGTCCATGATAGCTTTTTGTTTGACAAGCCCCCAAAGGGTGCATAAATTCCAACGGCTCGGAGGGCTTTGAAGCAAAGAATGGACGCTTACCTCGAGAGTGTTTTCTCTTGGAGTAAGAATAATCTCGACGAATTTAATGTTTCAAAGACCCAATCATATCTGACGTCTAAACGGGATCGAAATGACAATCTGGTCTCCTATAACAGTAGCATTTTTCCGAACAGGCCATCCATTGATACGCTGGGTGTGACTCTAAATGACCAGCTCAGAAACGGGGGCTCCATCGAAGCCAGAGTTAAGTTAGCCTCGCTCAGAAACTGGGCGTAGTGTACAGGGCCCGCAGATACTGTATAAATCGCAAGTGCGCCCCACGGTTGAATTTGGCACCCACCTCTGGTCTGCAGCCCTAAAGTACCTGAAAAACACCCTGTTATGTGATGTGAAAGATTCTGTGCAGAAACGGGCGGTCCGTTTGATAGATTCTCCTGGCTTAACAAACGGATTGCAATATTTAGAGCACAGGCGTCGGGTTGGTAAGCTATTCTGGTTCTACCGGTATTTCAATGGAAGGTGCTCCGAGGAACTAGCTATATTAATCCTCTCGACACCAGTGCATAGTCGCGAAACACGCCAAATGAGCGCTCAAAATATGTACATGGTTGAGATTGGTCACATGAGAACGGGTCGTTTTTATCATTCGTTCTTGAGTTCAACAGCTCGGCTGTGGAACGACTTACCGGCTTCTGTGTTTCCTCCTTCCTACAACATGGGTGTCTTCAAGACCCACGTATACTCCTTTCTCTCCTCAAAAAGACCCTCCACCCAGCATCTTCAAATATGACATAGGCCCTGAGAGGAATTATTTTTCTCAGGGCGTCCTGTGCGGAGTTAATGTATAAAAAAAAATTAAGATTTAAGATTTTCCTTATTAAGTTATTTCAAAAATAAAACGTATGTTTTTATAACATTTTTTTAACTTTGTTATTTAGCTATAGTGTAACATAATCGATAGAAGTATTTGGTAAATTAAATATTGTGCAATTACTTACTATTTTTCAGGTTACATTTTGGGAAGATTCTATTATTATTAAGCGAAACATATTGTTCAATCGGGTCATGTCACAGGTCGCAATAACATATGAGATTACCTACAAACGGCAGGTATGCACGGGACAAAGCAAATATTGTGTGTTATGAGACAGATCCCAGTTAATTAGATGAGCTGAGCTCCCAGGAGCAAAATTGGTATTTGGCCCCTCAAATTGGGACGGAAGGAAAAGGGTGAGGGAAGGGGAATATTGGGCGATCGGTTTGTACTAAACCATAGAACAGGTAAGCCGATAGAACGGTGTGATTTGGACCTATCTGTGCGCACGAAAGACGTAAAAAAAATCTTTTTTTTTGTGAAAAAACATATTTACTTAAGTATATTTTTTTTTCGTACAAGAATTAAGGACTTTCAGGAGCCAAAAGTCGACATGTCTTAGGTAATTAGAGCGTTAGCAAGGTGAAATCGATAACTTTACAATATCGATAGGCGAAACTTTCGTTGATTTCACATTGATGACCCGAGCACGGTTTCACAGTTGACAGCCGAACCTATATTGACTGAAATAAATTATAAATCGATATGCTCTGGCAACACTGGAGGTATTTTCTTTTAAATTACACACCGAGATTTCAAATGCCAAACAAATACGTAAAAATGTTAATTAATAGATTGGGAGTGTTGAAGTGAAATACTAACCTAAATATGCATTGGCATTCCGCATTTTCTTTTTGACACTAAAAGGAAGTTAATTAGTTAGTGAGGTCAATAGTTTTATTTTAACCATTTTCGATTCTCAAAGATCGAACGCCATAAACTGGTAGTAAATTCTTATTTAAATTATGTAAGTCCACACGGAGAAAAATGTTATTCGAAAAAACGCTCATTTTAATAGTAAAAACGGTTAACGACTGAAGTTCTTACGAACAAATTAACAGGGTTTCAATGTTTATTGGCGGGAACATGTAAGAATAATATGTTGGCATACGTAATTACGTACGTACACCAACAACTTATTCTTACATTTTCCCGACAATAAACATCGAAACGCTGTTAATTTGTTTGTAAGAACTTCAGTCCCGTTTGTACTATTAAAATGATCGTTTTTTCAAAAAATGTTTTACTCCGTCCATGAATCGCTTATACCACATATTTCAATTCTAAAAGCTTCTTAAGTTGAACTCCGTTCATTAATAATACTGTAATTTTGCATACTTAACGACATCATTCAAACAAATGCGTATATTGATAGTTATGCGAAAGTTATCTAATATTATTGAGGCCGGTCTAAAATTTTATTAATCGTCGGTCGGAATATCTCTTACCAATTGTAGACCGTGCTCGCAAATATAGATTTCTGACCATAGATGACGGATTTAGAAAATATCGTAATGATGTAGGGTTTTATCCATCGTCCATGCTAGACCTCCTGGTAATAAAACTTAACTTACTTTTTTGGTTCAATTCATACCCTTAAATTCACCATTGTTGTTTTTTTTATTTTTTTTTATGATTTGTATAATGTTCTTAATGTTCTTAACTTTATTAATAGACCCGGGAACCAGAGCTTTATCATTCGCTCTCCTTCTGGGAGGTAAATGAATTCATTAAAAAATGTTCAGCTACTTGTTTAGGTTTAGTATTCCATTACAAACTTTTTTTTTAATTCCTTGGAAACGAAATACAAAGTTGTTTGAAATTAAAAACGTGCAGTAGTATTTGTTTGATGCACTGAGAGCAGGCGAATGATTATGAAGCAAAGGAGAATAGTTTTAATATAAATATATGCATACAATGCAGAATTTTATTAAAAAAATAACAGTTTTAATGCATTATGTTAATTAAACATGCTTAAAATGTCGAAAAAAAAATATGCATACATAAGTACCTACGATTTAATGCTAGTTGCCCCTGAAAAAAGCCTCCGAAAGTTGCCCCTATGTCTGTGTTTTTTGATTAAAAAAAATGCATTGTCTAGTTGGTATACTGAACTTTGTTAATTGCGTTCAAACCAGGCAATTTTAAAGATTTTTGGAGGGTACTAACTCTCATAAAAAGTAACTTATTAAAAGAACCAAAATGTACCGACAAGCTAGTGATATCTATGTATATTATATTTTTTTAAATATTTACAGTAGCGTCAAAATCCAGAAATAAAACTGGAGAATTCGTTTTTATGTACCAAACTCTGTCCGGTTTCTTCTTAACTCGATCGTTTTACAATTCGTTGGTCTGTAAAATTGTTTGAACGTTCCGTTTCCGGTTCTGGTGGTTTTAAATTAAGTACCTACTCATAAAAATCACGATTTCAGTGAAAAAAATGTATTTGATTTATTAAAAAAGAAAAAAATTAGAAACGTTCTTTTTTGATGAGGTCCACTGTTACACAAAAAAACTAATATTAGTTTTTATGCACAGTTTTGGCCTTCTCAATTTCATCTCTAATAATGCATCGTCTTCACAGATCTCCAATTAAATTACCGAGAGACAAGAACTTATTGTCGAGGAGTCGCAATCAAGGCGAAAGTGTCCCAACTTGAACCTTATATTTAGATAGCGAGAACACTTGGGGAAATCTGACCGAGGGTAGACACTCGTCGCTTGTCGCTACGGCACGAGGAATGGCTACGGTACTACGGTACTAGGGTGCTACGGTGCTACGAGCTATTTACTGTAGCTGAGTCAGATCTCGTTAAGACTAATTGAAATAGGATCTTTTGGATGACAAGAATTTGAAAAAATAAATAAAGGGGAAAAAATATATAATAATGATAACTTGAAAGAAAGCTTTTTAAATTGTTTTATGTGAGTAAGGCACAAGAGTCCTGACAGCTCTCAACTGCCTGGAGCCATTGAGACTATGGTCTTCATAATTGGAAAATGTTTTGAAGTTGAAGGTACTCGGGAAAGGAATATGAAGGTGGTGGAAAATACCTGGCTATTCAGATATGGTCAGTGTTTGTGATTCAGTCATGGTTTTGAAGCCACGTTTCGATTTTGGATGGTGGTCTTCTAGCACAGTAGATCGATAAGATATACAAAAATGAGTTGACGTGGAATATATTAAATAACACTTAGTCATTGTAAACTGTTATTTATTCGTTGGCAATCTGCAGTCATGCTAGGGAACGATAAAACGAGAAGTTTTCCTTAATCAATAAATCCTTATCGATCGACTGTGCTATGGGGCCAGATATTTTTCATAATTTTTTTATTTATTATTTCTTTACAATTAAAATACATTGTTTAGCATTAATTATTAACCCCACTAGGGTTCGCCTCTATCAGGGTTAATAATTTCACAATTTAATAACATACATCATCAAAGATCAAACAAAAATGTTATTATTTACTGTGGTATTAGTTAATACCATTTTTAACAATAGAAAAAATCAAAAGAAAAATCAACAATAGAAAAAACAATTAATATATACCTTTATGGCTTAGAAAAAATGTAAATAAAAAATTACATAATGAAAGCAAATATTTATAAGCGGATAGTTAATTTTTTTTTTTTTAATTTAAGTTTTGATGTTATTCTTTATATTTAAACTCACTTGAATAAGCCTTTGTTGGTGTTAACAATATATATATACTGAGATTATCTATCTCTCTGGAACATGCCGCAAATATCTTTATATATAAGAATCTTGCGACGCAATGTTCGTCCAAGGTAAACTCCTTAACCGATTTAGGTAAAATTTAGTTTACTGTGTGTAATTTGGTCCAACTTAAGAAATAGGATACCTAGTTTTTATCTCGATTATTGACCTCAATGTTTTTTATGGGACAATTATTTGAAATGATTTGTAAGTTCCATAAGTTTTTAACAGATGGCGGTGTGAGTTAATTTATTGGTTATCTAGGTTAGGTAACCATCCGGTAGATGGCATTGTGTTTCATTAGCCACAGCAGCGCGTGGGCGGGTCATCTAGAAATCTATATATTATTTTTAATAAGGCCTTGTTATTTTTGTCGTGATTCCGAAGACAGTCTTGATGTCAGTAATTGACGGCTATACCAAAATTAAACTCAGAAATCCATTATAAATTATACTGTAATAGCAGCTCGTAGAGGATTGGACCTGTAACACGGAACTGCATCTAACTCAGTTTACCACTATCGATTTTATATCTGTCCTGATAATGGGCACTGTAATGATGTCTGAAACTTTGACTGAAGAAGGAGGTAGTGCAATACGGCATAATACCCTAAAAAAAAACAACATATCAATTTTTATACGTTTTCATTCCATTTCGCTTATTTTGTTCCACATCTGGCCCTCAATAATATTGTAAAGTAACCTTGGGGTGATTTTAAGGAAAAATTGTACAATAACAGAATTCCAATAAAAGTATTTTTCGTCAAAGTGTCGAGTGGGTCGTGAGTTTTATTTCTGACTGCTCTGAAGAAATTTACAATTTATTGACGATTTCTGAAATAAAACGCAATATTGCAATATGCTGCATAAATCGATAACGGTTTAAGCGTTGTTTTAGTTATGTACCTGGAAAAGTTATTTTCTAAACGAAACTGAGAAAAAACAATTCTTTCAAACAAAGTTAAAAAAAACTTAGTTTATAAATGCCAATTTATTATCAAATAAAGTCAATCTGGTATTTATAAAGAAAAATTAAACTTTATTTAGTACGCCTTGTTGCGACCTCTAAAATGCCAGAGAGGTTAAGATTCAGAGGTTACAGAATCGCAAGTGGTTGCGAAATGAAATAAATTAATTTTATAATTTGAGTTTATTTACGTAATTAAAATAAAATTAAATATGATTGTATATTTATCACATTTTAAATGATCTACAGAAATATAAACTCTCAATATCGCTTTGGTAATATAATACTACCGATCAACTTGCTTAAAATGACTTAAGTATGTTTGGTGACTAGATCTGAATAGCCGGCTTTATTTAACCTTTATTTTTTTCATCCATCTCTTTCATTTTCCAACTCCATAATGATATTCAATATATCCCATTTGGGGTTGCCACAATCCCGCTAGCTCTGGGCAGATTTTTTTTTTGTTTTACATTAGGTCCATAAATAATTTCCCTCAGGGCCTATGTCATCTTTGGGGATGCTATGTGGAGGGTATTTATAAGGAAAGGAAGGAGAGGAAGGAGAGGAAGTTCTGGAAAGGAAAAAGGTATGAGGGTTGGGTAGGATTCTGGGGTTTAGTGTGTCTAGATCATCCGCCGCCAAGACCTAGATAAACCTTAGCCCATGAACCCGGGCACCCCTGCTAAGTCACCAAACGTAGCGAACCACTTGGGGAGACCTATGGCAGAGATGATGGTTATCCAATAAATGGTTCCGGGGGCGGCGGTACCCATTCCCGCTTCCCAAATAATTATCATAATACTGTAACTACTGTGCGATATTCTCAAAAAAACATATTTTAAATAAAAAAATTCTAATAAGTTTCACCAATTCTCAAAACTCCGATTACTAAAAATGGACATTTATAGAAATAAGTAGAACTTCGAAACCGAAGTTCCCTCGGCTAAGTCGAGTTGATTGATTATCCCACACATAACTTCGGTTCACTCCAATAGTACTTTCTTTATAAGGACCAACGATACTGCAGTGGACTCCGCTCTGTACAATCTCCGGTTAATAATAGATCACAAGTAAATAGGTCATACGTTTCGATTTAAAAAATAAATATTGAAATTGATAGCTTTCTTTCAATATAATTTTGTGTACGACTTTCGCTTTGTCAGAAGGTCCACACATCGCATAGAGCTTTTTTTACATATAAGGCATCACATATTTTACTGCAAAATTGAAATGAAAATAATAAAAGTTATGTTATGCAGTTAACAAAATGTAAGATACAGAAAATATTAATATTTAAAATAAAATAGATGATCTGCCAATATCCTCCAAATCAACGATAATATTATTGAATCTGTATTAAATTGTTGTTAATAATCTAATTTATAAACTAGGTAGAAATTGTTCGCATATCCGGCGTTTGAAGCTTGCCAAGTTCAAATCTTACTAATATTAAAAACGCAAAATTTACTGAATGGGTTTTAATGAAACTTTACAATAATATAGTTCATACGTCATAATAACAAATAAGCTATAATTTATGAAGCTAGCTATTTATTTTCAATATATTGAAAATGATAATTAATAGCAGGGAAAAACCCGCTGCGCGGGTTTTTGCTGCTAGGCCCTGCGGGCGGCTTTTCGTTCTGCTTCGCCCAGTTTAAGTGTTGGTGACTATTTATAAAGCATCACCCTTTTGCAAAACTAACTACTATTATTAACATTAAACTACAGAATACTTATATTTAATATGTAGATATATAATAGTAGACATTCTTACATTAATACCGTGAATAATGAGAGGAACATAAATCTTCTTAAATTTGAATAAAAGCAAAAAATGTTTCCTCTTCGTCATAATTTTTTCCTTAAATATAGTATTATAGATGGCGCCACTTCCGTTTGCAAAACGCGTATGGGCGAGATCTAAGTGTGTGTATAACGGAAGCAGCTCCGTGGAAAAATGCACGTTAACGGTGTCCATACAGTGTGGCGTGGAGATTTACTCGGAGTCGGGTTGCTTAATTTGAACCGTACGGGCATTATCGTATTAATATACTCCGATTGTTTAATAGAAAATGTCAAAATTTGAGAATGACATTTTGAAAGCCAATGATTTTTAAATCAAAATTCTATTTTAGAAAATTTTAACATTAGTGAATTTATTTAAAGTACTCGCCTAATACTTTGAATCGAATCAAGAATTATAGATATTATAAATAAATAGGTTAAGAATTTTGGTAAAAACGTAGGTGGGACCTAGGAAAAGAAAATAGATTACTCGAAGTACTAATCCTATGCAGACGAAGTCACGGGCAGAAGCTTGTACATCCATAATTGTTCAAATATTTGTTACCAAGACTGTGTATGCATTGCATTGGGGAAATACAAACTGTAGTTGAAATGAGATATACATATGCAAATATAATGTTAAGTCGTTCGTTTAGATACTTGGAGATTTATTGAAGGCCATAATTACAATTCCACATTTGTGAAAATTCTTCAAAGTTACACCATTACATAAACAATTGTGATAAAGCTTCGGTCTTTAATTGCAGACCATTGACGATACTATCCTCTCTAGCCAATATTTTTAAATCAATAATTCAAAAAAACAATTGTGCCCGAGTTGAAAGCTTTTTAATTGACTAGCAAATCGGTTTTGTGGTCACGGCTCAGATTTCCTAATCGAGTCGATATTAAATTCAGTGACAGATCGTCATAGGGGTTGATAATTGCACTGGCTATTCCAATACACTGATTGTTCTATGATCTATTGAGGCAAATGCCATACATAGTTAAATTGGCCATACACAGTCAGATAGGGATGAATACAATTTGGAAGGCGGATACGGGTACGGATTTATTGGATATCTAACACCCCTGCCAAATGTCACCTGAAATGGTTCACTGAGTTTGGTAAATTATCAGGAGTCTTCAGGTACATGGGGATGAGGATTGTCTAAGTCTTGACGGTAAATTCGTTTGTTCCTCTGCGAGACTGGTTGAGGTAACTTAGACCTCTCCATCGACTTGAAGCACAGTGGGAGGGAACGATTCAAACTTCCCTCACTCTAGGACACATTGACCACCAGATTCCTACCCAACCCTCATATCTTTTGCCTTTCCATAACTTTCTTCCATTGCTTTCCCTAAAAAAAACCTCCAAGCAGCATCCCCAAAGATGAAATAGGCCCCAATGAACGTTTTTCCATCACGGTCTCCTGTGTAAAGCTAATGTATTTGTATTGTTATTATTCTTTTAATTTCTGGTTAATACTGTTTTTTTTTTCTTCTTGTTTACACTCATTTTTATATTTCCAAATACCTATATGTGAACATTAATAATTGGTCTGTTTTTTTGTCATCCTTTTATATATATAAATATATATATATATATATATTATACTGTTAAGACTGTTTATGTTCCTTAAATAAAAATATAAATAAATAAATAAATAAATAAATAAATAAATAAATAAATAAATAAATAAATAAATAAATAAATAAATAAATAAATAAATAAATAAATAAATAAATAAATAAATAAATAAATAAATAAATAAATAAATAAATAAATAAATAAATAAATAAATAAATAAATAAATAAATAAATAAATAAATAAATAAATAAATAAATAAATCAATAAATAAATAAATAAATAAATAAATAATGTAAAAAATATGTAAACGTGGATAATAGGTTAAGTGGAGGAAGAGACAAACTTCGTTAAAAAATTTTAAACTTTTTGTGAAAGCTCTCGAATACTCTCAAATGTTCTATTTTAGAAATTTATAAAGGGCGAATCTTTCACCCCTTATATCTTTAAAGCACGCCCTCCAGAAAAAAAGGGAACCTTCTTCATGGATGAGGGACAGAGGACTACCACACCGTGTAACCCCCTTATCTTACCGGGATTCGTTTAGGGTTATAGCGCAAGCACATCCTAGGAGCAATACGCGATCTTCTGAAAATTTCCCAGTTTTTAGTGAAGTTAATTTTTTTGTTCTTCAAAACTATTAGTAATTTATTTTATTAAATGATAAATTTTGGATCTAAGATTCTCATTTTGAGGTTAAGTTATTAGAAAGATAAATTAACACGCATTTTCTTAGAAAAACATGCACTCTAAAGTAGAGTTTAAATAATACAAACTCTCAAGTATTCACAACATAAAATCACTCAATAAAAACCAAAAAAACTTACTTTTTTTTATGAAAAAAATACACTCAGCGTCCCTCACTTTAACTTTGACAGGAGAGAATAATGATTAATTTAGTGTTGTCAGCTTTAAAATGCGCATTTGTTGACGGTGCTAAATTAAAGCCAAAATTGATAGTTTAGGAAATTACGCTACTGTCCAGAAGAACAATTGTCCAGACGAACACGTATTGCTCCTACACTTACTTTTGTGGTATAAATTGATTTTATAATTATTATTTATAAATGTGTAAATTTATTGTATCAAATTAGTGTTTTTACTTCTAGCATCGTCCATGCTAAATTCTATCCTCTATTTATTAGTTGAATGGCACAGTAAAGTTGTCCTCCGTCGCCTCGACAAGGACAGCCCGTCAAGTTTAATTGACAAAGTTTGACAGAAGAAGTACGTAGAAGTAAGTAGAAGGTTGAAGACGGTCAATGCATAACGAATAATAATATATTATTTGAAATTTTGATATTTAATGTCCAATTTCTCTTGAAACAGCTGCGTACCGAATCCCCACCATCCCTTTGTTCAGAAGTCGAACTAAAAATAACATGCCTTTTCAATTTTCATGTTTTGGAAATTGAAACATGGAGGAAGAATTCCTAATAAATGATTATTTGGAATGATGAATGAAGAAATAACGAATTTCTTTTATCTTTGGTTTATTTTTGTCCGACCGTACTCACATTAATACTAAAGCAATAAATATCACACTATTATATATATTTTTTTGCTAGTTTTTTTAATACAATAAAATATATAAATTTGTTTTAGACCAATTTAATTTTTAATTACACTCTACCGGTTTCGGAAGAACCCTTCCTTCGTCAGGAGAATATTAAAACTAACCTATGATACAAAATATTGATAGATATATACCAAACATTTAGGTGCTGGAGTGGGAGGTCAAAGGGGGAGGGGTGTAATTGCGAGAATTCCAGTAATAATAATAAGTTTTTTTTGTATTTTTTGTAATACCGCACAAGTTCTCAACTGCTTTGGTCTGTAGCCAGTGAAACAAGGGCATCCCCAATTGGGGTGAGATGTGAGGCTGGTGGTAGGAGGAAGAGGAAGGAAATATGAAAGATGAAGGTGGAAAAGCCATTTCAAGCAACGTTTCAAATTGGAATGGTGGTCTTACACCAGGGCGATACTGAAAGTATCTTCCACATACAGCGTCACAAGCACTGAAAATATTAACTACTAGACATGTGTTATGAATCATGCCTCTGTGTATGCAACTGTCTTGCCTGATCTGCAGTCTCTCGTATCTAGGATGAACGAAGTATGTATGAAGAATGAATTACTGATGAATAAGTAAGTTTAAAGTCATGGTGTTTGAAAGAGAGAGTGTGAAAACAGTGTGAAATATAGTTGTGAATGATGTATACTCGGAGCAGTTGGATGAGTTTGTGTATTTGGGAAGTATGTTTACGAGAGACGGGATATTGAAAGAAGGGTAAATGCAGGTAACTCCATTAATGGAAGACTGAACGCCGTTGGAGCCAACAAAAAAATGTCCACAGAAGCGAAGCTAGCAGTCTACAATGGAGTGCTGGTACCCACCCTGATGTATGGCAGTGAAGCATGGAACTGGCAGAGAAAGGATGCAAGTAGACTGAGTGCTGTAGAAATGAAATCCCTGAGGCGTAATTATGGTAAAACCATGATAAGATAAGAAAGGGACGCTTAGATGGTTTGGGCAGGTTGAGCGAATGGTTCCAACACTGAGGGAATACAAGAAGGCGCTGCATAGAAGCGCAATTCCTTTGCACGATGATGTTCTCTCTCACCCGTTATGCCGTTTGAAGTCCCGAAAAAGTCTAAAGTCCCTCTGGATGGAGTCCCGAAAACCCTCCGATCACCTCTCACCCCAGAACGTAGGTGGAAACTTGAGTGGCAATCGGCCAAAGACCCCACTGAGAGACAGCCTGGGTTCTCATTACCTCGCAAACTCTGGTCCGCTATCAATAGGATAAGGTGCTCCCATAGCCGTTGTGCCCACATGATGCATAGATGGGGCCTTAAAGAGTCGGCGATGTGCAAATGCGGTGTGGTGCAGACCACCGAACAACACATGTGATCAACGAATGCCCGCTCCATTCATTCCCCGGTGGGATTGATGAGGTCCAGAGGGCAACGCCTGAGGTCAAAGACTGGCTCGCAGACCTAGATGTCCCCCTATAGCCTCCCACCATATGAAATAAGAAGTTGGTTAGAGAATGACTCGGATATGTCGAAATAGCAAAAATATAAAACTTATATGGAAAGTCAATCTCTTCAAAACTAAATATCCACCTTTTGAGCGCACATCTAAATGTTATATCTACCCAGCAAAGTAAAACTAATCCCAACTTATAGAAAGAACTTTCTTATTAACTGTAAGATTTGACCACAACAAATTTGGCAAAGGCTGGGTTCAACAACAAAGTTCTATGCCTCACTGCCAAACATCAGGGTAGGTATGATCATTCAATTATGGACCACTAGTTTCGCTTCCTTGGAAAATTAGAAAATAACATGTACATACGGCCTCCGTGGTCGAGGGATAAGGCTCTCAACAAAAAAAAACAAGATAACTAACGTACCCAAGTATCTATGGACCAAACCAAACGCGTTATACGATTCATTAGAGGACTTTATCGGGGTTACGATAAATTATAGCGACAGGTTTGCCATTGAAAGCTCTCCTCTTTGTTCCGCTTTGAGTTTCCAGTAGCGTTATTTATTAATGAAAAATCACTGAAAGCTTAGAGTCAAATAATAGATATTTTTATCTTAATAATTTTTTTGGAAACTATTTTACAAACTGTGTTCCACGCAATTTAATAAAAAAAAATATACGCCGTTAAACCATTAAGACGATAGACTTTGCTTTTCGGCCCATACAAAAAGGACGCCCGGGAAAAAACACTTTTCTACATCGAAAATTGCACAAAAAGAATATATTTTTTATACTGCCTTCCAGAGGGTGAAAACTATGTCGGTATGTTTTCGAATTTTCGATGCGTTTCGTATTAACGTAAACATTCACTGTCAAACATGTACGATTTATCAAAAAATATTATTTAAGGAAAAAGTGCTGCTAACTCAACTCTCATAAAGAATTATAAAATTATAAAAAGCTACCGACGTAGCTTCTTCTTTCTAAAAAATATATATTTTTTAAAATTTCAATTTCGTGAAAGTTTTGGTGTAGAAAAGTGTATTCTCCATAAACCCCTTTTCGAGCGATTTCTGTAGGTAAATTTGAGCGTTGTCTCATTCGCGCATTTCGCATTTGCATGTATTGTAAGTGTGCGTGAGCTTATTGTGAGCGGGACAGAATGACAGACGCGCGTGTTCCGCGTGTGGTTCAAAGTCTAGCCTCTTAAACGGAGAATGAAAGATAAAGTAACCTAATAATAATAGGTTACTTTCTCTTTCATTCTCCGTTTAATGGTTTAACGGCGTATTTTGTTTTTATTAAATTGCGTGGAACACAATTTGTAAACTATTTTCCATAAAAATTATTACCATAAATATATCATAATTTGGGAGGCGGGAATGGGTACCGCCGCCCCGGGAACCATTTATTGGATAACCAACACCTCTGCCATAGGTCACCCCAAGTGGTTCACTACGTTTGGTGACTTAGCAGGGGTGCCCGGGTTCATGGGGTAAGGTTTTTCTAGGTCTTGGCGGCGGATGATCTAGACACACTGAACCCCAGATTCCTACCCAACCCTCATACCTTTTCCTTCCCAGAACTTCCTCTCCTTCCTTTCCTTAAAGTACCCTCCACACAGCATCCCTAAAGATGACATAGGCCCTGAGGGAAATTATTTTCCTTAGGGCCTCCTGTGTGGACCTAATGTAAAAAAAAAAAAAATCTATGCCTTTGATTTAGATAGACAAAAACTAAAATAGTTTCATTTGAACATTTATTTTGAACTGTCAGTCGACCAATTATAAAATATTTGCTTAACACTGTCACATCACTACTGTAATCACATCACTAGTGAAAGTACTGGTGATCATTATATCTATGGTCTAACCTCTCTCTCAGTCGAGCTCTGGTCACGTCAAGTCATAAATAAACCTTCATTATAAAATATAATCAAAAGTATTCTCAATAAGATCCTCAACAGTTTACCCAATAAAACATGGTGTCAGAAGTCGGATACTAATTTTTACATTAAAATATATTGAGGATCAAAAATAAAATACAAGATGTCAAAAGATACAATAATGTCACATGTGCAACATGATTTCAGTGCTTTGCCAAATCTACAAGTGTTGTCGAATAACCCAAATAATAATGGAATATGGAGAAATTGGTGGCAAAAATATGAAATATATTTGGTGGCATCAGGTCTCGAAGAAGCTCAAGAAAAAAGGAAAATTGCAATTTTACTACACTCCATTGGCTCCAAAGGTATGGAAATATTTAAGTCTTTCAACATAAAAATGGAATCTGTCTCGGTAAATGAAGTAAAGAAAAAGTTTGATGAATATTTCGCACCGCAGAAAAATTTAACTATGTTAAGAAACAGATTTTTCACAAGGAAACAGAAAAATTCAGAAGATATTAACAATTTCCTATTGGATTTGGAAAATTTTAGTTTGGAATGTGAATTTGGGAATCTGAGAGAATCTCTTGTGAGAGATATATTTATTGCAAACATGAGTGCAAATCTAAGTCACATTCGTCAGCGCTTATTGCAAGATTCCTCATTATCATTACAAAAAACTGTAGAAATCACAAAATCAATACTAATGTCACAAGACAATGCAGACAAAATAAATCAACAAGAGCATACAGATAACATCCTTCAAGTCAGTCAGCAGAAAAACACTTCAAGACAGTCAAGAACATCATATCATCACCATCAACATCGTCATCGTCTCCGAACATCACCGTCAAAGTCATATCAACATGAACATACAAATCGTCATGGTTCACCGTCATCGTCATCGTCGCAGTCAAGGTCAAATCAACATGAATCTTCAAGTCGTCATGGGTCACCGTCATCGTCATCGTCGCAGTCAAGGTCAAGCGGTCATATTTCTACATGTGGAAGATGTGGTCAGCATCATCGCTACAAGTGCCCAGCAGTCAATGTCAAATGCAGGTCATGTAATTCTTTTGGTCATTTTGCTAAATATTGTTTCAAAAATAATTATTGTCACGGTAAAGTCAGAAATTTAAAATCAGAGTCATCAAAACCCAATGATGACAGTGCTAATTGCCCTGAGGGTCATTTTATCTCAACAATCAGAAACATTAATAATAACAATTATTCAAGTCAAGCATGGCACATAGATGTAAAAATAAATAATAAAATATTAGACTGTATTTTGGATACAGGAGCTGATATAAACGTCATGTCAATGTCAAATTTTAAAAAATTGAATTTATGTAATACAATTTTACAAAAAGGTTTTACAAAAGTGTCAGGTTTTGGAGGTGATAAAATACCTATTATTGGTAATTGTGATCTTGTATGTCAAATCAATGGAAATGTCATAAATAATATAATATTTTTTGTCGCAAATATAGAATGTCAATCAGTCTTAGGTCTTCCAACTATTAAAAAACTTGGAATTATAAAAAGAATATTTAATGTTCAATGTGATCGTTACACCATATTAACTGAATATAATGATGTATTTCAGGGTCTCGGATGTTTACCACCTGTCGTTCATCTCAAGCTTCGCCAAGATGCTGTTCCTTGCGTGGATCCTCCGAGGAAAGTCCCATTTGCATTACAAAAAAGTCTTCAGGAGGAATTAGATCGCATGGACAAGATGAAGGTCATTGAAAAGGTTACTAAACCTACGTCTTGGGTAAATTCTGTCGTCATAACTGTCAAAGAGTCAGGTAAATTAAGAATTTGTCTTGATCCTAGAAGATTAAATAATTCCATAATGAGAGAATACTATCCTTTAAAAAATATTGATGAAATCAGATCAAAACTTATAGGAGCTGCCTATTTTTCTCATTTAGATGCTTATTCTGGATTCTGGTCATTGAAATTAGATGAAGAAAGTAGTGATTTATGTACTTTTCAAACTCCATTTGGAAGGTACAGGTATTTAAGACTACCTTTTGGAATAAATGCAGCAACGGAAATTTTTTATAGGATAATGATAGATTTGTTTGGAGATCTGGAAGGTATATTAATTTTTGTGGATGATTTTCTAATTTATGGAGAAACTGAAGAAATTCATAATATTAGATTAAGAAAAGTCATGGAACGGGCTAGAGAAGTCAATTTAAAATTAAATAAGTCAAAATGTAAATTTTTAGTCAAGGAAGTTTGTTTCCTAGGTTATATTTTTAGTCAAGAAGGGGTAAGAGTCGACAAAGAAAAAGTCAAGGCTATATTAGAGTTGCCGTCTCCAAAAAATGTCAAAGATTTACAAAGATTTTTGGGAATGGTAAATTATTTAGGTCCATTCATTGAAAACTTGTCTGAAAAGTCACAAATTTTAAGAAATTTATTAAAAAATAACGTAATTTGGTCATGGGATGAAAATTGTGAAAATACTTTTAAAATTTTGAAAGAAGCCATTTCAAATGCAACAGTTTTAAGTCATTATGATTCAAAAATACCGCTTACTCTATCAGTAGATGCATCAAAGTCAGCTATAGGTGCAGTTATTATGCAAAATAACCGTCCAATTGCATATAGTTCGAAAACAATGACACAGTCGCAGGAAAATTATGCTCAAATTGAAAAAGAATTATTTGCTATACAATTTGGTTGTAATAAGTTTCATCAGTATATTTATGGTAACAATGTGACAGTACAGACTGATCACAAACCTTTAGTCTATTTATTTAAAAAACCTTTACATGATGTACCAGCTAGATTGCAACGTATGATGTTAGCTCTTCAATCTTATGATTTAAATGTAGTACATGTCCCAGGTAAAGAAATGTATATATCGGATACTTTATCTAGAGCTGCTTTGAAAGATCATTATATACCCGATTATGAGTCTGATCTACATTGTCATGTAAATTCAATCTATATGAACTTAGCTATTAGTGAAGAATATCGTAAAAAATTGAGTAATGCTACTGCTTTAGATGAAACTATGCAAATATTAAAAAAATATTATTATGAAGGTTGGCCAAATAGCAAAGATAAAGTCCATTACACTTTAAAATGTTATTATAATATTCAAGATGAAATTCATGTTATTAATGAGTTAATTTTTAAGGGTAATAAATTATTAGTACCTCAGTCTATGAGAAAAGAAATGTTAAACAAAATACATGAAGGACATCAAGGAATAAACAAATGTCTAAGATTAGCTAGGGATACTTTATTTTGGCCTAGTATTTCGGTGGATATAAAAAATTTAATTGAGCAATGTCAAATATGTAATAAATTTAGAGCCTCTAATCAGAAAGAACCACTGATAAATTATGAAATAAATAAGTTTCCATGGCAACAAGTAGGAATTGATTTAATGTATTATGATAATCAAACGTATCTTATTGTAACAGATTATTATTCAAAGTTTATAGAAACTGCTTTTCTAAATAATGATTCCACTGCAAAAAATGTCATAATTCACTTAAAATCTATTTTTGCACGTCATGGAATACCAATGTCTTTAGTGTCTGATGGTGGTCCACCTTTTCAATCTATTGAATTTAAATCATTTTTATTTGATTGGGATATAGAACATGTAGTTACTAGTCCATATCATTCACAGTCTAATGGTCAGGCAGAAAGTTCTGTTAAAATTATAAAAAATATTTTAAAAAAGTCTAAAGAAACAAAAACAGATCCTTACATAGCTTTATTACATTATAGAAATACACCTAAAGCTAATTTACCGTCACCTGCTCAATTATTAATGTCTAGAACTTTGAGAATGAATATTCCTTTAGCTCAAATTAAATTAAAACCAAAGGTTGTAAGATTCTCAGATTACAAAAAGTGTGTTGAAAAAAATAATTCGAAAAATTCTAAATATTATAATGTCAATGCAAAACCTATGTCTTTATTACAAAGGGGGGATTATGTATACTTTAAGAAAAATCCAAAAAGCAATTGGTTGCCAGCTATTGTCAAAGATAAAATGAAATGTAACAGGTCTTATATTGTAGAAGATAACTATGGTAACACATACAGACGTAACAGAATACACTTAAAACTGAGATATCATGCAAACGTCAATGATCACCATCTGTCCATGCGATCCGATCCGGCACTTGAGGAGGCAGAGGCTGGAGATGAGGGACAGGTGGAAGAAAATAACTGGAATAATCCTTACGTTACCAGATATGGTAGAGTTGTCAAACAACCGGATCGTCTAATGTATAATGTCTAAAGTCTAATGTCTAATGTATAATGTCTAAAAGTCTAATGTCTAATGTATAATGTCTAAAGTATAATAGCCAATGTATAATGTCTAATGTCAATATATTTATAATTATTTTGCATTGTATAAATTATGAATATTAAATTTATTATACAATTAAAGAAAGGGGATGTCACATCACTACTGTAATCACATCACTAGTGAAAGTACTGGTGATCATTATATCTATGGTCTAACCTCTCTCTCAGTCGAGCTCTGGTCACGTCAAGTCATAAATAAACCTTCATTATAAAATATAATCAAAAGTATTCTCAATAAGATCCTCAACAGTTTACCCAATAAAACACACAAATTAAAGTTTATCATATGAACAGCCGATATGTCCTTAAGTTGGCTTAAACCAACGATTGTGTAAATGTGTTTCAACTAAATAAACGACAGAAATATCATTTAATAGGTAAGTGAAAGTTTACGAAACGATTTCCGTCAAACATTTTTAAAATTTATTTCATATTTCATCATTCAAACACGTTTTAACATTTAAGTATTTTATAGTTTAATAATTTGTATTGAAAAAAATGATTATCGTAACCAACCTTCTACAGATAAAACGAGAATGTTTTAGAAGTAGAAGACGATGTTGAGTAAAGAATATGCTACTGGGATGTCATTTATCCAGTTCCTATCTTTTACTACCATCGCTACTAGTTGAAAACTGTTTTGAATGTGGAATTAATTGTAAAACGATTGTTGGAGTTTGGGTGCTGTTGTTTTTGGACAAAAATAAGGATATTTTCATGGTTCATAAAAATATTTACACATAGAAATTTTCGGACAAAAAAAACATATCGGGCCGTTCGCAAACTCATGGCTAGGGAGGTACAACTCCGATCCAAATTTGTAACCGAATAAAAGAACATGATATATCCATGTGGCGTCATCATCCAATAGAAACAATTCAATGTCCGTAGAAAAACTGTAGAGAACTGAGTTGTATTTCTGTGGAGAATTATATTGTCTATGGTCGGGTCATTTTCGAGTTTCCTCTATAATCGTTAATGGTGTGTGACGTCGTACAATCGTCAATTTATCTTTCGATTTTAAAAAGGAAAACGATGGAAACGAAAGGTGGAGTGTTTGTTTTTTTAAATATGTATTAAATTAGCACAATCAATATGAATTGTGTTACGTTTAACCTTAACCACTTAATGAGCATTTGCGTTAATAATTGAAATACGTCCAGAGATTTCAAAGCTTCCGATTTTTAAATTTCCCTCCCTTATTACAAAAAAAAAAATATCTTTGATTTTAAGATTGAGACTGGATAGAGACAAATTGGATAGGCATTGAATACATCCATATTTTATCGCTTATCTTATATTTTTTAAATTCTTAAAAAAAACCTTCTCTGTAATATTTTTGTCTAATGTTCTTTTTGTCTAAACATTTTTATTTATTTTATTATTTTTATTCATGTTATTATCTCGACGAAGAAACCATCGGTTTCGAAACATGTAGATATTATAACATTGATTACATTGGTTTACACAAAAGCAATTTGTTTCATTTGAACAAGTGACTTAATTTTTAAATATGACTTTAACAATTACGGCGGTTTTATAATAGGTGGCAATGGCTGAATTGGTAGAGCGCCCGTCCCGGATAGACGAGAGATCTGGGTTGCAACCGTTATCTTTTATTGTTTTTCTGTGTCTTGTTCATTTTCATATTTTAATTTAGATTATTATGGTAACTTCTTCTTCATTGATTATATATCTATCACTAAACAAATGCAAAAGATTTTTCCTGAGGAAGTTCAGTTATTCGAACTTTATAGTGATTTATTTTTGGGGTATTATGCCGTATTGAGCTATCTCCTTCTTTAGTCGACGTTTAGGACAGCTTGTGTTCGTCATTAGGGCAGATATGTAATCGATAGTGATAAGGTGTGAGCTTAAGTATGTAGGTTCACTACCGTGTTAATCACACTTTTTTACCATCGATTACACATTTGCCCTGATGATGGACACTGAACGCTTGGAACCTTGGCAAATGAAGGGGATATGATAGCATGGCATAATATCCCAAAAATACATCTTAAACTTTAAGCCGTGAAAGTCTAAAATCATATATTATCCACACGAATGCTTTTTGCATTACACAGTATGGCACTTTTTCAAAAAATACGGATTTCTTTGCTGCCAAAATGTGGCAAATATTCTCTAGATTCTTTAAAAAGTTTCAAAGTTAAAAAAGATAAGTGTATAGTTGTATAGTCAGTTTGATTGTCTCCATATTCAAATTCGGTGGTATGATTTTTTTAATGTGAGCCGAAAAATTTCCTTTAGCGATCCGAGAAAAAGGTTTTAAATTGTCCCATTTCTCCAGTGGTTACTAACTGTATAATTTTAACTATTTCTATATAAAAGCCCCTGAAAAGGGCGTAATGTATATTGCATTTGATTCTCGTTGGCATTTTCAATTTAAGAGGCGGGTACTTGTACTGCCGCCCGGGAACCATTTTTTGGATGACTAACACCTCTGCCACAGGTCATCTCAAGTGGTTCGCTACGTTTGGTGACTTAGCAGGGCTGCCCGGATTCATGGGGTTAGGTAATTCCGAGACTTTGGGGCGCATGCGTCTGCCGACCATTTGCGTGGCAGGCCAGATCGGGAGGGGTGATTGAGGGAGACCTTTTGATCTCTCCAGCCGGACCCTCTCGACCCAGGGAGGGATGGTTTCACACGTCCATCACTCCTGGGCATATTTATCCCCAGATTCCTACGAGCCCCTCAAATCTTCAAAGATGATATAGGCCCTGAGTGAATTTTTCCTCAGGGCCTCCTGTGTGGAGCTAATGTAAAAAAAAATTTCAACTTATTTTAGATAACAGAAGTTCAGAATTTATTTTTAATGTCACCTGAAAATCTAGTTCCATTGTAAAATTAAAAAAATCGAATAATTCCCGACAACAGCTTAGTTTCGTTACGAGCGAGTAAAATTGGATCCTATTTTTAAGCGAGTCGTTATATTTGACAAGTGTTTTTATGGTCAGCATAAAACACATAAAAGCCATAACTCAGTTGAGGGTGATAGGGGAGGCTTTCAGTGGCTTGGTTTAGCTTGGGGCAGGCTGATGGGTGAAGGCTGTTGGGTTGAGATTAATAATCTCCTGTCGCACATTCGTCACCTCTTTGTGTACAGTTTATCTTTAGACGCTGTTGCATGCGAATCTCTTTACATTATACTTATATGCGAATTATGAAACATCTGATGAATTTGAAATAAAGGAAGTGATATTTGATGGAATTGTGCAAAAAGTCTAATAATTGAATTTGAGAGCCACCTCTGGGCTTGATTAGAGTTATTTCACAATTAATTATTTAAAATAATATATATTATATATTTGCGGCACGTTCCAGAGTAGAGGATAATCTTAGTACCTATCGCCTTGGTGTAAGACCACCATTCAGACTAGATGTGAATAGCCAGGTACTTCCCCACTTTCCTCTTTCTCGTCTCCTTCCCTTTCCCATTTGCCTTCAGCCTCATAACATACCTTAATTGGGGATTCCATAGTTTCCAATGGCTCCAGATGAGAGCAGTTAAGACTCTTGTGAGGTATTCACTATAAAAATAAAATAAAACTACCATAATGAATACCACACTAAATAATCATGCAAAAAAAAGTGCACCAAAATAGTTTATAAATTTAAAAAAAATTAATAAATAAATAAAAAAGGAGGTCGATGTTTTCGAGGGGTAAAGTTCTCGACTCGCAATCCGAAGGGATCACGGAAAATAAATTTTATTTGATTAAGTTTGTATTATTTCACAATTAAATAAATTAAAATTATATAGTATATTTGCGACAAGTTCCATAGTGGAATATAATCTCAGTTTCGCACTTGTATACTACGATTGAAAAGTGGGTTCAAATGACTTAAGCCGTTTTTTAGTGATCAGATCTGAATAGCCAGGTTTCTCCACCTTCCTCTAAACACCTCCTTTCCCTCCCCACTACCTTCAGACTCACAATATAACCAAATCGGGGATGTCATAGTTTCACTGGCTCCAGACGGTAGTAGTTAGGACTCCTGTGCGGTATTCACATATATAAAAAAGGCTGTCTGATTGATAATTGATTCGTTGTTATCATACGGATTTTCGTCTCTAATACACAACCACAACATAGGAATGCTAAGTCAGAATCAGTTACACAAGAATTTTAATGTAACCTGCTCTATAGAGCATTGATCATCTTGTCACATTAATAATTTTTTTATAAAAACTTTTAGCTTCACAAATCCTATAATTATAGTATCCCGTGATTTGTAACAGTTCTAATCTAAAAACGTATCTAAAAACGTATCAGTTCTGAGCTAGCTTACATAATTACCCTTTGATTGCCATGCTTCTTTTTTTAATTATTCTCAGTTGTTTTCCATGTGTTTCCTTGTATTTGATTGATTAAATTGATTAATTCCATAGAGATATTAATATTCATAGACCAGAAAATCAGGGAGAGGGGTAAACACCAACTGTAGCGGGGCGCAGAGGGATTAGTTGAATGTAACGATATGTGATTCGTTAATAATTCAATCTGACAGTATATAGGCATCTCGCATTATAATATTATCATTTAGTTCTTAAAAGTAAAACCTGCTTTTGAATGAACAGACCTTTTTTCATGGGAGCGCGAATTGTTCTCCCGGTTTGAACAAACTTGCGTAATCCATATAAAGCGAAGAAAGGTTCGCTTGTTTTGACAGTCGAATATTTTGTTACCGTGTTTAGTTAAGACTCTTTTACAAATGTTTCATAATTTACCTACCACAGTAAACAGCAACGTGCACACGACGGGACCGGGAATTTCGGTTGCCAACGCTTCATGTTACTCGGTGTGATAAAACTGATCATATTATATGATGTGAATAAGTTTAAAATAAAGACAAATAATGCCTACCTATAGAAGGTAATACGACAATTGGGTTTATACTCTTTTTTACTACTATTTTTACACGTTTTAATAGCACAAGTTAGCATTTTTGCCGTGTTATTTCGTAAAATGTACCGATGAGAGCTCGACGCTAGTCCGCACAAGAATGATGACGTCACATTTTCTAGATTCACGCGAACCTATAAGCCAGCCCAGCCGGTTCCATAGAATCCAGACTTAAGGAAGGGGAAATAATACGCTTTTTTAATCACTCAGGGCAGGTCTATACATAATATGTCTATGATTAATTCCAAGAAAACGAAAAATAAATTTGTTTTTCTCTTTGTTACCTAGTTACTTTTTAGCTCCAAGAAGGCTTCACCAAAATTCCTGAAAAATGTTTGATTAAAACTTTAACGTAATAATAATAGTCTGGCTCATATTATGAGATTTAATGACTCTTTTATTTGATGTACGAACCGAAACATCAAAGTGTTTCTTCTCTCTGATAAATTAATAATGTTCTGCTAATTTATATACGCTTTTGTGAAAAACCACATTAAGGAAGTTTTAGGTCACCTTAAGTAACCTTTAGCAATGTGAAATAAAGCGGTTACCGGACTAAACAGAACAGTGACAAAACAGAACACTTTTAAAAATCATGAAAGTGATGAAAAAAATAAACAAACTTGATTGACTAGGTTAGGTCAGGTTTGGTTTGGTTTTTTTTGTCACTTTTATTGGCTTTATATCAAAAATTATTTACACATTTCATTTTATTTTAATCGCACAACCAAGTACAATACCATCCAATTTAAAAGAAAAGGAAAATTTGTTAATATTTTAATAAGAGTTGACGAAATATGTGAAATGTAACTTATTAACCAATTAACCAAAAAGCCCTTTCTCTACGTAGGTAGGCAGAGAGGATGGACCCGCGCACAATTCGTTGTGTGGCGGTAAATAAAACTGTGTTGTAGCCACTTACAGAGGGTGTTTTCTTAAAATAAATAATAATTATATTTTAAATACAAGAAAAACTTTAAGTAAAATGTGAGTTCTGCAAATTTAACTTGATAAAATGAAAATAATTACTTATTTTGTCACGGTTCTGTTTAGCAAAGGAACCAAATATTTTATAATATTGTTTAATGATTTTAATTTAACTAAAACTAAAATTCAGAAAACTGTCTAGATAATGTATCGATTTAGTTTGCTGTATGATTACATGATTTGAAATTTGTGTTGTATAATACAATATTTCGTTTGAAAATTGTACAAATCTGCTAACGACCAACGGTATAACCTTAGTATATTAAAAATAAACTTAGTTTTTCCTAGTAAAATAACAATTTTTCTAAATCAATTTAAGTTTTTTTGTCAAAAAGAGTCAATACCTCTAGAATTTGATTTAAAAATGACTAATTTCCGGTAATCTCTGGTAATACTCTCTTAAATGAAATCCTCAGCAACGGAGATCAAACAGAGGATATAATTATCTCTATTTGTTAAGAAAGGAATATAATAAAACATTTATCACTAGTACGTATTCACCACGTTTTAAAATTATATTCAAATGTATCATTCACGGCCATCTTGATACTACACTATGTCTTAGCAATATTGAAATAAATGTCCCCAATTCCCATTGTTTAAGACGCCATAACACTTTTCACCTGAATACATTTAAAAATAATATAGCCTACTTTAGCCCTCTGACCCAGATGTGTCGACTATATAACAAGATAGAGTGTGCCGAAGTAGATATTTTCGTCGATAATGTGTACGTATTCAGAAAAAAAGTTCTGGCGCTGTTAAAAAAATATGTTTAACTAATTATATTGTGTCAATTGTCTCTCTTTGTATGCCTCTCGTGATTCCAATGTCTCTTGTCTCTCATTGTAATATATGTTACTTGAGGAGATTGTATAAAATTTTGTATTTTTTTATATATTTTTATTATTACTTATTTTTATTTATTTTTTTATTTGTGACTTTTCTGTTTTTCTAATTGTATGTATCTGTATTTAATTGTATGTATCAGTATTTAATTGTATGTATCTGTATTTAATTGTATGTAATTGTAGATTTTTTGTAATTGTATGTCTCTATTTGTACAATAACTGAGTTTTTTATAATTGGATGTTCTCACGTAAGTGCGAACATCTGTAAAAACCCAGTATAAATAAATAAATAAATAAAATAAAGTATGACAATATACAAATATACAAGAGAAATGATTAGAGAAGACTATAAAAATCATTAAAATATTTTTTTGCAAAGGATACTATTCAACTCGTTAAGAGCAAAGAACCCTTTGAAAATACCCCTAGTTCAACATCGTTAGTTGGAGGTTTCACATTGGCTTCCGACATTTCTTTTTACAAAACTCTCTGCACTGTCATAACTTTTGTTTAAAAGTAAAACTCAACATTTTCCACACACAAGAGTAGTGGCAATGTACTTGTTCAAGCGTGCTCTCAACTTACATACAAAATTTTCTCTGTGGGACCAAACTGTTTAAGATAAATTTTAATGATTTATGAAGAAGTTGGTAAGCGACTCTTCGTCTTACTTACTTTTTCTTGTAAGTCGGTAATTTTGCATATTGCATTTTTTCGGGACATCATCGCAAAATGAATACCTAAGCATAATTACCTATAATCAATTTGGAATAATTTACTGAATTTATAATTCGTGTTTATGTATAACTTTTTTACTACATTAAATCTTTGTCAATGAAAAGTTCGTTTGAAAAACCCCTTAAACGCATTTACATTTTATGTTATTGTTCTAGCACAAGGTGTAATGGTTAGATACGTTTTAGATTTTCACGGCCAAAAGCATTTTCGTTGTTTGTTTTTGGGGCGTTAGGCCGTTTTGCGCTACCTCCTTCTTTAGCCGACGTTTCGGACATCGTTGTAGTGTCCATCATCAGGGCAGATCCGGCAGATCAGAAAAAAGTTGTAATGGTTGTTTTAGCGTAGGATATAATGATATGTTATTGTTCTAGTTCTAGCACAAGGTGTAATGGTTTTTTTAGCGTAGGATATTATAATTTTATGTTATAGGTCTGGTTCTACCACAAGGTATAATGGTATGTTATTGTTCTAGCACAAAGTGTAATGGTTGTTTTAGCGTAGGATATAATGATGTGTTATTGTTTTAGTTCTAGCACAAGGAGTAATGGTTGTTTTAGCGTGGGATATTATAATTATATGTTATTGTTCTAGTTCTAGCACAAGGTATAATGGTATGTTATTGTTCTAGCACAAAGTGTAATGGTTGTTTAAGCGTAGGATATAATGATGTGTTATTGTTTTAGTTCTAGCACAAGGAGTAATGGTTGTTTTAGCGTAGGATATTATAATTATATGTTATTGTTCTAGTTCTAGCACAAGGTATAATGGTATGTTATTGTTCTAAGACGAGGAGGTATAATGTTATATCGCTGTGATATATCGCTATTAAATGTAAACTATATAACCAAAAAAGCTAATTTACGTAAGAAGAGAATCTCCCTATTTATAATTTTTTTGATCAATATCACCCAAAGGGGCTAATTACGTAAACATTAATTACGTAAGCTCAAAATAGGGGGGTGTATAGAAATCTAGTATACATAAAATCTCACCAAATCTCTTTTAAACCGAGAAAGGGGGGGTCAATAAAATGTTTTTTTTTTTTACATTAGCTTCACACAGGAGGCCCTGAGGGAAAAATTCCCTCAGGGCCTATGTCATCTTCGAAGGTGCTGTGAGGAGGGTTTTCTAAGGGAGAGGAAGGAGAGGAAGACCTGGGAAGGAAAAAGGTTTGAGGGGTGGGTAGGAATCTGGGGATAAATATGTCCAGGAGTGAGGGTTGTGTGAAGCCATCCCTCCCACTTCGGTGGAAGGTGATGGGTCGGGAGGGTCCGGCTGGAGAGACCAAAAGGTTTCCCTTAACCAGTCTCTCCCGATCCGGCTTGCCACGCAGATGGTCGGCAGACGCATCCGCTCCCAAGACCCGGACAAACCTAACCCCATGAACCCGGGCACCCCTGCTAAGTAACCAAACGTAGCGAACCACTTGGGGTGACCTGTGGCAGAGGTGTTGGTTTTCCAATAAATGGTTCCCGGGGCGGCGGTACCCGTACCCGCCTCCCAAATTAAATAATTAAAAAATTATTTCACTTCTTTCGAAGTGTTGTTTCGAATTTTGTTCGCTGAAAAAATGGCTATTACGAAAAAACATTTATTTCGACAGTAAGAAAAAATCTCACCAAGGGGGAGGGGAGGGGACGAAATAAAAAATAATAAAAAAACACACCTCACGTGTCCCTAAAGTTGGTGAAAAATAGCGTATTTTAGTCATACCCACAGGCTCGCTAAACGCCTCTCCATCAGTAAAAAAATCCAAATAAAAATATTTCGACAGTCTTTTAAAAAAAAATTGTTTCTTTAGTTCCTCTTGAGGCCACCTGATTTTAACTATAACAAACTGTAAGACCGTATTAACTAATCGTAACTCATATAAGGGTGGGTTGTTCCTTCATTATTCTTAATGACCTTTAATTCTAGCACTTTGGAAAAAATTCAGCGCGCCATCTTTTTTTCTATCCGATGACAGTCACTAAAACTGTCTACACTGTTTTCACAAAGTGCTTTATCGGCGGCTTTGTGTATTTTTCACATTTCTTCAGAATTTTTTTTCGGGAATCAGATAAGAACTGCCAAAAGAAGAACTTTTTATTCTGAACTGGACAAAAAGGCGAAGTGCGTAAACGCATAAGTCTATTTTTGGTTTGATTATTTTGGGAATATGATTCATTTCAATAGGCTTACATTAATCGTTGTATTTATGCACTAAGTTCAGTTTAATAACACTCCTCAAATTGGGCTTTTCATGGTCTTTCTGGCTAGGAACGGTTGGGAATCTTGTGCGGTAATCACTTAAAAAGGCAATTTCCAGCATAATTACATATTTTTAAAAGATAGTTTTTTTAAACAAATCAATGAAAATTCTCGGTTTCGTTATAAAAAATGCCAAAAACTTTTGTAATATATATCTGATTTATTTTTTTGTGTTTTCATTAGTCCGGAGCTAAATTGAGTAAAACTCACTTATTTGGTCACCGCATTATAAGCTTCATTCAGATTCCATTTAAAAAACAACGCATATTATAAACTTATTACTCCTATTGAAAATAAAACTATAACTGTCTAATGGAAAATCTAAAATTAATTTTGAATTAAAAAAAGCATTTGACTTTTTTGTTAGAACAGTTATTAGTTTACATTTTGTTTCTAGTAGCCCGATTGAAAATCTTAGTTCATTTAAATCATATTTCTATGTTTACACTGTATAATTTTTTTGTAATCCATTTTAATGTAAAAAAAAGTTTTATTAGGTGTTTAAAGGTATTTGTACCATACATAAATAAATACTCTGAAAATATTTGAATTCTACTTCCTACTACTTCCTTTTTTTATATTAACTCCATATAGGAGGCCCTGAGGAAAATAATTTCCCTCGGGGCCTATGTCACCTTTGAAGATGCTGCATGGAGGGTCTTTTTGAGGAGAGGAAGGACCCATGTTGTAGGAAGGAGGCACACACAGAGGCCGGCAAATCGAGCAATTCCACAGTCGAGCTGTTGAATTTAAGAATGAGTCGTAAAAACGACCAGACCTTTATTATAAGAGGTAAATAATGGATGTTCAATGATGAAGATTTTGACAGCAGAGGATTTATCCATAGAAATCATATTTTAACAGGATAATACTAATCCTATAAAAGAAAATATTTTTGTGTCAGTGTTGTTTATTTAGCAAAATTTCATTAAATATATCCATTAGTTTTAATCCCAAGAATTACGTTTGATATTCAAATTCCTCAGCTGTCACCTGCAGCCTTGTCTTATTTCAAAGGCAGATACATGGCGGGCCTATCAAAACGATACACACACAAGTTAATTACTGTTGTTATAATAATTTGTCTGACACTGTAGTGAATAAAGGGGGGCTGGGCTCCTATGCCGCCGAAGTGATAATACCACAATACCATAGGGGAGGAGTGACATATCATCTGTTGAAGACATAATGGTTAGGATCGAAAACTAAAGACAGCCTAATTGCAAAGTTATGAATTGGTTCCTAGGAATTTAAGGGAATTTGATTTTGGTCAACACTTCTGTAAGTAAAACACATTCGCAATTAAATGTACAACACACTCATTCTCTGATCACACCACCTTAAGAGGGTATTAACAGAGAATACCGGATATTAGTAATTTTTAAATTAAATTCTAGACGTATTGACTCTTTTTACAAAAAAATATAAATTGATTTCGAAAGATTGTTTTTTATCTGGTACACGCAGTTTTAAAATTTCGAAAACAAAGTGTATTTTTAATATACTAAGGTTATACCGTCAATCGTCGGCAGATTTGTTCAATTTTCAATCGATAGATTGTATAAAATAAACGATAAGATAAACAACACAAATTTCAAATCATACAACAAAATAATTCAAAACATTATCTAGTCAATACAGTTTTCAGAATTATAATTTTAGTTAAATTAAAATTATTACAAAATAAATCCGAGAACGTGTTTTGTGACAAAAATACCTCAGTTTTACTATTTATTTAAGGTCTTACAAACTAAAATATTTCAAAATTTTTTTACACACTTATTTTGTTTAGACTTTATTGAAAAAATATAAATAAATATGGCTAAATAAACTTTAACAAAAGTTTATTTAGCTGGCAGCGAAAGAGCTGGCAACATTTTGGCAGACTGACGGATGTAGATTCCCGCTTTGGAAAAATTAAGATGATTCTGACATTATTTTTTGAATGACTGATATCATGTGAATTTAATGAAGACTTCCACAAAAGTGTTGTATTTTAATAACACAAAGTCATAATATGAACAATGTGACGATTTTGACGAAAATGAGTTAAATATACAGTTATTTTACTTCTTTTTTCTCCATCTTCTACAATTTGAGCCATGTAAAAATATCAAATATTTAAGGCAATAGAAAATAAACCATGTGAGGGCAATCAATATAGTACAAAAAAAAAAAAATCAAATCCTCTACATATCAATCACTACACAATTCAATTGCCTTGGTACGTACATAATATTAACATAATTTTTTGATGCCTATAGCTGTCAAATTTGAATAAATTTAAATTAAATATTTTGATATTATCATGGTTTTATAATTATGACAAAAACTGTATGTAGAATATGAACCATGTGAAAAAAACTGTGAATATGAAGCAAGTGAGAAAAACGCGTTAAACTTCAATTTTCTGGCATAAAATAATTATTGTTTGCCATAAATATATTCTTATTATTAACGAAATATATTTTTCCTAATTTGTATATAAATAGAATTGCTATTTTCGTTTTTTTCGTTTCGTTATTTTCTTAAATAGTTTTTATGGGTTTTCTCAGAATGTACTCAGTATGACATGGTTCACATTTTTTTATTTTTATAAAAAGACAAACATTCCCGGGTTACGAATAACCCAACAACATTTGAAAATCTCCTACTACCACCACACTAAGCGGAAGATGTTGCTTGTGTTGTGATGAAGGACTTAGCCAGCCAAGGAATCTAACACGGAACACAAACGCGACGCACGACGATCAAACCATTTACCTGTCAATGATACATTCTGTATGCAATGACGATAAATGCCTTATGCATGTGCAGGTAAATATAAATCTCAGAAATTGTATTGTTCAAACGGATCAAAAAGTGAAGTGACCGTTTTATTTCAGATTTCTTATTATAAAATTGATGAGCTTGCTAAATATCGAATTCTCCCCTTTCATAGTAAAAAATACATGTAGTTTTTAATATTATTAAACTTGTATCATGTTTAACAATATTATTCCAAAAATGTTCCAATCTACGTACGAATATAATATTATCGTTGTTTGTTTTTGGGGTGTTATGCCGTGTTGTGCTACCTCCTTCTTTAGCCGATGTTTCGGACAGCGTTGCAGTGTCCATCATCAGGGCAGATCCGGCAGATCCGGCAGATCCGGCAGATCCGTCAATGTCGTGTGATGATCGACGGATCTGCCGGATCTGCCCTGATGATGGACACTGCAACGCTGTCCGAAACATCGGCTAAAGAAGGAGGTAGCACAACACGGCATAACACCCCAAAAACAAACACCGAAAATGCTTTTGGCCGTGAAAATCTAAAAACGTATCATAATATTATTGTTTTGAAATACAAACAAATTAAAAATCGTTTTATTTTTTTTCAAAATTGATTTTTATTGTTACCACGTCTTTAGAAATAAGGAATTTATAACAATTTTAAAATACCTTGGATGTAATCCGAAATTTGATGAGAAATTTCAAGTCAATGCAAAAATAAACTACCCACTTCCGCTGTGTACACAATGTGTATAAATTATGTGTCTGTTAAATAAAAGACTGTATTTATAATTTGGGTGGCGGGTATGAGTACCGCTGCCCCGGGAACCATTTATTGGATAACCAAAACCCCTGCTAAACATTACCCCAATTAGTTACGTTTGGTGACTTAGCAGGGGTCCCAGGTTCATGGGTAAGGTTTTGTCTGGGTCTTGGCAGCACATGCGTTTGCCCACCTACCGCGTTGTTGGCTGGATCGGGAGAGACTGGTTAATGGAGACATTTGACCACTCCAGCCCGAATTTCTCGACCAATCGCCTTGTACTACAGTGGGAGGGATGGATTCGTACGTCCCTCATCCTAAACACACTGACCCCCAGATTTCTACCCACCCCTCATACCCTTTTCTTTCACAAAACTTTCTCCTCTTCATTTCCCTAAAAAACCCTCCACACAGGACCTTCAAAGATGACATAAGCTCGACATAAGGGAATATGTTTTCGTCAGGGCATTCTGTGGGGAAATAATGTTAAAAAAAAAACAGTATAGACAATTATTCTTTATTGGTAAGGTTTTTACATACACGGTTGTTCAGCAATTGTATAAATTGTACAGCACATTTATTAGTGAGTCTGCAACTGTTTTTTCGTGAACGTGTTATTTATTTCAATAACCATATACAACAAAAATAAAAAAATGAATAAATTTTCCTACTAATATTACAAAAGCGGCTCTAAAATACTTCAGTTGAGAGTTTATCAGCGTTTTTTTATCGTAATCTTGCACTTTACTTCTTTGAAATGCCGGAAAGGATATACTACAAAGAAAGAATGCTGGAGTCTCTAATTTAATTGGAGACTGAACGGGGTATTTGTTAATAAAAAGTTGTCCAGAGAAAAGAGGATAGCAGTGTACACAATGGTGTAATGACACCAGCCTTATTTTTTTAACATTAACTCCACACAGGAAACTCTGAGAAAAATAATTTCACTCAGGGAGAGAAAATTCCTGGAAGGATAAAGGTAAAAGAATTGGTTAAGAATCTGGGGTCAGAATGTACAGGAGAGACGAACGTGTGAATCTTGAGCCCAGATGGAGAGGTCAAAGGGTCTCCCTCTGGACGACCTATACAAATCTCATCCCATGAACTCGGGTACCCTTGCTAAGTCACCAAAGGTAACGAACCACTTGTGGTGACCTAATGCAGAGGTGTTGGTTATCCGTTAAATGGTTCTCGGAGCGGCGGTACACATTCCCGCCTCCCAAATTGATACAATATATGGCAGTGAGGCATATTGTTACATAATGAAATATATGATACCATGTTTGATCGTGTTACAAATGTGAAATGTTTGTACTGTCACTAAGTAAACTTTACTGTTTAAAGTAGTCTAATTTGCTGTGTTTATTTTACATGCTTGCGGTAAAACAACAGACCCATCAGCAGTAACAACGAGTATCGATAAGAAACTGTAGTTGCATAATGGCACTGTCATGATCACGTAAATCTTTTTTTTTCCAAAACCAAACAAAATAGCTTTCTTTCATACTCATCCGAGTAACCGCCCAACCATTCATCGGACCATAACTGTCCAATACCTACTGATATTTTTATGTTTTACGTTGAAAAAAAAAACAGTAATAAAAAAAACAGTAAAAATACGACAGCTTTATTAATTAATAAATAAAGCTGTCGTAATCCTGTACGTAGTCCGTCTTGCTGGAGAATATTATGACGCGGAACTAAAAAATATGAGAATATTCATCTATTCAGATTTAGTACCAAAAAAACAGTCGAGGCCTACTAGTTCGATACCTACTTGAAGAAGCTGTCATTTTAGTGTCCTTTGGTGATTGATTGATCACAAAAAGATAAATAAATCAAAAGATAAGTTTTTATTTTTACTTTCATCATTTTTTATACCTAATAAGTGGTTCGATTTTCTCCATTGCAGAATTATTAATGGTTTTCTAAAATCCTACAACAAAGGCATAACATTATGTTGTTCAACTGTATATTATTTTTTCTTCGCTTAGTAAAGGTTTTTCCTTTTTATTATCTGATTATCACAAAATCCTTTTATTGTTTTGTGTAGGTTGTGTATCAACGAAAATTCCAACAAAGGGACAGCTCATAAATGATATAATTCCTCTCCTTTTAATTTCGTTAAGCTATTTATCCTTCAGGAGACTATTGCCTTATTGTGTACGTTTGTAAAAAAAATAAATAAATAATGTGTTTGTAGAAATCCATCGTCATAATAATATTATTTATTTTTTATAAAAAATTTAAACCTATTTTGTGTTAATAACAAATTTATTTGGCTATAAAAACAAATTAATGTGTTTGTCGAAATCCAGCATCCTAATAATAATATTTATTTTTAATAAAAAATTTATACAAATTTCGTATTAATAAACAATTTATTCGGTTATTATGATAGGCTATTGGATTTTTTTAATTGATATATAATGCCTTGGTACTATACATACTAATTTAAGTTTTGAAGTAAAAAGAGTCTTACTCTTTTGAACAGTATCTTCTCTTAAAAACTCACTCTCTTAGAAGAACCTAAGACACCAAACAACAGATAATATAAACAAAGTAATCAGATATTTGAAACCATTTTTATTAATTCCTTGTTATATGTATTACCTGTAAACATCATTATCATCAATTACTATATTATATGTAAATTTCAATATCATAAATTCATTGCTGCATTAACTGTAAACCTCATTATCATAATTATTATATAATCAGTAAATGTACTTCATTACCCATATAATCTGCATACTTCACCCGCCATAACACAGGGACATCCCTAGCATGGCGGGCGAAATAACACAATATGTACACTATGTATAAAATTCTTTAATAAATAAATAAATAAATAAATTATATGTTAAAAGTATCGTATGAAATGACGGTGGAGTGAATACAATCCTTGGACCCGAAAGCGTTGGGTTAAAATCGCAAAGTTCGCAAGTAAATTTTTTTAATTTTTTGTGTATCTTCACAATTTTTAATTAAAAATAAAATAAATTATAGTTGCAGCACATTTCCGAGTAATTGATACTTTCAAAATTACCCTGGTAAAGGACCGCAATTAAGAATCGAAACGTTGCTTTATGAGCCTCTAAACGTTTTTTTCATTGGCTCGAGACGATTTGGAATAGTTGAAACTACCCACTTAAAAAACAGTAAAAATATTATTTTAAAATAACGCTTAGAGTGAAATATAATTTAATCGGCTATTACAATATATTAGAACAAATATAAAACTAAATTCCACTTAATTTATGTGTGACCATAACAGGCTCATACCGGTTACGGTCACAAATAAGTTAAGTGAAAATAAGTTTTTTTGTTACAACATATTATTAATGAGGAATTCCACCCCGAATTTTCAGTAACAAAATGGAAATATTAATTAGCTATTGTTTAGTTTTCACGTAACAGGTATTATTATTATGTTCTAATATTTCCACAGTTTTTTATAGTTAAATCACTTAGCTGTGTATACTTCAATTTAATAAAATCTCGTTGAACTGCTACTTGGATTAAATTTGAGCTTTTCCTACCGATTCCATTAAATACAATACAAATAAAATTGTTAATTACTTTATTAAGAATGTAAGCTTAAACTTATAAAATGTATAACTCATATAAGACATAACTATAAATACAATTTTACGACTTATATTAAATGTGACAGTTTCCATTAATTTACTATTTATTTATTATAAAATTATACATAAACAAATAAAAACCACTTTTGCGCTTAAAATCATGACCTCCGGACTCCGTTTGCCAAGCGATTTTTATGCCTATTATCAATTTTCGTGGCGATATAAGTCACATTAAGAATAAATACATTTTTGCATTGTTGGTTCCTCTAAATACCCTTTCGAAATAATTTTTAGTATCTCACCAAATAAACATAATATTTATGATAACGTTATTACACTATGTATACACTCCTTTATTTATTTTGTAAAACGTTTGTGAAATTATTGCCACTCGAAAATTCATTTCGAAGAAATCTACGAGGTGAAAGATTTATCCATTTAAAATTATCTTAGAACCTTGCACCATAGCTACTGAGGCATCAAATGTATGTCAGTTAAGTCAGAAAATGAATAAATAATTAATTTAATTTGATCTCTTACCTTTTAGAAGAATCTTTCTTAACTTGAGGTTGCTGAGAAAAGTTATTGGTCCCACAAAACTGATCGTTAAATTATTTAAAATCCTATTAATTTTAAATTAATTTTATAAACAACCAAACATGTGTCACTTTATTTTAATACGCAAGGATTTAAACAAATACGAAATGCACTAAAATAAAATTATCAATATCACAGGATATTAAAAAGTTCCGTTGAAACTATGATTTAAATATCGTACTAAATATTTTTAATTTGTGTTTACATTCTTACCTTTGATGTACTAATCTACAACGTTAAGTTTAGTATATTTTTTTTATATAAACCGGAAGGATTCAATTAAAAAAACTTTTCACACAAATTCTAAAACTTCACTCGTAGCGTATAAATTGTATGGCGTAGAGCTTCGGCGTAGCACTCGCTAGTTCGGAGGACACTTTCCAACTAATGCTACGCATCCCCGTAGCGCGTACGTTCGGCTGTTTCCGCCTGGCTTCGGAAAATTCCGGGCAGAATCTAAATTTACTGCTCGGAGCGGAGATGTAAAGGTGCATATATTAAGGACAAAAATTTTATACCTTTCTATATTCAGTTAAAAAAAATCATGTTTGTACGGTATTGTTTTTAATCTTGCTGCTAATCATTGTGGTTTTAATGGTAACTGGACTTCTCAAAAATTTTAAACTTCATCACTCCTTTGAAAAGTGATGAAAAAAATACAAAAACTATTTCTTTGCTACAATAGGAGAGCTTATGGGCTATCTTCTTGATTAATTTTTTTTATTTTTAATGACTTTTCAAAGGTGTGTTTAAATGCCACTGTGTTGAGTTATCCAGACACTTATTTTTCCTCATTGTGATCGTTACCTTTAATGTTTCTGTGTCTCGTTCTGTTTCATGTTTAGTTTATCTTCTTCTTCAATGACATATCTATATAGAGTATATATGTTTCGATGATAATAAAATTGTAATTCGTAAGAATACACGGTGAAAAAATAAACTAATTTTATTTCTTTAGAGTTTGGGAGGCGGGAATGGATACCGCCGCCCCAGGAACCATTTTTTGGATAACCAACACCTCTGCCATAGGTCACCCCAAGTGGTTCGCTACGTTTGGTGATTTAGGGGGGTGCTCGGGTTCATGGGGTATGGTTTGTCTAGGTCTTGGCGGCGGATGATCTAGATATACTGAACCCCAGATTCCTACCCAACCCTCATACCTTTTTCCTTTCCAGAACTTCCTCTCCTTCCTTTCCTTAAAAATACCCTCCATACAGCACCCCCAAAGATGACATAGGCCCTGAGGGAAATTATTTTTCTCAGGGCCTCCTGTGTGGAACTTATGTAAAACAAGAAATGTTTCAAAAAATTCACTTTGTAGCATAATTTTATTCAAATGAAACAAATTACTTTGGTGTAAACCACTGTAATCAATGTTATAATATCTACATGTTTCAAAACCGATGGTTTCTTCGTCAGGATACTAACATTAAAATAATAATAATAATATTATGACATAAGAGATTATATTACAAAAATAAGAGAATATATGACGAAAATGTGAATGGTAGAAGAAGTCGAGGACGCCCGAGGAAGACATGGCACGATCAAGTGAATCATGTATGTAATAGATTAAGATCCATATTAGGAAAATTTTACCACCTAAAAAATTTTGTTAATAAAAATATATTATACTGTATATACAACGCATTAGCAGAATCAATTATAGGATACGGAATAAATACGGATTAACGTACAAAACATACTTAAATAAAATAGAACAGTTACAAATCCGTTTCCTAAAATTGATATCAGGCAAAAAAAAAGTCCAGTTATGTGAAGGTGATTATAAAAAAATGTTCTCCTTGTGTAATGTCCTCTCTATACACAGTAAGGTAAATTACCAATTAAGGCTAGATGAATTCTGGAATACAGAATTCAAAAAACCTGTAAACCACAACTACCCTACTAGGCGTAGAGAAGCACAAATGTTTATTATCAATAAATCTCAAAATGTATACGGAGATAGAACAAAAAGGCATAAAATTCCGGAAATATTTAACGCTTTACCTGAAAATATCAAAAATGAGACATCTTATTCAAAAATCAAAACAAAAGTAAAATCTTTCTACCTCCGAAGAATATGAAATCAAATAATATAGTTCCTTTCTATTTTTTTCTCATCGTATGTTTGTAGGTACTGTGTAAAATATTTTTACTACAACGCAATTCATAAACATTATAAAAATTAGTTTGTCGTAATAATTAGTATTTTAATATTAAGTATTATTATATTTAGTATTTACTATGTAAAACTGAAAAGTATACTGTATTAAATAATTAGAAAAAAATGAGAGATTTCTTACAATCAAACTGATTGATCAGTTTCGTAAGATTTGTAAAATAAAATATTGTAAAATTAAAACTGAATAAACATATTAAAACAAAAAAAAAAAAAGTTTATGTAATTATCTAAATACTGCACAAGATTCATAACTGCTGGTTTCTAGTGAGTCAGCCACACATCATCAATTTTAATAGAATTATTTATTTTTTTTATTTTATTTATTGATACAATATTTTTACATTTAATAGTAAAATTCAATAATGTTGGCCTCACTAGGTGGTTTACCCGTGCTGAGGCCTCCATTTTATCTACAATTAAATTTTTACACAGTACATTTAAAAATATATGAAAAACATAAGATTAAGATAAATTAAATTTAAAAAACAGAGATTTGAAATTAAATTAAAATTAAAAATAAATAATAGATATTATATAAGGTTTAAAATAGGTATATTTATATTATGTGTGTTTGTGGGTGATTGTGTTTTATATTGGTTTTGTGTGTTACTTTATGTTTTATTATTTTATGCTATGAGATTTTGGTAATATTGTCTTTTTTGTTCTTTAATCCATTTTGTAATTTTGTGTCGGAATTTATTTTTGTTTTCCTCAATTCTATTTTCGAGTGTTAGACTGTTGAATGCTTTTATAGCGTGATATTGGTAGTGTCTTTGTCCAAAGCTTGTATTTACCGTCGGAGTTTTTATGTTTTCTTTGTACGCTTGTCTAACTGGTCTGTTAGTGATATTTTGTGTTTGTTGAAATTTGTTTTTTTGGTCAAAAATGTAGTTAAGTAGTGTTTTAACGTATAATTGGCGTATGTCTAGTACGTCACAACAATTGAATATTTGGTCTGTATCAGTAAGTCTATGTTTTTTAAGTATTACCTTTAAGATCGCTTTCTGCGCAATTTCTATGTGTTCGATAGCTGAATTTGTTGCTCCTCCCCAAACAATTATTCCATATTCTATTATTGATTGACAGAGTGCAAAATATATTGTTTTCATTTGTTTTATTTTGTATATATTTCTTATGTTAAGGAAAATATGTATTGTTTTGAGGAGTTTATTTGTGATTTGTTTGATGTGATGTGTCCATCTAAGGTTATGGTCAATTACAATTCCTAGATACTTTATTTGTTCTTTTTTTTCTAGAGCAGGGCAATCACAGTTATTGGTGTTTGAACATTCGTGTATTTTTATGGTGTTTGTGTTATTTTTTGGCTGTCCCGTGCTATTTATACTGTACGTTGTATATTTTGTTTTCGATATGTTTAATGTAAGTATGTTTGAGTCTAGCCATGTTTTTACTTGCATGATTCCTAAATTCGCTATGTTAAATACATTTTTCCAATCCTTAGATTTAAAGAGTAAAACTGTGTCGTCGGCATAACTATCTATTTCACCGTCTATTTCCATGCTGCAAAGTTCATTTATATAAATAGTGAAGAGAACGGGCCCTAGTATGCTTCCTTGTGGAACTCCATATGTGATCGGCAGTGGTTTGCTAGTATGGTTGTTAATTTTGACTTGTTGTGTTCTATTACTCATATAACTTTTTAATAGTTGGAGTTCCTTGCCTTTGATACCCATGTTTTCTAATTTTTTAAAAAGTGTTTGGTGGCAGATTGAGTCAAAAGCTTTAGCTAAATCTAGATATATCGCTATGCATTTATACCCTTGATCTAAGTTGCTATGTATATAATCTATTGTACGCGCCAAAGCTTCTTTTGTGCCTATTTTTTCTCTAAATCCATATTGTTTATCCGAGATTAATTTGTTTTCTTCCAGGTATTTTATAATTTGGTTTTTTACTACTCTTTCGAAAATCTTTGAAAGCGAGTTTAACAATGTGATTGGTCTGTAGTTAGTTAATTCCATTTTGTCTCCAGATTTATAAATAGTGATCACTAGTCCTTTTTTAAGAGTACTAGGAAAGCAGGAGTATGTTATACTAAGGTTGATTAAGTGTGTTACGGGTATTAAAATTTCGTTTTTTATTACCTTAATGCAATCCGTTGTTATCTCATCTAATCCAGGAGCAATTCGGTTTTTTAATGTGTTTATTATTTTGTCAATTTCCTCTTCCGAAGTTGTTTTTATTTTAAATCTGTGTTGTGACGGTTGCGTATTTATGTTTGTTTGTGTTAGTGTGTTTGTGTTAAGAATTTTACGGTTCGCTAAAACTTTTCCTATACTTGCGAAGAAGTTATTCACATGATTTGCTATAGTTTCTTTATTTTTATTGGTATCTATTTTTTTTGAGTTAATGTTTAGATGTTCGATTGTATTTTTCTGTTTGAATTTTTGTGTGTACGTAACTTCTTTTAATATTTTCCACATTTCCTTTGGGTTATTGTTTTCTTTTTTTTCAAGTTTTTCTCGATAGTACAACTCCTTAGCTACTCTAATAATTTTCGTGCAGATGTTTCTATATCTTTTATAGTAATTAAGTTTGTGATGGCTTCAACACCACGTTCGAAAGGAAAAAAAAAGCATCTTCTTTATCGGAAGAGCTCATACAAATTTTTCCCACCTAAACGAAATTTCAAATCGACTACACTAGCGACCGCTATTGAAAAGGACAGAAAAATCACAATCTGAGAAGGGCTGAGGTAAATAAAGGTGATGACATAATGAAGGGCTCGAAGTTTTCAAATCGATACCACGTTTAAAATTTATCAATATTGAATGTAAGCCGACACTTCAGACCGTCCATAAATTTAAAATCCTAGAGCGTGTCGAAGAGAGTTTGTTTAGTAACAAAAAAAAACTTACATGGTTTTGAGGAATAAATGGGGTAATTAAGCCCAAATTACCACTACAGAATACAGACGGAGTATTGATAAAACCAATTAAAATTAACGACGTATACAATCTATGAATTAGTGCTATAGATCGAGATTTTTCGAAAGGTAAACAAAACACTCAGATTAAAAGTAAATAAGATTTTTACTTTTGGATACACAAAAAAATGAAGTCAAACAGGTACGTACTAGACCATAGAGCTATTTGGAACGCATTAAGAAAGTGAATTCTGAATTAATAAGGTGATATTAGTTATTACCAGACAAAGTTTTACGAATATTATATCTGATCATGAAAAGGGACGAAAGATAAAAAAAATAGTTGTAAACATCTACGGACGCGGAAAATGAATTATTTGCACGAAACTGCAAGGAATGTGGTGAATCAAGTAAATGACAGAAACAATTTCATGTCACCATGAGAATTAAGCCGAAATACTACTGAATTCAATTTTACCTGCCGCAAATTTTAAACAAAAATAAATGGGAGAGTGCGAGAGTGATAATTATTTCAGATGTAAAGTCACAATTAGCCGAGATAATTTACCGATTATTAAGGAAAGACCGATTGCAGAATTCTAGAAAAAGTTTAAAGCAAAATCGCATCAAAAGGGTGAGTTACACTTATCGGCGGCCAGACAAAGAAATAATTAAAATGGACATATTTAATTTTGGAGAGAGAGAGTCATGAAAAATAACATATCAATGAAAGTTGAAATAGTCTGAACTCTCAATTATAAAACGCCCTAACGAAAGACGAGATGTACGTCCTGAGTCCACGCCTGGCACCTTTTTTTGGACAAGATATTCGAAGGGCTGAATACCATGGGGCAGTAAGAGTCGAGGGTCGAGGATCGAAGGAAGACGAGGCTATAGAGTGCTAGCAGTGATAAGATCGTTCGTATTTAACAAAACAATTGATCAAATATTATAAAAACGAGTGATAAGACATAATCCACCGAAGAATAAAAAAAGTCGTGATAAACAGTGACAAGTGTTTGTTAATGTTGGGAGAAAATATCCATCGTAATATTAAAGAATTTTTAAGGTTGTGACTTCGTGAGAAGCAATAGTTCGTGTACATAAATTAATTATTCGGCTTGTTAAAATACTCTATTGAAAATTAGCTGCAGTGAATGACAGTGCGCCGCGAGTGGATTAATTAAATAATAAAATTAATTTGAATTATCAAAACCAAAATAGTAATCAAAGTGAATGAAATACTTAGCTTCAGTGAGTTTATAATAACATAACTTTGTGTTTTAAAAATAGAAGGGAGTGCATCGCGTGAATTTTGATTTGAAATATAAAATTAGTCTAGTCAATAATAACGTACAAATATCATTTTCAAACTTGTACACACAAAATAATAATATCAAAACAACATCAAAATAAATAACCTACATACAAATGTCACCTTCGATCTTCCGCGAAAATAATAATGATGCCAACATACCTACGCGCTTGTAGTTGCTTCAATATATCATATAATCAAGATAATACAAATATTCAAAATAATATCAACAAATACCTACGTATAAATGTCATCTTCGATAATATTGTTAACAAATAATAATAATTAATAACCTACGTATTTTCTTAAACTCAAATAAAAGTGTGACATAGAGTCATGGGTGTTACTACTTCTGAGGACTAAATTACCGAATCATAGTGACAGGAAGGTTTTTTACTTTTAATATTTTCCCCACATGTACGTAATCAGGCTTCGTTCAGGTGAGTGAAAGAAACATTTTAATTAAATTACAGGTCGTACATGGTCCCGATACCTGAGAGGATCTGCCAACCTACAAAACTAATAACAAAAGAAGTTATGTTCCAGGATTTAATTGTGTTTTAAATATTATTCTCAATGTGTAATTACGAGATTTGTCCCAAATTAAATCTATTATCAATGTGGGTTCAACGAACTTATATTTTTTGCGTGCTAGAAAGGACGAGACGAATGCGTATAAAAAAGGATCCCGGCCATAAATCGTAGCCGTACAGTCATCCAAATTAGAAGGTTTTTCTGAGGTATGCCGAGCCAAAGTGGAGTGACGGAAGCATCCATACCATACTGGATGTTGGTCCAAAAATGAAATTTGGAGAATTGAATTTAAACATTATAATTGTTCACTAACAACAATATTATCATGTCAAATTTCTTTCAGGCTTCCTTACAAAATATGAAATCAACATTATTTCGGTAATGTTTTCTCAATCAGACCCTTCCAAAATCCCGCTTGACCTGCGAAATATAGACTTCACGATTGGGGAATGCAATAGCGTTCACTGAAATTATATCCCCACAAGATATGAGACAAAGAGGGCTTTTTTTCTTACGCTATCATGCGATAGGGGATGTCAACGTAAACTTAGCATTCACGCGGGGTACTGGAAGTTAATCCCTTTCGCGGGGTCATGCAGAGTGAAAAGGCATGAAAGACAGAATAAAAAGAAAATGCCACTTGGAATGGTAGGGTATGATTCGCTGACGGAGGCGTTTCGACCGAAGGTATCCCAAGTTTTGCGAAGTTATGTGGAGGGGACGTCGGCGTGGTATTCCGTGAGAATAAGTCTGTAGCACTATTGCATACTACCAGTAGTGTCGACCTGAAAGCAAACATAGTTTTTACAAGGTAGAAGTTATGTCAGCTCTTGGAGGCGAGGAACGCAAGCCAATGATTATCCTCGTAGGAGACGAAAGGATCATCTCAAACGGCTCCGTACGCACTCAACGCGAGTAGAATCATGATAAGGGAAGAAATGGACATACCCCTTTTAGAATCAGTCGAGTTAAAATCAAATCTGGAGGATAGGAAGTCGGAATAATACTGGAAGTGACATGAGGACTCTGCGCGCTTTCATCTGGCGTGAAGGGACCCTTTCGTAGCAATGAAGTTCATGCAAGAGAACAAAATCAGGACTTAAGGACCATCCTAGCAAACGTAATGATTGAGTCTTTGTCCGGAATGTTGGTCACCAGTATCTATTTGGTTAGAGGAGGAGCCGACTTATTCAGGAAACAACATTCCCCAGATCCTTCTATCACCCCTCCTCACCTTCCCCTTCCCCAGTACATGTAGTGTATACTAATAACAATAATAACTTGACCATCTAGGTGCAGTACGACGACATTGAGAGCTTCGCAAGGATCCCGACATGTATTTCATAATACACACTGTTCACGTAATGTAAATATAACCCAATGTAAACCTATAGACAGGAAAAAATCGGGTAAGAAAACTACGACTTTGAATTTTATAAACCGGCTGACAATTCACTGTAGGATTAGCGTCAATGACACTCCGTTCAAGTTGAGAAAAGGCGGGTAATACGAGTATAGGTTTGAAAATAAAATAAAACAATCTAAAAAACGGGGTCAGTTTATCAAACGAGATTCTTTCACACTTTACTCCAAAAGAATCTGAGGTTACCACACACTACATTATTTCCTCTACATGTGTATGCGTATTAATTTACACATTCAAATGTAATTACCGAATCAAAAAATCACACAACGTGGTGAATAGGAATAATGTGCAATAAAATCTTAAATCTTATTTACTGTGAGAAAATCGCAGGGGTTTAAGGAAAAGTTAGGTGTAGCTAGATGCAAGGGTATATTGATCGAAGGCCAAAAGATAAGGATAGCGTAGCCAGTAGATCCCGACAGCTAGTGTTAAAGGGAAAGAGTAGAAAAACCAAGGGTAGACGACTACGGATCATTACAACGGGTGCCGGGTAGCCCCACAGGTACATTACAACCGGTCCCGAGACCCATAGAAGTTAGTAAGGCCAGGGGTAGGTTCACTACAACTGGTGCCGGGTAGCCCAGGAGGGTGGATCGTCACAAATTAGTATCCGCGGCGGGTAGGGTGTCGAGACGGATCACTACAACTGTTGCCGTGACCAAAGGAGAAAGTTTTACAAGTGGAAGATTTTCGAAATTAATAATAAATTGGAAATAATAAGCTTTTCGAAATTAAAAATAAATTGAAAAAATAAATAATACTTTAAACTAAAATTGAATAACCGAACCTTAAATGATATAATATAATATTTCGGTCGTGGGGATAAATAAACATCAAATACGGGTCGACTTAATGCACAAAAAATGAGCTAACGATAAGATTTATGACTCTTGCGTTTGTGTGCTCGGAAGAAAAAAATATGGGTCCTTGCCGTTAAAATTATTCGAACAGATGTTTAGAAAGAAAATAAATTATCAAATAGTCACTCAGAATAATAATAATGATAAAATTAATACATAAAAAAAATAAAAATAAAATAAAAACATAACTAATTAACCATCGCGCCGTTTTCTCGCAGGGGTGGGCAGAGACGACAGATCTTGGCACACACTCTTTGCCTCATTCACATTCACACATATTCTAATACACACATATTATTCCGACAAAATAAAAATAGATAAACAAAAAAAAATCAAAACCATAATAATAAATAAGCTAAACTGATTTGGGCGATTTGTATAGCGTCGGGTTTTGCAAAAAAAATCAATACGGTACGAATTAAAAAAAAAACATATCTGAAATCTGACTTTTAACTACAGTCTAGACACAACATTATAAACGAGTTAGTCAAATAAAAATAAATGAGTAGAGACATTGTGCTATCCAACTTCCGATAAGATTGAAGAATAAAAATAAAAATGAAGGAGAACTTTTTAGAGATCATTGTACGCGATAAATCTTATACATTTAAACATTGCTAAATGTTAAAAAACGTAAATAATAAAAATATAAAACTAGGAAAAAATTAATTAGTAAATTAAAGACAATTAAATCTAAAATCATACATGAAGTAATTACGCGTAAAATGTATTGCATTCTCAAGTACACACCTAAAAATTAAAAATAGAGCATTCGGGGTAACCATCCATCATTGACGTTCAGTCTTGTTTAGAAACAGGTACCTAGTCAAGTAGATGAATGAATCCAACAAAAAATGTAGGAGGACAGGGGCGAATTGGATATAAATAAAAATAAAAAAAAAACAAAAAAATAAATAAATAAAAAAAACCGACATACAAGAGAAGAGGGAGTAAAATCTTAGGGGGGGGAATATAATCTTAGGGGGGGGGGAATACAATCTTAGGGGGGGGGAGTAGGACAGCAAGGGAGAGAGAAAGATTTGTACAAGTAGGAACGTACGAATAGTTCGCCGACGGAAAATGGAACTAGTTTCAACAAATAACACATGAAGTAAATGGGACGGAACCCTGCAAGATTTAATAGCAAGGATCAGGGGTACAGAACATTAGTAGAAAATAGAAGGAATTAAATGACCTATGGTGAGTTCTAATCCCATCGACTAACACTAGGAGGCGTGTTTACCGCTGGATTTAAAACTCTAGGGGGGCTGTGATGGCTTCAACACCACGTTCGAAAGGAAAAAAAAAGCATCTTCTTTATCGGAAGAGCTCATACAAATTTTTCCCACCTAAACGAAATTTCAAATCGACTACACTAGCGACCGCTATTGAAAAGGACAGAAAAATCACAATCTGAGAAGGGCTGAGGTAAATAAAGGTGATGACATAATGAAGGGCTCGAAGTTTTCAAATCGATACCACGTTTAAAATTTATCAATATTGAATGTAAGCCGACACTTCAGACCGTCCATAAATTTAAAATCCTAGAGCGTGTCGAAGAGAGTTTGTTTAGTAACAAAAAAAAACTTACATGGTTTTGAGGAATAAATGGGGTAATTAAGCCCAAATTACCACTACAGAATACAGACGGAGTATTGATAAAACCAATTAAAATTAACGACGTATACAATCTATGAATTAGTGCTATAGATCGAGATTTTTCGAAAGGTAAACAAAACACTCAGATTAAAAGTAAATAAGATTTTTACTTTTGGATACACAAAAAAATGAAGTCAAACAGGTACGTACTAGACCATAGAGCTATTTGGAACGCATTAAGAAAGTGAATTCTGAATTAATAAGGTGATATTAGTTATTACCAGACAAAGTTTTACGAATATTATATCTGATCATGAAAAGGGACGAAAGATAAAAAAAATAGTTGTAAACATCTACGGACGCGGAAAATGAATTATTTGCACGAAACTGCAAGGAATGTGGTGAATCAAGTAAATGACAGAAACAATTTCATGTCACCATGAGAATTAAGCCGAAATACTACTGAATTCAATTTTACCTGCCGCAAATTTTAAACAAAAATAAATGGGAGAGTGCGAGAGTGATAATTATTTCAGATGTAAAGTCACAATTAGCCGAGATAATTTACCGATTATTAAGGAAAGACCGATTGCAGAATTCTAGAAAAAGTTTAAAGCAAAATCGCATCAAAAGGGTGAGTTACACTTATCGGCGGCCAGACAAAGAAATAATTAAAATGGACATATTTAATTTTGGAGAGAGAGAGTCATGAAAAATAACATATCAATGAAAGTTGAAATAGTCTGAACTCTCAATTATAAAACGCCCTAACGAAAGACGAGATGTACGTCCTGAGTCCACGCCTGGCACCTTTTTTTGGACAAGATATTCGAAGGGCTGAATACCATGGGGCAGTAAGAGTCGAGGGTCGAGGATCGAAGGAAGACGAGGCTATAGAGTGCTAGCAGTGATAAGATCGTTCGTATTTAACAAAACAATTGATCAAATATTATAAAAACGAGTGATAAGACATAATCCACCGAAGAATAAAAAAAGTCGTGATAAACAGTGACAAGTGTTTGTTAATGTTGGGAGAAAATATCCATCGTAATATTAAAGAATTTTTAAGGTTGTGACTTCGTGAGAAGCAATAGTTCGTGTACATAAATTAATTATTCGGCTTGTTAAAATACTCTATTGAAAATTAGCTGCAGTGAATGACAGTGCGCCGCGAGTGGATTAATTAAATAATAAAATTAATTTGAATTATCAAAACCAAAATAGTAATCAAAGTGAATGAAATACTTAGCTTCAGTGAGTTTATAATAACATAACTTTGTGTTTTAAAAATAGAAGGGAGTGCATCGCGTGAATTTTGATTTGAAATATAAAATTAGTCTAGTCAATAATAACGTACAAATATCATTTTCAAACTTGTACACACAAAATAATAATATCAAAACAACATCAAAATAAATAACCTACATACAAATGTCACCTTCGATCTTCCGCGAAAATAATAATGATGCCAACATACCTACGCGCTTGTAGTTGCTTCAATATATCATATAATCAAGATAATACAAATATTCAAAATAATATCAACAAATACCTACGTATAAATGTCATCTTCGATAATATTGTTAACAAATAATAATAATTAATAACCTACGTATTTTCTTAAACTCAAATAAAAGTGTGACATAGAGTCATGGGTGTTACTACTTCTGAGGACTAAATTACCGAATCATAGTGACAGGAAGGTTTTTTACTTTTAATATTTTCCCCACATGTACGTAATCAGGCTTCGTTCAGGTGAGTGAAAGAAACATTTTAATTAAATTACAGGTCGTACATGGTCCCGATACCTGAGAGGATCTGCCAACCTACAAAACTAATAACAAAAGAAGTTATGTTCCAGGATTTAATTGTGTTTTAAATATTATTCTCAATGTGTAATTACGAGATTTGTCCCAAATTAAATCTATTATCAATGTGGGTTCAACGAACTTATATTTTTTGCGTGCTAGAAAGGACGAGACGAATGCGTATAAAAAAGGATCCCGGCCATAAATCGTAGCCGTACAGTCATCCAAATTAGAAGGTTTTTCTGAGGTATGCCGAGCCAAAGTGGAGTGACGGAAGCATCCATACCATACTGGATGTTGGTCCAAAAATGAAATTTGGAGAATTGAATTTAAACATTATAATTGTTCACTAACAACAATATTATCATGTCAAATTTCTTTCAGGCTTCCTTACAAAATATGAAATCAACATTATTTCGGTAATGTTTTCTCAATCAGACCCTTCCAAAATCCCGCTTGACCTGCGAAATATAGACTTCACGATTGGGGAATGCAATAGCGTTCACTGAAATTATATCCCCACAAGATATGAGACAAAGAGGGCTTTTTTTCTTACGCTATCATGCGATAGGGGATGTCAACGTAAACTTAGCATTCACGCGGGGTACTGGAAGTTAATCCCTTTCGCGGGGTCATGCAGAGTGAAAAGGCATGAAAGACAGAATAAAAAGAAAATGCCACTTGGAATGGTAGGGTATGATTCGCTGACGGAGGCGTTTCGACCGAAGGTATCCCAAGTTTTGCGAAGTTATGTGGAGGGGACGTCGGCGTGGTATTCCGTGAGAATAAGTCTGTAGCACTATTGCATACTACCAGTAGTGTCGACCTGAAAGCAAACATAGTTTTTACAAGGTAGAAGTTATGTCAGCTCTTGGAGGCGAGGAACGCAAGCCAATGATTATCCTCGTAGGAGACGAAAGGATCATCTCAAACGGCTCCGTACGCACTCAACGCGAGTAGAATCATGATAAGGGAAGAAATGGACATACCCCTTCTAGAATCAGTCGAGTTAAAATCAAATCTGGAGGATAGGAAGTCGGAATAATACTGGAAGTGACATGAGGACTCTGCGCGCTTTCATCTGGCGTGAAGGGACCCTTTCGTAGCAATGAAGTTCATGCAAGAGAACAAAATCAGGACTTAAGGACCATCCTAGCAAACGTAATGATTGAGTCTTTGTCCGGAATGTTGGTCACCAGTATCTATTTGGTTAGAGGAGGAGCCGACTTATTCAGGAAACAACATTCCCCAGATCCTTCTATCACCCCTCCTCACCTTCCCCTTCCCCAGTACATGTAGTGTATACTAATAACAATAATAACTTGACCATCTAGGTGCAGTACGACGACATTGAGAGCTTCGCAAGGATCCCGACATGTATTTCATAATACACACTGTTCACGTAATGTAAATATAACCCAATGTAAACCTATAGACAGGAAAAAATCGGGTAAGAAAACTACGACTTTGAATTTTATAAACCGGCTGACAATTCACTGTAGGATTAGCGTCAATGACACTCCGTTCAAGTTGAGAAAAGGCGGGTAATACGAGTATAGGTTTGAAAATAAAATAAAACAATCTAAAAAACGGGGTCAGTTTATCAAACGAGATTCTTTCACACTTTACTCCAAAAGAATCTGAGGTTACCACACACTACATTATTTCCTCTACATGTGTATGCGTATTAATTTACACATTCAAATGTAATTACCGAATCAAAAAATCACACAACGTGGTGAATAGGAATAATGTGCAATAAAATCTTAAATCTTATTTACTGTGAGAAAATCGCAGGGGTTTAAGGAAAAGTTAGGTGTAGCTAGATGCAAGGGTATATTGATCGAAGGCCAAAAGATAAGGATAGCGTAGCCAGTAGATCCCGACAGCTAGTGTTAAAGGGAAAGAGTAGAAAAACCAAGGGTAGACGACTACGGATCATTACAACGGGTGCCGGGTAGCCCCACAGGTACATTACAACCGGTCCCGAGACCCATAGAAGTTAGTAAGGCCAGGGGTAGGTTCACTACAAGTTGTGTTATGTCGTACGGCGTATGTTTAATTTGTTTGTGAATTTTGTCTCGTTTACGAATACAGTTTAATATTCCCTGTGTTAACCATAATTTAATTTTTTTAGTTTTGTGTGTAAGTTTTACTTGTTTTAGATTAGTGTTATTATTTATTTCTTGCGCTAACATTGTTGTAAATTTATCCCAGGCCTCTTCGACATTCTCTATTCGGTATACTGTACTCCAGTCCATTTTTTTGAGTTTTTCTTTTAAGTTTGTGTAGTCAATTATTTTTTTTGTGATTATTTTATGTTGGACAGGTTTTGTGTTTTCGGTATCAATTGCTATCATATTCATGTAGTGATCTGTAATAGTGCTTTCAAGTACTACGGTTTTGGTCTTTAGTTTTGTTTTGATCATTATATGATCTATACAACTTTTTGTGTTTTGTGTGACTCGTGTCGGAACATTTATCGTTGGTTCCAGTCCATGCTGTGCTAGTATTGTAAGGTATTCTAAGTTTTGTGGGTGTCCGTTTTGTAGAGTGTTTATGTTTAAGTCTCCAATGATGATTATATTTTTGTTTTTGTTGAGATCATTTAATGTATTGTTAAGTGCAGTTAGAAAATTTGTAATGTTGTTTTTGGATGGAGATCTGTACATTGCAAGAATACACGTTTCTTTTTCACATGTTATTTGTATGCAGTTGGAGTCTATGATATGTATTTCTTGGACGATTGTGTTTATTTTATCATTGATGTATATCACTATACCATCATTTTGATTTTTGTGATTCTTTGTATGGTGTGTGTTATAGTTTTCGATTGTTTTTGGTATATATTTTTCATTCAACCAGCATTCTGTCAGCACAATTATATCAAAATTATTATCAAGATGTTGTAGGTATATAGTAAATTCATCAAAATTTTTATTAATCGATCTAATGTTTTGGTGTAGTATTTTCACTTTATTTTTTTCTTTTGTGATATTGGTCCATATGTTAATATCGTTTGTAGTTATACAGTGGTGTTGGTTGTCTGAGTCTATATATTCCATGTAATCAGCCATGTTGGTGAGTATTTGTGTAAGTATATAATATAAGTATTAAAATATTTAAAATTAAATTGAGTAAACGAACATATATAAATTTAGGGAATAAAAATAATATAGATCCAAAGGATTAATCTTGTACAACTCGTTGGTCAGAAGCAAATTGGAATATGGGAGTGTTATCTGGAATCCACATTATTTAAAATATTCTAAAAGTATTGAATCTGTGCAAAAGAAATTCCTAAGACTGTTACCATTTAAACTTGGATTTAATGCCTTACTCCAATCTTATGAGGAACGACTACATCACTTTAATTTTATAACATTGGAAAAAAGAAGGAAATTTACTGACTTGATATGTTTATATAAAATTATTCGTGATAAACTTCTTACCACTCATTGTCTGAGCAATATTCATATTAAAGTCCCTAATAGACGTAATTTAAGGAGTCAAAATTTATTCCATATTGAAAGATTTAATAACAATATCGCATACTTCAATCCTCTGTCTCGAATGTGTCGTCTATACAATACAATTGAATGTGACCTTATAGATATCTTTGCAAACAGTCTCGCATATTTTAAAAAACAAATTAACAATCTTCTACCATGATACGTCTATTGTTTTATCATTATATCTTTCCTTTATCTTTTAATATCTTCTCTTTCTCTGTACACTTTCTGTATTTTGTATCTCATGTTATATATATATTTTTATTATTATTATTATTATCTGTCATTTTCACTACTAGCATCACCGCCTAGTAACAACTAAACCTTGATTACGCATGCTGTGAACATTTTTAATTGGAGTGTTAATATCTGTGCTCATCCCAACGCAATAATATTAATGTAATACTTGTTAACACTCTGTAAATGTTTCAAACAATAAATAAATAAATAAATAAATAAATAAATAAATAAATAAATTAATAATTTGGATAAAAGTTGTCAGTACTAAAGAATCTAAAGTTACTACAATAATAAAAAGAATTATGAATAATGCAATGACAAAACGTGTCAGGCGAATTGGAAGAATTAAAAAATAATAATAATTTGCGATAGATAAGTTAATAATAAGCATAAGAATATTCAAAATTAATAGATAGATTATATGTTTTATAACAAGTAAAATACAGTGGTGCCTCGCATAACGAACGCCTCGCACAGCGAACGCTGCACACAACGAACTTCCTTTTCGTTCATTTCACGATTCATACAACGAACTTCGCTTCACACAACGAACTTCGCTTCACACAACGAAGTCGCCCACTTCACACGATCACTGCCGATTTATTGCATCCTTCCGCGCAGGCAGTCGTTAGTCACTGAGCAGTACGCTTAACTTACGCACGTGTCGCAGCAATCGTTCATCATTACAACGAAGTCGCCCGATCTTCTACGATCACTGCCGATTAATTGCATCCTCCCGCGCAGGCAGTCGTTAGACTCGTTAGTCACTGCGTAGTACTAGGGATGTCGAAAGTGGAAAAAAGTATCGATATATCGATGTATCGATATTTATTAAAATATCAATATCGACGTCAATATATCGAGGAAAAAAAATCGATATATCGATATATCAGTCAAATGTTTAGATTGTACGTTTTTTAAATCAAAGTGTATATATACACAATGTGTAAAAATGAAAGTGTATATTTACACAATGTACATTATTTTAATCAGGCGCCTCCCCCCCCGAAATGGAAAAAATATCGATTTTGATACTATTTTCGATATTGGATATTTTATATCGATATATCGATATATCGGTTTAAAATATATCGGCAAAAAATATCGATATATTTCATTGAAAATATCGATATATCGATACTTTTTCAACAAGCCTACGTAGTACGCTTAACTTACGCACGTATCGCAGCAATCGTTCTTCATTACGAATTAAATCGCACACGTATCACGGCAGTCGTCCTTTTAAGATAAACAGGATCAACGACCTGTACTCCGATACTCTTGTCCGTTATTTCCGGCAGATGTTGAAGAAAAGAGAGAAACAAACGACTTTGGACAGGTTTTTCACTGCACCATCGGCCAAAAAGCGGAAAATGGATGAAGATGTGCAAGATTCGATTATTTCTTAAAATTAAAAAATGTGTGTTTTTTTCATTATGTTTTTAGATGTATCTAAATAAAAATAATAACAAAAAATTTATCTTTTTTTTATGTCATCTTACCATATTTTATGCTACAGAACGAATTATTTTTTTTAACATGTATTGTTATGGGAAAACGCGTTTCACATAACGAACTTTTCGCATAACGAACTTGCTCCTGGAACGAATTAAGTTCGTTGTGTGAGGCACCACTGTAATTGTATTAAATATGAGAATTAATTGGGACGTAGAAATTGAAAATTTTACAAGTTTTGCATAATTAGAGTGATTGGAAGGATTATAATAAGACATTAAAATTTTAAGGATGAAATTGATTGAAATAAGTGAAGGTGATGAATTGATTAGGAGAGTTACAAAAATAATGTTAAAATAATTAAAATAATTTTGATAATACAAACATTTCGAACAAATAGTGTAAATAAAATAGTTTAATGTAATTGTGGAAATAAGATTTATAAAAGAATTACCTAAATTAATTAATAAAAAATTTAAAAAAATATATAGCATCGACTGGAGTAAGTTTGGATAATAAAAACATTTAGAAAAGTAATTTGTGTTGGTAAAATAGTTAATATAATTTGGATAACAAAAACATTTAGAACAGTAAAATTTTTTGGTAAAATAATTAAAATAATTTTCGTAATAAATACAAGTAGAATAATAATATTTGAATATAAAATACTTTGTAAATAAGAACATTTATAAAAATTAGTGTAAATAAAATCATTAAAAATAATTAAAGAAATGATAATTTTAAGGGAATTACATAATTGCAAAACTATAAGAATTAAAATTAAATCTAGTAAATGAATATAGATAAGTATAGAAAATATAAATAAATTATCAATATGATTTACAATTTGAATTAAATGTAATATGTAAATTGAATAAGCTTTGCTAAATGAACAAAGTAAATTCTTTTTATTGAATAAAATTAATATGTTTATTAAAAAAATCACTTGATTTGTAATAATTTGACGTAGTATACAGTGCGCAATTTTTAAAGTGATAGCAATAATTATATGGGTTACGTGATTTTTATAATGAAGTAAATGTGTTGTTTGAATAATTTTAAGGATATTAATCAATATTGAGAGTGTTAAATAAATTAGAAAAATAAGGTACTTGAAAGAATAATAATAGGTTAATAAATAATGTAAAAAAAATACTGTTTGTGGTATAAATTTTCTTATAAATAAGAACTTCCTAAGGTTTGTTATAATATCCATTTTTAGATAGCAAGTTTAACGACAGTTTGGCACTCGCAACCATCGGTTGAAACTATTTTTAGGTAATAATTATAGTACGTACTGACTTCTTATATAGCTGACAGCCGAAGGTGCGAGTTGCCGTATACCGTCTAGATAAGTTTAGATAGATCATCCGAATGCTTGATAAAAATTATTTTTTCATTCGGTGATTTACGAATTAGTATTCTATTCTCTTTAAACCAGACAAACATGTAATTAGTTTCTTTTGCTTTCTGTTTCGCTTTCCAGAGCAGTTCTTTGAAGTATGGGCAAATGGTTTCCCCTATGTAGATTTTTTCGCTCCCCAGGGCTGATGCGGTTTTGGCGTCAATATTCTTCCGTAGTGTTAGCATTTGGTTGCGCTTGTAGATATCGTGAAATTTGACTTGGATTCTCGGGTAGGCTCCTGGTCGTCTGTCCTGGATCCGTTTCACTTCCTTCAGGTCCTGTAGTTGGATGGTCATCCCGGTGGCCGCAGCCACCTGCTGTACAAGTAATGGTGTCTGTTCCTCATTTGATTGAGGGATTCCACATATTTCTAGGCAATCATCTTTCGTGGATTGCTCAAGATCCGCGATTCTAATTTCTAGGCTCTTAATAACCTTATTTTTATCATTATTTTTTATTTCCATTACATCAGTATTGACTGTTTTCTGCGATTTTTCAATGTCCGTTATACGCTTATTTATTTCATCATGTTGATCAGATATGATTTGTATAGCTTTTATAATTTCTTGGTTTTGTATGATTATGGATTCATATTTTTGGGTATATAAGTCAAGTTTTTTTTCAACAAATTCCATAATTGCTGTTTTAAAAATGGATAATTCCTTGACAAATAATTCGGATGTTAGTAATCCATGGTTTGCACCATCTGTGGTTGGAATTGATAAATTATCTGTGCCTATTTGCTGGTCGATTGCAGATTTTGGTGATTGAGTCGTCTGTTTACCATGTTTGACGCTAGATGGCTGTTCGTCATTTAAAAGTACATCATATTTTGTCGTATGTTTTGGTTTGTTTTTTTGATGTTGAATACATTTTTTACACTTAAATTGTGTGTTTCTTGCACTACGACGAGAGGATTCCCCGATTTCCGCACAGCCGAGGTGATAATTGCTTTCACAGAGGCAACAGCATACATAATCAGATGGGGAGTCAATATTTTTTTGACAAATGATGCATTGTGTATTCATTTTGGCTGCTGTTATAAGCGAGTTCCTCGTAAAAAAAACGATTTTTAGATGGTTACCTCAAGTGTATGATGGCAATCACTTTAGTTACACTTAAATATCTCTGGAGGAGTCACTTTTTTTAGTTTTTTTTTTCTTTTCTCCAAACAGATTGACACTTTCGGTAACAGTTTTGTACTTGAGCTTAAGACACTAAAATACACCACTCCGCGAGAAAAAAATACACAGGTGTGATGCGCGGTCTTCAATTTAGTATAATTTAAAACCTTAAACTTGGTTTGTTATAGTTTTTTTGTTGTTTTTTGATTAATTCAATGCGGACACAGAAATACGTAAACACTAGACTTGGTAGGTAGTAAGACTTTTATTAAGATGAATAATAAAAAAATTAAATAAAATAATGCTTACTTCACGAAATATTTTCAGAAATCATTGAATCGACGTTTTCATTAATTGATTACTTTAATAAAAGTCTTTAATTTAATTATGTTATAATTGAGCCACCCCTTGAGAATAAACCACGATGTTTGATAATTTATTACTTAGTCTCTTCCTTGAGTTCTTCCCAGGCAAGCCAGTTCAAATAACAGCAGAGAGCTTTTGCTTGTAAAGCTTTTTACGTCTTTAAAAAAGGTTCGTCGATTCTGATAAATCCGGCGGCCTGACAGAACACTTTGGCCACGGCTAGCACAAACAACTCTCCTTGGTATATATTTATATTATTGTTCTACCGAAGTCAACTTCATTTTGCTTCAATGCGTTGAAACAGAATACCCGGAAAATAGGTCATCGTGGCTTAGCAACGCATCAGGCAGGTAAGTAATTAGATATTTCACGCGGATGGCTTTACACAATGGAGTGTTTATACCAACCGTGATGTATCACAGTTGCTCACAAAGCAGAGGAAGAATTAAAATTGACTAAGTGCTGTAGAAATGAGACCCTTAAAGTAAAACCATGTATAACCCTAGTGTAAATGTGGATATAAATTATTGTTTTTAATATGGCATGGCGGGCGAAATAACACAATATGTACACTATGTATAAAATTCTTTAATAAATAAATAAATAAATAAATAAATAATATTAACTCCACACAGAAGGCCCTGAGGAAAATAATTTCCCTTGAGTCCTTTGTGATTTTTATGGAAGCTGTGTGTTTTTTAGGAAATGAAAAAGTAAACGTATTGTTCGAGAGAGGAAACAATTTTTTTAATGTTTTTTTTTGAAAATACATTGTCTGTTTCGCTTACCGAAAGTTGTTGATGGCGTTCAAAACAGGCAATTTAAATGACCTAACCTAACTCCCTTGAGAAGTAACTAACTAAAAAAAACAAAACGTACCGACTCGATAATGGTCGTTATCCATATTATATTAAAACATTTATGCATTCCTTTTAATTTTTATATTTTGTAAAGCGCTTTTTTGGTGAAAATAATAATAATAATAATAATTTTTTTCCAGGATGTGGGGAGGATAGTGCAATCCCACACGTCCCATATAGTTAAATTATAAATAAAGTAGAACAATTACAAGTAGGTACAAAGTTATAAATAGGTAATCAATTTCTGCGTGGTCTTGAGTGAGCTAGGGCCCAGCAAAAAATCACCCTAATGACAAAATCGTCTACATACAAAAATATAAAATTATTATAGCAGTTACTATGATACCAAGTTTTCCGTAATATCACTACGACCTTGTGTCTAGAATCTAGAACTCTAGACCAAAACTACTTGAGAAGTTATTCGGATTTAACTTCATTATCAGCTTTGCAATAAAACGAGTTAAGTATATGTAGTTAGCGGAGTTTCTATTTTTTTTGCGTATTTTAAACTGGTCTAAATTTCGTAACTTTCAATCCTACTGATGATTAAGAATGGTATTTAAGAATCCTCATAGAAAATTGATGATCTGCCAAGTGCAATCTTGTTAAATTATCTCGTTGAATCAGCGGGTTTTAGGGGTGACCTTCCGTTCTCTGTGTTTTATTTTGGAGTAAAATATAAGTAACGGTTGACTTTCTGCTTAGCATAAATATATACATTGCTATCTTTACAATAAAAATAGCATTTTGATGTATTCATATACTATTTTGCCTGCTTGATTTGTTGAAGTGAGTACCGCACGAGGATCTTGAACTATCGTAAGAGCAATTCTAACCTCAAAATCGTTGGGAGCTATTTTCACTATAATATTGAAAAATCTGTTTCTGAAAAAATAAGAGTTTATACAGATTAAGGAAATGAAATTAAAATAATTTGGCATTCTTAGACTATATGAATATTACCATTTTGTTATTTCGCTACTGGCATTATACCTAGCTCTCTTATTAAAAATTTAGGCATATTAGATTTGTCAAAGAATTTGTATATAAAAATGCAAAAATCAGTCATTTTAAATACTTGTAGGATTACGACAGATTTTTTAAATATTTATATTGAAGTATCAGTAGGATTTATCGGTCAAATTAGGAGTTCCACCGAGCCGATCCCTCTGATAAGAAAATATCTGGAGTCATTTTCCCATATAATAGTCTGGTAGGTTAACATGTCGTTCTTGTATTGTTTTGTATTGATCATACTTATATAATACACTTGCATGGCGTGGATTTACTAGATGATCAATTTTTGTGGAAATGTTTGTGAAAGGGCTTAATTTTTCCTATGGGCAAAAATTAAACCCGGACCTAAAAGTCTGGTGCGTGAAATTATTATTTGCTCGTTCAAGAATATATTGACATGATAAAATAATGAATTTTTATTTCCATAAATAAACGCGTTAAATGTATTTATACGACTATTCAAATGCAAAACAACACAATCACGATAAAATGACAATCTAATTAATGTTATTTTATTCATAAAACCTGTTATGATTGTAATAAAACATTTGAATTGAGGCAATACATTTTTTTTAAACATATGATATAATAATAACATACGTTATAAATTTACGCTAGTTTTTCATTATAGCAAATTCTATATTTACAAAAAGTTCCAACAACAATTTGTAATTAATACCAAAAGTTTGTATCAAGTTAATTACTGACTTGTAAGTATTTGGCGATAAATAAACTCTAACATTAATTTTTTAGTTTATTAGATTTTGATAGCGTTACAGTATACGTCATCAGAGCAAATATTCTTTGTCTGTAAGTTGGCGAAATAGTTGAATAAGTTTAGTTTTCTCAAATACGCGCTTTTTTATATATGAATACCGCACAAGAGTCCCAACTGCTCCCCTCTGGAGCCAATTTTACGTACTTAAACGACTTACAAAAAATACAGAACAAAGTCATTAAAAAACTTTTCAATTATAACCCACAAAAAAACTATACCAGGATTTGAACCTTCTTAAAATAAGAACTTTGTACGAATATAACACTTGCATTTTAATCTGCAAAATACAAAATGAACTTATACACACAAACACAACATTTTTAAAAACGTCACAAATACACAAGCATTATACTAGACAACATAATAAACTGTACACAAATAACTGAAAGTGGCAAGAGAAGCACTGGCCACGAGGGTGTTCAATTTTTTTTATATTATAATCTCCTTCCAGACTCCCTAAAAACGGAGAAAAATGTAAATATATTTAAAAGTAAACTGTTTAACCTTAAGTTAAAAGAACAAAATTAATATTATTACTTTATATCTACTTAAGTTAAGAAAGTGAAATGTAAATTTATTTTAACTTAATAAATGAAAAAAAAAGACTAAGGCAACCTTAACCCATAAGCTGCTGATCGCATGTGTTGACATTTTTTTAATATTATTTTGTTTTGTAAGTACAGTGTAAAAACGAAATAACTAAATCGATGGTGTAAGTATTTGTAAACATCACAGAATTAATTCAGCAGCTTACGGGTTAATTGGGGGAAAGCAGCTTCCTTCAAGATAAGGAAGAGGAAGATTGAGAATTACCAGCTAGTTCAGATCTGGTCATTAAACCCGACTAAAGCCATTTCCAGCAACGATTCAATTCTGAATGGTGGTCTTACACCAGGGCGATTATCTTCCACCCTGGCATATGCCGTAAATATACTATATAATATTATTTTTAATTAATTTATTGTGAAATAACACAAATTTAATCAAATAAAAATAATTTCTTTAATCTCTGCAAACTCACTTTGTGGCATCATTTTATTTTGGTGGTTTACACAAAAGTATTTTTTTTTCATTTAAATAAAATTTATTTGCGCACGCCGGGTTCGAACCCGCGACTTTCGGATTGGGGATCAAGAGCCTTACCCTTCGACCACCCTTCTATCAAAATAAGCGTGGAGTGGAAGATGCTCATAGTATCGCCCTGGTGTAAGACCTCCATTTAGAATTAGAATTAGAAATGGCTTTAGCCGTGTTTAGTGACTAGATCTGAATAGCCAGGTAATTCCCCACCTTCTTCTTCCTCGTCTCCTTCCCTTCCCCCCTTACCTTCAGCCTCATAACATACCCCAATTGGGGATACCATAGTCTCTCTGGCTCCAGACGGGAGCAGATGGGACACTTGTGAGGTATTCACTGTAAAAAAAAAGCGTCTTAAACCTTGTAAGAAGCCTGGTTATGTTAGGTTAAAATAGATTTATGTGTCACGTCGCCAGAATGAAGCTCTCGTATTTTTAACGACTTTCGCATTATGCTTTCGTGAGGAATTATTGTTTTATTTGAGTGGTTCGACGTCTTATTGCTACTGGAAAGCTGCCCCGAGACACAAGACGTGTCCGAGCCTTTATTAGGGAGCTTTTTACAGCTTTTATAGCTAATGAACGAGGCACGTACGAATACTGTATCGGAAATTTCCGGGGAAAGTTGCTCCAACTTAAGTCGAAATAAATACGCACTGTGACAATTCAATTCAATGCTTTTATTCTCATTGAATTTAAATAAGGCGTTTGCTTTTTTTAGAAAATTTAATTAAATAAAAAGTGATCAGAATTCCTCTACTTCTTGAAACTTTGGAATGGGTGTAATTTGCAAGGAAAATTCTGACAGTTTTATAAGTTTAGTTATAGTATAAAATATGTGAAATATTGCAAAAAAATAATATAATATTTATTACATACATCCATTGTCTAGTTGCATAGTCAGACATCTTCAAATACTTAGATTTGAGATAACGAGGATAGCAGTATTCAAATGATCGTCATAAATCAAATATTTTTTACACGCGTCTGTGTTTTACATATTATGTTAAGAGGTATCTAAATATTCGTTACTGATAAAAAATCTTAAGATTTGTGGATTAGAAGCTATGGTTTGAGTTTTTTCTGAGATATTTTTCTAATTTACCGGAATCTAAAAAAAAAAAGATTTTCATTTCAGTAATCAGCCAGACATTTGTGTAAATAGATTAATTTTCAAAATTTAATAAAAACGATGGAAAGTTTTGCATAAAACAAGAATCATCTGAATCATGGACATTTTTGGATCTGAAATGTGTTATTCTATACTGTCTGATGTTTTAAACCACTGTCCAAATGTCATCTAGGCAATTTTATAAAACTACATTACTAATAGTGTTTGTGTTATGAGGGTAATACCAGAGAATACCGGAAATTAGTCCTTTTTAAATCAGATTCCAGACGTATTGACCCTTTTTTACAAAAAAAAATAAATTGATTTTGAAAGATTGTTATTTCATCTAGTACATGCTGCTTTAAAATTTTGAAAAACTAAGTGTATTTTTAACATACTAAGGTTATATCGTTGATTTGTTCCTTTTTCAAACGATAGATTTCTATTAAACAACACAAATTTCAAATCATATAATCATTCAACAAAATAAATCAATACATAATCTAGTTAACACAGTTTAAAAAAAATAAAATTTTAGTTAAGTTCAAATCATTAAAAAATAAATCCGAGAACGTGTTTTGTGACAAAAGTCCCGCAGTTTTTCTATTTATTTAAGGTCTTACAAACTAAAATATTTCAATTTTTTTTACACAATTATTTTGTTACACATTATTAAATAATCATAAATACTTATGATCCAAAAATACTTACAAGAAGTACACTATATTTAATACTTTATCATCGTGCGTTTTGAGCTTTTTCATTGCTTGCTTGAATATAGGTATGTATTAAAGCAAGTTTTTAATGAAATAAATCGATATTTAATTTGTTATTTAATAAATTTGGTACGGGGAATAATCGATCTTTCTCATTGGAACCTCCCTGTACAGTTACAAGCATTTTTAAACTTTTATTCTCAGCTGCTGGTAAATCACTCATAAGTGTTAAAAATATTCACAGGAGTACATAAAATCACAGCACGTAAATGTTTTAAACCATGGCAAGCAGAAGGAGAAACACGTCTTCCAGCTGAACATTTAAAAAAAGTGAGGAAGGATAATAAGGTATTCGCTCGCCTTACAAAAGAGATCTACCCTGACCTTTGAAAAGGTAAGGAAAAGTAGGAGAAGGTAAGGAAAGGAAAGAAAAGAGGGTGTAGAAGGAAAAATTCCCTCTCAGTTACCTTGTGAAAGGCAAGAGGAGAGTTATTTACCTGCGCGCCAATTGCTTTGCATTTCATTGCAACAAAGTGAGTCATTTATATCTAGAGAAGAGTCAGTTTGTAACATTCTGCGCAGATTGTCAACCGTCATTTCGTTATTAAAGTTAGAAATAAAGCTACTTATATTGAAACAACTGTAGCAACTACTCGTAATTTGAATTTAAATGTTGGGAATATTTATATACACAGTTAAGGTAGATTAAGACTGGACGACGTACGTACGCATCGCTACGCCAAACAATGCTTAGCAACCCATACATTTTCTATGAAAATGGCCACAGACATTGCACGTCGCGATGCGTGTGGACAATGTGATTCTAAAACATAAATTTTCATTGAAAATCTATGGTTGCTAAGTAGCCCAGATATTGTTAGGCGTAGCGATGCAAACGTACGTCGACCCAGTCTGAATCTACCATTATAGTTATTTGTACAGATGTGGCAGGCTGTTAAAAGGTTCGGAATGTCTTTATAAATCTACTTAAATATCTAACTTCTTAATGATAAACTGAATGTTTTACTTTTTTTAAATATCTATTATGAAATTATATAATTGTCTAAAGAAACGTCACCATCTATAGTATTATATACCAAAATAGAGTAGAAAACATAGAAGGGCGCCACTGTTCTTCAAATGGCAATACTAAAATTATAACACATAATGAAAATGTAAGGCTGTGTAACCTACAATTTTGGAATATTTCATTGATATCAAATCATATCCAAATCTAGAAATGCATATTAGTACATTATGCCTTTGCAATTTTTGACCCCAATATTAACCAAATGAAGAATAGCAATATTGTAGTAAAATAAAAAGCAGTTTAAAAGTTGCTCACATTTATTTAATACTAGCTGAAGTATCCAGCGTTGCCCAGCCAACTGAAGTGCCCAGGCTTTAGATTATCTCCCTAAAAAAAGTGCATTCTGACGTCAAACTGATGTCAAACTATATATAGCTTTAGAGGACGACCCTTTCTTATTTTTACTGGAGTTTTGAATTTACCCCTATCTGTTTTGCTCTCCTTGACAATTCGCTTTATGGTGCTTTTTGATTTACCTGCGATATACGATAGCTAACAATATTGTTAATATAAGTAAACAAATTAAAATCATACCTAAAACATGTATTTATCTTTCAAATATTGAAATCATAGCGTGTTAAAATTGTTATTATTAACAGAAAACCAACAATATTTATAAAAAAAATTTAAAAAATGCTACTTACAGTGTTCTACATATTCAGTGTCGTTGCACTTTAATAAAACTGTCAAACAGAATATAAACATAACCTTAAATAAAAATTCGTTTTCAAATGTTTTGAAGCAATAGTTCTCTACAAAATAAGTTCCTATCATTTCAAAGTATTACAGAATTTAAAAAAAAAATACTGTTCACTACGAAGAAGTTCCTTAGAAGTTTGCCTGTATATAACGTTATTTATTCGGTTTATCAATTTAGAATCTTTATTAGAACCTTATAAGAATTTAGAATAGAAAAACGTTTAAGATTACCTCCCTAGAGCCACCTTTTATTGTTTTATTCATGTTGATGATAGCCTTTAGTTGAAACTTGAAAATAATGTCAATTTAAATACAATATCACTTGTAAACTGGTGCTAAATCGCTAAACAAATTTCCACTAGAGAATAATTTTCATATTTGACGGTTAAACTAATGTTTTTTTTTATGGAGAACACCTCACAAGAGTCTTAATTGCTCCCGTCTGGAGCCAGTGAGACGCATCCCCAATTGCGGTATGTTGTGAGGCTGTAGGTAAGTGGGGAAGTAAAGGAGGTGGGGTAGAGGAAGGTGGGGAAGTACCTTACTATTCAGATCAAGTCACTAAACACGGCTAAAGCCATTATTACGCAACGTTTCAATTCTGAATGGTGGTCTTCCACCAGGGCGATACTGAGAGTATCTTCCACCTAGTTGCCAGCCTACAATTTTTTTAGAACGATTTTTTTATATTTTCTAGTGTATTTTGACAGTTTGAAAATGACAATTCTTTTTTCAGACTTTCTTCAGGCAGGTAGGCACCATAATGTTGTTACATCGAATAAGAGAGTCCAAAAAAACTCAATGAATTCTCATTTAAAAATTGTCTTCGCTAAACAGTTTATTTATAAACAAGTTTTATCCTCATTTATCGCCTTCTGAATGCGTAATCAAAAAAAAAATTGTCGTGATAACTTACAATAATATAACAAAATATTTGGCAGATGCATAGAGATACAGAGAAAATTGCATATTGTGGTTTGTAATTGAGGCAGCTATGTAAGCACTTTATTACATTAGATACAATCTTAAAATAGAAACACATTTTTTTGGACTGTTAGCAGAACCTCTATTATTAATGTTTTCATGCCCTAGTGTATTTATTTGTAAAGGTTATTTGAAATTATAGTAGGTAGATAGGTACATAACATAGAAGAATTTTTGTTGTGTACTGTTTTAAAAATTGGATGATCATATTAAACTTTTGTGCAATGATTGCATTTCTATTTTTGGCGATACATAGCTTTAGAAAGCTCTCGATCTGACTTTATGCTGATCGTTTTGGGGGTTGGATGGGTGAAGATACGTATTTCTTGGTTGCTCTTGTGTCATCACGTTTCCACAGGATTTTATTACACACACCGTATCCGAAATCTCTAAGAACTCAGTTATCCCATGAGAATATATATTATTGATGTTTCCACGATCCTGAGTTTACTTGACGTGTCTATTTATAGATAGAGGCAATAAAAAACCGAAGATTTGTTTTTATTGAAACGTTTTGAAATAAGATATGGTATCATAACTGCATAGCTATAAAATATTTAACAAACTTTGACATTAAGACGAAGCTTAATGCTAAATTAATATTTTAGATTAATCTTTACGACAATTAGGTTTGGATGATAAATACAAAAAAATATATGATTTAAATCAATTGAAGATTTCCCTGGATTGTGTATTTGGTTAATGTATTTTTTCATTAGCTACTCGTTTGTACGAACGCATATAAAAAACAACTTTTCCAAATACCTTTTTATGACTAAAATTTTCTGTGACAGTTTCCATTGATTAACTTTTTTTCTTGCTTATAAAATTATTCATAAAAAAAATATAAAAAAACACTTTTACTTTTGAAATCCCGACCTCTGGTGTCATTTTTTTTGCTATTTTCATTTATATCAGTGGCGATATAAGGTACACTAAGAAAAAATATACTTATAGATTGTGGCTTCCTCTTCAACAAATGGAAGTGTACTCCAATTGACTAAAATAATTCTTTCAAAACAATTAGCTTTAGACTATATTTGTACATTTTAGTATGAACTAAGTGCTTTCGCTAATGGGGTAACTGAAAAAATACCAGTATCCTGTGAGTTGTCAACCAGTCATTCGCAACTTTCCGTGCTAGTTGCTGTGGGTCGTTGCCAGTGGCTAGTTGGCTAGTTGGTCGTGGCTAGTTGCCAGGTTGCCTCGTTGCATGGTTGTGCCAGTTTTGTTGGTAGTATTCTTCGTCTATGGTTAAAGAAGCTGAGATAATTACTGAAATCGTAACATTGATTTGCGCCATGAGAAAAGTTTGGAAGGAAACCATAGCAACCCGCAACTGCCAACGAGTTTTAATTTGGTTTAAGATTTTCCATAAGCGAAGGGCCTAAGAGCATTATAAAAAGAATGTACAAATCGAGGGTTTCTCTACGGAATTTAGTTGATCAACATGATTCAATTTTTCGTTGTTTGTTTTTGGGGTGTTATGCCGTGTTGCGCTACCTCCTTCTTTAGCCAACGTTTCGGACAGCGTTGCAGTGTCCATCATCAGGGTAGATCCGGCAGATCCGACGATGTGGTTCCGACGAACATGATTCAAACACAAACACTTCGAAAGTAAAAAGTAACGCTCATCTTTTAAAATTTTGGATCATGTTTGAATTTCCGTCACATTTGACGGTGTCAGTCGTTTGACGTTGCAAGTTTTACGTTATCGTATTTGGCAGCCTCATACTTGATGTTTTCAATTTGACTTTACCAAATTTGATGTTGTAAAATTTGACGCTCACGCATTTTACGCTGTCACATTTGACGTCGTCACACTGTTGTCGCATTGTCGTCACATTGTTCCAAATTATTTAGACAAGACTGTTCGTCTCCGATGTACGTCTTATATATGCCGCTGTAATTGATGATCTGCCTATCACTGAAGACCGATATTTAATCACCGTTAATCAATTCCACCAAAAGCACCTAAGACACCAACAAAATACGCTTTTTTTGGTTCATGTATTCAATAATTCAGAGGTACAAAATATCCGTCAAATGCAAGTTTACCCATTCGTACCAACTCTTATTTAAATATCGTTTATATCCTTTACATAAAAAATATATAATAATAAAGCCCAGCCTTTTATAAACGAAACGAAAGACCCTGGGGATTTTAAATCGGAAACGACAGGACAACCCATGGCCAGACAATTTCTTAGAAAGGTAAAGTAAGGGAAGGGTTTAAAACCTATTACATGTAATAGTTTATCACTAATGTACAGCTGCATTTACTACTTTTTACTACTCGGTTTTACTATTGATTTTATTTATCTGTATTTATATTTAATTAATATATTCAAAAACATAATATACATTAAAATGCTTATTCAAAGTAAAAAAAATAAAAAGAGGTTAATAGATCAAGATGTTTGTTTAATATCTTGTTTTTAATCTTATGATTAAATATGCCTATGAGTATGTTGCCTGTGTTATATTTGTCGGTGTATGTATTTTATTCCTTTGTATTGTAGCCACTCGAGCGCTTTTTGCCATATTATGGCACAATTTCCAAAACCTCGGATTGCTTTGTTGCCAAAATGTGGCTAATTTTCAAAAAAAACATTTTTTATTAAAACGACTATATAATATATTGTACATTCAAAATATAACAAAATAAATATTCTCTAGATTCTTTAAACTATTTTAAGGTTAAAGTTTTAATTTTTTTTTTATTAATCCTACAAATATCTGATAATAGACAAAAGATAGGGAATTCATTGGCTACATAGAACTATAATCAGTTTGTATGTCTCCATATTCAAATTCGGAGGTATGATTTTTTTAATGTGGGCGGAAAATTTCCTTAAGCAATCAGAGAAAAAATATTTTAATTGCTCTGTCGCTTTAGTTTAGTGGTTTACTTTAAATTTTATTCTTTTGTATCTATTTTTCTATAATATTGTGGTTTATTGTTATATGTGAGCTTAAGTGCTTCCGCTTTTCGGATGCGTCTGATTCGCTAAGGCTCGGTGAGCGGTACAGACACGCGTAGAATCTTGCCGTACTGGCAAGATTGACGCGCATTCACATTACGTCGAATCTATAATTTTCTTATTATCATTATTTGAATTTGTATCCCATAAACCATTCGTTGGTATTCCCTCATGTCTAAAACTCAAAGCTTATGAGTACCTAAATGAATTCACACAGTTCTCAGGCGTAATCGTGGGGTAAAAATCTGACTACAAAAAGAAGTGGTACAAAGCGCGTCCTTCTTTGACTCTGGATGCTCTCTTCTCGGAAATAATATTCCGAATAGAGGGAATATTTCCCGGCTTCACCTCAAAGGCCGGACCACCATTTAATATGCGAGGAAAGGGTTGTAGGGGAATAAGTTTAACTTAATGTATTACCACCAAATTATGTGTATAAATGATAATATTAAATACTTTAAGGTTATTTTTTGCTTTTGTGTGTCACTAATTGAAAATCGGGAGAGCACCTTTTGTTTCTATTTAGTTTTTGTCCCTGTTAGGTTTCTATTTTTACTGCGATGTTGCCTGATGTAATATAATCTTATTTAAATAGACTGCTAGATACATGATACAAGATTCGATTGTGACTAGGGACGATATTTGCACCACATGACATCGGAGACAAAGTTGCATTTAGATTCGCCGAAATCGTAGAAGTCTAAAAACGAATTACACCTAGCGGGTGCGGTGAGTAAAAGCTCTATCGCGAACAGCTGCCACGCCGAGACTAAGAGTGGCAGAGAGTGCAGTTTGGTGGGGATTTGGCGTGTGGAAGCGTCAGTGTTGCCGGATTGCACGTAAAATCATTCCTCATAACCGCAGCACCTTGGAGACCTTATTTTACGGACAGCCTAGGTACTTTCACACAACTGAAATAATAACAGAACTTGAATAGAACCTTTACATGACTTGGCAGCGTTGCCCAGGTTCACAGGGTGATGTTTAATGGAGATGGATGTCTCTGTCCATCTGATGTGTGGCCGGCCGGATAAGGAGAGACTGGTTGAGGGAGGCCTTTAAGCCTCGCCAGTCTAGCTCTCTCGACCTATTGCCTAGCTCTGCTGTTGGAGAGATGGATCCATATGTCCCTCACTCCTGGACACGCTGACCGACAAATTCCTTCATACCTTTCTCCTTCCCAGAACTTTATCTCCCTCCTTTCCTTAAAAAGATCCTCCATACCGCATCCCCTAAGATGTGATGAATATTTGATAAATTGTTCAAATTCTGTGAAACAATCCGAATTTTTTTTCTTTCATTACAGACTGTTTACATTTTTGCAAAAATAATTTATAACCACAACGCAATCATAACATCAAGTGACCTGTCGTTCCTACCATTCTGTGGCTCTAACCAACGAACTTCCCCTGCAGCTCAGAAGAAAGGAGTATGCCACCACCCACTCATTCAAACTGCCATTAGGCTATATTGACAACTCAGCCATTTTGGAGCGTGTGTGTGTCTACGTTCCAGATTACTATCTTAGACAGCGTTATCATAAATTATTCTATCTTCCTGCCTGTAGGACCAATCTGTCAATGGAACTTCCGGTAGGGTAGTATATTGCTCCTGAATAGAATTTCTTCCTAGATCGATATATTTAGCGTCAACGAAGTAAGATTAAAAAGGGAAATTCTTTTAATTCTTGAAAGAATCTCTCTCCGCTGGTACTGGCGAGATCTTCACCATCTTCAAAGATGACATAAGCCCCGAGGGAAATTATTTTCCTCAGGGCCTCCTGTATGGAGTTAATATAAAAAAAAAAAATTGCCTTATATATTTTTTTCAACTTAATTATAATTCATTTATTTATTATTCATTAACGCCTTAGGGGGTTTTTACATAAATTTTATAAACTAAATTGGAATATTTATTTAACGAATGATGTACTGAAGAGATTTATTTTGAACGTTTTCTAATGACTGAGAATGGACTTTGTAGTACGGTGACCATACGGTGGAATTGTATTTTAATCAGCAATTCAGATGTTTCAACATTGACATTTTTCTAAAAATCGTTATTATTATTAAACCTACAATGTTTAGCTGCAACGTTCGTTTGCCGTTATCTATTGTTGTGTGACCAAAATATTAAAAAAAAGGTATGTATGGTATGGTAGGTACACGTGTAGGTCTCAATATTTTTCAGTGCTGTAATTGACTTTTTCTATTGCATGGCAGACAAAAATTGTTTTGTAGCGGAATATAGTAACATTTTCGGTCTCTTATAAACACGGATAAACAAAAAGTCACGGAAAGACTTCTGTTTTCCGCCTGAGGCCTAAAATAAATTGATATTTCAAAAACATGCGTGTAATTTTACAGCAGAGAAAAAAAAAATTTAATATCAGAACGATAAAAACATTTGAATTAGTAGGTAAAACAAAGTTTAAAATTAAATTCAATATTTTTTGTTCATTTTATTCTGTTTTAAAACTTTTCCATTCCATATCCAGTGATATCTATACTAAACTATTATAATATTATGTTACCTAAGTACTATAATTTATGATGAAGTGAATCAGATATTTGAGTCGAGTCACGTCAAGAATCAGAATAATAGATGGATATGTAGGAGAATGAGGCAAATAGTGTGTTCCAAGACCAATTGCTTGGCGGTCCAACCTATCTGCCTATGCCTGCGAAAAACCGCGTGATGGTTGGTTAATTATGATTAAAACATTTCCCATGAAAAACTGCAAAACTTTTAGCTTTATATTGAATATTAGATATTTCCAAAAACGTTTGTCGTAAGCCGGGGTGAAACACCTATTGATAAAATGTCAAAGTATTATTATACAGCTATATTCAAACTTAGATATTCATCGCGATATCAGAACGATATCAGGACGATCAGAACGCGGAAAGGTTTGAAAAAATGTCTTACAAAAGTAGGTATATAAATTTGGCATATTACGGCAATGAATCGCTCAAGAACTTTTGAAAAAGTGACATAGTACGCCAAAAATCGTTCGAGTGGTTATACCTATTTACAAATTCACGCTATGTTTGTCATTCAAATGCTTTCAGCAAGCCCATTCTAGAGTGCTTCGAAAATTAGTGTTCAAAATCATGATAGCCTAAAGCTCTCCCACAAAAACAATTCAACAGTTACTAAACCCTAATAGGTTATTTGTTAGTATAGTTGCAACTTTTCTATGAAATTCTACAATTCTGCCTGTAAATGGTTCAATACTTTCGGCTAAAACCGATACAAGTCAATAAACGTCAAAACAAATAGAAACAACGACAGTTTCCTTTTGATAATAGTTGAATTTACTTGGACCGCTATCAGCCCATCCTCGCCCGAGTAGTAGAGTTAAAACGAAGAGGGCGCCATCTGTGAATAAAATTAAATATTTCGCCACCTCGTTAGTTCTACTCGAGCCGAGTACTTAGTATTGCTATCGGTTAAACAGTTGTTTAGGATGCAGATAAGAAACGAAAATTGTATCTTATACTAGTGCCTGCCTACACACGTAACTACTTATAATAAATAATAATGTTATATTAACATGTTCTTCATACCGGCTGCGCCAATATTACTTTTTTATTTTATTTTAGGTAAATTACAAGAACGAAAGTATTCTGTGTGAGGTAGGTAACATGGTTCTAGAAGAGTTCTTGAACGATACACCCTGTTCTTCTCTTAATATCATTTATAGAATTGGTACTCTGATTTAAGAAATCTATTATTGTGTACTAACTTCTAACTTAAATGATGGTCTGGTACACGTTAAACTTAAATTATAGTTTACTTGATAGAAATAATACACGTAGTTAGTAGATTACATTTATTAGGAGAACTAGTACAGATTGATCGATATGTACTGTCTATCTGAGAGCTTGATAATGGGAGAGCTAAGACAATGGTTTAAATACCCTGCTTTTCTCATATACTCGGAAGTCACGTAGCAAATATTTAGTATAGAAATAGGTTGAGTAAGATCGCGCTAGTTTATGGCCCGGTAGGTATCCTTCCTATTGAAGACATTCCTCGCTCCAATTTTAAGCGTGCTAAATCTACCGCTTTAGTTTCGGTAAGCCGCAGAATAGTTCATTTTTTAGACGCCGAGGCGCTAGCAGTCATATGACAAATCTGACATTTGTATAAATAACATTTGAATAATTCTCGTTATCTGCCTAATTTTACAAGTATTATAAACTATTATGTTCATCGAGCAATGAGGAATGACGATGTAGTCAATTGATAATCAATTCAAAATAGTATGATAAAGAATTTTAAAAGTTTCAACTTCATAGCTGTTTTTTTTTTAATTTAATGAATAGTATACTGACTTGCAAAACAAGTACTAATTAAAAAAAATTATTCGCATTTAGCACCATGCTGTTTGAAATGGGAACTTTATCAAAAATTAACTCGTAAATTAAATCCGCCTAAAAATAAACTGTCGTCGTTTTTGAAATACCGCGATCATAATAATATTGCGATTTCCCGGTGCGTGGAGATGACAGTACAGAGCTTAAACAGTTAATTTGTTTATCAATGAAAAAAGATGCACATTCCTCTATTTAATTCATATTATACAATACACATAATCTTGGTGAGATCAAGGCTTTCGGCCTATATAGGGATTATGTTCCAAGCTGTGCTAAGCTCGACATTCCAACCAATCCGAGATTAAAATCAATTGATATAGCGGGCCTATGACTTACCAATATTGTCGTCTACAAAATAAACGTGTCAACTTTTTATCCCCACATTAATAATAATAATAATATAAACACTTCAATTATCTCAACCAAACGAAAGTTGACAAACTTTCGTCAAACAAATGGTTGTGTTGGAGAGTTGAGCGCGGAAATAGAAGGATTTATGCTTGCTATTCTAGATATAGTCATTAATACCAAAAATTATAGGAAGCATATAATCAAAGATACAAATCAAATTGATGATTTATGTAGAAAGTGTAGGGCTTTTCCGGAAACTATAGAACATATTATGTCGGGATGTTCTATATTTGCGCCGTCTGAGTATACATTTAGGCACAATCAGGTTTTAAAAATAATTCACCAAAGTTTGGTAATTTATCATTTGTTATTTCGGCTACTGGCATTATACCTAGCTCTCTCATTAAAAATGATGAACATGATGTTCTTGTATTGTTTTGTATTAATTATACTTATATAATACAGTTGCATAGCGTGGATTAACTAAATGATAATTTTTATGGAAAAGTGTGTGAAAGGGTTTAGTTTGTCCTATGGAAAAACTAAACCCGGACCTAAAAGTCTGGTGCGTAAAAAAATTAAACTTCTTTTTTCTTTGATGGATTATTAGATTGTTACATATTTTTACAGTTTTTTTTATTGTCGTCTGGAAGGCAATAAAGGATTAAAACAAAAGAGATATTTGCGATAACCTGCTTGGTGGGGGACCCTTCTCCCCCACGAGTGGTGTTTAGGGTTAAGGGTTAAGGGTAGGTACACGAGGTGGAGTCATTTTACGGATTGAGCTTAAAATCACAAATGACAATAACATTTCGGTTTTTATTCAGTAGCACATCTTCTATTGTTCTTGCATTAAGTGAGCTCAGTGGATATTCGAAAAGCCCTGCATTAATATTAACGACTTTTAACATTATTATTTATTTGGAAACCATGATTAAAAGAAAATACTCCAAGTTTATTTTAGGTCCGTTGAAATTATTTTTCAATGTAAATCAGTTCACATAAGTCGCAACATTGAATGGTTTTTTTTATTCAAAATATAAATAATGGTGACAATTTTATTGTTAAATAATGGAATTTTATTTTAAAAATTGCTATTTAAAAAAATCAATTATTTCATCTACTGATTTTGTTTTTCCAACAAATTCATGTATTTGCAATAGTGTGTTTTGTTTATTTTAACTCCACAAATTTTTTTTTAAAGCTCTGATACAATTACAATCCCTCTCAAGGCGTATATGTCATCCTTCAAAGGAAGGGGTGGGAAGTTCTGGGAAGGAAAATAGTTGGGTTGGTAGGAATCTAGGGGTCAGTGTTTCGAACGTATTATTAACCCATAAAAAATTGGCGTATTTTGTCAGAGGCTAAAAATATTCCCGCTTTGCAATAAAATTCAAACAAATGGAACATTTGTTAACGTATTCGAAAACTAAAAACTGTTTTCGAAAGGTATTAAAATAGACTTTCAAATTTCTATATTAAAATTTACTATGTATTTTTTTAAATACATATTTTTTTTGCGAAAACTTTAAAAAGTTTTAAAAATGGCTCACTTTACTTTTTTTTCTAACTAAAACTACTGATAGTGAAAAAATATAAAACACATACTTAATTCATTAGAAAAATGAATTATAAACCTTACTGTTACCTGACTTTTTTCGTTTCATGTAAAAAAAATTCACAAAGTTCCATAATTTTTTTTCAAATTGCTATCGAAAACTTTGGTTTCAGAAAGGGGTAAATTATTTTTTTGTGGTTTTCTTTTAGATTTGAATATATAGTTTGTTGTATTCTCTTTCCAATACCGTTTAGATCACATTTCTGACTATGATAGTAAGGGAAAAACAACGATTTCTGTGAGACCTATGTGAGCTGGGACAAATATGGTCTCCTGTGATTTAACGGGTTAAAGGTATTTTTGTGGTCGATGATAGTAAAAATTGCACAAAAAATTAACTATTATAATTTCGGGGGCCAACTGTAGGTGGATTAACTGTTGAGTTTGGGTTGGAGGATTGACATTAAATAATATTACAAAAATGCTTTCTACTTTAGTGGTCTTCTGTAGCTGCTTTAATATCGAAAGGGGAACAAACAAAAAAATATTTATTTCATAATACTTTTGCGGTGGAACTTTCTGAATGTGACATTATATAATAAGTAACTCGAGGATACCTTAGCGTTTCTTAAAGCAACTTAATATAAGTTTTTACTTAAGTAACACTTAGCGTAGGTCGGGCACCGTAATAATTAAAAGCAAAGTTGTGATAGTTTCGTGCGAGTTTGTAACTTGTTTTTCACTGTGAAAACACGCAGGCTGTATATTCTCAGGCAGTACGTTTACAAGGGGCCACTAAGGAAGGGTTTTGATAAAAAGAAATCTAAGATTTAGTGAGATTTAGGTGAAATTAAAGGAGGAATCACTTAAATGTTCGCATTTATCTTATTTTTTTGGAAATACTTCGACGTTTTTATTGCTTCTTGTTTTAACCACTCTGAATGATATATATATATAAAGGAAAAACTTTTGGATATAGAGTTTAATAATGACATATTGAGTTTTATCACGAACGATTTAGAAACACATACACGGAGAAAAATGTTATTCGAAAACGATAATTTTAATAGTAAAAACGGTTAAAAACGGGACTGAAGTTCTTACGAACAAATTAACAGTGTTTCAATGTTTATTGGCGGGAAAATGTAAGAATAATTTGTTGGTACACGTACGAAATTACGTATACCAACAAATTATTCTTACATGTTCCCGCCAATAAACATTGAAACCCTGTTAATTTGTTCGTAAAAACGTCAGTCCCGTTTTTACTATTAAAACGTTTTTACTATTAAAGGTTTAACTTTAAAAACACGAAATGTCATTTTTCACCGACCGCCATGTTACGAATTACGACGGTAAATACGAACTTTTAAAAGAAAAAAGGCTTCGTATCAGTTAGACAATAATGAGAAGTAGATATTGCAATTTTCGGAAATGATAAATAATGAACATTTATGATTATTTTGTTGGATTTAAGAAACACAAAAACTCATTCCGCGATCGAGGCCATACTGTGGGACCGACACACATTTCTCAAATGGGCACTGCCAACCTGAATACATAATACTTATAGGTATTAATGCTAATAAGTTTTTTTATATATGAGAATTTTTTCATATTAAAAAAAAACGCGGGTTTTAAATGTCAGTAATTGTTTTTTCATAAGTAATACATTCACTTTTGTATCTCAAACCATGTTACAAAATCTTAGCTTAGCCACTAAACTACTTGAAAACAGGGATGTTTTTCTTGCCTTGACGCGAGCAGGCGCTATAAAGGGGGCACTTTCTTTTGTATCAGAAACCATGTTACACAAACCTAGCATAGCCGCTAAACTACTTAAAAACTGGGATGTTTTTCATGCCTTGACCTTTTTATGTAATGTAAATAATAATTATGAACTTTAAATGTTAATCTTTATTATGATCAGCATATATTACGAGATATATACAATAATAAATATAATAACTATGTATTGTATATTTTTAATAAATATGTTTTCAAACTTGGTGTTTAGTTTTAGATAACTTTGTGTTCCTTCAGTAGCCCTGGTATTGGCACAAATTCTATTATTTATATAACTATTTGTAAATATTTGCATTCAACTCGAAATTAATGTATTGAGGATATTTTCCAATCGCTATCCATCCTCTTAACTAGTTAGGAGAACCACATCCTATATTGTTTTAACCTTTACGGGGAGGGTGGGGGGGGGGGATCGTTCAGGCTTCCAGTGATCCAGGTTTTTCGTAGGTTCTGTTTATAATGATAGCCATTCATATGGTTTCGGGAATGATTCCGGAGTGAAACAGGAAGTATGGGAAAATAAGGGCAATTGACGATTATTTCAAATGCGGAATGTGAAAAAAATACGTGGTGAAGAGCTAAAATTTTGAATTATATCATTTACTGAGCGAAGTGAAGCCCTGTTTTAACTCGACCGTTTGGCATTTCATCTGTTTCTAATTTTGTTTGTACGTAGAAAAGAATGAAATTTTCAAAAATCCTGCTAGTGACTCAGGAAACACCAAAATTTTGTTTTATTAACCATAAGTTTTTCGGCATTATAATGGATTGGTAGTGTTTATGAGTAATAACTGAATACTCAACTAATATATTTCAAAGATATCTCATCAATGAACTGGACGATCGATATCGAATGGTTCAGTTGGTAAAATTGAAAGTATCTTTATTAGTAAGGCAAGTCTATAAGTAAATGGTTTATTTTTAAGTACATACTTACAAATCTTAGAATTTCATATGAAGAAAAATCAGAAACGTAAGTTTTTAGACACGAGGTCTGTACACAGAACTACCAGTATTTTTAATATGCGTATTTATTTAAATCCCAATATTATCTCATTTAATAATTTTTAATAATATTTGCCTAACAATTTACCTAGTTTGCATTAAATATTATAAAAAAAAAAAAAATGCTTAGAATAAATGTCGGACATAAAAGAAATGATTTAAGTGACTTATTTAAAATACTAAGCTCCTAATTGGACTACTCCGAACTCCTGCAACTTATAAACCTACGCATAACTTATATATAATTGATCACTATAAAACAGGCAGCCGCCTAGTATGGTGATTTAATATGTCATTTATATGTAAATGTTTTAATGTATATCATGTATTTTATAAATAAATAAATAAAATACCCACAAAAACAATACCATATAATACACTGTTCTACCGAAGTATAAGTATACATAAGTTCTACAAATCGGCCACCATAACACGGGCATGTGCCTAGTATGGCGGCCATAAATTCCACAAATGTTATATTTACTATTCAAAGAATAAAGAAACATTAAAAAAAAAAAAAAAAAAGTAAAGATAGGTAAGAGCACCTTACTATATTGCCCAATCGATACTTAAGTGATATTGACATTTTTTCTTGATAAATTTCGTCTATCCTATTAAAAACGAATTTCAACCTTATTCTTAAACCTTTTGATGTCTCTTTGTGAATCTATCCCATCGTTTTATTATTTCTTTCCCATGTTCATAATTATTTCTCATTTCAAAGTTTTACTTCCCATGTGTACATATGTAAAAGCCTTTCAGGGCGTAAAATAAATGAATTAATAAATTTCAGTTTGATGATTTCAAAATGTCTTTCTATCTTCCACGTAACAAAGGCCTGATACCTAATAGTAATCTATTCTTCTTCAGTACCTCTTTCGAATAGCAATTTTATGTTAAGGGCACGTCTGGGTGTACGCATCTTAGAAAAGCTTGAGTTATTGAAATGGTAAGTCGTATTGAAATTATTAATGTGTATAAAAAACCGCCCCAGAATGACGTAACATGAAAATAGTGCAAATTGTTTTGGGAGGTTTTATGATGTGCTTTGGTGATACTTACACGAAATAGGGCATCTGTAATACATTGATGGGTTGTTATTTGTTATGGTGACTTTATTATGGCGGTGCGTGATATTGACCAGAGAAGTAAGACGCTACAAGACAATTTCAACACGGAATCACAATTGTATCCTCCCGTCCGCCACGCAGAATGGGTAATGATTAAAAGGAGATATAAGAAAATAACAATAAAATAACTCCATTTACACCAACTAAAAATAAACGCCTGAGTTGCCGGTACAAAAACGGAAACTGATATACGTACTGTGTTTTAATTTTTGTCATTTATAGAAGATAAATGATAAATTTAAATATGAAAGATATGTAGATTATTTTCGTAGTCCTACTCACTAGGAGATCCTATGCTGAGGAGGACTATGTTTTTGGATACGTTTTCAGCGATTTCTATTGTACTACTTTTTTAATTTAGTAAGTTTTTTCCGATAGTTCCTTAAGCCAAGATTTGATGTCCATGATGTAATTTTTTTTAGTTTTAATTTATTTGATACTGTGTGGAATTTTATTATTTAACTTTACTGCTAAAATGTCAGAGCTTTTTGACCAAAGGTTGAATTACTCTTAGGTATTTTAAGTATTTCTATTTGTATTGCTCTGATTGTATGAGTTGTTTGCCTCTGTCTCTTTCAAGTGATAGACAAGAATATTTTTTTACGTAGACTTTTTGGATACTTGGAACAGAAAACTGTTTAAAATTTTCTGACGTCATTATTGGGTCCTTTCTTCTTCTTCGATGGCGCTACAGCCCATATCGAACTTTGGCCTCCCGCAACATTCGCCTCCAACTCCTCCTGTCCTCAGCAGTTGACTTCCAGTTTGTTACCTGGAGAAGCTGTGCCGCATCCCCTCTTACCTCGTCTTCCCACCTCAGTCTGGGTCTTCCCACTTTTCTCTTTCCACCTGGGTGTCCAGTCATAATTCTTTTTGTGACGCGTGTGTCCGGCATTCTCTATACATGCCCAGCCCATCCCAACCTGAGGAGTCTCATATGGGCTGAGATGTTGGGGGCCTGATATACATCGTATAGTTCTTTGTTGTGCCAGATGCGCACCTCTTTCACTGGACCACATATTCTCCGCAACACTTTTCTTTCAAAAATATCCAGCATTTCAGCCATCTTTGCCGTCAGTGTCAGCGCCTCACATCCATATGCCAATACAGTTTTCACAATGGTCTTATATATGGTTACTTTGGCTCCTTTATTATGGTATTTATGATGAAATTCTGAGTTCACCTTCAGTTATTTTACATTATTTGATGCGGTTGAGCCCCGTCCTATTATTCCATATTCCAAGGGAGAGTGGCATAAAGCATAATATTATACTCTCTTTAGATCCCTAGTTGACAAGATTTTTTTCTAATTTTTTTGAAGAAGTAGATCAGTTTTGTTAGCATTTTTAGGTTCATCATTGTGTGAATCCCAGTGAAGTTCGTAGTCAATTTTGGTCCCAAGATATTTAATATTTTGAGTTTAGTTGTTATGTAATGCAGGCAAGAACATTAGAGAAAATTTATTAAACATTCATGTAATTTGAGTGTATGCGTGTTCATTGGTTCTGCTCTTTTGTTGAGAGAGTTAGATATTTAGTTTTACTCGCGTTTAATAAAAGGAAGTTTTGCTGAAGACCAGCTTTTTTGAATTTTTTTATAAATTTAATTCAATAATATTTATTATTAAGTTCTGCAAGTATTTTAGTTTTTTTATTATTGTGACAGCTGTTTCGACTAAGAAGGCCGTTTTTTCAAACTGTGGTGTCCAACAATTAGACCTTTTTGAAGTTTGCTTTTGATGTACAGCCAGGACATGCTGCGCCTCCTGGTTGGTGCTTGTCCAATTATTACACCTTTGTTTTTTTTATAGTGAATACCTCACAAGAGTCCCAACTGCTCCCGTCGGGAGCCAGTGAGACTATGGCATCCCCAATAGGGATACGTTATGAGGCAGAAGGTAAGTGAGGAAGGGAAGGAGATAAGGAAGAGGAAGGTGGGGAAATACCTGACTATTCAGATTTATTTATTTATTTATTTATTTATTTATTGTTTGAAACATTTACAGAGTGTTAACAAGTATTACATTAATATTATTGCGTTGGGATGAGCACAGATATTAACACTCCAATTAAAAATGTTCACAGCATGCGTAATCAAGGTTTAGTTGTTACTAGGCGGTGATGCTAGTAGTGAAAATGACAGATAATAATAATAATAATAAAAATATATATATAACATGAGATACAAAATACAGAAAGTGTACAGAGAAAGAGAAGATATAAAAAGATAAAGGAAAGATATAATGATAAAACAATAGACGTATCATGGTAGAAGATTGTTAATTTGTTTTTTAAAATATGCGAGACTGTTTGCAAAGATATCTATAAGGTCACATTCAATTGTATTGTATAGACGACACATTCGAGACAGAGGATTGAAGTATGCGATATTGTTATTAAATCTTTCAATATGGAATAAATTTTGACTCCTTAAATTACGTCTATTAGGGACTTTAATATGAATATTGCTCAGACAATGAGTGGTAAGAAGTTTATCACGAATAATTTTATATAAACATATCAAGTCAGTAAATTTCCTTCTTTTTTCCAATGTTATAAAATTAAAGTGATGTAGTCGTTCCTCATAAGATTGGAGTAAGGCATTAAATCCAAGTTTAAATGATAACAGTCTTAGGAATTTCTTTTGCACAGATTCAATACTTTTAGAATATTTTAAATAATGTGGATTCCAGATAACACTCCCATATTCCAATTTGCTTCTGACCAACGAGTTGTACAAGATTATAATAGATTGGGGGTATTTAAATGGTTTCGATATTCTATGAATGAATCCAATCATTTTCAATGATTTACTTATAATATCACTGATGTGTACATCAAACATAAACTTTGAATCAAGAGTGATTCCTAGATCTCTTACAGTGGTGACTTTATTTAATTGAACATTATTAATAGAATATGCGTAATCCTTTCGTCTTCTGTTACGAGTAAAAGTAATAATGTAACATTTTTCAATATTTAAAAACATATCGTTTTGAATGCACCAGTTATTTAGTGTATAAAGGTCTTCTTGGAGCATAACATGATCAGAGTCAGTGGAAATTTTGCGGTAAATCTTGAGATCATCGGCAAATAGAGCAAAATCACAGCGTAACATGTGGCCAAGGTCATTAATGAAGATTAAAAAAAGCAGAGGACCAAGGTTGGACCCCTGGGGTACGCCTGATGTTGCAATTACGGGAGGTGATTCGTACCCATTAATAAGTACTAATTGTGATCTATTTTCCAAGTAAGACTTAAGCCATCTAAATAGATCACCGTGAATACCTATCTGATCAAGCTTTTGTAGTAAAATATAGTGGTTAACTTTATCAAATGCCTTTTGAAAATCTGTGTAAATGGCATCCACTTGAGTTCTTTCATTAAACGCATTACAAACATAATCACAAAAGTCGAGAAGATTTGAGTTTATAGATCTGTTGGGAACAAACCCATGTTGATTAATGCATAATTGGGGTTTAAAATGTGAAAATACAGAAATATAAATTATAGATTCAAAGGCTTTTGCAAAACACGATAAAATGCTAATTGGTCGATAATTTTTCACAAAAGATTGATCACCCGATTTGTGTATTGGAACAATATGTGCCTTTTTCCACAAATCTGGGAAAGTTCCTGTAGACAATGATTCATTGTATATTATAAAAAGTGGTTTAATCAACGCGCTGGAACAATATCTTACAAACAAGGGAGGTATTTTGTCAGGTCCTGGACCTTTGGACGTATCGATTTTTTCTAAACAAGATTTGATGGTTTCCATGCTAACGTTGATTTTGCCAAGATTAAATTGGTTATTTTGTGTAAATTTTGGCATGGCAGTATATAACAAGGGATTAGATTGAGTATAAACGGATGCAAAATAATTAGAAAAAAGATTGGCAATCTGTTGTCCATTATCTGCAGATATAGAATCCAGATGAATTAATTTGGGAATGCAATTGGTAGTACGCAATGATTTTGAATATGCCCAGAAAGCTTTTACGTTTACTTTTATGCCTTGTTCAACAGAGTTAATGTATGATAAATAGCATTCTTTTTGCATTTTTTTCGATCTTTTCCTTAGAATAACAAACTCAGCATAGTCTAGTGGGTTTTTATATTTATTGGCCCGCAGTCTTACCTTATTTTTCTCTTTGAGGAGCTTAATAAGAGACTGACTAAACCATTTGGGGTAGTGATTTCTAATTTGTGTTTTTTTTTTGGAATATGTTTATCAATAATATCCCACAAAGTATCGTAGAATAATTGTACCTTGTTGTTCACATTCGAGTTACTGAAAAGTGAGATCCAATTCACATTTGACAGGTCTAGACGACATCCTTCATAATTTCCTTTCTTAAAATTGTATTTAATAGGGCAGTGACTGTCTTTTAAGTATTTCAGTTTTTCAAGTTTTAAAACTATTTCGAAAGGGGGATGATGAATGTCGACCTTTCCTAACCCTGTTGTTCTGGACAGATTAATATCAGTTTGATCACAAAAAAGTAGGTCAAGAATATTGGAATTTCCATTAAGAACATAATTGAATTGGTGAAGGTTGCACATTGAAGCCAAATTAACAACACAGTGAGCTTTACGACTAGTGTAGTTGGACGGAGCTAGTGTTTTGTTGTTATATGCGATTTCGGGTGTCCATTTAATCTCAGGTAAATTAAAATCACCAACAATTATAAATTTAAATTTGGGATTACTATGTTGTAAATAAATATCCTGAATATTCTTGATTCTATTACAGTAATCATCAACAGATAAATTGGGAGCAATATATAATACACATATGTAGATGAATGAGTTAGAATATTCGTGCGGTTTTATCGATAACCATAAATCTTCACCATCACTTTCCCAAGTAGATTTGCTTGTTGTTATTAATTTTTTATCGACTGCTGCTAAAACCCCACCACCTTCTCTGGATGTAGAATTGGTGGATTCACGATCTCTTCGGAAAACTAGGTAACGCTCGTCAAACAATTCATTACTAAATATTGATGAGTTCAACCAAGTTTCAGTGAAACAGATTACATCGTAATTATTTACCATAATTTCGTTTTTTATGTCATTTGTTTTAGTTCTAACGCCCCTTACATTTTGATAAAAAATTTTCAGATCCATTCTGTTGAGAATTTGACATACATATTTTACATTATATAGTTAAATAACAATAGAAAAATTAGGAAAGAGAAGCCAAAGAGTCGTGATCACGGATCAACACCACGCGCGCAGAGTTTTCGTCCTTTCGGACGAAGATCCGACCATTTCTGATCCATACAAATTTATAATTTGTTTCCTTGGCTCTGATCCTTGTAGCTGCATGCAGGGCCTTGTTTGCAGGAGAGAGGTGTTCGTTAACATATATCGGTGATTCCGTGCCATCAATGCCCAGGTGCGCAGAGTTTAGTTTGTTTGTCCTATTTTTCTTATTGAAGTTAGCAACTGCAGCCAGAACTTCATCCTTTACCCTCGAGCTTGGGAGTTTAACTATGATTGCCTTGGGTCGGTTGGACTCTGGTTTGAATTTGGCAACACGGTGTATGTTAAGTATTTCAGACTCAACAATGGGGCGGGAAATCACGGTTCCAAGTTGTTTGACGATAGATACCAAGTTCTCGGATCTATGCTCAGGTACACATTGAATCTCAACGTTAGTATCTCTCGCCATCTGTTCCATGTGGGACACGCGCGTGTTTAGATCGCGCATTTCTGTATGAAGTTTAGTGTTTTCAGTTTGCAGAATTTTGATGGTAGCCAGCGAATTTGAGAACATTTTCTTCAGGTCCTCGTACTCAGCGGAGATGTAGTTTACGGATTCTTTTAGCTCCGGAAGAATGTCGAGTTTTGCGTGGAAGGCCTCGAACTCCGATGCAATACATCGTCGAACTATATGCATAATCCGCTCGACATCCGGATTCTGTGGTGACTTTATGCCACAGGCAGGGGAAGCAGTCGAAGCTCTGTTGGCGCTCGAAGATCGGTTCCCTTGTAGATCCTCTTTGCAGTCAGCACAGGTCCAGTTATCACGCTTAGCACCCATCTTCCTAAAGTTCGTTTCCTTCATGTTCACACAGAAGAAATGGTAGTTTTGCAGACATTTAGAGCATTTAATGCCATCACCGGAGAGTATTTCACTCTGACAGTGTTTACAAATCATGTTATCAAATATTAAATAAATAATTGATTTGGAATGTTTGTTTTTTTTTTTGCGCCTGTTGGTTGGCTAATTCCGCAACACCTTTGCTGACTGGTACTGACGCCTATTGGCAGGCAATCTGACAATATGATATTATCGTACCCACATGCGAGCCACCGTATCAAGTTTTTAGATGGTGGAATCACTAATAAAACATAGATTTGAGCACGATTTTTGGTGTCTGTCGCATAAACTCTTTGGTATTGTTATCACACAATGTTATCTTTTAATATGATTAACTCTTTGAAGATATTTAGGAAGAAAACTGGAAATCACTTTGAAGTTCAATATTATTTTTTAAGTTATACAAAAAAACTGACACAGATGGCATTTACGAGAGTAAAAATACGCTCATGCGATGCGCGGTAATCACTTTAACCTTTGCTGACACTTTTTTCTATCTAATCACTAAATACGGCTAAAGCCATTTCAAGCAACGTTTCAATTCTGAATGGTGGTCTTACACCAGGGCGATACTAAGAGTATCTTCCACTCTGGAACGTGCCGCAAATATACTATATATAATTTTAAATAATTATATGTGAAATGACACAAATCAATTAAATAAAATATAGCGCACGCCGGGTTCGAACCCGCGGCCTTCGGAATGGGAGTCTAACGTCTTACCGCTGCACTACGCCGGCCGTCAAAACACCTGATGAAAATATATATTAGGTATATCCTGATAAAAAAAAACGATTTTGGAACATTCTTAATAATTTTGAAATAAATAATTAAGTATTATTAAGTTATTTCTTCAATCTTTGCAAAATTATTAAATGTTAATAATTTGATAACAGCTTGTTAATAATTTTGAATAAACAGTGCTTTAATCAAATGTTGTTATTTTCATTTAATCTACAATTATTTGATGATATGAGTACCACAAGGGAATGATTTTAATATAATATAAATTAACCAAATGAAACAAATAACTTAGTTTTAAAACACTTTATATTTATTTTTATTTTATTTGTCGACCGGTTTCGATTGGACTCAATCTTCATCAGGACAATAAAATAAACTAAATCATAATACAGAGAAACAATATAAGGTAAACAAAATAGAGAGAGAAAGCAATATATGGGAGAGGGGGAGAACATCATAGACTGGTTGGTGGAGGGGTAGGGGGCGGGGTAAAGGAAGGGTGGGGGTTACATAAGGATAATAAAAATTATTTGCAAATTTTAAACAAACAACTAGAATTAACAAACAGTCCAATTTTAAAGTTGTTCCCTTACTCCTTATGTAACCCCCACCCTTTCTTTACCCCGCCCCCTACCCCTCCACCAACCAGTCTATGATGTTCTCTCCCTCTCCCATATATTGCTTTCTCTCTCTATTTTGTTTACCTTATATTGTTTCTCTGTATTATGATTTAGTTTATTTTATTGTCCTGATGAAGATTGAGACCAATCGAAACCGGTCGACAAATATAAAAATAAATATAAAGTGGTTTAAAACTAAGTTATTTGTTTCATTTGGTATAATGTCAAGCCACAAAGTGTTTGCTTTCTTCGATAATAAATTAACCAATTTTAATTACGTACATATTCGAATTCCTTAAGACGATAGACTTCGCTTTTCGGCCCATACAAAAAGGACGCCCAGGAAAATACACTTTTCTACATCGAAAATTGCACAAAATGAATATATTTTTTTTATATTGCCTTCTAGAGGGTGAAAACTATGTCGGTATGTTTTCGAATTTTCGATGCGTTTCGTATTAACGTAAACATTCACTGTCAAACATGTACGATTTATCAAAAAATATTATTTAAGGAAAAAGTGCTGCTAAGTCAACTCTCATAAAGAATTATAAAATTATAAAAAGCTACCGACGTAGCTTCTTCTTTCTAAAAAATAAATATTTTTTTAAATTTCAATTTCGTGGAAGTTTCGGTGTAGAAAAGTGTATTCTCCATAAACCCCTTTTCGAGCGATTTCTGTAGGTAAATTAGAGCGTTGTCTCATTCACACATTTCGCATTCGCATGTATTGTAAGTGTGCCAGAGCTTATTGTGAGCGGGACAGAATGACAGTCGCGGGTGTTCCGCGTGTCGTTCAAAGTCTAGCCTCTTAATTAAATTTGTAATTTTTTTCTCTCGGTTTCGCGGGCTAACGCGCCGAAACGCCCATACTAATTTTGTGGCCACCACGGATGTTCGGATCTTCCGGCCCGAGTAGGGAAGGGAAGGAATTTGGGTGCGGGTCCGACCACAATAAAGCTATAAAGGCACGAACAAATTGGTCGGAGAAATTTAAGAGACTGAAATTTCGGGTTTTCGGCATTAAGAGAGATAAATTCTAAAGCTGTGAAGATCGGGGACTTTTAGTGGAAAGCTTAATTTATGAGTCATTTCGTATGGTGGAACCTTCGACAGTCATGTTCATAAAAGCTGTTAAATTGTGGTTTGCTGTAATTATACTGTAATGTAATGAAGGAAAAACTTAGGGGGATTACTATTAAACATGTTTTAAATTTTACACAACTATTAAATTAGGGTAATGATTGATTATCATATACGGCAAAGATGGCTGAAATGCTGGATACTTTGAAAGAAAAGTGTTAAGAAGAATATGTGGACCCGTGAAAGAGGGAGAACAGTGGCGCATCCGGCACAACAAAGAACTGAATGATATATACCAGGCCCCCAATATCTCAGCCCATATGAGACTCCTCAGGTTGAGATGGGCTGGACATGTACAGAGAATGCCGGACACACGCGTCCCAAAAAGAATTATGGCTGGACACCCAGGTGGAAAGAGAAAAGTGGGAAGACCCAGACTGAGCAAGACGAAGTAAGAGGGGATGCAGCACAGCTTCTCCAGATAACAAACTGGAAGTCAGCTGCTGAGGACAGGAGTTGGAGGTGAATGTTGCGGGAGGCCAAAGCTCGATATGGGCTGTAGCGCCATCGAAGAAGAAGAAGAAGAATGATTGATTATCAGTTGTATTAAATAAAAAAAACAGGTTTAATAGGGTATGTGTTGTGATGTACAAAGTGAATTGTTTAATTAACTAAAATGACACCACAAAATGAATTTGCAAATTGAAGAAAAACATATTTAATTGCCGGTACGAAATATTCGGAATGGCTTAAAATATATTCACTTCTGAGACCAATTCAAGACTTTCACTTTTCACAATTCATAGTGCACTTTTTACGAATGTAAACTTTGGTGAATGTGGTTTTCTCCGATTATCAATACATCTTCTGATAATTGCTAGTTTCCAGTTACGATTCGTGTTTATTTACGTCTAATTGGACTAAGCGTTCGTACTAATGGATGCTCCGTGTTTGAAGCTCTGTAAAGCAGGAGATCTCTTTACTGAAGGTGGCTAGCTGTCGATCGGTTATCATCGACTAGTTCCGTAATGGTTCGGGTATTAGACACGAACGGGTGACAGTTGAATCTCTCTTATAGTATATGTTGAGACACCTCAGCAGATGTGTACTGTAGGAGAGTAAATATAACTTATTATACTAACGACGTCTATTGAAAGATATTGAAACTTCTTACATACTTCTATAAAATACATAATATACTAAAGACATCAACCATCATGGTTGTTCCTAGCATGAATTTATGCTACTTAGAGTCGACCATCCTAGAATCAATTTTCGTACATCCATATTTAATGCGATAGAATTCTTCAAACCGGAACAGCGAAGAAAAATAACATTCCTTACCATTCTAATTGAAACATTCTACACCAAATAATATATTTTCAACAGAACGATATTTAAAAAAAGTTTGCCGACACAAGAAAATTCTAAAATTCATTCTTAATGTGATCAAATTACCAATCTACAAAGGAAATGTATACCTTTAACCGAGACCAGGCATCAAATTTCTCACACAGCATACGCCACACATGATTGTTAAAAGCCTTAACAAAGGTTTCTACCGGTGATGGAAGAACTATAAAGGCTGTTAAGTATATACTTTTGTAAATTCTTTATTAAAATATTTGATATTTTTTAAAGTCTTTGGCAATACTGGACAGATTTTGTTTATTAGTTTGCGATTAAATTACAGTAGAAAAATTTTTTCGCAGCGTCAAATTTAAAAAAAATTAAGAGGTATTTTTAAAATTCACTAAAAACTTTTCTATACAATAAATACCATGTATCCATTTGCTCGATTGTTCTCATATCATATTTTTTATATAATAAATGTTCAATTTTAATGGTGGGTATGGATACTACCGCCCCGGGAACCATTTATTGGATAACCAACACCCAGCTTAATTCACCGCAAGTTTTGATAGGTTTGGTGACTTAGCGGGGGTGCCCGGGTTGATGGGGTGAGGTTTGCTATCTATTGCGTGGCAAGCCGGATCGGGAAACTGGCTGATGAAGACATGTAGACCTTTTCAGCCAGATTCTCTCGATCCATCGCCTTGCATTGCACTGGAAGGGATGAAATCATACGACCCACAGAACTCACCCCTCAAACCTTTTTCCTATAGAACTTTACTGAAGCAAACCGAAACGAAAAATACTCTTATACCTCCATACGGAGAAAAATTTTATTTTAATATACGATCATTTTATTCCTAAAAACGGTAAAAACGGGACTGAAGTTCTTACGAACAAATTAACAGTGTTTCAATGTTAACCAACAAATTATTCTTACATTTTCCCGCCAATAAACATTGAAACACTGTTAATTTGTTGTTAAGAACTTCAGTCCCGTTTTTAATCGTTTTTACGAATATAATGATCGTATTTTAAAATAACATTTTTCTCCGTGCAGGCTTTCGAATTAATCCCAAATGTTTAAAAGAACGAATTTATTCAGTCCAATTTGTTTTTGGTGGTAAGTCTCCGTTAAAATAATAAAATAACGAGGAGTTTGAATACATCCCATGTTTCATAAGGAATGCAACTCACAATAATATATTTGTGTAATTCTGATCCGAATTCAAGCTCTCTTCTCGCAACACCTCGTGAAATGTATTTACGAGGGTTGACATTTCTATAATCCAAGTTTTCCACCGATATTATTTTCCCTCTCAAATTCGCCTTGCACTTCTTTCTAAGCAAGCGATCAATTCTCTAATCTCTACATGAACAATATCTCACAGTGTAACGCTACTCGAATTTCGACTAATCGAATATTTCGTGCGATTCGTCACAGAATTCTAAAAATGAATTTATTGGGCTATTTTCATCAATTTTTAATGAATTTACTTTGGCAACTATTTGTGAGTAAGTGATAAATATCATGAAATTGAAAATATTATTCTCTCCGTTTATTTTAAAAATATGTAATAGACGTAAATTTAGATTATAAATTACCTTTCTACGTTGAAACGCAAATTCACCTCATATAAATTAAAATTACTACCCCAAAAAACGTATATTAATTTAACATTTTTTTAAATTTTATTTTCTTTGTAATAATAATGTAGATAATGCCAGATGTAAATTTAATTAACTCAAAAAAATTCCATAGTTGCCTCCAAAATCAAGCAGAATTGAATTCTTTAATTTACCTAAATCGTAATTTAAAACAAAAATAAATTAATTTGCACATATCTGAATGATATCTACATAATATTAAAAAAGTAACTATTCTGTTTGGTTAGGCATTTTGGCCTCAATTCTAAAATTAAGTTTTCTGTGGAAAAGGCCCCACTAATAAATTTTTCCATTTTTGATATCTGATGGAAGAATTTAAAATTTCTTTGAAAAAGGCCATTTCGGTGTTTTGACGGTTATCTTTTAACATAAAAACAAAAAAGGATATGTGGTTCGAGCTACCAAAAATTAACATTTTCGTACTGAAAAGAAAAAAATCCCACATGATCGAAGGGAGGCCACTCGGGTCCCCCATTTTTTTTGCTTATTTTAAAGGTGCTAATGTCATAATATTATGTAATTTTTTTTTTAAATAGTTAAAGAAAAGTATATTCATCATATTTATTTCAGTGATCATTATGTAAATCGTTTGATAAATAAAGTTATAATTAATATTCTAATGAACGTAGACCATAACGCATATTTTTTCATAGAAAACAGAAAAGGCAGGCCGATAGCGAGCATCACTCCTTGTTTTCGAATCTCGACTGGCGATTGGCGATTACGATTGCGTCCGCGTCCGTGGCTAATTTGTTGCGCAAACTGGTAACGCCAAATGGCAAAGGCGATTATAAGGACGCTAGCGTGAGTCAATTATTACGACACAGCCCTTTCCATTAAAATACAACATTTACGGATTAGTTCGGGTTAGTTCGATAATACGAACGGACAAATTCCAGGCAAATCTCACAATAAGAAGTGGGGCGGAGGAATTGACTATTTCGCCAGAATTCGAAATAATTTATTTTATATCTAAAAAAGTAGGAATGTGATATTAATTTTTTGAATGCAGATTGATAACTGGATAGTTTTTTCTAGGATTACCTAAATTATTGGGTATGTGGTATAAAAAAAACCCACATAGAATGCATAGACTCTGTGCAGAAACGGGCGGTCCGCTCGATAGATTCTCCCATCTTAACAAACGGATTGCAATCTTTAGAGCACAGGCGTCGGGTGGGAATGCTATCCTTGTTCTACCGGTATTTCAATGGAAGATGCTCTGAGGAACTAGCGTCATTGATCCCCTCGGCACCGGTGCATAGTCGGGAAACATGCCCAACATATGTACACGGTTGACATTTGTCACATGAAAACGGGTCCTCAAAAAGACCCTCCTCACAGCATCTTCAAAGATGACATAGGCCCTGAGGGAATTTATTTTCCTCAGGGCCTATTGTGTGGAGTAAAACCCTAGTTAGTGTAGGTGTGTAACTCCGGTTCGGTGTGGACGTGTTAATCTCATTCGTATTCGAACTAAATCTTGTGCGACTTTTCCAGTAAAAGTATACGAAATTCGATAACTTTCAAGAATTTGGTTTCTGGAATCCATTCCATCTAGGGCTGAGAGAGAATAGTGCACGCGCTGTGTAAACGTATATAGCTCACTTTATGCCGGTTTCAATGCAGAATCCCCGATGTATGCGTCCTTTGTTATTTCAATTGTGGGGCCTTTTCTTCTTCCTTTTGCGTGCGCCACTTTGAATTCGAATTTGGAATTTGGAACATTCCACCGGATATGATCGATGACTTTTGCGAGAATAAGAAGAAAATCGCTAGACGGCGCCTTAGTCGAATAATTCATATAATTTATATGGCATCATTTTGCATTGTGGGGCCTTAAATTTAAACGTTATCAATAGAAATTTGAATGAAACTTATGGTTACCCGAATAATTATTTTAATACTTTCGTGGTTTATTTGTACTTTTTTATATTCAGTCAGTGAAGAAACACACAAGTAAAAGCGTGTTAACGGCGTGTATATTACAGTTTTTTGTGGGGCATAATTATTGTAGATTAAGCAACGAGCGTGTATATATAGATAGAGATTTTTGTTTATCAGTCTGTGTCCATTAACAATACACATAAGTACATATTTATGGATACTTTATTTAAAAAAAAAAATAGAATCATAAAATACATAATCTTAAAGGGGGTAATTGTGTGGCATTTACATGCCCCTTGAATTTTTCAAGGCTTCTATTAAAAATATCGACAGTTTCGGAAGCGATATTTAACAGCGCCATACTTCGTGTCCGTTCTAATGTGTGGGATATATAGCAGATCATGGTGTCACCCTGGCTATAGTTGTTCTGTAAGAATAACTTATAGCATTCTAGGAGGCATGGGCTGTCTATTAAAGTATTAATGATTTTATACGCCGTTACTGCAAGGGCCCCACTCCTCCTCGACTGGAGGCTTTGGTAGCGTGAGGTGTGTGGCGGTCTAACCTATCTGCCTTCCCCTCCGGAGAAACTGCGTAATGGTTACATAGTAATAACTTAAGGCTATTGGCGGCGGGACGGTTTCATACAAAACGTAGTTTTGGATTTGAAGCCAAAATACCCAACTAAACTGAAAAATTATTTTTGTAATCAAAAGGTATGTCAAATGCCTATCTTGGACAGGAGCTACTTAATTTATTTTTTGCTTTAAATTATAAAATATAGGCTACTAAATTTTTTAATACTTTATGATTTTGGAGGCAACTTGGACAATTATTAGATATTTAAAAAAATAATTATACCGTATATGTACATTTTTTTAGAAACAATTTTGGTGGGTGTAAATTTAAATTACAAATTACCTATTTACATCGGAACAAAAACTTGTCGTTTATATATTAAAGTGAATACCCAAAAAAAATAATTTTTAACATTTTTTTTATTTTTCATTAAAACCAAGGATAAGGCAGATTTTTTTTAATAATTATAAATAACTCACAAAAATATTCCAAAGTTGTCCATAATGAACCGAAATTCATTTCTATAATTAGCTATACGTCATCATTAAAATGCATAAAAAAGTAGCGGCTGTCCGGCATACACACTACAAAAATAATTTTTCAGTTTGGTTGGGTATATTGGCCTTGAATCCAATATTACCTTTAGTATGAAATCTGCTGCGCAGCTGTTCCTCTTAAACAATAACTCGTAGTTATATAAACAGTGGACCTTGCATTAAAAAAATACGTTGCTAATTTTCTCTTATTAAATGAAAAACATTTTTTTTCCTTTTAAATCATAAGATTTGTGGTAAGTACGTAAGAACTTAATTAAAAACCATGTAGTATTTTATGTACGAAAATAAATTATTTCAAATATGGAATTATACAGTGCGTCCAAAGAAACGTCACTACCCCAATGACGATTCTATCGTCGATAGATATTTATCATAATATTTTTTATTCCAATTTAACAGCTCATAAAACAATCCCCGCTCTTGCAGACTGTGGTGGGATAAAAATGCAGTGGCCGCTATCTTTAAATCGAAACAAAACGTACACACAAATTTACAGGCAGACAAAGCAACTGATTTAATGCTTGACTTCCTTTTTTACGTTAGCTCCATACAGAAGGTCCTGAGAAACATAATTCCCCTCAGGACCTATGTCATCTTTGGGGTTGAAGTGAGGAGGGTATTTTTAGAAAAGGAAGGAGAGGAATTTCTGGGAAGGAAAATGGTGTGAGGGGTGGGTACGTATCTGATAATCAGTGACTCCAGGAGTGACGGACGTATGCATCTAACGCCCCCACCCCCCTTCCCCCCACTGCGGTGCAAAACGATGTTCCGAAAAGTCCTACTCAAGAAGTCAAGAAGTTTTCCTTGAGGGTGACCTATGGCACAGGCGTTGGTTTTCCAAAAAATGGTTTTCGGGGCGGTGGTACACATACCCGCTTTCCAAATTGTGGAAAATCTCCTATGTTGGTTCAGGAATGAGCATAATGAAAATAGTATACGATGGCACATTCAGTAAATATCTACGTAAAAATAAATTCCCCTGCTTCTCACTGTAGGCGTCAGTTCTCTGATTAAGTTTCTGAAAGCTCTCGAATTAAGAGACTTACCTTACGGAAGCTTTTATCAGAAACGGATTAATTCAATCTCCAAAATAAATCTAAGCTTATCTGAATATGAAAGCGACGTAGTCCCCTCGTGAATGGAAAATGTAATAGAATTTATTGCAAATATAAACACCTAAAATAGTGATTGAATATCATTATTTTTTTATATTTTCCGCAATCTTTTGAAGGCGGGAAGATAACTTTCCGGTTGTAATCTCAAATAAAACGTTATTTGTACATTGATATAAGAATCGAAGGAATTATCCGATTGTTCATAACCTCTTGGGTTGATACCTAATCACCCTCCTACCTAATCACGACTGTAAAAAAGGTTTGATCCCAAGATCAATAACATGCTGCTAGATATAAGAAGGTAGTTTCATTCACGGAAATCATTAACCCCTCAGTCTAAGTTGTTTGCTTTTGGGAACAATTTATGTAGGTATCATAGAAATCGCTGTGTCTCCCTTACTATCATGGTGAGAAATATGATGTAAATGCTATTAGAAAAGGAAAATACAATTTGTAATAATATATAAAAATTAATGTTTGTTTGTTTGTTTGTTCGTACCTTATGCGCGGCCATACCGTTCATCCGATTGCGATGAAACTTTGGGAATATGATATGCGCATATTCGGGATGGTTACAGAATAGTGAGCTCTGGTGTTCTCGACTACACTCCTATAGGACAATAAACATTGTTTTAGGACACTAATTAAACAATTCCTGTAATAATCTTTAAGTTAGAAGAATTGTATATCTCGTGCATAAAAAACGGTCGTTCAAATCATTTTATTTTTGTAATAACCCCTTTATCATTGAGGCAGTGGTTATTTTCCTCGTTACAGTAAAAAAAGGATACGGTAATGATTTATTTTCCAGCGATCTTCCCAACAAAAGGTCGGACAATCTGGCCACGAAGCGGGAATAAAAGGGAGCAGGACTCGTAACAATATCCCAAATCCACCCATAAGGGCGTTTCCCTTCGCAATATAAAGTGTTAACTTGTTCTGAGCGGTTGGAAGGATATAACAACTCACCCCTATAGAACTGCCCTTAACCCTAAGAGAATGAGCCATTTTTCGTACATTTTTTTTACATTACCACCACACAGGAGGCCGTGAGGAAAATAATTCCCATTAGGACCTATATCATCATTGGGAATGCTGTGTGGAGGGTCTTTTTAGGAAGCTTTTGGGAAGGAAAAGGGTATGAGAGGTGAGTAGGAAACTGGGGGAGAGCATCTTCAGGAGTGACGGACGTATGAATTCATCCCTCTCACTCAACAAGTATGTTCCGATCAGGTCTGCCGCACAGTGGGCAGATGCATCCACCGCCAAGACACATATAAATATACCCCAAAAGCCGGGCACCCCTGCTAAGTCACCAAACGTAGCAAACCACTTGGAGTGACCTGTGGCATGGTTTTTATCCAAAAGTAGTTCCCGTGGCGGCGGTAATAAAATTAATACGTAAAATGAACAATAGAAAGTAATATAATGCAGTAAAAATGTATAGGAGATGCCTGACTTACCAACTGATAAATAAATAAAATCTAAACTCTCATATTTTAAAAAAAGACGACCATTATTGCAGCAGATTCTGAAACCATCCAAATCAATTAAAAAATAAAATTCAACTGCAGAATTCATACATAACCATTAGCGGTAGATTATGGAGGTGGTTGGTCGCTTGGCGGACGGGTTCATATGGTGAGAGTCGGGACTTATCCCCTCGGGCTAAAACCACCCTTATTTTTGCAGGATTAAGAGGGATGAGGGATGCCACCGGTGGGGTTGAGAGGCATCACCAGAAGGGGTGAGAGACACGACCAGTAGTACTTAATTCATTCAAGCGTGGAAAAATCTCTGAACCCTCTTTGAGGATTAGTAATTTTCCACTAATTTAGGAGTTGATATTCTAAGAATGCTTTATGATGTAAAAGCAACCCTTGGGGTAACCGGTTTCTAAATCATGATCGTATGTGAAATGTGAGATAATCTTGAAACTGACTTCAAGAGCAAAGTTTTTATTTAATTTGACGATCATACTGTTTACAAAGTTACAGGAATATTATCTTTAAAAATACTCATTCCAGTTGTTTGTCTGCCTACAACTCGATTGAATGAAACTGGAACACAAATTTGCGATTAATAAGTGTCTTTTTTTTAAATTACTAGTTTTTTGTGTGAAAACCGCACAAGATTCCCAATTGCTCCCACACACCTCGAGCCAGTTAGACTATGACATCCCCAATTGGACTTTGTTGTGAGGCTGAAAGTAGATGGTGGGGATTATTACATGGCTATTCATATCTAATCACTTAACACAGCAAAAGCCATTTCATGCAAATTTTCAATTCTGCAAATTTTGAATGGTGGTCTTGCATCGGGCAATACTCGGAGTATTTTCCACTATGGATAGTGCCACAAGTATTTTTTTTTTTTTATTTTTTTTTTTAAATTTTTTTATTTACAAATACAGTTGTTATACATTGTATATATATATATTTTTAATACATTTTTTAAATATCGTGATTCACCTTTTTTTTAGCAATGCTCGTGTAAAAAAGGTGGAGCAGCGAAAAACAATTCAACATATATTTTTAAAATGTGTAGTAAGGATAATGAAAATTATAATATTGTTCTACCGGTATTTCAATGGAAGATGCTCTGAGGAACTAGCGTCATTGATCCCCTCGGCACCGGTGCATAGTCGGGAAACATGCCAAACGCGCGCCCAACATATGTACACGGTTGACATTTGTCACATGAAAACGGGTCCTCAAAAAGACCCTCCTCACAGCATCTTCAAAGATGACATAGGCCCTGAGGGAATTTATTTTCCTCAGGGCCTATTGTGTGGAGTAAAACCCTAGTTAGTGTAGGTGTGTAACTCCGGTTCGGTGTGGACGTGTTAATCTCATTCGTATTAGAACTAAATCTCATGCGACTTTTCCAGTAAGCGTATACGAATTTCGATAACTTTCAAGAATTTGGTTTCTGGAATACATTCCATCCAGGGCTGAGAGAGAATAGTGCACACGCTGTGTAAACGTATATAGCTCACTTTATGCCGGTTTCAATGCAGAATCCCCGATGTATGCGTCCTTTGTTATTTCAATTGTGGGGCCTTTTCTTCTTCCTTTTGCGTGCGCCACTTTGAATTCGAATTTGGAATTTGGAACATTCCGCCGGATATGATCGATGACTTTTGCGAGAATAAGAAGAAAATCGCTAGACGGCGCCTTAGTCGAATAATTCATATAATTTATATGGCATCATTTTGCATTGTGGGGATTTAAATTTAAACGTTATCAATAGAAATTTGAATGAAACTTATGGTTACCCGAATAATTATTTTAATACTTTCATGGTTTATTTGTACTTTTTTATATTCACAGTCAGTGGAGAAACACACAAGTAAAAGCGTGTTAACGGCGTGTATATTACAGTTTTTTGGGGGGCATAATTATTGTAGATTAAGCAACGAGCATGTACTTATAGATAGAGATTTTTGTTTATCAGTCTGTGTCCATTAACAATACACATAAGTACATATTTTTGGATACATTATTTTAAAAAGAAAATAGAATAATAAAATACATAATCTTAAAGGGGGTAATTTGTGGCATTTACATGCCCCTTGAATTTTTCAAGGCTACTATTAAAAATATCGACAGTTTTGGAAGCGATATTTAACAGCGCCATACTTCGTGTCCGTTCTAATATGTGGGATATATAGCAGATCATGGTATCACCCCTGACAGTAGTTGTTCGGTAAGAATAACTTATAGCATTCTAGGAGACATGTGCTGTCTATTAAAGTATTAATGATTTTATACGCCGTTACTGCAAGGGCCCCACTCCTCCTCGACTGGAGACTTTGGTGTGGTAGTTGTGTGGCGGTCTAACCTATCTGCCTTCCCCTCCGGAGAACCTGCATTTTAAAATTTTAACGCAAAGAAAAGAATTTTAATTTTTTTTTTTAATTTACTAAAACCAAAGATTAGGCAGATTTTTTAAAAATAATTATAAATAACTCACAAAAATATTAAAAAGTTGCTTTCAAAATGAACCAAAAAAGATTTCTTTAATTACCTATACGTCATCATTTAAAAGCAAAAAAAGTTGTTGCTGTCCGAGATAGATATTTGACATACATTTTTAATACAGAATAATTTTTCAGTTTGGTTGGGTATATTGGCCTTAAATCCAGTATTACCTTTTGTATGAAATCTGCTGCGCAGCCGTTCCTCTTAAATAATAACTTGTAGTTGTTAAACAGTGGACCTTGCATTAAAAAAATACGTTTCTAATTTTCTCTTATTAAATGAAAACAATTTTTTTCCTCTTAAATCATAAGATTTATGGGTAAGTACTTAGACACCCACCCACTTAATTATAAACCATATCTATAGTATTTTATGTAAAAAAAAATATATATATTAAAAATATATAATGGAATTTTACAGTGCGTCCAAAGAAACGTCACTACCTCAATGACCATTTTGTTGTCAAACTTTTTTCGTGCAGATATTTAACATAATATTTATTTTTCCGTTTTGATAGCTCATAGAAAAATACGCACTCTTCCAACCCGTGGTGAGATAAAAAGACAGTAGCCGCTATTTTTAAATCGAAACATAAGTAAACACAAATTTACAGGCAGACAAAGCAATTGATTTAATGCTTGACTTCCTTTTTTACGTTAGCTCCATACAGAAGGTCCTGAGAGAAATAATTTCCCTAAGGGCCTATGTCATCTTTGGGGTTGATGTGTGGAGAGTATTTTTAGAAAAGGAAGGAGAGGAATTTCTGGGAAGGAAAAGGGCATAAGGGGAAGGTACGTAACCAGTGACTCCAGGAGTGACGGACATATGCATCTAACGCCCCTGCCCCCCTCCCCACCAATGCGGTGCAAAACGATGTTCCGAAAAATCCTACTCAAGAAGTCAAGAAGTTTTCCTTGAGGTTGACCTATGGCACAGGCGTTGGTTTTCCAAAAAATGGTTTTCGAGGCGGTGGTACACATACCCGCTTTCCAAATTGTGGAAAATCTCCTATGTTGGTTCATGAATGAACATAATGAAAATAGTATACGATGGCACATTTAGTAAATATCTACGTAAAAATAAATTCCCCTGCTTCTCACTGTAGGCGTCAGTTCTCTGATTAAGTGTCTGAAAGCTCTCGAATTAAGAGACTTACCTTACGGAAGCTTTTATCAGAAACGGATTAATTCAATCTCCAAAATAAATCTAAGCTTATCTGAATATGAAAGCGACGTAGTCCCCTCGTGAATAGAAAATGTAATAGAATTTATTGCAAATATAAACACCTAAAATAGTGATTGAATATCGTTTTTTTTAATGTTTTCTGCAATCTTTTGAAGGAGGGAAGATAAATTTCCGGTTGTAATCTCAAATAAAACTTCGTTTGTACGTTGATATAAGAATCTAATGAATTATCCGATTGTTCATAACCTCTTGGGTAGATAACTAATCACGACTGTAAAAAGGGAAATCCCAAGATCAATAACATATAACATAAGCATGGAAATAATTAACCCCTCAGGCTAAGTTGTTCGCTTTTGGGAACAATTTATATAGGTATCATGGAAATCGTTGTGTCTCCCTTACTATCATGGTGAGAAATATGATATAAATGCTATTATAAAAAGAAAATACAATCTGTAATATAAAAATTAATGTTTGTTTGTTCATACCTTATGCGCGGCCATACCGTTCATCCGATTGCGATGAAACTTTGGGAATATGATATGCGCATTCCCGGGATGGTTATATTATACTGAGCTTTGGCGATCTCGACTACAATCCTATAGGAAAATAAACATTGTTTTAGGACACTAATTAAACAATTCCTGTAATAATCTTTACGTTTGAAGAATTGTATATATCATGCATAAAAAAGCGGCCGTTCAAATCATTAATTTTTTGTAATAACCCCTTTATCATTGAGGCCGTGGTTATTTTCCTCGTTACGGTAAAAAAGGATACGGTAATGATTTATTTTCCAGCGATCTTCCCAACAAAAGGCCGGACAATCTGGCCACGGAGCGGGAATAAAAGGGAGTAGGACTCGTAACAATATCCCGAATCCACCTTTAAGGGCGTTTCCCTTCGCAATATAAAGTGTTAACTTGTTCTGAGCGGTTGGAAGGATATAACAACTCAACCCTATAGAACTACCCTTAACCCTAAGAGAATGAGCCATTTTTCGTACATCTTTTTTCTACATTACCACCACACAGGAGGCCGTGAGGAAAATAATTCCCATTAGGACCTATGTCATCTTTGGGAATGCTGTGTGGAGGGTCTTTTTAGGAAGCTTTTGGGAAGGAAAAGGGTATGAGAGGTGAGTAGGAAACTGGGGGAGAGCATCTTCAGGAGTGACGGACGTATGAATTCATCCCTCTCACTCAACAAGTCTGTTCCGATCAGGTCTGCCGCACAGTGGGCAGATGCATCCACCGCCAAGACACAGACAAATATACCCCATAAAGCCGGGCACCCCTGCTAAGTCACCAAACGTAGCAAACCACTTGGAGTGACCTGTGGCATGGTTTTTATCCAAAAGTAGTTCCCGTGGCGGCGGTAATAAAATTAATACGTAAAATGAACAATAGAAAGTATGCCTGACTTACCAACTGATAAATAAATAAAATCTAAACTCTCATATTTTTAAAAAAGACGACTATTATTGCAGCAGTTTCTGAAACCATCCAAATCAATTAAAAAATAAAATTCAACTGCAGAATTCATACATAACCATTAGCGGTAGATTATGGAGGTGGTTGGCCGCTTGGCGGACGGGTTCATATGGTGAGAGTCGGGACTTATCCCCTCGGGCTAAAACCACCCTTATTTTTGCAGGATTAAGAGGGATGAGGGATGCCACCGGTGGGGTTGAGAGGCATCACCAGAAGGGGTGAGAGACACGACCAGTAGTACTTAATTCATTCAAGCGTGGAAAAATCTCTGAACCCTCTTTGAGGATTAGTAATTTTCCACTAATTTAGGAGTTGATATTCTAAGAATGCTTTATGATGTAAAAGCAACCCTTGGGGTAACCGGTTTCTAAATCATGATCGTATGTGAAATGTGAGATAATCTTGAAACTGACTTCAAGAGCAAAGTTTTTATTTAATTTGACGATCATACTGTTTACAAAGTTACAGGAATATTATCTTTAAAAATACTCATTCCAGTTGTTTGTCTGCTTACAACTAGATTGAATGAAACTGGAACACAAATTTGCGATTAATAAGTGTCTTTTTTTTAAATTACTAGTTTTTTGTGTGAAAACCGCACAAGATTCCCAATTGCTCCCACACACCTCGAGCCAGTTAGACTATGACATCCCCAATTGGACTTTGTTGTGAGGCTGAAAGTAGATGGTGGGGATCATTACATGGCTATTCATATCTAATCACTTAACACAGCAAAAGCCATTTCATGCAAATTTTCAATTCTGAAAATTTTGAATGGTGGTCTTGCATCGGGCAATACTCGGAGTATTTTCCACTATGGATAGTGCCACAAGTATTTTTTTTTTTTTTTTTTTTTTAATTTTTTTTATTTACAAATACAGTTGTTATACATTGTATATATATATATTTTTAATACATTTTTTAAATATCGTGATTCACCTTTTTTTTTAGCAATGCTCGTGTAAAAAAGGTGGAGCAGCGAAAAACAATTCAACATATATTTTTAAAATGTGTAGTAAGGATAATGAAAATTATAATATTAAATTTTTTTATATATGTATATCATACATTATACGTGAAACAGAATTGAATAAAGAAAAAATATAAAAGAAGAAGAAGAGAGAAAATAAAAAAAGAGTATAAAAGAAAAAGGATTTCCAAAGTCACAGTCACAATGATTGTAATATGTTATCGATATATTGTTTTAATTAACCTTTTGAATTTTTTATAGTTTGTTTGCAATCTTAAGTTAAGGGGTAATTGGTTAAACCATTTGACTCCATAATATTTATAAAATTGTTGGGCTGTGGTGGTATTACAACGCGGGATAGTTATAGAGCCAAGAATACTTGGTCTTTTGCTGTTTGAAATAGATATTGAGGTATCGTTTTTGAAACAATCTTTGTGTATTTGTAAAAGTGAATTTTTTTTATAAATAATGTGTAGTGAAGGGACTTTAAATTCTTGAAATAATCTTATGGTGGGGTAATCATATGGTTTTTTTTAAATTATTTTTATTAATATTCTTTGGATGATTTCTAAAGACAAGAGAGAAGTTTTGAATGCACCACCCCAGCCAACAATTCCATATTGTAATACAGATTGAATCAGTGAAAAATAAATGATTTTTAATAGTTTAAAATTTAATATGTTTCGGATTCTAAGAAAAATGTACAATAATTTTCTTAATCTATCTACTGTTGCATTGTACACCTTATTTTATTTGAAATGATTTAATTGTGAAAACCAAATCAATTAAATAAAATTTACCTCTGTATAGCTGGTCGAGATCCTTGCCCCTCGACCACGGAGGGTGGCAGTATTTGTTTAAAGAATTCAGACTAGCGAAAAAATACTTACCTAACATTTTAAAAAATTTAACAGGCAACTCTATACCATTTTCTACTACACATTTTTGAAACGGATTTTGTGAGAATTCAGTTATGATTTTTCACGCGACTTCGCTGTTTTAAGACAAAAAGACTTAGCTAAACCGTTGATAAATAAATTTACAATGAATCTGAAATAAGTTTCCGCTGTTTAAAATTATCGAAAATATTCTATAATAAAAAAAAACTTAAAAATAATAACAAGAAGTTAATTTTTAAAACACTTCACTCAATAACAATATGAATATCTTATATTTACAAATGTATATGAAACGTAGTAAAACGAGTCACGAATAAGGAAAGTTAAACATGTTCCAATATTTGCTTTTGAAATATGGTTTCAGTAGCAATGCAAACCAGTTTTCGAACAACACAAATATATTGGTTTTGGCTTATAATATTGGTTTAAAATTAATCTCTCAATTCTTCCACAAAATATGATACCCAAATATTTTTTTGCATAAATTCTGCTATTGGGGTAACAACTCGCTATTAAATTGATGCCTGTTTAAAAACGACCAACTTCTGTTTAATGATGATTCTCTCCGTTTGCAAGTATTAGTGTATAACCCTTCATACAAATTAAAAGTTTCACTTATTCACAGAAACGTAAGAACCGTTTTAATTTTTTTTATTTAGTACATATTTATTCATTTGTTATACCTACCATAGTTAAAATTATTTTAAGTAGTGCAGCATATCGATTGTGAATATTGGTCTCTTACCAGGGTATCGATGTCTATAGCTTGACATCGATCCCCAGCATGACTGCAGACAGCTAACGAACAAACGGCGTTTGGGCGTTGGACTGCCATTCCGAAATAAATTTTGTTTAATTGATTTGTGTTATTTCACAATGTGCGGAAATAAATTTTATTTAATTGATTTGTGTTATTTCACAATTAATTATTTAAAATAAAAGGTGGTATATTTGCGGCACGTTTTAGAATGGACGATACTCTTAGTACCGCCCCGGTGTAAGACCACCATTCAGAATTGAAACGTTGCTTGAAATGGCTTTAGCCGTGTTTAGTGACTTGATCTGAATAGCCAGGTACTTCCCCACCTTCCTCTTCCTCGTCTCCTTTCCTTTACCACTTACCTTCAGCTTCATAACGTACCCCAATCGGGGATGCCATAGTCTCACTGGCTCCAGACGGGAGCAGTTGGGACTCTTATGAGGTATTTATAATAAAAAAATTAAATTAAAAACACACAACAATTCACAAAAACAAGCATCCTTAATTAAATTGACGTGAACTATTGTTTGTTCTTTGGTTATCTGTAGAGGTATTTGGGAATGATGACATTACTATATAGATCGACCACGTTAGATACTCAGAGCCGAAAGTATCTTCAGTTTGGACAAATACCCATGCTTACGTAAATTTCCATGGATTGGTTAGTTTTAGTAATTTCCTTTGCTAAATTCGAGTTTTCGTCAGAGAATTAATTGCTCTTTGCTCAAAATCGCTGAACAGTCAGAACAAATTATATAAAACACAACTTACTTGGAAACGTTAACAAGTTTGTTGGTACGGATGCAGTTCCAATTAGACTCAACTGCAATCTCACACCGGAAACTTTATTGGATTCAACTAATTCATACATCCGTTAGAACTGTGGAATTCATTATAATTTAGTGGAATGAACGGTCAAAGGGGTAATGCGAAGGGCTGACCTATCTGATGTTGTTTTTTTGTTTATGAGAATACGCATGAAAGTTCCAACAACTGATCTCAATCATTTAGAACAAGTGAAACTATTATTTTTAACAATTTGGAAGCTTTGGGAATAAAAAAAATCAGTAATTTCAAAAGAAGAAATCATTAATAATCTACTAAATTTAACCTTCAGTCCAATTTTAAGTATGTTCCCCATGTCTTCACTTATCCCCCATTCCCCTCCTCCCTCCAACAACTGACGCTCTATCCCACTCTAGTATACTGTCCCTTTCTTTCACAACATTATGTATATATATGTGTACTTATGTATTTTTAGACATTATTTTTGTAACAGTCCTGATGATGGTACGGAGGTACCGAAACCGGTAGACGTTAAATAAAAATAAAGTGACTTAAAACATAGTATTTTCTTTTCATTTATTTATTATTTTCTTTTGCGTGTTCTCCGTAAAACGGTTATACACCAATATATCATGGAGAAGATTCCGTATATTAAAAGACATGGGGTCAGTTTTACTATTTTGTGACATGCGTCAAAAGATAATTGCTGTACTGTCTGTATGTGGCATTGAAAATGTCGATGATGAATTACGAATATTATTACAACAACTATTTGTAATTTTATAAGAAAATACAATGAAAGCAATAAAACCTAGATAAGTTATAAATGATATAAAGGAATAATAAGAAAAAGTTATGAGGTGTTATTTGAGTTTTTTTTTTTTTTAATTATTATAGTTTTCCTCCGATCTTATAATCTAATGGAAATTTATTAAACAATTTTATAGACTTAAAAATGTAGTAATGCTTTGCTGTTCAAGTTCATCCTAAGGGTACGGTTAGTCCTCTAACAGAAATAATTATTTAGCTATTATTTAATTTTGGAATATTGTTTTAATCAAAGAATTCTTTACGTAATTGAAGTAGTGCAATTTTGTCATAAACTTTTGAGAGAGGGAGAACCGGGAAATCTTGGAAAACATTTATTGTTGGATTTATATGGCTTATATGGCTTTTTTAAAATGATTTTTATGGCTTTTTTAAAATGATTTTTATTAATATTTTTTGAATTGTCTCAAGTGGAAGTAGGGATTATTTAAATGCACACCTCCAAACCACGATTCCATATTGTAGTACAGAATGTGCAAGTGCAAAAAAGATATCTTTTATTATTTTTAATGATACAGTATTTCTAAATCTAAAAAGATATATAGATTAGTTTTCTCATTCTGTGGAGTTTAATTGACTTTTCCATTTGATGTTATTATTGATAATTATTCCAAGATATTTTATTTTTCGTTACTACTAATGTATATTCAGTTTGAGTTGCAGGGAGTGATCCTAAGAAGGCAATTTCTCTCGTGAATTTTTATGTTTACATTTATATTTGACATATTCCCTGTTGGGCTATTAGATAGGAAATATGTCTTTTTAACATTTAGTGACAATACGCTTTCATCAAACCATAATTTTACAATATTTATTGCATTATTAGCTCACACTTCGACTTCTTTCCAAGAATTTCCTTTATACTTATTACTGTGCAATCCGCAATTATTGGGAGTTCAAAAAGTTCATTTACATACAATATAAATAATAAAGGGCCTTATAGAGTTCCTTGTGGAATTCCAAAAAATCTATATTTTCTATTTCACTTAGTTCGTTGTTCACTTTCACCTGTCGTTTAACTAACAAGTTTTTGAAAAACCTTACTTAAACCTTGAAGTCGAACCATAGAAGTCACTGAAAACTTATCCAAAACCTAGTCTCCCTCAACACAAAAACTCCTAGTTAGGGGGAATACGAATATAATCAACATCTCATTTACGTGTTCTTATAAAAATGTAATAAAATTAAAATACAATATCTAAAAAAAAAATAACACATAGGCCTCGTGAAACTTTGAAAAAATGTCTCTGGCCCGTTTAGAAGCAAACCACAGAAATTACTTTATACCTGCATTAATATTTATAATAGTCATCAACTTCCGTAAAAATAAAATTAAAAAACAAACAAAAATAAGTTTCGTGTAAAAGGCAATATGTCTAACATTTTTTTATGATCGTGGATAAACCCCTTTCACAGAGTTAAGTTTTAAAAAGAGAGTACTGCCTCATTTTTAAGTAATATAAATTACATTAACTACTAAGCGCTTAGGTACTCGAGATGAAAAATGACTCCTTTTTGCTTTAGTTTCGGCGAAAACATTAAATGTACTGGGCTTTTACCCTCATAAATAATACATATTTTATTTAGTATGGGAACAGAAATGCGCTAAGATATTAGCTAAAAGTTTTTCTACCATGAGCTCTACAGTTTTTAAACTTATTTTCTTAAAATAGTCCGTGTTGCTACTCTTGTGCGAAAATCCTGAGCTTTTAGTACTGTGACCTTTTTAATGTGAGTAACGCACAAGAGTCCCAAATGATCCCAACAGTCTGGAGCCATTGAGAAAATGGCATTCCTAATTGTGGTATGTTGTAATGCTGAAGGTTGTGGGAAGCGGAAGGAGGTGGCGAAGGACATGGCTATTCAGATCTGGTCACCAAACACCCTTGAGATGATTTCTCACAAAAACGGCGCTCTACAAATTATCCAATTATTTTTTTACGCACCAGACTTTTAAGTCACACACTTTTCCATATAAATGATCATCTAGTAAATCCACGCTATGCAAGTGTATTATATAAGTATAATAATTAATACAAAACAATACAAGAACAAAATGTTAACCTACCAGACTATTAAATGGGAAAATAATTCACCGACTCCAGATATTTTCATATCAAAGGGTTCGGCTCGGTGGAATTCCTAATTTGACCGATAAATCCTACTGATCCCTCAATATAAATAAATAAAAAAATCTTTCGTAATCCTACATGTATTTAAAATGACTGATTTTTGCATTTTTACATACAAATTCTTTGACAAATCTAATACGCCTAAATTTTTAATGAGAGAACTAGGTATAATGCTAGTAGCCGAAATAACAATAGTAATATTTTTATAGCCTGAGAATGCCAAATTCTATTAATTTTATTTCCTAAATCTAAATATAATAATAATTATTATTATTAAAGCCATTTCCAACAAATCTTTGGTTCTGAGTTGGTACCATGGCGTTACTGAAAATATCTATCACTCTGGAGCTTATTGTAAACATACTACTAATTATTTCACACGAATAAATTGTGATATAACACAAATAAAATTTATCTGAGAACGCCGGGATTCGAATCCGCGACCCACGGATTCATAGTTAAATATTGAAATCACTGAACCATTTTTTGAGAAATGTTGTAAAGCTCCAGAAAGTGTAGGTATTTCGAAATTAAACGGAGATGGGAAAGGTATGTGTATATGTATATGTAAGTGGAAAGTTGGGATTAACCTGGTTATTCAAATCTAATCACTAAAACCAGCTACCTAAAGCCATTTCAAACAATAATCTATTCTCAGCGTCAGTACTTAACCTGAGAGTATCAAACATTATCTCTGTAATCCATACCTGAAAAATATTTTTTAATAATGTATCAGATGTCTTCATTTTCGGTAATAAACTCATATACAACTTTTAATTAACATTGTAATTAAAGTTTTACTACCCGTTTCACCAGACAATGCTTGAAACAAAGTAAATGGAGCGTGTAATAAGATATTTATTATAATTTGTTATATTTTGTTACCTGCAAATCGTCAGAACTTTATTTTGTATTGTTGCCTCATGACGTGATGAGTAATGTATTTCGATAATCCGATGATTATTTTTACAAAACATTGTAAGAACAATTTCGACTGGGCAAAAATCTTAAAGACTTCTGTCGAAAATCAAATCAAAATATCTTATGTTATATTATGTTTTAATTTAAAAACTAATGTTTATGACAAAATTTTTGTGCATAGCGCAAACGGTAACAATTATTATTTACGGTAACAATTAATATTTATTAGCCTGAAACACTCATCCACATTGAAAAGATCTCCCGAGAAAAAATACATGCCGCCGACGGGACTTGAATTTCAGGCTAATAATTGCCATATTTTTGTCGGTAGTGGTTTTATAAGGTGATTGACTTTTAAAAAATTCACTGCCAGTTGCATTTTGCATATCTTTATAACTGCAAACATTTTAAACAATTTCCCTGAGAAATTCACATTTGGATAAGACAATGAGAAAATTTCATTCAGCTAGAGCTCACTATTCCAAACCTATCACCACTTCTGATAAACTACAACTATCCTTTTTAGCATAAAAGTTTTTCAATATACGTCTTGTCTTCAATATAAAATTTTTCACACTTTGTGATAAGTAAATTATTATTTGAAGATTATAAACATATTATTCATCACATAAACCACCTAAACACAATGAAACTAAGTGATTTGAAACAAAGTACTTAGGTATTCTAATATTGTTAATATGGCAAGCAACATAGTAATTATTTTTTTTCCACAAAACGTATTTTAATTAAATAAAAACAAATCACTTTGTACACACCACTTATTTAATCAAAATAAACAATATGTTTCGAAAACAAAATGTGTACAATGTTATTTGTTTACATTTAATTAAAATAACACCACAAAGTGAATTTGCATCTATTGACGAGGAATAAACTATTTTGTTTAACACTTATATATATTACTCGAACTAACCAATCATTATTACATAAAGAATATTGAGATGAATGTTGTGTTCACCTACAATTAGAAACATCATTACAACCATATATATGTAAATTACTGTAAAATTATGTAATGTATTCTGTTGGCGAGCCAATAAATAAATAAATAAAAATATATAAGCGTAACTTTTGACTATTTTATATCGATATTTGGTTTTACTGTTGACACTCAAACCGATATTTACCGGGAATAAATAAGAAATCGATAATGTGGGGGCATGGTCAACAAAGGTGACTTCTTTTTTCTAGGGTATCTGAGGCGCAAAAATTTATTTTTTATTCATTGAATTATTGAACTGTTAACTATAAAATTATTGTGACTCCTGCCACTCGCACCCCCCAAAAAAAATAAAATCGCACTAACCTAACCTAATAAATGTCAATCATTTCTGTACTTTAAAAAAAAATTAATTCAATAATGTTTATTATTAAGTTCTGCAAGTGTTTTAGATTAAACACTGGAGCTATTTAGTTCCAAATGTGGACCATTTTTATTTTTCTGCGATTGATATCGGTTGAAAATTGGACCACATTTTACAAACCTACAAATATGGGATAAACGGTGAAATTTAGATGAATTTACTAGCTTTAAATCGAAGTAAACAGTTTATATGTTCCCATATTAATATTTTGAGAAATGATATTAATTAAATCGAATGGCCAAATCAAAAACTGAACACAACCTGAAAAAAAAATAGTACCAAACAAATGTACAATGGGAATAAAACTTTTCAAAACAAAATGTCTTAAACTTGTAACATAGTTATTGCTCAAGATATACACAAAATATGTTCTTACTTATTTTACAATATTCCCTGATTCTTTGGTGTTCAAATCTCCACTCGAGCAACAACCGTGCCATTTTCTTTGAGAGTTGAATCTCTTTTCATTAACCGCGTTCATTTTAATAGCCGTAATATCTCCTTCATTATCCCTTAGGGGTTCTTCTACATTTGCGTCAGCTTTGGCAAATATTTACTCATACGGGCTTACAGAATTGCAGCAGAAACAGATGGTATTTGAAACTTAGACTTTGTTATAGAAAGTGTGCCAATCTGCCGTGCAAAGGTGATTGCTCGTCCATTAGTTAGTTATAAACTTCATTGATTTAATTATCTGAATTGGGCTGTGCTAACTCGAGTTAAACAATTAATTAGTTTTTTTTTACATATTACAAAAATAAAGGGTCTTGAAATAAATAGACAAAGAAATGATCGTAAGGTAACAATAATGAACAAAGTAAGGAAAATTATTTATTACCCATTTCTTAGAATGTTCACAAGACCTAAACGATATAATACATTTTAATGAAAGCCATGGCAAAATTCCTATAACCGTATTTGGTGACTAGATCTGCATAGCTAGGTACTTCCCCACCTTCCTCTTCCATCTTTTTCCCATCCCCACTTACCTTCAGTCTTACAACACACCCCAATTGGGGATACACTCACTGGCTCAAAGTGGGCCATACTGCAATGAAATTTGTTTTTCCTTTTTCGATTAAATTCGTAATTTTTTTTTAAGTAAAACTTTTGAGAACGTTACGAAAAATGTGATCGGGCGAGGTGAACGGAAGTTGAGAGGGAGATATAAGTTAGTGAAGATGGAAAGAAAGAGAGTTAGGTTTCGTGTATTTATTGTAGGGGCAAGAGAGAGAGGTGCAAGCACACATTTTCTTTCTCTCTTTCTGTCATAGCCAGTTACGTTTCGTATATCTAAGACATAGTGCAGCCCTATTGTCTGTATCACACTGTAGGAGCAAGAGAGAGACTTTACTTTAGAAGTGTGGTCTAAAGCAAACTCGTTTTTTTTCTTGACCTTGACTAATTTACTAGACATCTCCTCATCTAAACATTTTAATAATTCGTTGATCACTCACACCCCTCAGTGATCTCTTCTACCTTCTTCTATATTATTCACCCTACAACCTTCCTTCTTAGACCAGTTTCATTCCTTTGGAATTGCATAATTTGTTGACACTGCATAGTTGGCTCCTATCCTGGTCTTTGACAACTTAACACAAAGCATTAAAATAAAACAGCAAGGCTTTAACTTTGACGGCATGTAGTTCTTTCATCACTTCTTTTAAGGTTCAATTTAAGCATTTGGGATGAATTTTCCTTTTCCTCCCTTCTCTGTGTCTAAAACACGTTCATTTTTATTTTTATAGTCAAAATGGCTATTTGGTAACATTCTTTAGCTATAAAAGTGGAGAAGGGCTGAAAATATTCTAAGTGGAATATTCCTAAACGAAACGTTAGATTTTATTGTCCATTTCTGACAGGTTTTCCGTTTTGTTTGTGGTGCCCTTGGTATGTTGTTAATCAATAGATATATTTTTAACTATTACTGAGTGGTTTAATATTTGATACATGTTGTGCAATAATGAAGCTCAAAAATAAATAACTTTTATTTAATTGCTAAACGGCTGTGTACTAACTAAAAACTAACAAAAAATTGTTCATCGAAAGATGTTTTTTTTATCCAGGAATATGGGGTAGTTTACTGGTTGTACGTACTTGTTTTATTTTTAATTTCTCGAAGAGTTGCCAAATTTTTCAAATGCGTTTTCAATGACCCATTTATTTTATAAACCTGTTGACATTTGTGGATTTATACAGTGTGAATTTATCCACTTTTTTAATACATTTTATCATAATATACAAAAGTACACATATTTAATCATGATTTTAGATTTTCGCGGCCAAGAGTATTTTTGTTATTTATTTTTGGAGTCTTATGCCGTGTTGCGCTACCTCCTTCTTTAGACAACTTTTCGGACAACGTTACAGTGTCAAACATCAGGGCAGATGTGTAATTAATAGTGGTGAAGCGTGAGTACGTCTAAGCGATTATTGCGATAGCAAAAATATTGACCCAAGTTTTAATACACTGTTCCGTTTTTTACTATATTTTACATGTCAGTTTATCAAAATTTTCAATTTATACCATATATTAATAACGTTTTACTACAAATTCAATTACTAAAAATCAATTGAGATTTTTTTTCCCACGTGGACAATTTTAATTTATTTTTTCATACATTAGCTCCACACGAAAGGCTCTGAGGAAAAATTATTAGGAGTCTATTTCATCTTTGGGCATGCTGTTTGGAAAGTATTTTTAGGGAAGGGAAAGAGAGGAAGTTCTGGAAAAGAAAAGTGTGTTAGGAGTAGGTAGGATTCTGGGGACAAAGTGTCCAGGAGAGACGAACGTATGAATCATCCCTTTTATTGTGGTGAGACCGGAGGATGATCAGAGCACCAGAAAAAAAATTGGTATTATTCTACACTATAATGTTAAAGAACAACAATTAAAAAAAATAATGCATAATTAATTAATTACAGAAGGTACGTTGTAGTGTACCTCAGGTTAACATAGACCAAACAAATTAAACTCAATACCAAAAAAAAGTCTAAAATCACAAATAAAAATAACAAAATGAAATAGTTTTAGGGCACATTAGATAACCTTAGACGTTTTAAAAGTGCATAACAAATAATAAAAGCTAAAAAAAAAATAAAAAAACTAATATTTTTACATTAAATTAGAATAATATTTACAAAATCAACGATAATCTTATAATGGAATAGTATAGTACATATCAAAACAATTCTTAACAGAAAAAAAATATTGCATTAATTTTAGACCATCAGATACTTCATCATCGCTAAAATTGAGGATATTCTGAGAAAGTAAAAGAACAAAACAAACATTAGACGTCACACACTGACCTGAGGTACACCACAGCGTACCTACTATTGTTTTGACAAATTGGATTACTTTACAAACAATATACACGTCGGCTAAAGAAGGAGGTAGCACAACACGGCATAACACCCCAAAAACAAACAACGAAAATATACAGGGTGTTTTAAGCATCGTACTTGACTTACTTTAACCAGTGATTCCTGACATTATTTGGAGTAAAAAATTCAAAAGAAATTTTGGTCTCTGGTGACTTTTTAGATGTCTATTTTTTTCAAAAACCTTTTCTTTAAAATCAAAGAAAAAAATCATGTCATCACTGGTCGCTAAGTCAAGTTATCAAACCACCCCCTCACCCGCCCTAAACTTTCCCATACCTGATTTCTACGTTTTTGTAGAAAAAAAAACTTCAAAAATATCACCGGAGACAAACGGAGTACAATTTTGTACTTCAAATAATGTCAGGAATCACTGGTAAATAGTAAGTCAAGTACGATGCTTAACATCATGTGTATTTATTGAATAATCTTACAAATAAATATAATTCTCTCATATATATATATAATCAATCGAAATTTAATTAATTTATTCCATATTACAAAAGCAACCTTATAGTATACCTGGGTGAGAAAAAGAACCGGACTCCATTTTCAAACGATGCTCTTTACAAGACTTAAAAATACGTTTTGAATAATATTTTTTTAAAAATGACAAAGATAAACAATCCTGGCGGTAGAAATTAGTATTATTTGTCTTTGAAAAGTGTTGTCAGCGTAAAAAAATTGGTAATATTGTCAGGAATAAAAGAATAACATGGGTACCATACAGTGAACTTCAGGACGCAAGATGTTATGGAATGGGTTGAGAGAGTCCGGAAGGAAAGGTCTAGGTTAGGTCTCCCTCAACCAGTCTCTCCTGGTCCGACCTGCCATGCAGTAGGTAGGCAATCGCATTCGCCTCCAAGACCTAGACAAACTTCAAACATTTGCCAACCACATTTTAGAAACAAATCATTCTTTTGATATAAATAAAGGGTTAAAAATTTTACACACAAACTCAACAGATTTATAATTAGCAAACTTTTTTAAAAATAGCCATCTCTTAAATTTATTTTCTTATTAATAATTATATTTAAAATAATTTATTTTTGCTGTTTAAACTATTATTATTATATTTTGATAATTTATATAACGTAATTTTTCATATTTTAAAATAATTTTTATATTTAATTTTAAATAATTGTTTTTACTATATTTTTTAATTAATTAATCACTTCTCTCTATAATATATTTGTCCATTGTTCTTTTTAATCTGTTCTTTTTAATCTGTTCTTTTTAATCTGTTCTTTTTAGTCTGTACTTGTTTGTTTATTTTGTTATTAATGTCATTACTACTCTGACGAAGAAACCATCGGTTTTGAAACATGTAGGTAATTGTGATTATATTAGTGGTTTAAACAAAGTTATTTGTTTTAATTTAATTAAAAATGACGCCACAAAGTGATTTTGCGTGGTTTGAAGAAATAAAACTTCAAACTACTTAAAAAAATTCTTTGTTGCTTTTTTTTCTAAATATTAGTACCCGGTAATTAAAGATGAAAATAACAACATCATGGTCATTTTATTAGAAACATTCTAACTAAAGTATCTAGGAAAGGACTAGTACCTAGCACCCTATTTACATTCCAGACATTCGTGCACTACCGTAAGTACATTGGGTTCATCTGTACTTCCAGAGTAGTTAGTGAGGAATTTGTAAGTAGGGGGAGGTGAACGTCGCAGAGTGTAGGTAGTATGGGATATATTATACATTATACTGAATACCAAATGCAGCAGTGGAAAAGAGATTCCTAGATGGATATTAAACGGTCATGTGGTAGAAATGTACAATGTAAATGTTCAGTGTGATAGGGTTACAAATGAGTTCGAGAAGAGAAATGTTGAGTTCGTTAGAGCGATCAGGAGAGAATGTTAAAGTGCTAAGGTGTTAAGGTGTTGAATGATAGTCATGATAGAAGTAATTGCATTTTTTATTTTCAGTTTCACAGCGAAATTATTTTCAAATCTCACACTGGGCTTCAAGAAGCTGGGTGCAAACGCGTATTTTACCGAATTATCTAAGTATTTATTTACTGTTTTTTTATTTTTATAAATTGTCCAATAATGAGTGAGAAAAAAGCATTTACCGAGAGGGTGACCGGATAACTCAACAAAGTGGCTCTTCATCTCTCTTTTGAAAAGTCACATTCATACGAAAGAGACATTCTTTTACGAAATGAGAGTTTTCGACCGCTGGTAATATGACTTTAATTAGTCCCTCAGGTCTCAAGCAAATGCTTTCAGGGCAGAAAATTACCGCTTTGCAATAAAAATTAAATAAACGCACCGGAACTGAAAACTGTTTTTTTTTTAAATTGATGAAATACAATTCCAATTGTTTTATCAGAAATAAACTTATAATTTTGGAAACATAAAAAATTTTAATGCGACTTGTAAAATTTAAAATGTAACTCACCTTAAGTTTATTGTAACTAAAATTACTTGAAAAGAAAAACACATACCTATTTTGAACGACAATTTTTTTTAAATTTTTTTTTTTTATAACAAAGAAAGACAAAGATTCCCGGGTTTCGAATAACCCAACAAGATTTGAAAATCTTATACTACCACCACACTAAGCGTAAGATGTTGCTTGAATTGTGATGGAGGACTTAGCCAGCCGAGGAATCGAACACGGAATGCCTGATGAAAAACGAACGGACCCAAAAGCGAAACCCACTCAACCACTGACCGGTGAATGTATAATAAAAGTCGTTTTCGCCTCACTTTTTTGACAATTCTTAAAAAAAATCTATAAAAGTGGTTCATATAGATATATTTTTTTATTTGCGGTCGGACACGTTTTGTAGAGGTGCAAGGTTTTCTATGTTCATTTTTAGATTTGAATAAAAAGCGTGGTGTTTTCTCTTTCTAACACTGATTAGATCATATTTCTCACCATTAAAGTACGGGAGATACAACGTTTTCAAAAGCGAACAAATTAGAACTATTGGTTAATAAAATACTCAATTAATGTCATGTCTAATTATTTGCAAAGTAAATATGAGACGATGCAAGATTGTGAATGAAGCAAGCGTATTGCACTATCTCCTCTTTAAAAAAGATTGTAAAAAAAATACACAAAAACCATCCTGCATAAATTTTTTGTTTAAATTTAAACCCTTCTCTTCGCGATAATATAATTTTATTCACCTAGATTTGTTCGTTTTATCATTGTCTTCACATAAAAGCTCGAGGTAAAGCCCATTTAGCAGCTTAATTTTATTTCTAATCTCGAGATTAAAATAATCTCGGAGCAATGCTTCGACGGTGACTACCATAAATGCTATAATGTCCAATACAGACCTGAGATACCAATCTCTCATTTCGCCAAGAATGTAGGCTAGAATTAAACAGGGAGAACGAATAAAAGGAAACGAAATGTATTCAAAGTTCAGAAGAAAATTATTCATCGGATAAAGGGGATTACGTAAAACTTCGATTAAAGATTTGTTTTTTTACTCTTTTGGTATGGGAATAGTTGAGATTGTAATGCCTGGTATATAACTATACGAAGTTAATATTATTTAATTGGTGTTATTTGCATGTAATTGCAAGGATTCTGTTATATTGTCTCTATTCTGAGCTTTTTGAATCCAAATTATTTGAATCCGAATTACAGCTTCACTTGTAATTAATGATCTGTAAGTAGTAATAACGAAACAAACGAAATGGTGTTTGCTCGAATTGGGTGATAATATGTGTAGGATAAACAGTGTATGCAAGGAAAAGGGATGACCAATCACTAACACTGTTTCTCTGCGAAGGAGTACACAACACAATCTCAATATAGTTATATAGTTCCACAGCGATATCTCAAAGTAATTATCGCCACAAAAATAATGAGTACAAAACAATATTGTGTACGTCCAAGATGTCAAATTCCTTCTTTTTACACGAAGTTATGTAACACAAAAAACTTGCTTGCAAGGTAGTCCCAAAACTTCTTCTTCTCCGTGTTATGTACTTGAACTTGCACCATTTTTCTCGCCATTGTTCCAAATTTCAACTGTTTTTCCAGCGAGGCGATGTGGTTAGGGACAGGTAGGTACGGGGTATTTTTAAATTAATTCAAATCTTCTAGAAGTCATTGAACTGTAGTTACGCAGAGACATACTAACGAAAGTATTGCTTTTATTTATATACCTATCTTCACTCAAGTAACAACAATATTTTTAGATTCTTTTTCTCTTGTTGAACAATTAAGAAATAGAAAAAACAATTTGTTTAAAAAAATAATACCTTATTGTATCCAGAGGTATTATTAGTCTCAAATGCTACTAACTGACAATCTGTACATTAAAATATAATCTTATACCATTTATGAAATTATTTCCAAAGATATAGGCAATCATTGTCTTAATGGTAATCCTCTTGTCTACTATATTCCTAAGTTAAATGCTTGCTGATAAGCAATGAATGTACTTCCATTGTTTAAATCGTTCCTACGTCCAATATTGACGAGAAGTCATTATTATTAGGTATCGGTAGTTCAAATTTCATGAGTTTGTTGTATTGAGTCCCAATCGATATCTATTCCTTTTGTTATGTATTGAAAGGAATGGTTTTCATCCTCAATTTTGGAGGCAAGTGGGGGTACTGCCTTCCCGTTAACCATTTATTGGATAATCAACACCTCTGCAGTAGGTCAACCCAAGTGCTTCGTTTGGTTTTGTGACATTGCATCTTTGCCCGGGGTTTTTTTAAATCCCAATAGTGGTTGAAATAATTTTAGAACCCGTTATCTAGATCTTGGCAGCGGATGCGTTTGCCCACGTTCCGAGTGGTGCGCCGCAAAAGGAGAGACTGGTTACGGGAGAAATTTTGACCTCTCCAGCCAGACTCTTTCGACTAACCTTACACTGCAGTGTGAGCAGCTATTTTTAATCGATGTTTGCAATCAAAACGGAAGAAATTTAAATGTTTGTTTCTTATAATAAATTTGTAAAAATATTTCAATACTTTTCAAAAACAGTTTTTAGTTTTCGTATACATTTAGAAATATTCCATTTATTTGTATTTTATTGAAGAGTAAAAAATAAATAGTCCTTCCGTGGTCCAGTGGTAAGACACTTGACTCCCATTCGGAAGGTCGCGGGTTCGAACCCAGCGTGCGCAAATAAATTTTATTTGATTAATTTGTGTTATTTCACAATTAATTAATAAAAATAATATATGTTATATTTGCGGCACGTTCCAGAGTGGAATATATTCTCAGTATCGCCCTGGTGTAAGACCACCATTCAGAATTGAAACGTTACTTAATAATCGCTTTAGCCGTGTTTAGTGACTAGATCTGAATAGCCAGGTACTTCCTCTTCCCCATCTCCTTCCTCTTCCCCATCTCCTTCCCTACCTTACTTACCTTCAGTCTCTCAACATACTCCAATTGGGGATGCCATAGCCTCACTGGCTCCAGAAGGGAGCAGTTGGGACTCTTGTGAGGTTTCTCTATATAAAAAAAGAGTGAAAATTTACTTACCTTCTGACAAAATATACCTGAGGCTTGAGGGGTTAAATAAAATCGTCAAAAACACAAGAGAAAGTTGGGGGATTTTTATGGCGCCGTTTTCGTTGGAAAATCACTTCAAGAGCACTTGTAATAATAACTAAAAATTCTCTTTTAAGTATAGAGTAAAAAAAAACGTATTCCAATTTTACTGCGTACCTCTAAGTTGGGAGTATCTCCAATATCTCCATATCTCCGTATCTCCAATAAAGAGATGGGAAGGCTAATGGGAATATTGAAAGAATAAATAAAAGGGTAAATGCAGGTAACTCCATTAATGGTGGACTGAATGCTGTTGGCACCAACAAAAAGCTGTCCAAAGAAGCGAAGCTAGCAGTTCACAATGGAGTGCTGGTACCTACCCTGATGTATGGCAGTGAAGCATGGAACTGGCAGAGAAAGGATGAAAGTAGACTGAATGCTGTAGAAATGATCTCCGTAAAACCATGTATGATCGTGTGAGGAATGTGGAGATCCGGAAATAATGCAAGGCCGATGTGAGCGTCATAAGTATCTAAGATTAAAAAAGGGACGCTTAGATGGTTTGGACATGTACAGTGAATGAATGAAGAAAGGAGTGTCAAGAGAATATATGATTTGAATGTGAATGGTAGAAGAAGTCGAGGACGCCCGAGGAAATCATGGCACGATCAAGTGTATCAGATTCTTGAGTCGGGCCATATCAAGAGTCAGAATAATAGAAGAGCATGCATGATAAGATGTATGAATGAGGCGAGGAGTGTATGCCAAGACCGAGTTGTTTGGCGGTCCGTCCTCTCTGCCTACCCCTGCGGGGAAACGGCGTGATGGTTAGGTAGTTAGTTAGTTAGTTATCTCTAAGTTCCGGCGTTCTTCAGAACAGACTACAGTTTTTTTAACGTTCCCTTCTTTCAAAGAGGATCCCTAGTTTCAACCGACACTAAGGACCAGTTGTTTCGGAAAATTTCACGTTTTAATTTCCTTCAAATCGTCATTCACCGAAAAATTGGGTTGTTTCAACCTCCGTCAGAAGAAATTTCAATGAAAATTTTATCTAAATGTTTCAAAAATGAAAAGATTCTTTTTTTCATTTCAAATTTAACACGCAATCACGTCTTCCTATATTTCAAATACTAAATGGGTTGTTTCAACTCCAAATAACGTTCGATAAATTTGAAAATTTTATTCAAGTGTTCCCCGCCGAATCACAATTTTGACGTCTGCGCATGCGCCTCCCATTATTTCGCTAACCGTCCGGACTCGGCTGATCACATTCACTTCACATTTCTATAGTATTTTTACTGCTGACGGAAGTTGAAACCACCCAATTTCTCGGTGAATGACGATTTGAAGGAAATTCAAATTTGAAGGGAATTCCAAAACAACTGGTCCTATGGTATTTTCGTTGAAATTTCTTCTGACGGAGGTTGAAACAACCCAATTTTTCGGTGAATGTCGATTTGAAGGAATTTCTAACGTGAAATTTTCCGAAACAACTGGTCCGTCGTATCTTTTTATGGCTAATATTTCAGAAGTTAACCGCTTTACACGCTATAGTTAATAGTATGCACGCGTGTTTGCTAAATATCGTTTGCACAAAGTACCCTGTTAAACAGACGCACTTAAAATTAATAAGCTTAGTTCCAGCAGTTACTAAATAACTTGGAGTTTGTTTGGATAATATATTACGAATAATGGATGGAGATGGTCTGAACAGTCGAGTTTGAACGCGAAATTTTGCGTAGTGTAATTTGCGGGAGATTCCCCAGTAATAAAATTCGCAAATAACGTCGTTAATTTTAGCCGAAACATTGAATTTATTTACAAACGCATTGGCGCATTTAGATAATGTTTCCAATTGCTTTCTTTAGTTATTCACGGGAACAGTATTCGTATCTACCTTCTAATGGTAGACTACATGCGTGTAATTTATTTTACACCCATGTAAAATAAATTAAAGTAAACACAAATAACATTTAACGACTGAAGATTATATTAGCGATCCAACTAGAATTTGAAAAAGAAAAAAAAAGTGAAGTTTCAGTCGGATCTAGGAAATGAAACCAGGATCTTGGCCTTACCGGATCATCTTTAACTAAATCATACTTCAACTAAGAACAATATTTTTATAGGTAAGTATCTTTACGTGTGATTTCAAGGTTCTACCCGAAGGAAATGCAATCTAGATAGTGTCTTGAATAAATTAAATTATTTTTTTTTTTTTTTTACATTAGGTCCATACGAAAATAATTTCCTTCGGGGCCTATGTCATCTTTGGGGATGCTGTGTGGAGGGTATTTTTAAGGAAATGAAGGAAAGGAAGTTTTGGGAAGGAAAAATGTATGAGGGTTGGGTAGGAATCTAGGGTTCAGTGTATCTAGATCATCCGCCGCCAAGACCTAGACAAACCTCACCCCATGAACCCGGGCACCCCTGCTAACTCACCAAACGTAGCGAACCACTTGGGGTGACCTATGGCAGAGGTGTTGGTTATTCAAAAAATGGTTCCCGGGGCGGCGCCACCCATTCCCGCCTCCCAAACTCTAAATTATTACTGTTTTGAGTGCGACATCTATGGACTCTTCTGCATGTCTATGTCCCTAGATGGGGTAAGGTTTGGTAGGCCCTGGTGGCGAATGCGATTGCCCACAAGACACTTGTTGAGATGAAGTAGATCTTTGGGGATTTTTTCTCAGAGCCTCCTATGACGAGATGTATGTACATTCATCTTCCTTACACGCGACAGAACCCTAAATAAATTAAAATATTTCCGATATTTATTAAGTATAATCTTCTGGGTCTAATTCAAAAAGCTTTTCGCTGTGCTTCGAAACTCACACAGACAAACTATATAGATAAATACAAACATTATTGAGGAATAGGTTTATTTAAAAATATATATATATATATATTTAAAACTTACCCTCGTTCTCTGAAAGTAGTTTTAACTATTTACCTAACCTGGTTTCTGAAAGACAAGACTGATTGAAAATAGAGAGAGCCTTTGCATCTCTGTGAGCGAACATTAAACATTTTCTCATAGAAAAGCGACAGCGCCCGACTTTAATTTTCCAAGTACCATTACTGGTACATTCCACAAACTGACTATGAGCAGTCTCCGTAGTTGGGTGGTTTCGATTGTTGACTACAAAAGCGGCGGTTTTGCGGGTTCAAATCTCGCCGAAATCAAATAAATGTTACTTCATTAATTTCTGTTATTTATAATGTGTGGAAGATAGTGTCAGTAGGCCCTGGCATAAGACCATTTTTCAGAAATGAAGCTTTGTTTGAAAATGCTTTAGCCTTGTTCGGATATCAAACGACCAGTGGTTAACTTCACTGCCTTCAGGCTCCCAAACGTACCCTAAATAAGGATGCTTTACTGTCATTAATGGCTTCATACGGTTGAAACTGATATGCGGTATTCACGTAAAATTTTATATTAATTTAAAGTAACAAGTAGAGAGTTCCAAGGTGATACGACACTTTAAGTCAGGCCCTTGTGAAAGACCACTATTCAGAATCGAAACGTTGCTTGAATTCGCTTTAGCCGTGTTTGGTGATCAAATCTGAACACTCAAAATATCCTTGGATATTAGGGATTGTTTATTTATCTTCCTTGCTTAATAAATTCACCTACGAACCAAACCATTTATTGATCAAAATCATTCCACTCCCTCGATTCCTGCTGAAGAGGTCAAAATGTACCATAACTAGTGTAACTTGATCCGGCGCCAAAACTTAGAAAAATCTTAATCCATGAATCCGAGCACTCCTCCTATTTCTATTAGTCTTTTGAATTGTTTTTAATTATAATCCATTATAAAAATATGTTAAAGTAATTTATTCTTCCACAGTTAATTTTTTTGTGACTGTAATTGGTTTTAGCCTGTTAAGGCCATCTTCAAACTGGTAAAAATGTTTCTCAAGCTACGGTTTATATACATGAAAACATGACATATATGTACAATCTTTAGACAACTTTTAATTATAATCTTACCTCTTTTATTTTTAATCTTGGTTTATTCTTTAGATGCACTCTGTTATTTTTAAGTACAAAAATAAAATGTAAAGACTTGTATTACCCACGCACAGGCTGTGCCTTAGTGGGTCTCCCTTTCTTATGAACTGTAATGTAAACATATAAAAAAAATGGGAAAAATAAAAGAAATAAATAAATAAAATAAGATAAATAAATATGGGGGAGGGGAAGAGAGTGTTAAAGGGGTAGTATTAACTTTATTTGGATTTTAACATATTTATTGTTATGTCATCTTTGACGATTTAATTTCTAGTTATTTGGATACCTCGGGTTTATAGATTACTTTAATATTTATAACATACATGAATTATTAACAACCTATTTTATTTTAGTCCTGTCTGTCGTTATTTTATTAATTAATATATTATTAATAATATTTATTAATAATTAATAACCAGACCTAGGTCTGGTGCGTAAATTTAAACAGGTCAGCTTTTCCATAAAAATGATCATCTAGTAAATCCACGCTATGCAAGTGTATTATATAAGTATAATTAATACAAAACAATACAAGAACAACGTGTTAACCTACCAGACTATTAAATGGGAAAATAATTCACCGACTCCAGATATTTTCATATCAGAGGGTTCGGCTCGGTGGAATTCCTGATTTGACCGATAAATCCTACTGATCCTCTTCTTCTTCCTTGCACTGTCCCAACTCATTGCCTAGGTAGGCTGTTGGGGTCGGCTCTCCTCGTTCTCAGGTTGTAGCTTCTTCGGTTCTGGGTGTCGCTCTCTTCCAGGCCGTTTCTACTTAGGATTTTGGAGCATTGAGTCATCCAGGAGTACTTTGGTCTTCCTCTGGATGACTGTCGATGAAGACTGACGAATAGGATAAATCCTACTGATCCGTCAATATAAATATTAAAAAAATCTTTCGTAATCCAACAAGTATTTAAAATGACTGATTTTTGCATTTTTATATACAAATTCTTTGACAAATCTAATAAGCCTAAATTTTTAATTAGAGAGTTAGGTATAACGCCAGTAGCCTAAATAATTAATATCGTTATTATTTTTATAATAACATTGATTTTTGAATGATTGTTAGATTTTAAAGGGACATACATTTTACACTGAATGTAGGAAAAACATTATAACGGACTCTATTTAAACAAAATACTTATTTATATATAATAAATTATGTTTATATTAAATATATGTATGTGTGTTTGTGTGTGTATGTTGGTATATAGCGTCTAATGCCCCATGTACAGATATTTATATATATAAATACATATATATACATATACATGCATACATAGGTACATATATTTTTCTTTTTTTTATATTTTTCTGTTTTTTAAGTCCATTTAGTTTATTTTATTTTTTTAAATCTTTTGTCTACACAACTACATTGCTCTCGCTTTTTACTGTTTATAAAAATAAAATAAAACTTTTATTGTAACATGTATGTGACAAAAAAATTATTAATAAAAAAATAAAAAAAGTAAATAAAATATGGTAGTGGAGATTTAGCATATGGTTAAAAAGCTAGGTTCCACTTTTTTCGTTAGGGGGGTATTTTCTAATTATTTTTGTCTATTTATTTTATGTCATTTACTGCGAGTGATGAGAACTTTAACCTGTCAAACGAGTGCCTGTTGTCTAGTAGATCTGAAGCAACAATTTTTCTTTATTTTTGCTCTGATTTTGTCGTTTTTCAGTCGCAGAGTTTAGTGATATTTACCAGTTCGTATTTTTTATCACAGTACTTACGCTAAACATGTTTCATGGCGTTTAGAACTAAACCCCACTTTTAACCAAAATTTTACGCAGTGCTCTGGTAGTAAAAGTACAGAACACATAGTTGGAAGATTTTATATTTTTTTACAAGTTAAGCGACGTCGTAAAAAATCATACACACGGGTCATAACAAATTTTATCGCCGAAATAACTCCCTGAAGTATCTTGTTTAAAGACTTGGGAGCTGTTACATTTTTAATTGGAATCTAAAATTTGAAACTAAATTTTGAGATAAAATCTAATTGCGAAATCATGTAATAAAATATTTAAACGCTAATTTTCTAATAGTCACTAGTGCACAGCGTCACCCGACTGTTAAAATTAACTAAATTGACCTTTTAAAATTATTTGTTGACAACTTTTTTTCTTCTTCTTCGTGTGCCTTATCAGGTCCCCCGACGTTGGCGATCACTCCGGTGAATATTTCTCTATCTCGCGCTGCCCGGAATAGCTCCTCCATACTTCTAATACCGGTCCACTCTCGTACATTTTGCAGCCAAGACATTTCTCTCCTACGAGGCCCTCGGCGACCCTCTATCTTAACTTTTATTATTAGTAGGAGGAAGTTATATTTCTCCCCTCGAAGTATGTTACCCGAATATGAAATTTTCCTGACTTTAACTATTGTGTGTAGTTCTCTTTCTGTTCTAGCCCAATTTTGAATTTCTATGTTGGTGATCATGTCGGTCCGTGGAACTTTGGGCATTTTACGGTGAAGCCACATTTCAAAAGCCTCTAACCTGTTTATGGTATTTACTTTCAAAGTCCATGGCTCACATTCATACAGCAAGACCGTTCACACATAGCATTTTAACATTCTCTGCCTTAGTTTTAAATTGATATTGCAATTGCAGAAGAGGGATTACATTTTACTGAATTCTGCTGCTTCAATTCTGCACTTAACCTCTACATCTGGATCAAGAGTCTCCGTGAAAATGCTGCCGAGGTATCTAAATCTTTCCACCTTTTCCACATTGCAACCATTTAACTGTATCACTGATCCAGGGTGATCTAGTCGTTCAAATGTCATCCATTTAGTTATATTGACGTTCATTGTGAGGCCCAGTTGTTCACCAGTACATGTGTAAATAAGTCAGTATTTGTTCACAGTTGTATGTGGGTAGAGAGTGCCACATCTTATCTGCCATTATATTGTCACAAGCCGTAATATAAAAATAATATATCAAATAAAATACATAATACTATGGTTCTTGCCAGGGAAAACTTTCACATTAAAACGATTCATTTTATTCATTTCATTTGTATGTTTAATTGGCGAGTTAAAAACAATGTTAAAATTCTCTGTTCGTGATTATTGCTCCTTTGTACCTACACATGTATGTCCTTCGCATGGAGATATTTTGGTTTCTACTTGGAGGTATCCACTATCCAAGACACAGACTTGTCACAATTTCAGTTGCACTCCTCCATTATATACATATATTTATCTCCTGGACTGCAATGCCCCTAAAACAAGTATCAATATTATAATATATTTTACTACATCCATTGGTACCTGATAAATAAAAAAGACAAACTATATTATATCAAATAATAACAATACATGACATGTCCGTCATTCATTGTTAATAATTCACCGAAAAATTGGGTTGTTTTTTCTTCCGTCAGAAGAAATGTCAACGAAAATATCATAGAAATGTGATTTGAAATTTCTTAATTTGATTAGCTAAAATCGAAAGTTTAGCGTTATAATGGGAGGCGGATGCGCAGACGTAAAAATTGTGATTCGGCGGGGAACGCTGAGTGAAATTTTCAAATTTATCGATCGTTATTTTGGTGTTGAAACTACCCACTTCGTATTTGAAATGAAGAAAGACGTGACTGGGTGTCAAATTTGAAATGAAAAAAATAATATTTTCATTTTTTTAAATTAATCTATGAAATTTTCGTTGAAATTTCTTCTGACGGAGGTTGAAACAACCCAAGTTTTCGGTGAATGACGATTTGAAGGAATTTTACACGTGAAATTTTCCGAAACAAATTTTCCTAAGTAGTTTATTAAAAATGTGTAATTCTGAGAATGAAACTAATAAATTAAAAGATGTAAAACTGAAAACAGTACAAATATTTTAAGAGCAACATTGGTTTTCAAGGACAGTTTTAAATAACTGTACTTTGGTATTATTAGATTTTCACAATTGCGAAATTCAATAAAATTCGTACTTGACGACAACTATCGACTTCTCAAAATTATATAAAAAACTTGCGAGTGAATTCCTGAAAACAAGCCAATATCCAATCAAGGTTCTCGAAGTTCTTAAAATGTATATTTATGACCTACTCTAACTTACTCTAGTAAGAAGAAACCAGTTAATTTTAGAGGCAAAATCATTTTCCAGTTGTTTAGGTTTATCTCAAATGAAAAGTTTGGAGCACGAGATTTCAGTTTCATTACCTCAAAAACTGAGCAAAGTTAGAGAAGTTATGAAATATTGAAAATAATGAAAACCTCAGAATTCCAGCAATTTGTTCTTGCATATTTAAAACTCTTCATTGCCTTGGGTATAAATAAAGCGCCTTTTCAATGGTAGCTTTTCAAAGGAAGCTTTTCTAGCAAATTGTTTGGCGTTACAAAGTTTTATGACAGCAAATGAATTGTATTTTTTGTTGTTTATTTATTTATCTCAAGATGGATGACATCATTGTGTAACTTCTTAAAACGCTTTATATAATCCTTCACATTTCTGGCATATTCTGTCAGAAGTCAGAAAATTGTAATAAAATCTAAATGAACTAAATTATAAAATCTAAAATAAAATATAAACTAAAATATTAAAATAATAAATCTGAAATACAAAATTTAAATGAATAAAAATATAAAATAAAAAATTTAAAATCTATATGAACTAAAAAATAAAATCTAAAATAAAATATAAAAATAGATAATCTAAAATATTAAAATAACAAATCTAAAATATAAAATTTAAATGAACAAAATTATAAAATATAAAAATATTAAATTAAAAATCTCTCTCTCTCTGTGGTTTCAATCCTGGGATTGGTTTGCAGCATACCTTGTGCGGCTCTTTTGAAGTCTGCATATGATGAGCAGCGCATCTCCACCAGCAGGTCCTCCAGGTACTCTCAGCGTGGGCGTCCCCTAGAGTTTGTCCCCTCGGTCCTCTTTAAAATCTAAATGAACTAAAATATATAATCTAAAATAAAATATAAAAATGGAAAATATAAAATCTAAATGAACCCAAATATAAAATCTAAAATAAAATATAAAATCTAAAATATAAATTCTTAAATAAAATATGAAAATAGAAAATCTAAAATATAAAATCTAAATGAACTAAAATATAAAATCTAAAATAAAATATGAAAACAGAAAATCTAAAATATAAAATATAAAATCTAAATGAACTAAAATATAAAATCTAAAATAAAATATAAAAATAGAAAATCCAAAATATAATATCTTAAAAAATAAAATATAAACATAGAAAATCTAAAATATAAAATCTGAATGAACTAAAATATAAAATCTAAAATAAAATATAAAAATATGAAATCTAAAATATAAATTCTAAATAAATATAATCTAAATCTAAATAAAATGAACTAAATGGAATCTTGGATAGTGTTTTTTCTATAAAGCTTGGCAACCGATTTCTTTATTTCAAGTTTTATATCATAACACCCCAAAAACAAAAAAACCAAGAAGAATGTTTCTTTATAAAATTGCCAAAAAAATAATAGTACATGATTTACAAGTAAACAATAAGTGTAGGTAATATAAAATAAGATTGTAGGAACTATGATTTTTAAAAACTTGCAGTATTCGACGAACCACAATATATTTTTAGATTTTCACGGCCAAAAGCATTTCCGTTGTTTGTTTTTGGGGTGTTAGGCCGTGTTGCGCTACCTCCTTCTTTAGTCGACGTTTCGGACAGCGTTGCAATGACTATCATCAGGGCAGATCCGTCGTCGGATCTGCCGGATCTGCCCTGATAATGGACACTGCAACACTGTCCGAAACATCGGCTAAAGCAGGAGGTAGCACAATACCGCATAACACCCCAAAAACAAACAACGAAAACACAATACCGGTTGTTCCGCAATAATGGTTGCGCACGGAATCGAAGATTCGATGGCAGTGCATTTATCATGTACAAAATGTGTTTAGATTGTCGCATGTCGCCTGCAAATTATTCGTAGTTTCTAGATTCCAACTCAATCTCATCTTTCGAACCATTTAATATATTTAATTTAATGAAAACAAAATAAAGTTATTAGTTTTAAACAACATACATTTTAATTAATACATAAAATAATCACGCGCTATGATCACTATCATATTTTTAAGAAAACATAAAATACATTTCTTACTTCGGGGACGGAATGCTCTCAACATACGGCTATCGCTTTATATATTCGGTGATTAAACCAAACCAACTAAGAAATACAGCCACACACGTACGCACAGACAAATATACGAGCTACATTATATTACACCCTCGTAAATACAGCTATACGATACCTACTCGTATAAATAACACTTTCAGGTAGACATATTATTGCTTCTTCTGGACCGGGTGGCACGTCTCACCGCAAGTCTCGGTCGGTCTGCAAAGGTTGAATGGCATTTTCATTAAGTATACGGGGCTCTATTCTGTTATAGCTAAATTAAATTAATGAATTTATAAATACAATTCAAATTGATAGTTTGGTGTTTTTTGGGTATTCAGCCATTTCTCTGGCAGCTCGAAAATATTATTATGAAACCTAAAAAAAATTTGCTAAGAATGTTATCCTTCAAAAGTGGACTACATAACCATCTTAGATCATACGACACCCGTCTTGATTACTTCAAGATTGATACACTTAAAACTACAAGGCAAATGACTGATCTAATATGTTTACATAAAATTATTAACGGCCATGTTGATACTACATTATGTCTTAGCAATATTGAAATAAATGTCCCCAACTCCCATTGATTAAGACGCCACAACATTTTTCATCTGAATACATTTAAAAATAATATCGCCTACTTCAGCCCTCTGACCCAGATGTGTCGACTATATAACAAGATAGAGTGTGCTGAAGTAAGTATTTTTATCGATAAACTGCACGGATTCAGAAAAAAAGGTCTGGCGCTGTTATAAAATTATAACTAATTATATTGTGTCAATTGTCTCTCTTATGCATGCCTCTAATGTTTTTTATGCCTCTTGCCACTCATTGTAATGTATTACTTGAGTGAGCTTGTTTATAATTTTTTTTTGTGATGTTTAATTTCCTAATTGTATGTGTCTGTATTTAATTGAATGTAATTGTAGATTTTTGTTATTGTATAAACTGAGTTTTATATCTGGATTGTTCTCACGCAAGTGAGAACATCTGTAAAACCCAGTTTAAATAAATAAATTAATTAAAAAACCCAAGGAGAATTTGGTAAACGGGGGTGGGTACCGCCGCCCCGGGTACCATATTGGATCCCAATGTTACGCTACGTTTAGTTACTTAACAGAGGTGTCAGGGATCACAGGGGTGAGGTTTATTTAGGTGTTCGCGTCAAACGCGTTTGCCCACCTTCTGCGTAGTGGGTCAAGATATTTTGACCTCTCCAGGAGGAAGGATGGATTTACGCGTCCGACACTCCTGGACACATTGATCCGCAGATACCTACCCACTCTCGTACCTTTTTCCTTCCCAGAACTTCCTCTCATTCCTTTCCCTAAAAAAATTCGTTACACATCACCCCAAAAGATTACAAAGACCCTGAGGGGAATTATTTTCCTCGGGGCCTTCTGAGGAACTAATGTAAAAAAAATAATTACTATAAATATTTAAAAAAATTTAATAATTGTAAAAAATCCTGCTTGCTGCTAACAATATTAATATAATAAATTCGATCAGAAATTAATATGTAAGGAAAAAAAATATTGCGGATGAAAGAAACTTTTTTTTACGCACCAGATTTTCAGGTCCGGGTTTAGTTTTTCCCATATGAAAAACTAAACCCTTTCATACACTTTTCCCGTTATGCAAGTGTATTATATAAGTATAATTAATATAAAACAATACAAGAATAACAAGTTAATCTACCAAACTATTAAATGGGAATATAATTCACCGTCTCCAGATATTTTCATATCAGAGGGTTCGGCTCGGTGGAATTCCTAATTTGACCGATAAATCCTACAGATCCCTCAATATAAATATTAAAAAAATCTTTCGTAATCCTACATGTATTTAAAATGACTGATTTTTGCATTTTTATATACAAATTCTTTGACAAATCTAACATGCCGAAATTTTTAATTAGAGAGCTAGGTATAATGCCAGTAGCCGAAATAACTAATGTAATAATAATATTTTCAGAAACCATCGATCAAATTTTTATTTACGACATAATTATTATTTGTTGATATTATCTTCGTATTCTGTGATATTAAAACATCTTTTATACGTACATTAATTTTAATAATTTTTTTGTGAACAAAATAGTATATATATAGAAGCTTTCTGATTTAAACATTATCTTACGTGTTGGCAAGAAAGATGCGTTAAAAGTACCTTCTTAAAAATATTTAGCCTTAAGATAAAATATTTTTACAAACGAACACTTTTTTTAAAATTGGTTGATAGCTAGCCAGCAATAAAAGAAGATCCAATAATAATTAGAAACCAGTAGAATATAGACGAGATTGAATACTTTAGAATTGAAGAGATTGAAAAGAAAACTATGCTCAGTTTCTAGATTCGATAGCGATTCGCCAGAGCAATTTAAAACTTTTTCTCGGATTGCTAAAGGAAATATTTCCGCCCACATTAAAAAACACATACCTCCGAATTTGAATTCGGAAAGATGCAAACTGATTATAGCACTAATAGCCAATGAATTCACCTATCTTTTGTTTATTATCATATATAAGTAAGATTTATATAAACAAAATTATAAAATCAATAACTTTAAAACATTTTAAAGAATTTAGACAATATTTGCCACATTGTTGCAACAAAGCAATCCGAGGCTTTGGAAATAGTGCCATAATGTGGCAAAAAGCTTTCGAGTGGCTAAAGTCTGCCTACCCCAACTGTCCACGGTCAGTGGGCCTATAGAATCCCCAATTAGGGTATTTGTGTATGTTGTGAGACTTAAGGAAGTATAGAAGAGAAGGAGACGGGGAAGGAAAGGTTTAAAAAACATCTGTCTCTTCACAGCTGGGGGTAGAGCATAGGGAAATCGACAACTTTGCAATATCGGATCGATAGGTGTAACTACAAACGATTTTATACCTTTTCCCGAGCACGGTCACACTTTCGACAGCCAGACCAATATTGATAACGCAATAAATAAGAAATCGACTTACACTGGCAATAATGGAGGTGTTGTCAATGAATTGACTTTCCCAAACGTAAACGTCGAAAAATTACGCAAAAATATGAATAAATGACAATGTTTTACTGAAATACTAACTGTGCATTAGCAGTCTGCATTTTTGTACTTTTTTACATTTAAACAGGAGTTAAGACGATAGACTTCGCTTTTCGGCCCATACAAAAAGGACGCCCGGGAAAAAACCCTTTTCTACATCGAAAATTGCACAAAATGAATATATTTATTTTATACTGCCTACTAGAGAGTGAAAACTATGTCGGTATGTTTTCGAATTTTCGATGCGTTTCGTATTAACGTAAACATTCACTGTCAAACATGTACGATTTATCAAAAAATACTGTTTAAGGAAAAAGTGCTGCTTACTCAACTCTCATAAAGAATTATAAAATTATAAAAAGCTACCGACGTAGCTTCTTCTTTCTAAAAAATATATATTTTTAAAAATTACAATTTCGTGAAAGTTTCGGTGTAGAAAAGTGTATTCTCCATAAAGCCCTTTTCGAGCGATTTCTGTAGGTAAATTTGAGCGTTGTCTCATTCGCACATTTCGCATTCGCATGTATTGTAAGTGTGCGTGAGCTTATTGTGAGCGGGACAGAATGACAGTCGCGGGTGTTCCGCGTGTCGTTCAAAGTCTAGCCTCTTAATTAGTTTAAAAAAAAAAGAATTTTCTTTTATTTAAACTGTCAATGAAGTGAATCGGAGGAAAATTCAATGAGCTAGTATTCCAACCAACTTGGAAAAGGTAGTTTTAAGAAAAACCTTCCTTCAAAGTTTTCGCTTGTAACCGGATCGCTTCGTTATCGGTCTTCCTGTTTGACGCGCACCGCACCTAACTATATTTCAAATATTTCATGGTCGAATTTGATGCCATAACTTAGGGAACGTATTCTCCAGATGTTTAAGAAGATTCTTAGTTTAAAAATTGAAAGCAAATTTTTCTGTTGGCTGCTCCAAACTCCCTCTTAATAAACTGTTTATTCACAACTTCTTTTGTGAACAATATTCTTTTTTCCAAGCCCAAACAAATGTAGCGTCATTGACCCGATCGGATTCAACACATTGCGTACAATACTTCTTTCATTTCTAAGAGCTTCGTTAGTTCAATTCCGTTCATTAATAAGCCGGTAATTTTGCAAAACGAACGACCTTATTAAAAATTAGGGTTAATTGAGAGTTAACCGAAGCTTACCTGATATTATTGAAGCCGCGTTAAAATTTGTCAATAGTCGGTCGTAATATATCTTATAATTTGCTGACCGTGCTCGTAAATAATGCCAACTGATCACAGAAGACGAATTAAGTCAATATTCTATAAAAGTAGGGTTTTAAGAATCAACTGTGTTAGACCTCCAGGTGTGCTAGCATGGTCGATCGATATGAAGTTACCGACCGATTGTCGGAAATTTCTCATCGTTCCCTAGGACAACTGCCGATCGCAAACGAATAGGTGACAGTTTAAAATGACTAAGTGTCTTTAATATATTCGATATCAACTTTTGTTTGTACGTTTGCAATCTGCAGTTGTCCTAGGGAACGATGAGAAGTTACCGACAATTATCCTACCGATCCTTATCAATCGACCATGCTAACACCCCTGGTCTCCAAACACGATTAAGCCTCCGCATTCAGAATTTCCACTGATTTAAAATATACATATCTGGAAAACTTTAATTTTAAGTTCCTGGTAAATATATTTTATTTTTTATGATAATATTTGTACATTTGTAGATCCGAAAACGGTAATTGTACGAAAATCTCTCGTTTTAAAAAATATGCTCCGAAAATTATTAAAAATATATTGTGTTCTGTTATTTAACATGTTAAATGTATGAAATGCAACTTAGGCATTCGTCGAGAGATTTTGGCCCTATTTTTCAATTATCACTTAATTATGTGTTTTAGTATTAGGGCACTCTCTCTAACATATGTATTAAAATATCTCCCTTATTCTCCTTTTTTTAATTCTTACTACGGGCCCTTAAAATTATTTCAAAGCACGAATGGTGCTATTTAATCAGGACGATACTGACAGTATCTACAATTGGTTACGAAATATTCCAATCAAGTATGCCTTGGTCCCACTAGTTTCAATTATTGTAAAAGATTATATGAACAGAAATGTAAAAAGTACAGCTTCTTATTCTTCCTATGAATTTTCTAATCAATTTCTTATATTCCTTCCTTTGTGCCCCAGTCTATCTATCAAGTCCATTGTTTTCTTTCAATTGGCATTTCTCTCCGCCAATCAAACACAAATAAACAGTTAGTTGAATGATTCCTCGGAATTTTATTCGATTGGCTACAATAACAGAATAGTGTCCGCCTTACGGGTAGTTTTATAGAACCTTTTAATCTGCCCGTTTCTAGTTCCCAGACTAATTGGGTTCTTTCCTTATTTTTAAGGGATGATCAATATCCTGTCATTTGGTTTGTTGGAGAATTTACCCGCTGGAACCATCAAAAGGATACTCGTTCAGTCTTTGCCAACCATCTTTTGTCTGAACAATTTCTTAAAAAAATAGTCAATAGACTATTAATTTGATCCTTTGTTTGCTTATTAGAATTATCGTCCTTATTGAAGGACAAATCACTCACACCAAAAGAAACTGTGTTATAAAGTATCTTTTCTACCGACACACTACGTTATAAAAGATTTCTTCCTACGGCAGGAGAGGGGGTCAGTTGAATTCGGAAGCGGCCGAGGGAATATCATTTTTGTGTACTGGATATGTCAACTTGACGGCCGACAGCGGCTTGAGCACTTTGCTCCGTGTATTAAAAATGACTGTTACGGCGGAGGGGGATCGCATAACTTTTCTGATATCGCACCGCTAGCGATTACAGAAAATAATAATACATAGCGAAGACTCGAACCGCGCTTATAACACATCACCTTTTTACGTCTGGCGGGTCTGTATGGGTTGGTATGGCGAACGCTATTGTGTTATAAAGTATCTTTTGATGTGAGCTTCGCGTCTGTACCATGCATTAAGAAGAAATATGATTTTCTTTTCCCAAAAACATATTTACAAAAATACATAAATTTTATTATTAAAATGAATAAAACCATGACTCATTAATGGCATTTACAATAATATGTGTATCCAATAACGAATACAATAACATGTGTCCTCTACATGCAAACCTTATTCTAAATGCAAATTTTATTTTATAATAATTTTAATAACTCACAATAGACACAACTGATCCCAAACATCCGGAGCCAGTGAAACTAAAGAATCTTCAATCGGGGTATGTTCTGAGGCTGAAGGTAGTGGGGAGGAGAAGGAGTTGAGAAAAAGGAGGGTGAGATGTAACACGGCTAAAGCCATTTTTAATAATAGTGATCTATCACGGCTAGAGCAATCAAACATAGCTAAAGATATTTCCAGCTACGTTTCATTTCTGAATGGTGGTCAGCAGGACGATACTGAGAGTAAATTCCACTCTGCAGATAATATACCTCGTATTATTATTATTATTATATTATTATTATTTCTTTTTCACCAGATTTACAGGAACGGGTTTAGTTTTTCCCATAGGAAAAACTAAACCCTTTCATACACTTTTCCATATAAATGATCATCTAGTAAATCCACGTTATGCAAGTGTATTATATAAGTATAATTAATACAAAACAATACAAGAACAACACGTTAATCTACCAAACTATTAAATGGGAATATAATTCACCGTCTCCAGATATTTTCATATCAGAGGGTTCGGCTCTGTGGAATTCCTAATTTGACCGATAAATCCTACTGATCCCTCAATATAAATATTTAAAAAATCTTTCGTAATTCTACATGTATTTAAAATGACTGATTTTTGCATTTTTATATACAAATTCTTTGACAAATCTAATATGCCTAAATTTTTAATAAGAGAGCTAGGTATAATGCCAGTAGCCGAAATAACAAAAGGTAATATTTTTATAGTCTGAGAATGCCAAATTCTTTTAATTTCATTTCCTAAATCTGTATACTTTCTTATTTTTTCAGAAACAGATTTTTGAATATTACAGGAATTTGGAATAGCTACATCAATAATATAAGTTATTTTTTTAATTTTGTCATGTAAAACTATATCAGGTCTATTATGACCAATTGGTCTGTCTGTTAGTATAGTTTTATCATAGTAAATTTTTAAGAAATTATTTTCTAAAAATGAATTTGGTTCGTATTCATAATATGGTACTATATTATGACAGTCAATCAAGTTATGTTTAATTACCAAACTTTGGTGAATTATTTTTAAAACCTGATTGTGCCTAAATGTATACTCAGACTGTGCTAATATAGAACATCCTGATATAATGTGTTCTATAGTTTCCGGAAAAGCCATACATTTTCTACATAAATCATCAATTTGATTTGGATCTTTGATTATATGCTTCCTATAATTTTTGGTATTAATTACTCTATCTTGAATAGCAAGCATAAAACCTTCTATTTCTGCGCTCAACTCTCCAATACTCAACCATTTGTTTGACGAAAGTTTGTCAACATACGTTTGGTTGAGATAATTGAAGTGTTTTGCGTGAATAATTTTATTTGACCAGGAATCTAATAATTCCTGGTTGGTATTTATAAAAATGTTGGCATTCTCGTCGTATAAATTTAAAGGTGAAATATTTCTATCTGCCTTGCAAATTATTTTATGCAGCTCTGAGCTATTAGCTTTTCTATGAAAAAAATTTCTTAACATTTCTACCTGATTTTGTTTTAAAGAAGTAATTTTGACTATACCTCTACCTCCTAAATTTCTAGGTAAATTAATTCGTTCTATAGCTGAATTTGGATGATGACAATTAAACTTTGTTAACCGTTCTAAGCTATCTAAATCTGTGTTAGACCATTTAATTATACCAATACGTTATACAATGTACGTTAATAGAGGTATTGCCCAACTATTTATTGCCTTTACTAAATTTTTAGCAGATAGATTGCATTTTAAAATTTTTCTTATCCTAGTTTGAAATTTAATCCTAATATCATTTTTAATACTAGTATGATCTAATCTATTCGATTGCGGGTATCCTATGTATTTATAAACCTCATCCCCTTTCATACTTTTAATTTTAAAATTTCTAAATATACCCTCATCTCCATCTATAATTTTGCCTTTCTCTATATGGATCGTTCTACATTTATCTAGACCAAAAGTCATTTTAATATCATCTGAAAAAATTTTAACTACCTTAATCATTTTTTCTAAATTTGATTCAGAATTTGAAAATAATTTTATATCATCCATATATAATAGATGCGAAATTGTACTACTCTCTCCTGTATTTCCCTTAATTTTTATTCCAAACTTGCTTTTTATTAACATTTTGGATAGAGGATTTAATGCTAAGCAAAACCAAAGAGGACTCAGCGAGTCTCCTTGAAAAATTCCTCTTTTTATTGAAATGCCCGGTACTACTATTTTCTTACCCTTTAAATTGATAAATAAATCTGTATTCCAAAATGACATAATATTTTCTAAAAAGCTAATAATCATTGGATTAATTTTATATATATTTAATACTTTGATAAGCCACGAGTGCGGGACACTATCAAAAGCCTTTTGGTAATCTATATAGCAAGTATGTAAATTACGTTTTTTATTTTGAATCTGTTTTAGAATTACAGAATCAATAACTAATTGTTCTTTACATCCCATATGTTTTCTGCGACAACCTTTTTGTTGTTCAGATAAAATTTTTTTTTCATCTAAATGATTATATATTAAATCTGTCAAGCAAGAGGTTAAAATTTTATATATTGTCGGTAAACATGTAATGGGTCTATACTGAGAGGGATTATTAATATTTTCGCTTTTAGGCAACATATAAGTAATGCCCTTAGTTAGAAAATTTGGAAAATTTTGAGTTTGTCTAACAAATTTTGAAAGATGTTTTGCCAAAAGAGGATGTAACGTAGTCAGACGTTTGTACCAAAAATTATGTATCCAATCGCAACCCGTGGCTTTCCAATTATGAGTATTTTTAATAATTTTGGCTAACAATTCAACCGATATATCAGAAAAACTCATTTGTTCAATGTCTGAACAATTGAGTTCTTCATTTTCTATCCAGGGACCTGACTCATTGTGTTTTATATCTTTACTCCAAATTTTAGTCCAAAAATCGTGCATATCTGTTTTAGATGGCAACGGAATATTATTATTAGAAATAATATTTTTTTTATCGTCAAGTTTGGAATAAAATATTTTCTCATTTTTCTGGAATAATCTGTTATTATTTTTTTTATTATACGTATAATTATATCTTTTTAATCTACTAGCTTTTACACCTAATTTTTGTTTTAATAAATCCAATAAATCATTGATTATATTTTCATTATTATTACTATCAATGCTATAACCAAATTTTCTCCCAATTTCGTCTACATGTCTTAAAATATTCCTACTTCTATTTCCATTTTTATATTCTATTATTCTAGCTATGCTACTTCTTAAAAATACTATATCATTTTCTAATCTAATCTGCCATTCTGGTTTACTATAACTATATGATCTATCATCAGAGGACTTTAATTCAATTCCTAACTTATTACATATAGTGATAGCGCTGGCATATATGTATGAAGATCTAAAAAACTAATGTCCTCAAATATAATTTTTGGTAAAATTATATTATTTAAATCAAAAATTAATTTAGATAATTTTTTTGACATATGTAATTTTGGTAATTTTGGTCTATGTGTGGGCTCTACATCTATAAATCTAATTATATTATTATGAAGTAAGTTAGCTAATTCTACTATATTATCATCTACTAAGTTTAAATTTGCAATATTGATTTCCCTAAGATTATAAATAACATCTTCGTTATTTGAATCTACTATAATATCATTGGTCATGTCTACTAGATTATTATCTAAACTATCTACATTCAATTCATCTAATATAACATTACTTGTATTAATTTGTTCTAAATTATTCCCCTGTTGCAATCTATCTGCTACTTCATTTTTTATCTGATCTAATGTAACTACAGGAATTAAATTATTTTTGAATATTGCCCGTTTTTGATCTGCTAATCTTTGTTCATTTACTATGGCTAACGGATATTTTTCTGAGAAAAGTAAATGTAATTTTTTTCTATACAACAGCATATCTGTTTCTACCTTGGTTACGTAAAAATATGAACGGACGATGAACATATTGACATCGTTCGTCCATTTCATACGCTGCCTGGGAATACCTGCTTTTGTTTTTTGGGGTCTAAGATTATCATTGTTCATCTGTATAGATGACATAATACTCCCCTGTTCATCTCTGTTGGTTGCATATGACATGTGTCAAAACAAAACAACTAGAAAATGACAATATGTTTTGCTTAGTAACTACTACATTCCAGTAACCAAGTTACTGTCAAATAATTTTCAATCTGTCAAAATTAAATTAAACATTTCAATAAACTATCTTTCAACATTACTAATCTATAATAGATTATATTTTTAAATAATGTTATCAAAATAAAATAATTAAATATACTCATAAAATATATTACAAATTAATCTCAAATATTGTCAGATACGTTTTTAGATTTTCACGGCCAAAAGCATTTTCGTTGTTTGTTTTTGGGGTGTTATGCCGTGTTGTGCTACCTCCTTCTTTAGCCGACGTTTCGGACAGCGTTGCAGTGTCCATCATCAGGGCAGATCCGACGTCTATACATCGACGGATCTGCCGGATCTGCCCTGATGATGGACACTGCAACGCTGTCCGAAACGTCGGCTAAAGAAGGAGGTAGCACAACACGGCATAACACCCCAAAAATCAAATATTGTCGTTTACCTTGGTTACTGGGGCCTGACAAAATGAAAATTTTAAAATCCGTTTATTTAACTAAATATCCTATGGTTCACTGGCAGTCTATTTATAAGGTTATCTAATATACTTATTTTCAAATATTTATATGTTTTGGGATCAAAGCTAATTCTTTTCTATCTGATATAATTAAAAAAATCAGAGAGCAAAAATGCAAAACTAATGTCGTGGCTAGCGTTGCTAAGCAACATTATTATTATTATTATTTTATTCACCAGATTTACAGGAACGGGTTTAGTTTTTCCCATAGGAAAAACTAAACCCTTTCATACACTTTTCCATATAAATGATCATCTAGTAAATCCACGTTATGCAAGTGTATTATATACGTATAATTAATACAAAACAATACAAGAACAACACGTTAATCTACCAAACTATTAAATGGGAATATAATTCACCGTCTCCAGATATTTTCATATCAGAGGGTTCGGCTCTGTGGAATTCCTAATTTGACCGATAAATCCTACTGATCCCTCAATATAAATATTTAAAAAATCTTTCGTAATTCTACATGTATTTAAAATGACTGATTTTTGCATTTTTATATACAAATTCTTTGACAAATCTAATATGCCTAAATTTTTAATAAGAGAGCTAGGTATAATGCCAGTAGCCGAAATAACAAAAATATTTTTATAGTCTGAGAATGCCAAATTCTTTTAATTTCATTTCCTAAATCTGTATACTTACTTATTTTTTCAGAAACAGATTTTTGAATATTACAGGAATTTGGAATAGCTACATCAATAATATAAGTTATTTTTTTAATTTTGTCATGTAAAACTATATCAGGTCTATTATGACCAATTGGTCTGTCTGTTAGTATAGTTTTATCATAGTAAATTTTAAAGAAATTATTTTCTAAAAATGAATTTGGTTTGTATTCATAATATGGTACTATATTATGACAGTCAATCAAGTTATGTTTAATTACCAAACTTTGGTGAATTATTTTTAAAACCTGATTGTGCCTAAATGTATACTCAGACGGCGCTAATATAGAACATCCTGATATAATGTGTTCTATAGTTTCCGGAAAAGCCATACATTTTCTACATAAATCATCAATTTGATTTGGATCTTTGATTAGATGCTTCCTATAATTTTTGGTATTAATTACTCTATCTTGAATAGCAAGCATAAAACCTTCTATTTCTGCGCTCAACTCTCCAATACTCAACCATTTGTTTGACGAAAGTTTGTCAACATACGTTTGGTTGAGATAATTGAAGTGTTTTGCGTGAATAATTTTATTTGACCAGGAATCTAATAATTCCTGGTTGGTATTTATAAAAATGTTGGCATTCTCGTCGTATAAATTTAAAGGTGAATTTTAAAGAAATTATTTTCTAAAAATGAATTTGGTTCGTATTCATAATATGGTACTATATTATGACAGTCAATCAAGTTATGTTTAATTACCAAACTTTGGTGAATTATTTTTAAAACCTGATTGTGCCTAAATGTATACTCAGACGGCGCTAATATAGAACATCCTGATATAATGTGTTCTATAGTTTCCGGAAAAGCCATACATTTTCTACATAAATCATCTATTTGATTTGGATCTTTGATTATATGCTTCCTATAATTTTTGGTATTAATTACTCTATCTTGAATAGCAAGCATAAAACCTTCTATTTCTGCGCTCAACTCTCCAATACTCAACCATTTGTTTGACGAAAGTTTGTCAACATACGTTTGGTTGAGATAATTGAAGTGTTTTGCGTGAATAATTTATTATTTTTTATTCACCAGATTTACAGGAACGGGTTTAGTTTTTCCCATAGGAAAAACTATACCCTTTCATACACTTTTCCATATAAATGATCATCTAGTAAATCCACGTTATGCAAGTGTATTATATAAGTATAATTAATACAAAACAATACAAGAACAACACGTTAATCTACCAAACTATTAAATGGGAATATAATTCACCGTCTCCAGATATTTTCATATCAGAGGGTTCGGCTCTGTGGAATTCCTAATTTGACCGATAAATCCTACTGATCCCTCAATATAAATATTTAAAAAATCTTTCGTAATTCTACATGTATTTAAAATGACTGATTTTTGCATTTTTATATACAAATTCTTTGACAAATCTAATATGCCTAAATTTTTAATAAGAGAGCTAGGTATAATGCCAGTAGCCGAAATAACAAAAGGTAATATTTTTATAGTCTGAGAATGCCAAATTCTTTTAATTTCATTTCCTAAATCTGTATACTTTCTTATTTTTTCAGAAACAGATTTTTGAATATTACAGGAATTTGGAATAGCTACATCAATAATATAAGTTATTTTTTTAATTTTGTCATGTAAAACTATATCAGGTCTATTATGACCAATTGGTCTGTCTGTTAGTATAGTTTTATCATAGTAAATTTTAAAAAAATTATTTTCTAAAAATGAATTTGGTTCGTATTCATAATATGGTACTATATTATGACAGTCAATCAAGTTATGTTTAATTACCAAACTTTGGTGAATTATTTTTAAAACCTGATTGTGCCTAAATGTATACTCAGACGGCGCTAATATAGAACATCCTGATATAATGTGTTCTATAGTTTCCGGAAAAGCCATACATTTTCTACATAAATCATCAATTTGATTTGGATCTTTGATTATATGCTTCCTATAATTTTTGGTATTAATTACTCTATCTTGAATAGCAAGCATAAAACCTTCTATTTCTGCGCTCAACTCTCCAATACTCAACCATTTGTTTGACGAAAGTTTGTCAACATACGTTTGGTTGAGATAATTAAATAATCTATTATATATGGATGATATAAAATTATTTTCAAATTCTGAATCAAATTTAGAGAAAATGATTAAGGTAGTTAAAATTTTTTCAGATGATATTAAAATGACTTTTGGTCTAGATAAATGTAGAACGATCCATATAGAGAAAGGCAAAATTATAGATGGAGATGAGGGTATATTTAGAAATTTCAAAATTAAAAGTATGAAAGGGGATGAGGTTTATAAATACTTAGGATACCCGCAATCGAATAGATTAGATCATACTAGTATTAAAAATGATATTAGGATTAAATTTCAAACTAGGATAAGAAAAATTTTAAAATGCAATCTATCTGCTAAAAATTTAGTAAAGGCAATAAATAGTTGGGCAATACCTCTATTAACGTACTCATTTGGTATAATTAAATGGTCTAATACAGATTTAGATAGCTTAGAACGATTAATTAGAACTACGTTAACAAAGTTTAATTGTCATCATCCAAATTCAGCTATAGAACGAATTAATTTACCTAGAAATTTAGGAGGTAGAGGTATAGTCAAAATAACTTCTTTAAAACAAAATCAGGTAGAAATGTTAAGAAATTTTTTTCATAGAAAAGCTAATAGCTCAGAGCTGCATAAAATAATTTGCAAGGCAGACAGAAATATTTCACCTTTAAATTTATACGACGAGAATGCCAACATTTTTATAAATACCAACCAGGAATTATTAGATTCTTGGTCAAATAAAATTATTCACGCAAAACACTTTAATTAATTATTATTATTCGTTATTATCTCACTATTATTATTATTTTTCTTTCAAATCCGTCATTGATAAATCTTTCATTTTTTAAATTATCCCTTGTATTTGCCATGTTGTATTATTTACTTTCACACATGATATTATATAATTGAACTAAAATTCTCTCACCAAACACAAGAGCCTCGTCTCTTTATGGTGAGGAAAAGCTCTTCTTATCTACTATTTTAACGCTGTATAAAATGAAAAAATTACGTATTTATTGTACAAAAAAAACCTATAAATATTAAATAAAATTAAAATATATTTTAAATGAATAAATTGTGAAATAATAAAACCAATCGAATAAAATTTACATTCGCAAGCACAAGGGATAAAGTATGTAAGGTATTTCTAAAAAACTGCCTTTTTTAATGTATTTTCATTAGCAACAGAAGTAATAAATTTATTCAAAAATATATTTCACTTACCATTTCTGAAAATTATTGTTGAAACTGGGTCAAATCGCGTAAAAATAAAAACAACCCCTGCTCATCCTCGATATATCCTCACGGAATATTAAAGAAATTCTAACGAAGGCTTGTCCGGAGAGATTTAGGGGTTCCTTGAGTCCATTTGGTTGTATGGGGAAGGAAATTGGAATACGTTTTTGTTTATCTTCCCCTTATTTTTTTTTCTGGACAACCTAGGAAGTATACACAATACACAATCAAATAGATTTATAAACGGCGCTAAGATTACCAAAGTTATTACTAGATAGGACCCCATTAATTTAAAATAAATAAAAAATCTGAACCTTTTCTTTTAAGTTTCTTTTCTTTACTTTTGACAGAGGGTTCGGCACAGTAGAACTCCTAACTGGACCGATAAATCCAACTGCTCCCTAAATATAAATTTTTAAAAAATCATTCGTAATCCTACATGTATTTAAAATGACTGATTTTTGCATTTTTATGTATTAATTCTTTTACAAATCTAATTATGATTACTATTGGTGACGTGCTATGTCTATCTCATTAGGAACTCCTGAGTTGAGAGTAGGTGCAATTCATAACTAAACCAAGATATAACAAAAATACAAATAACTTTTTAGTTTATAACAAAAACATAAATAACAACACAAAAATAAAGTACAAGCAGCATCGTAATATGATAAATGCTTAATTATAAAGTTAATTAATTAAAGTTAATTATAAGTGTAACAATAAAACGAATAACAACACAATGTTAAGTTTAAAATTAATGACAATCTGTATTGTACAATTTGAAATACGTGCTTATAAAATGGGGTTAATATAATCTTAGAATTTAGATCTGTCTTGGCTAATGATCCAAGATTAATGTCTGGTTTGTATTTTAAATAATTTGTGTTCTGTTTAATTGCCAGTGGAATTGCATTGTATAGCTTTGTTGCATAGTATCTAAAATTTCTTGGAACGAAAGTTGTTTTAGCAAAAAGCTTAAGTGAGAGATTGTGGCCTTTTGGCTTTCGCATGCTTAAATTGTTATTCCTGCAACACCTGCATTTATTTAGTTTATTGCAATTCTAAAAATAAACTTTATATTTATACTTGATATTGAAATATTATGAATTGATTAATGGTTAATGCGAAAAAGGTTGATATCTATAGAAAATAGGGAAAAATTATTGTTTTCGATAAATACAAAATATATATTTTTATAATTTTTTTACTCCATCGTTCAGGTTCACACGTGTTTGAAATCTTTTTGATAAAGTTGCCAGATATTGTTAACAAAAAATTTAAGACGATAGACTTCGCTTTTCGGCCCATACAAAAAGGACGCCCGGGAAAAAACACTTTTCTACATCGAAAATTGCACAAAATGAATATATTTTTTTTATGCTGCCTTCTAGAGGGTGAAAACTATGTCGGTATGTTTTTGAATTTTCGATGCGTTTCGTATTAACGTAAATATTCACTGTCAAACATGTACGTTTTATCAAAAAATATTATTCAAGGAAAAAGTGCTGTTAACTCAACTCTCATAAAGAATTATAAAATTATAAAAAGCTACCGACGTAGCTTCTTCTTTCTAAAAAATATATATTTTTTAAAATTTCAATTTCGTGAAAATTTCGGTGTAGAAAAGCGTATTCTCCATAAACCCCTTTTCGAGCGATTTCTGTAGGTAAATTTGAGCGTTGTCTCATTCGCACATTTCGCATTCGCGTGTATTGTAAGTGTGCGTGAGCTTGTTGTGAGCGGGACAGAATGACAGACGCGGGTGTTCCGCGTGTCGTTCAAAGTCTAGCCTCTTAAGTTATTATTATTATGAAATGAAGAAATACTTCCCACACTCTTATATACATATATTGGTCGCATTTGTTTCAATTTATTGACCAATGCTATGACGTTGTGGGTGTTTTGCTTAAAACAAAAATATGGACTTTTATTAGTACAACATAATTTTTTTTTTATTACCGCTGGAGTTGAAACTGGCTCATAAAGATAGAAGAAAATAAAATTCTCTATGTAGGACATAATAAACATTTTCGCTTTACTGTTATCGATGTTTTAACACATCGTAGGTATATATTTTGTACCTGTGAACATTCATAAAAATGAACAACAGTCTTTCGCTTCGAGGAATTACGTAATTTACGAAATGAAACAAGTACTTACGGTTGTAATCAACGGATTAAATACGTAAGCGCTTTTATCGTTAAAATTACGATTTCGGTCTAGTGACTTAATCGTCGGATATTATTACGTTTTTCGCCTGTCAGCGTTTCCTTTTCAGATTAATTTTTTATTGTTTTAAGTGTATTAGAGACACTGAAAGTTTATAATATTTTTTTTTTACTTTGTGAATTTTATTTTCCCATTTGTAGGGGTATGGCGTGAAGGGCGGTTTAAAAATGAGTGAAATTACTTGAAAACAACATGATATTCAATTCAATTTATTTGTTCTCCTAAAAATATTACAAAAAAGTTTACATTTGAATGCGGTTTTAAAATAGGATTGTAACAATATACCTACATAACAGGTAAGGATACAAACTATCATTAATTCTGTTCAACCGCAGGATTACTCTCCCGACCGGCCTGAGCATGGTAATTGGCAAGTAAGTCCTGCAGGCCGGGAGATAAAACAGTCTCTGCTGTCGGTGGCGAAGATAACCATCGGGAATGTAGAAATGAACGCTCTCCATGATAGCCGAGTTTTCGAACCATCCACGAATCAATATGAAGAAATGATTGGCAATGTGAATAAATAAATGTACATTGTATAGAGTAGTATAGAGACAAGGAGCAATTTCGTACCGTTTTCATTATCAATTATCTAATATAATCATACTTAGAAAAGATAAGTAAATGGAGGATTGAAGGTGCGTTTCGTGGGTAAAACAATTTTAGAAATTACGAAAAATGTCAATAGAAATTTAAATATTATTAATAATCAAATTAATTTTGTGAATAACCCTATTTTAAACATATTTCCATTATAATTTTTTGTCTTTGATGTTCTAAGCACCTCCATTTTCCATCTCTCCCCCTCCCCACTCTTGCCTGTTGATCTTCTAAGCACCTCCCCTCACCACCTCTCTCTCCCCACCACTCCAATTTCTACCCTCGCATAGCTTTGTATACTTGATTATTTAGTTTTAGTACATATTATGTCCTGAGGAAGAGAACATCGTTCTTGAAACATATCGATTTGTTAAAATAAAGATTATCGTGGTAAAAACAAAGTGTTTTAATTTGTCATTAATAAAATGGTGCCACAAAGTGAATTTGCAAAATTTGAAGAAATATGCATAACTTTGGCGTACAGGTTTATTAAACAATATCTATCACTATAATTTATATACAGAGTGTTAAGGTACGTACTTGACTTACTTTAAGAAGTGATTCCTGACATTATTGCGAGTAAAAAATGTTAATGAAATTTTTGTCTCCGGTAACAATTTTGTCATTTTGAATTTTTTTTTCTGCATAAACATAAAAAAATAGTAGACATTGGATAGTTAGGGGCAGAGTAAGAGGTTGGGCGGTTACTCGGCTGACTGACCAGCAACAACATGCGAAAGAATTTTTTTTCATTGATTTTGTGAAAAAAAAATTGATTCTTCTTCTTCTTCTTATCGTGCTTAATCCGTTCAACGGACGTTGGCTGTCATGTTGGCAATACCGACTTTGTTTACTGCGGCCCAGAACAGCTCTACAGTAGACTGGCCAAACCACTGTCTCAAGTTTTTCAGCAACGACGTCCTCCTTGTTCCAGGTCCCCGTCTTCCGGAAATATTTCTCTGCATTATGAGATGCAAGATCTCGTACTTCTACGGATGTCTCATCACTTGTCCTAGATATTGAAGTTTTCGGATTTTTATTGTTTTATTAACTTTTTTTTCTTTATTCATCCGAACCATAACATTCGTAACTCTGTCCATCCAGCTTATTTTGAGTATTCTTCTTCTCTAGATCCACATCTCTAATGTCTCAAGTCGCCTTATCAGTTCTTCACTAAGTGTCCATGCTTCCATTCCATAAATTCATTTCCATTCTTCATTCTTCCATTCCATTCCAAAAATTTGATAAAATAAAAAAAAAAGTGATTGAAGGAATCACTGTTTAAAGTAAGTCAAGTTCGTTCCTTAACACCCTGTATATATATAATTATTTATCAGAAAACGAAACTATTCGCAAACGGTTGAATTGACGGCAATCGGAAACAGAATAAATTGTATTTTATTTCGGCACCCGTCGCTGGTATTAAAAAGGTCCATCTATTGGGGTACGAGAACCCAACCGGAGGTAATCACGTCAAGAAATCCCTGCTTTATTCGCTTACCACAGGTATATACCAACTGTGGTCGGGTTTTTTTACATAATTTTTTTAAATTTACATTTTGCAAGATGTTAACTTTTTTTTACATAAGAGTTAGTGGTAAACAATAGGTTAATAAAAATAATTTCTTATATTACAGTGGTTTACAATTAGATAAATTTAAATAAAATAAAATGCTAACAATAATAAACTGAAATTTTCAGAAATAATTCGTTTACCTAAACTCTGTTTAAATTTAAAAAATGGCAATTTTAATATAGTAGTAATCCTTCATATAATTAAATAAAGTAGAAAATTAACCCATTTTAAATGCGAATTATAATTAAATTATTCCCTTAACTCTCAACATTCAACATCCTTAACCCGAAACATCAGAAAATAGACAGCCTACTTTCATCTGAAAAGCAAACAGACAAACTTCCTTGATTATAATATTAATCTAGCCTCCAGCCCATTTCTAATTCTTTAGTCCTTGTTCAATGCTTAGGGAATTATATACATCGTGTGTAGTGACTGAAGAGATAAACCAATAGAAGTATGTTGTAAGCGTATCAGTGTGCCCAAAGGGAGCTCAATTTGTACAGACTTCAGCTGAAATATTTTCACGAGAAGATAAACAACTAGCAATTAAATTTATAAACGCTTGAACTTTAATATGAACGCATTATTATATTCAAAATTGATTTCAAATCCTTTGTATTTGCCCTTTCGATTGCTTAATTATGTATTATCTAGTTATGAACAGCTCATGTGCGTTATGTTGAAAATCTGGGAGAAGTTAATTACCTTTCTGTAAGTTAAAATGAAAATTGGTGGATCAGTTTTCTTTCGAATCGGAGTTAAAGTTCAATTTGATTTTAATAAATTTTTAATAGCTTTTGAAGGTTATACTCATCAACGTAATATTAATAATTGAAGGTGAAGATAAAAGTAATAAATCTAAACCAAACAAAAATCAGAACAAGTAAGACAAAATAAAAAAAGGGAATGAATGGTCTTCAAACACAGACCTAATTTTGACACTATCCAAACTGCTCTTGATACTAGAACTGAAGGACTCAATCTCATACTTTTCCCTTTCGCTAAAACCTCTATTTTTACTCTTACACCTCCACTTTAGCAAAAGAAATTTAAGATACTTTGCATCAAAGCTTTACAATGCACTTCCACTGGATATTAGAACAGACACTAGAAGATACATATTATTATTTGAAATATAAATCAGACACCAAGTCTTGGATCATCAGCCAATTCAGATCAAACATTAAAGATTTTATAAAAACCTTTTTATACGATGCCTTATTATCTTTTATTTAAAATGAAATATCGTTGTTGATTTTGCTGCGACACCTACATTTCGGACCCAACACTTGTATGTTGCTTGCTGGTAGTTTTATTTTTATAGACGGCCGGTGTAGTCCAGGGGCAAGCCTTTGGACTACCATTCCGAAGGTCGCGGGTTCGAACCCGGCGTGCGCAAAAAATTTTTATTTGATTAATTTGTGTTATTTCACAATTAATTAATTAAAAATAATATAAACTATATTTGCGGCATGTTCCAGAGTGGGAGATACTATAAGATACTAGTATCGCCCTGGTGTAAGACCACCATTCAGAATTGAAACGTTGCTTGAAATGGCTGAAATGGAGTAGATCTGAATAGCCAGGTATTTCCCAACCTTCCTTTTTCCCATCTCCTTCCCTTCCCCACTTACCTTCAGCCTCACAATATACCCCAATCAGGGGTGCCATAGTCTCACTGGCTCCAGACGGGAGCAGTTGGGACTCTTGTGAGGTTATAAAAATAAAATAAAATAATATTATCTTTATTAAATACTCGTCGATTACCTTGTTTATGTGGTGAGGTTATATCACTAGGAACCCTTGTGTTGAGAGCAGGCGCAGTCTAACATAAGCAGTTTACCAAAAATTGTAAAATTCATAAGATACGCGAGACATTCCTTGTAGCAAAGCAAAAATACTACGTTATATTTATGATTAATGGAAGTATACACCGGGCAAGAACTTTTATAATAATTTCAATATATTTTGTAAAACATCTATTCAAACTGGCCACATTTTGGCAAGTAAACACTCGAGATAGTTTGCAAATTGTCCAAAATATTTCCAAAAACGCTCCAGTAGATAAACAATAATTTCATTTGCTAATCTAGGAAATAGCAATTGAAAGGCATTGTTTACGTGTGCATTATAAAAATATTATGGAAAGATCTTGTTTATATTTTACAGACATTATTTTTTTAGACAACTCTATGCCAAATATGCACTTCTACACCTCCTCCAACACAAACTCCATATTCCAATTCAACCAAAAACCTCAATAAAAACCAGGTCCTCAACAAATAAAACACTGAACATAGCGATAACGCTCACCACGCATGGACAAAGACACTTTCAATATTACGCAACCAAACTTTTAATTGTATGCCCATTACTCTGAAGCAACTAATAACTGCAAATACGTCTACAAACATTCACAAAAACTTATCTCAGCCTGGATCAAAAATCAAGATTTTAACTTCATTCAAAACATAATAACTCCAAACCAAACGTAAACAAACTATAAAAAAATGTAAGATAACTAAACACATTTTTCGAGAATATACCAACTATACACACACTTAAAATATTATATATGTATACATATTTTTTTATAATTTTTTTTTATAAATAAACAGTTTAAAATAATCACTAATTTAAAAAATAAATAAAGAAGAAACTTTCTACTACAACACATAAATACTTGTCACACTTAAACATAACCACGTAAACACCTCAGCACAGGTTCTCCTAGTGAGGTGTTCACGAAACATACAACATTACCCAACCAAAGTTTCACATTCACTAACCCTCCCTTACACACAACACAACAAAAAAGTTCATAAATTATGTTATTGGCTATTATGTTTAAATATTTATAACATTATGTGAACACTGTAATATTATATATAAATAAAAAAAATAAAATAAAAAATTTGTTATATATGTTATACATAAGATATGGTGTCACATAGGCATAACAAAGACCACCACGATGAGACTGATTCAAGCATTGATTTTCCCAATATTTCTTTACGGTGTGGAAAAACGGACAAAGAGCCAGCGAAATAAAACAGATAGTCGCCCTCGAAATTTTTTTGCTGGATAAAAAATGCTCATGATTCCATGGACAGTTAGACGCACAAATATGTCCATCCTGGAAAAGCTAGGCATTCGCCTGTCTGCATAGAACGTATCTTAAGATAATTTGGACACGTTGCTGGCCAAACTAAGTACTCTAACTTGGATAAACTCAGAGTCACTGGCAAAGTGTAAGGCAGAAGAAGAAGTAGTAGGTCACCAACGCGCTGGAGTGACCAAGTAACACTAGCGTCTGGTACGTCGGTGTCCGCAGCTCTCCACGCAGTGCAAGACGGCGAGGAGTGTAGGAGCCTTGTCCACCAAGGAAATTGAAGTAGGGTCACAATCCTCACCAATAAAGAACTGACTTGAGAATAAGTTAATATTATATAAACTGCTGACAGATGTTTTCTTTCCAATATTGATAGATTCAGCTTCTAGGTAATATCTCTTCAGTGTGCATAGTAAATCTTAATTCCTTTGAAGCGGTATCTTGGAGTTATTCCATTGGAATCAATTGGAGTCGTCTTAAGCCATCACATGACAGTTCCAATTCTAAATCAATCATATATTAAGATTTGAATAACATCAAAGATGTCGAGACATTTACTAGTTTGGAAGTATAACAACACGAGCTTTGCTTCTATTTGATTTGCTACTGTGATTGGGAGTATGTTGGAAGCAAGCAAATAATAGAGCTTTACATCTCAATAATAACTCTATTCTGTCTGAGAGTAAACATAGGATAAATTAAATCACGTTGAATCTGAATGGTTGATATTTAGATGTTTTATAAATTGCTTTTGATATCATGTGTATTTGGTTACAAGTGGAAGCAGTATAATATGTAATTGAACAAAAAAATGTCGACAATTAGAGGAATGAGAATCATCTTAAACCATGGTGTACTAAGTCACTTTTTGCAGTTTCTGTGTAAGAGCTTGCAATGAGGGCTCCAAGTCATAATCTAGTTCTGCCAGAGAGAATCACGTTGCTTGAATAATCATAGATTTTTCAGCACAGTGAACTAATCAGAGACAAGCATCCTTACATTAGTTCTCCAGCCACACTAAACTAACTTAGTATAATTTCAGTATAATTTTTCATTGATGAAGAAGATAACAAAATTAATCTAATTTTATTTAAATATGAAAATGAACAAGACACAGAAAATTAATAAAATATAATGACTGCAACTGGGACTCGAACCCAGAAGCTCACGTCTAACCGGGACATACTCATTAACTAATTTTTCCATTGAAACCTATTATGAGACTGTCGTATTTGACAACTTCATATTTTAAATTTCAGAATTAACAATATTATCTTCGACTAATGTTTTTTTCTAAATTATTAGCAGCTACTTTTTTCATTGAAAACAAGTATTCAAATAACGTATTTGTTACCTACATAGTGTCTCGGATAAATATATCCGCTTTTATTTTTATGGAACACCTATTGACTTCTTGTAAAAGTCTAAATGAATATTCATTTTTTTATAATAAAAACTCTATATTTAACTTTTGAAGATTATTCCCATCAATGTAATATATCATTGAAGAAGAAGATAACAATAATAATAAATAAAAAATTTAAATATGAAAGTGAACAAGAAACAGAAAAATAATAAAATATAATGGCTGCAACAGGGACTCGAACCCTGAAGCTCACGTCTAACCGGGACATACGCATTAACCAATTTTGCTATTGCACCCTATTATGAGACTGTCGTATTTGTCAATAATTAATAAGGCAGCTGCCAATAATTTGGAAAAAAACATTAGTCGAAGATAATATTGTTAATTCTGAAATTTGAAACATGAAGTCGACAAATACGACAGTCTCGCAATGGCTGAATTGATTAGAGAGCCCGTCCCTGTAAGACGTGAGGTTCTGGGTTCGAGTCCCAGTTGCAGCCATTATATTATATTATTTTTCTGTGTCTTGTTCATTTTCATATTTTAATATTTATTTATTTTTTATTATTATTGTTATCTTCTTCTTCAATGATATATAACATTAATGGAAATCATCTTCAAAAGTAAAAATGAGAGTTTTTCTTTAAAAAAAATGTATAATTTTCGTTTAAATATTTACCTCTACATCTCTCTCTCTTGTTATACTCATCTTTGTATTTTTTTTTCTGTTATGTAAACCTTTTCTTGACCTGTTTATACTAAATTATAGAAAGTGTATAAATATGTAAGAGCCCATTAAGGCGTTCATGATTAATAAAATAAAATAAAACCATTGATTTCTCAAATGTAAGGAATAATGCTTGGTTTAAGATGATCCGTATATATTTTTATTTTTTACTTTCCATCACAGAAGTCACCTTTGGAGATGCTGTGTGGAGGGTTATTTTAGAGAAAGAAAGGAGAGTAAGTCCAGGGAAAGAAAGGGTATGAGGGATTTGTAGTGATCTAGGGGTCAGTCTGTCCAGGAGTGAGATATATGAATCCATGTATGAATCCTACTCCGGTGCAAAACGACGAGTCAAGAGAGTCCTGCTGGAGAGGTGTAGAATTTATCTGCCTAAAGTAGTCTCTCCCGATCCGTAGTAGGAGAGCAAATGCATTTGTCATCAAATCAAGACGAACCTCATTCCAAAAACCCGGGTGAACCACTTGGGGTGACCTATAAAAGGGGTGTTGAAATAAATAGTTCCCGGGACGGCGGCACCCATATTCGCCTCCCAAATTCATTAATATTTATAGATAGATAATAATTTCTTCAGAGCCTGTGGCATCATTGGGAATGCTGTGTGTCAGGTTTTTTTATGTAAAGAAAGTAGAGGAAATTCTAGGAAAGAAAACAGTAAGGGCACACCTAACATTATATTTTAAAGTTTTATTTCAAATAAGAAATTGACCCTTTTTTACAAAAAAAATTCAAAATTGATTTTGAAAGATTGTTATTTTATCTGGTACACACAGTTTTGAAATTTTGAAAAACTAAGGACCAGTTGTTTCGGAAAATTTCACGTTTGAATTTTCTTCAAATCGTCATTCACCGAAAAATTGGGTTGTTTCAACCTCCGTCAGAAGAAATTTCAAGGAAAATTTTATGGAAATGTTTCAAAAATGAAAAGATTCTTTTTTTTATTTCAAATTTGACACGCAATCAGGTCTTCCTATATTTCAAATACGAAATGTGTTGTTTCAACTCCAAATAACGTTCGATAAATTTGAAAATTTTATTCAAGTGTTCCCCGCTGAATCACAATTTTGAGGTCTGCGCATGCGCCTCCCATTATTTCGCTAACCGTCCGGACTCGGCTGATTACATTCACATCACATTTCTATAGTATTTTCACTGCTGACGGAAGTTGAAACAACCCAATTTTTCGGTGAATGACGATTTGAAGGAAATTCAAATATGAAGGAAATTCAAATTTGAAGGGAATTCCAAACCAACTGGTTCTATGAAATTTTCGTTGAAATTTCTTCTGACGGAGGTTGAAACAACCCAATTTTTCGGTGAATGTCGATTTGAAGTAAATACAAACGTGAAATTTTCCGAAACAACTGGTCCTAAGTGTATTTTTAATATACTAACGTTATACCGTTGGTCGTCGGCAGATTTGATCAATTTTCAAACGATAGATTCTATTAAACAACACAAATTTCAAATCATATTATAATCATACAACAAAATAATTAAATACATAATCTAGTCAACACAGTTTCAAGAATTTTACTTTTAGTTCAATTAAAATCATTAAAAAATAAATCCGAGACCGTGTTTTATGGCAAAAAATACCCCGGTTTTTTAAGTAATTTAAGGTCTTACAAACTAAAATATTTCAAATTTTTTTACACACTTATTTTGTTTAGACATTATTAAAAAATTGTAAATACTTACGATCAAAAAATACTTACAAGAAATACACGATATTTAATAATTTATCATCGTGCGTTTTGAGCATTTTTATTGCTTACTTGAATGTAGGTATATATTAAAGTTTTGAATGAAATAAATCAATAATAAATTTTTAATTTAAAAAATTTGATACGGGGAATAATCGAATTTTCTCATTGGAACCTCCCTGTACAGTTGCAAGCATTTTTAAACTTTTACTATCAGCTGCTAGTGGCTCTTAATAAACCCCTACACAGTATTAAACAAATCAAAACAAAAAATAACTTCATTAAGAACATCAAATCTTGGCTTGAAACTGCTGGAAAAAGAATTGACTTTTAAACTAAAAACATCATCACAGACGTGTCTGAACAAAACATACGTTGTACCATAGAAGTCGCCGAAAACTTATCCAAAACATAGTCCCCTTCAGCACAGGATCTCCTAGTGAGAAGTACTACAGTTAAATTTATGTTACGTATCTTCTATAAATGTAGAAATTAAAATGTAGTTACTAAATAAAAATTATTTTTTAATTTCTATTTTTTAAAACAAATCAATCTCCCAAACTACCCTAATGATTGACACCGTAAACGTCTCCAAGTGGTTTCAAGTTCCATCCCCTATTTGCGTCCCGTCACGCCCGGTCCATTTATCCGGGAGCAGGCTTGACAGATTCCAGAGTGTTTAAAAGCCTCCCTTCATCTTGCATTATCCCATGGGTTTCAAAGCTTCAACACCGTGATTATATTTTTTCACCATAGGTTTTTCGCTGTAACTAATGGGTGTATACGTTTACGCTCTAATCCTCTATGGAAAAAAGTATTAATATTATTTAAATTAGATGAAAACAAATTATCTTGTAAAAAACGACTTTTATAATAAAACTAAAGATATTTTTGGGAAATATGTTGTAAATCATTGGAACTAGGTATTCTAGAGTTCTTTGACCGTATTTATTTCATTAATTTAGGTATCTGGGTATTACGAGTCCATCGTTTGCAGTTAGTCTTGTATTATGAACATGTACCACTATTTTATTATATTCAGATTGAGATGTACGCTGACTCGCAATTTTAAGCCACAATAAAGCACGAACAGGTAATAAGATTACAGAGATGTATAGTAATGATTTTGGTACATCATGTCTTTGGTTCGTTTTTAGATTTTCACGGCCAAAAGAATTTTCGTTGTTAGTTTTTGGGGTGTTATGCCGTGTTGCGCTACCTCCTTCTTTAGCCGACGTTTCGGACAGCATTGCAGTGTCCATCATCAGGGCAGATCAGATGACATCGTCGGATCTGCAGGATTTGCCCTGATGATGGACACTGCAATGCTGTCCGAAACGTCGCCTAAAGAAGGAGGTAGCGCAACACGGCATAACACCCCAAAAACTAACAACGAAAACATCATGTCTTTGTTCGTAATTGGTTTTGTTTAATAATAGTTTTACTAAGGAGTACATTTTGTACTGAAAGAATATTTGTTTTGGTTGAATGTCCCCATGTAGTTATTCCATATCTTATTATGGATTCGGCCAATGACAGATATACTATTCTAAGGGTGTGTGGTGGAAAAAAAAATTAAGTCTATAAAGTTTGCTCATTATAGCTCTAAGCCGTGTGCAAACTTTTTGTATATGTATATTCCATTTAAAATCCAGTTAACCTAGATATACGTATTTTGAAATGAGATCAATATTTTTACATGAGCATGGTTGTGTTACAGAATTATGGGTGATCATTTAAATTAAATAAGTGGTATTTACAAAGTGATTTATCTTCATTTAATTAAAGTAATTTGCTATTATTGAAGAAGTATTATTTATTTCGTTAAATAAATCTATAACTTTACAAGCACAATAAAAAATTTGTGGGCCAGATCAGGAGAGACTAATTGAGAGAGAGAGACCTAACCTAGACCTCTCTAACCGGACTCTCTCGACACATCGCCGTGCACTCCAGTGAGAGGGATGGATTCATACGTCCGTCACTCCTGGACACGTTGGCCACTAGATTCCTAACCAACTCTCATACCTTACCTTTTTCTTTCCTAGAAATTCCTCTCTTTCCTTTCCCTACAACAACTGTAATGGTTCTAAGACTTTTGATCCCCCTCGCCTTAAATCAACCCTATTTAAGGGTGATCATTTTTTTTTTCGTATAACTTTAAGTTTTGAAAACCTTAAGTTACTGCTGGAGCTGCCAGTACGTAGGCAAGTACGTACTGATAAATTGTTGTTTAATTACTTTTGAATTAACTAGACACGTTGTGATTATTTTTGTTTCGCCTTTATAGCGCTAATTCAGGTAGATTAAACGGATTTGTGGTAACTTTTGGTTCTTAGCTGTGGTGTGTTGCAATTTGTCAGATCTTCAACAATGACGATATTCTATCTAACTGGCTAATCATTTAACTTCCCAGTATATCTTACTATTTACTGATCTAATACCCTTCCCCATGCTATTGACGAATAGTCTAATTACGATATACCTAACTCTCTGTGCCGTTCTACCTAAACTCGGAGTTATAAACCCTTTTGTTAGAGTATATCAAAACATCATTCATACAATAATTCAATTAGTTATTCTAAGTTCCTATTGGTTGTTAGTTGTATGCAATCTACTTACAGGTAGGTATAATGGGTAGGAATAGGGACAAACATGTGCTTGCTACGATTGGTCTCCTCCAATTCCCAATTAGCTCGATGAAGAAAAACTGTCGAGCTAACCCCAATCCCAACGCCTCCAGGAAGATTTATTTGTTGCCTCGCAACTGATGAAAATTGACATGTTTCGTCCCTGTCGGGAGGGGAATGTGTGTGATTTTGTAGTTGATGATATATGTTGTTATCTCCATAGTACAATGCGGCAATGGGAGAATATCTCTACCAAATCTTCGCAAGGTAAGATGGTATGATGATTAAGATGATAGGTTGAAGATTCATGATGAAAGGTCATTCCATGTCGCTAGACATAAAAATGACGCTCCGTTCCGCCGAGTGTGATTGAAGTATGTCTAAGAGCTCTCAGAAGGTGCTCAGATGACTTCCGGTTCAGGTCGTGCCCTTCGGCCCGAGCCTGATGATGATGATGATATGTTGATGATGGCCAGCATGCTGAAGGTTAAGGGTCCGCCCAGCTAACCGCAGCCATGAACATTATACCGAAGTGAATACTTGCGGATAAGTCAGGGGTCGGGAATCCCCGCGTGCATCCCACTGGTTTCGAAGAAATAAAAATTTGCAGGCTCAGGAGCCGAACTCTTCGCCGCCTCCTCAGCATCCTTTACAGCAAACTGTCAGCTCCCAGACTTTCGTCAATCACACCTGCCAAATCCGTTAAGTAAAATGTGTACGCCACTAATTTATGTCGGTAGTTAATTTGAGGGAAGACTAGTCCCTATTCCCCGGCTATAGTGTTTCTCAGGAACAACGAAAACCCGTCGGAAATCATCGAAACAATACAAGCCATTGTTCCCTTCGTCCAAACAAATACAAGGGTCATCTCTCACGTGTCAACATAAGATAACGGAGCCCATCACGATCTTGTCCCCTTCGTCTGGAGACTAGCGGAAATAGAAAAGCTGTCAATGACCTCAGACTCCTCTTACAGATGTTCTGCCTGTCTGTTCTCTCACCGCTAATACTGTCGAAACGGAAGCCGTACCAGTGACATAGTGGGATCAAGTCCTTTGTTCTCCGGACAATGTCGAGTGCCTGGGTTAGGTGGGACTCGTGGTCAACCACCGACACAGCTGATACAGGGCCATTTCTAGGTTCAGGGTTCAAGTCCATCCGCGCAAGGTCACCGATATTCAGAATCGAGTCAATGATCCGTTTCCTTCGTTTCCGCCGATCAAGAGATAGGGAAGCTCGCGTGAGTTTCGTCCATTTCGCCTAATGAGCGACGTACGTGGAAACAACCCATATCGCCGGATATGGAAGCCCAGCGAAGTTATCCTCTCGACAATCACCTGACACTGCTGGTTTTTTTTGAAGTAAAGTTTGTTTAGACGGTATTCAAATAAGTCGAATATCAATGCAAAACCGACGCTCGCTGCGTAAAACATACCGATATTGAATGAAATGTTATGAATCTAACGTCAACGGTAGAGATGTAAAACGAGAAGATAATGTCCTTAACTTAGATTGCGCTGGCAAGAAGGGAAATTTGTTTTTTCAAAATTGTTCCACTGTGATTAAACTTGAACACTATACCGCGTAGTAAAGGTCTTTATATTTATGTGCAGGAATATATATATATAAATATTTGGGATAATTATCATTCACATGCAACTGTAATTATGTTTAAATTAATACATTGAAGAAGCAGATAACAATAATAGTCTAATTTTTTCTTAAATATGAAAAGGAACAAGACACAGAAAATAACAAAAGATAACGGTCGCAACCGGGACTCGAACCCAGAACCTTACGTCTCACTGAAATAATATACAATCAATTGTTCAATTTGAATGTGAAAATTTAAATCCTTGCAAAGTTACAATTATTTTATAAATATAATTTGGGATAACTAAATATTGCTTATCGCCTCCTCAATAGGTCATCTTACGAAGTAAATAGTTTTGCTTCAAGATGCACAAAATACATAATTGAGTGATTTTATTGTTAGTCCATAGAGCATCCACTTACCCAACCATCTCAGTGTTATCCGGTCACATTTTTTTTCACATTCACAAGCGATGTATATTTCATGCAGTTAAAACGGCGCATGCTTCTCTTCTCTCGTAAATAATAACTCCGTTAGACTTCTCAAACTTCATGCGACGCCCCACATTCAATTATCGCGACCGCCCTTATAGATCAACTCCCGAAAACCGCCCGACTCTGATAGTAATTAAAATGCACTTCGCTATTTAAAATTATTTCTAAGCGACCTTCTCGTCCCTTACTCGAAAACCGACTATCCGTGTTCGTAATTAAAATGCACTTCGCTAATTAACTTATTTGCGCGACCTTCCCGTCTTCCCTCGAAAACCGACCGTTTTCTATAACTCCCCGAACCGACTGTCCCGTGATAGTCTTTCAAAAATCCTTCCTCGACCATCCCACCACTACCCCCTGGAACCGCCTGTCCTGGCTCCACCCCTCCTCTACTTGACCCGGTGGTCTTCTAGGCGCATTCCGCTTCGTGGAACCAATTCATCCCCCTCGACACACTGGCAGTTCTAGGCAATACTTTATCACTAATCGCCCTCCTTGTCATGAATTCGATGCTTCCAAAAGATGCATTCATCACTGCTTAATTGCCCTCGCTGAAATTCGAGTTAAGATTTCAAATTTTTCTCCAGTGGCGTGTCACCCCCGCTAGTCTAGCCCATTTTGGCCGCTTCCATAATCTGTACCTGTTTTGTTAATTAATTATATTTTTTTCCACTGTCCGTGTGTGCTATTTACGCGATACCGAATTGACAACTGCTATTCTCACACTTACCTCTAAATATTTACCGGCCGTTGGTCTTTTCTGGGATTAAATATCCGTTTTGCCCTCCTTAATTCCAACCAAACGTAACCTCGGCGACGCCACTGGGAATCTGTTTCAGGAATTCGTCCACACGTGGTAACCACTGGCTACTAACTCACGGGCGATCTATCGTACGGTGCGTGTTTCGTATTTTTTTCTTGCGCCCGGTCATTAATGCCTGATTCATTGTCATCTCAAGTAAACATTTCTCTCTGACACGTAGGTACATGTTTGTGATGTGAATTTCCGTGAATCAATATTCTAAAAGGAGATAAATTGCACAAACAGGGAGGTGCCTAACCAGCGCAATTTTTATGTCGTCTCCGGATTCGTCTTCACAGCAAGCAGAGACAGAAGATCTACCCTGTCTTCCTTTAGTTAAGATATGTGCTTTCCTTTTTTTAGGTATACTGAAAATACTAATGCTTTGGCTGAAAGGCGAGATCATTACACAACCCTCCACCCAGCGTTCACAAACGTGTCATAGGACCCGAGATAATGTTTTTCCATAAGTTTGTGGAGTTTATGTAAAAAAAATCTTTTTTGTGTGTTGACTAATTAAAAATATGTACACCGAAAAAATATTTTTAAAATAAAATTTTCATTTATGTGAATTTGATTATTTTCTGCTAAAAAAATTTAAAATTGTAAAAAGAGATCTGCGCTAAATTTGTACGTTAAAACGTACCTATCTTCAAAAGGCTAGGAAATTAATAATAACGAACCCAAATTACCCTTCGAACTGTTTCCCCTTTCTGGTTCTCTGATTGGATACAGTCCCTAGACTCGTAATTAAACCAAACTCTTCAAATGATGACTTACTTAATACGAGGCGAACGTACAGAATATTTTAGCTCAGACCCGTGAAAAATCACGGGATATTATAATTGTGGGATTTGAGAAGCTGAAAGAATGGAAAAAAAGTTGGCCTGACGATCATCTGTAATTTGAGAGGCTACTGAGGGTACCGAATAATCTACTCTCCTGCATCTGGGGCAAGTGGTTGCATCTGCCTCCAGCTGCACGCAGCCCGGATCGGGAGAGACTGGTTGAAGGAGACATTTTTATCTCTACGGAGGCCGTCAAATAGACGTCAGAAGTACACGTGATCGTCGTCATGTTATCGTAGAGGAATTGGTCGTCAGAGGTACTCCAGTTTTCACATTTCGGCGATTTTTTTCTGGGACGCAAACCTGTTCTACAAATTATGCTATAAAATATAAAATTTGGATTATGGGATAATAAAATGTTTAAATATTACGCAGTCAGGGTTTCAAAAAATTAACCCAAACATTAAATAATTTTTAAACAGCCAATCGAGCACTAGCAAGAAAGGGTATCCGCTTCCGGCAGAGTAGCTGCATCACTGCAATAAGTCACGAGTGAAAATATTCTCACAAAGCCTTATAAAAAGCACCTTTTTAGGGAGAATTGTGTATTTTTTAAAAATCCTGATAAATTCAGTAAGGAAATACCCATTTTTTTTTACTTGCATTACACAAATTTTCCTACTCCCACACCATGTCTCTTACAAGATAACAAGAAGTGATAAATTTTAAAATTGAAAAAATTAATTAATAAAAAAATAATACAGATTATATTTAACACACTGCAGACTGGAAGATACTCTTGGTATCGCCCTTGTGTAAGACCACCATTCAGTATTGAAACTTTACCTGAAATGGCTTTAGCCGTGTATGATGAAGATATATGAATAGTCTGATACTTCCCCACCTTCCTCCCCTCCATCTCCTTCCCCTCCCCACTATTTTCTGCCTCACAACATACCTAAATTGGGGAACTACAAATGTGAGCCAATATAAACAATTTTAGAAAAACTGTGTCAGACAAGATCAGCACGTCCGTCACAAAATGTCTTCTTATCGTCTCTTTTTAATGCTAAATAGTATATATTACATAAAGGTACGTTAGGTATACAATATATCATTAACCAATTTCAGGGAGCTAATTTGATTAATGAATTTTTACATTAATTTTTATAATATATTGTTCCATCACACCTAAATACAAGAAGTGATGCTGAGCTGTGGTCTTTCTTAGCAATGGGATAGCTAATAAGTCATTTGTTTTGAATCTATTTCTTATGATATCTAAAAGGTGAATTTATATAATTTGATATGAGGCGTTTCTTTTTTACAATTCTTTAACGTTATGTAGAGGCGTGTATGATATATAGTTATTGGCTTCCAATTGTTTAACTTTCCAGACTTTTAATCAAACAATCTCAACTTTCACCGTACGCAAAAGTACAGTAAAATGTTTGCTGGCGTATTTCGCTAGGACCATACGTTTATACAAATTACGCCCTACCGAGTCTTGTGGGAAATCACTGCGAAGTTTATGGACTCTGTCAGTCTCTTTATGGATGGAATGGACCGGGTAAATACTCGCAAAATGATAGAAAAATAAGAAACACACTGTAGAATTGAAAGTGAAATAAGTATTTTAGAGTAACAGGTGAATAAAAAAATGCCTACATATGCTTATGAAAAATGGTTAATTTGTTGCAAAAATTGTTCTAAGCGACCAAGCGCTTTCCAAATGATTTTGCTTGTGGGCTTCCGTCAGCATTTTTGGGCACTCAACAAGCACGTCGAGCATACACCTTTTAATATCCCAATTTATCCCTCAAAATCATTTGAATGGTAGACTTACCGACGTCTGGGATTAAAATTGCAAGCTCATGGACTGTTAGACGGTGACCTTCATGAACTTTATCATTGATTTTATTCAAATAAGAGCCTCCTTCCTCTCCGATTTTCATCATATTGACGAAAATGGCTTTCATCGTGGCGGACTCCTTTCTGGTTGAAAGGGAGTATGATTGAAAGCACAATGCGAAGGTCGCACTGAAGCAGCCGGTTCACCACTCGATCTATAGAGGGAATCTCGCACATTATATGTCTCGCCATCTTTTGAGAAATAACGTCCGCGTTACAGAAAATATAAAAACATTTTTAATTCTTATACAACCTACGTAATACATCTCAAACAAGGTTTGGTTCAGATCTTAATGGTCAGATAGATACGTGCCAATATTTTTCTTCCCTATTGCCTTCCCTTTTCCATTTTCCTTCCTCCTCGCAATATATAGTTAGTGATACCATAACTTTGCTGGTTCAGGATTTTCGGGAGTTTTTCGAGGACCTTATTTATTACATTGCAATATTTTTTCACCTCAACTACCAGGCAACCTGTAAGTTTGCTAACTTCCAATAAATTATGTAAGGCAAAGATAATGATGTTGATTCTTTAACGTAAAGCTGAAACTTTTGTTCAGGATGTGTTCACAAAAAGTGTTTTAACTCAGTTTAAATTCCCCCGATGGTTAGTGTTGTTTTGAATGTCGGTCGTCACTTTTAATTCATTTTCTCATGTTTGAACCCAGAGGTATTTTTCTACTAAATAAATCGCAGAACGAAGCAGCTAATATAACTGTCGAGAGACAAATGTACGCAATAAATCAGCATGTCAAATAATATCTACATACCACCCGGCTTTGCCCGAGTTTCAACTTTCTTTTTCTCAATCGACGTCTAACTGAATAATCCGAATATTTGTTTCAGATAATACCAATTTACAGCCCTATTGTATTTTAAGCCACAAATAAGATAAGGAATCAAATTCTTCTTTGATTAATTTTAAGCCCACAGTAATCTATTATTTACTTATCATTTAATCTCTTCAGTCGTACAAAAAATATGTCATACGTTTATGTTTAAAATTTATGTTTAAAAAGTATTATAATCAGTCACCTTTTCTTTTATTTTTGTCAGTAGAATGATTATTGAAGCTCCACAGCTCAAGAAGGACGTCACTTTGCAATTAAAAATAATAAATTGCATTCATCTCTAAATTCTGTAACTTCCAATTTTTTGCTTGTGTAAATAAAGTAACTGTACAAATGTGAGGAGGCCAGATTGTACCGTTGTTACATTTTGCTGCTTCAGAAAACATATCTTTTGTATTATTAGCAGGGGTACCCGGGTTCATATAGCGAGATTTGTCCGGGTCTTGGTAGCAGGTGCGTCTGCCCACCAACCGACGTTGCTGCTGGGCACTGCTGAAAACCACCTGCATTTCAGGAGAAATCCTGAATTGCAACTGAGCAGTGACCTCTTTGTCAATAGAACCAATGTGTAATCAAAAATGTAGATCTATATTGCAAAAAAAATCTATTGAAGAATAAACGATTTTATTATGTATTATTATTATTATTAACTGCGTGGTAGACAGGATCGCAAGAGACTACTGCAGGAGGGATCTTTTGATCTCTCCAGCAGGACTCTCTCGGAACATCGTCTTGCAGGAGGGTTGGATTACGCTGGTTAATCCTGGATGGACATACTGACACCCAGATTCTTACACACTTCTAATACCTTTGCCTTCTAGAACTTTATTTTCTTCCATCTCTAAAATGCCTCTGTGTTTCCTCTCCTACAGCTTGGGTCTCTTTAAGACTCATTTTCACTTCTTCCTCTTCTCAAATGTCCCTCCATAGAGCCATACTGTGCCCCCGTATATGGCAAAGGCCCTGAGTGGAATTGTTTTCCTTGGGGCCTCCTATGTGGACTTAAATTAAAAAGTACACATACGCATGATAGTTGTAATATGAGGCATGGTTTAACCGAAACTGTCTTGCACGTTCGTAAAAACGAATTGGAAACAAAGATTAAACAGTAAACACGTCCCATAAATAATTGAGCTAAACTTGTTGTATTTTTTTTATTAAACTCCTAGGGCAAATAGAAATTTTACATGTTTGTTCTATATCTGGGTAAGCAGTATTGCAATCAAACTAGTTCCAAATTACTGATGTAATTGCAAAAGTTTTCACCTAATGATAACTCCTCTCGCGTTCCCACGGCATCCCCTTAACCTAGAACCGAGAGTTGTACGCGGAAAGGATTAAATTGCATGAGAAGTTTGCATTGCCGATAGAGAGTTCCTTTTCATAGAATTTCTAGGAACTCTTCATTGGCCAGATCCCAAAAGTCATTTTCATGCATTGTTGCTCCGGCTTTTATATTATTGTCGATATGAAGTTTATTTTTATTCGAATCCATGTATTTGATTTTATTATAGTTACTATTTTAAGCCATGGATTCTACATAAAAGGCGATGGAAGGTTTGACCCACTTTCCTGTGTTTTCATATTTAACCCCTCAGGCCTCGGGCATATTTTGTAGGAAAGTCAAAATATTTCTACTTTGCAATAAAATCTAAATAATATTTACGAACGCTTACGGAATGTTTCTGAACGCATCAAAAAATTAAGGACTAATTTTTAAACGTGATAAAATACGTTTTCAAATTTTGCTATTTTAAATGAACATATATTTACTTAATTAAATGAAACAAATAACTTTATACACAATATTATACAATCATAACTTTCCTAACGAAGAAACCATCGGTTTTGAAACATGTCGAAAATGTTTATTAGGTACAGTGGTGTACACAAAGTGATTTGTTTCAATTTATTAAAAAATGACGCCACCAAGTGGTTTTGCAAAGATTGAAGATATATTTACTTTTTTAATATTTGATTTGTTTTCATTTAAACCCATTTTTTTAATACACACATGTTTATTATAAATAAATTTACTTATAACGAAAAAAAAATCTCTGCCATTGTCTTTTTGTGTAAAAATAATTCACAAAATTTAATTTAATTTTTTAAATCGCGATCGGAATTTTTTTTTGTTAATAAAGTTGTAGATTTTAGTTATTTTGCAGGTAATTTATTGTTATTTGTGCCAAATTATTTTGAAATTTTATTACGAATTTTATGGTGAGGTGACCAAACGATGGAATTATATTCTAATTGCCTACGAACTAATGAGATAAATAACATTTTCCCGAGAGGAAGGGAATTAAAGTTTTTTAAGAGGGTTTTACCAAAGAATACCGGAAATTAGTCATTTTTTCAATTTATTTTGAAAGATTATTATTTTATCTGGTACAGGCAGTTTTAATTTCGAAAAACTAAGTTTATTTTTGTTGTACTAAAGTTTATACCGTTGGTCGTTGGCAGATTTGTTCAATTTTCAAACGATAGATTCTATTAAACAACACAAATTTCAAATCATATAATCATTAATCATTCCAAAAATTAAACCAATACATAATCTGATGAACACAGTTGTCCGAATTTTAATTTTACTTTAATTAAAATCATTAATAAGTAAATCCGAGAACGTGTTTTGTGACAAAAATACCTCAGTTTTTCTATTTATTTAAGGCCTTTTAAACTAAAATATTCCATTTTTTACATACTTTTTTGTTTAGACATTATTGAAAATTTTTAAATACTTATGATCAAAAAATACTTACAAAAAGTATACGATATTTAATAATTTATCATCGTGCGTTTTGAGCATTTTTATTGTTTACTTAAATGTAGGTATATATTAAAGCAAGTTTTGAATGAAATAAAACGTTACAAAAGTTTTAATTAAAAATATTTGATACGGGGAATAATCGATCTTTCTCATTGGAACCTTCCTGTACAGTTGCGAGCATTTTTAAACTTTTATTCTCAGCCGCTGGTCAATGGCTCCTAATGCTTCTTAGTAAAAATCTTAATGATTTCATATACTGTACTTTGTAATACGATTTATGTGAAGTACAACTTCTAGTTTTTCGTATGTATGTAGAAATAATGCAATGGAAATGAGATAATTGAGTTGCACGTGACAAAATCATGTACCACGAAATGTATTACGAAAGGAGTGACACGATAAGAATGCTAGATGGGATAAAAGACAGTCATGGTACGTCAAATTTGTCAAGTGAACCAATTGGGTACAGGTACAGGTGTCTCAAAAGTCAAAGTTTTTCATTGGTTATGCAACTTATGATCGATCAGAATGTCAAATATGACTTTTTTTTTTAAAAAGGGTAGTTTAGCAAGATGTTGGAATTTTTAAATTTAGTGAAAAACGACAATATTTTTTAAACAGTTTTTCAATTGCCACAGAACTACAAATTTCCATATTCAAAGATTCTATTTTTTATTACGTAACCCTGCATAGCCCTGCTATTGATTATATTTCATAAGTAAAACTAACAGTATCTTTATTAAAAAAATATATGTTTTTTACCGGTTTGCGAATCACATCATTTTTATTAGCTGACTTTAATACTCCATTTTGCAAAAAAGTACAAAAAAAATTTTTTTACAATAATATGATTAAATAATACATTTTTTGGTAATTTGCTATTTTATTGCAAAAGTATTATTTTTAAGTGTGATTAATAGCAGGGCTATTCAAATTTGCGTAATAAAAAATTTAATCTTAAATGAAATGATTACTTTTTGTATGTTAAACAAAAGTATAACTTATTTTAGAAAAAAAATAAGAAAACATTTGAAATATCGCATGAAGGTACAATAAATTATTGATTGAAATAAACTTTCTGTGACAAAACTTTACTTTTCTAATTTGGCAGCATTTGTTTATAAAAAATAGACGAAAATATTTCAAATTTTCATCATGTATGAGCATTTTACGTAGACCCGTTTAAAAGTACGACGTACACCAGTAAAAGATTATTTAAGAATATACAAATCACAAAATAATTTATATAAAGTTATTATAATCCCTTTCCAAAATAACCAAATCAAATAAACATCAGCTTTCCCGAACAGATGATAAAACTTCATTAAACAAAATAACAACACAAGAATTAATACACAATGAAACTCCTTCTAACTAAGTTGTCTCATTAAACGGTCTTGCGAATATAATTAGGATAATAATTGGGTGAACGGATCTTGTTCTCCAAGAATTGTTCTTTAATAATTAAGAAAGGTATTTTTACTTTTATTAAAAGTCTAGAATTTCTTCAATGCAAAACATTGTTTAGTAAGAATCGAATATTTAATTACGAGGTGTTAATTGTCTTATTATTTAAAGATTAAAGAATCTGTTAATTAGGAGATATAATTTCAAAATTAACAGTTTATTAGAAACAAAATATGTTCCTAGAAGTATCTTATTTTGTTTCGCTAAATTAAAATGTTGAATGGAACTTAGGAGGTAATATCCAGCAAACCATTATTCCGTTTTTAATAACAGCGCTGCCCGCGGATGTTTTTACAACCATGAAACTAAACGGTATTAGTTATTAGTATTAAATTTAATGCGAAATGTTGTCGAAATGAGCAGCGCAAACAGACAACCTTACAGGGCCGCATCTCAGCTGCTAATGAATCTGGAGAATTTATGTCTCCAACTGCCATAAAAATGATCAAACGGGATATGGTAAATGAATGAAAATTATATATATCTTAAAATTAATTTTTGTTCAAAATAATTTATAATTTTTCTTTAATGTCTAAACAAAATAAGTGTTTAAAAAAATCTGAAATATTTTAGTTTGTAAGACCTTAAATAAATAGAAAAACTGAGGTATTTTTGTCACAACACAAATTGAACAAATTTTGTCACAACACAAATTGAAAAAAATTGAACAAATTGCCAACGACCAACGGTATTACCTTAGTATATTATAAATGCACTTAGTTTATCAAAATTTTAAAACTGCGTGTACCAGTTAAAATAACAATCTTTCAAAATCGTCAAAAAAGAGTCAATAGTCTAGAATTTGATATAAAAATGACAATTTTCACAGTTTATAGCAACATTTTTATAGCTTACAGGTATAAAATAAACCAAGTTTTGAATAAAATAAATCGAAATTAGGATCAATGTGTCTATAACTAACTGATAAATGAATCCATTCCGCCCAACGCCTTACAAGACGATGGGTCGAGAGAGTCCATCTTGAGAGGAAGGTCGAGGTTAGGTTAGGTTCTATCTAACCAATCTCAAATGCATTGCAGCCAACACACTACGAACCCGGAGACCAGTCAAGTCATCAAATGGAGAAAACCACTTGGGGTGACCTATGGCAGGAGGTGTTGGTTATCCAATAAATGGGTCCCGGGACGGTGGTACCCATACACGCCTCCCAAATTGAATTTTTGCCAATCAAAAGTTAAAAATTGTTAACTGAAAATTTTATGCGCACAGGTAAAAATTGGTGATTTTTGTTATTTTCTTTCAGAAAACTTTAAGCCCTGTGCGCTAACTGAAGAATTTGCCATTGAAGACCCTGTTATTCTTAGCTTTAGTGCATTTATCAGATTTCGATTCTCGAAAAATAAATCTACTCACCTTGTATCAAAACAATCCCAATGTTTACTATAAGCTCCTCCGGAATTTATAACTTCGAATAATTGGGTATAAAAAATGAAACTCTGGCAATTTTTCATAATTACGAGTGAGTATGGAGATGGTTTTTCATATAATATGCTTAAGCAAATACGCCCTTTCTAATGAGGGCTGGACCCATTTGAGTTACCCAAACTTTTTAATGTCCGAACTAATTGTTTTACAACTTGTTCAGCATGTTCCTCTACTAGACCGGTTGTTCCCAAACCTCAAATGAGCAATCGTTATGCATAATAAAGCCAGACTAGAAAAAAAACGAATTTTTCAATTTATTGTAATATCTTCAAAGATGGCATAGGCCCTGAGGAAAATTATTTTGGGGTCGATGGGTTTGCTAGTGCAGATTTTATTTATATGAATGCCGTAAAATCGTCCCAAGTCTCCGAAGCTAGTTACCTACCTATTATAAACTATAAATTTAAGTAGGTACCTACCTAACAAAAACATCGAAAATCGTTATAAATATATGCTAAGTACATTATATATAACTATATATACCTGTATATTATCATGGTAGCAGTATCAAGTATTTTGTCTTCAGAAATTGAATTCTTTTGATGATAATGTAATTGGTCAAAATGGAATAGCTTAAATTATAATTTTAGTGCGGTGCAAGTCGGTAGTGTGTATTTTTGTTTTAAATCAACTTCGCTATGTATTCAACACATAGAAATTATACATATATTAAGAATTCACGCATTATTATTTATTATATACATATTGTGCTATCTGCAGCTCTAAAACTAATTTCTTCTCTCTCTATTGTATAACGCTATACTTTTTACCTACCATTTTTACTTCTATGTACCATGTGTAAAACCTATTTATATTTTCTTTGTCACCTAACCACACCTGTATAAACTAAAACATAAAAATGTAAATATATTTAAAAACCCATAAGGGCGTTAATTTTTAATAAAAAATATATATATATATACATTCTTTATATTTACATAGACCAATAGAGATGGCATAACACATTATCAAAAATTATTTTTAAAACATTCATTATGTTTTTCACCAAAACAGGTTTTGAAGAAAAATTTGGTGGATCAACCTTCTGAGTTTGTTTTTTTTAAATGATAAAATTAATTTGTTTGTTTATTTAGACATAAGCAGTATATTAATTTAACAGTGCCCACAATTATTTGCATCGTAGAGGCGTTGTCAAAAACCAGCTGCATTCTGAGAGAAATCCTGAATGTATAGCTGAGCAATGACCCTTTTGTCAATAGTAGATGTATAAATTTATAAAAATCTATTGATAAATAAATGTTTTTATTAATGAATATGTACCGGGTGTATTAAATTATACTTCGCTAAAGTACTATTACTATTCCATAATACATGGACAGCCAGACACACAATGTGACTTAAGATTTAGGCGAAATTCGGACAAAGACATATTGCAAATTCCAGCACTTTCTTCCACCCTTGATCAACGCAGTTTTAGTACTTTGCCGCAAAAATATTCAAGAAGCTTCCAAAAAATATTAAACTGAGTCAAACAAAGAAAGAGTTTCAAAAAAAATGTATAATTTGGATTTATTCTGACGATCGAGCCTGCATAGGTGCCCTCGCCCAAACTCCTTGTCATTGACAGAAATTGTACTAAACCTCGGTATTTTTGTATTGTGTTTATGCAAGCAATAATGTAAACTAAAATAATGTATTGCTTTATTTATCCTACCTATCGTATAAATTTTTACGTTAACCATAGACAAAATGCGAGAAATAATTAAATAAAAAAGTCTGCCTCAATACAGGCTCGCCTAGTGAGGCATTCATGTTATCTTTTTTTGGTGAAATAAATAAATAAAAAAAAATTAAAAAATGAAAATTAACGTTGATTGCTAAACTCGTAGTCACTGGCAATGATTTTGGCATAAGAAGCAGAGGAAAGTCTTCCAATGCGCTGGTGTGGCCAAGTATCAGAGGCGTCCGATGGGTCGGTAATCTCACCCATGAACCTGGGCAACCCTGATAAGTCACTATACGTAGCGAACCACTTGGGGTGACCTACGAAATATATTTTGTTTTTGAAACTTGCAATTTTCTGTTATACCTAATTTACATCATGCCTAATGGGTTTGTGTTGGATAACTTCATTTTGCAAAACGTTTCATGTTTTTACAACGTTGTGTTTTTTGAGAGTTTGTTAAAATGTGAAAGTTAAAACAAAGTCATAATACAAAGTAAACATCGGAATGTTTTCCAGTTTTCTGCAGTTTTTAACTTGTTTACATTGTTCGTATTCAGCAAAAAAATTCACTGGTCTGTATTAAACAAACATTGTAACACTTTTTAAAAATATAATCGTAAAATTTATATTAATAAAACTTCATAACTGTGATTTTGTCTCAATTTGTAGGCAATCTTTTTTTATCTCAAACTAGCTGTTACCCGGCGTGTGATGCAATGCCACTTAAATAAATAAATTGTTTCTCCCTTCGTGTCCTTTCCCATTCGTCCCGGTCCTCCTCTTTTCCTCCTTCGCACCTTCCTTAATTCCCCTAGGCCTCTCCCGCATTCCCCTCCCCCTCCAGCCTTTTTTCTCTCACCAGAATAAAAACCTTCGCAGTCATGTTCACAACAATTTTAAAAAAAATTCTCAATCGGATGAATATTACAGCAAATAATTTCATTACACCAGAGCTCACTATCCTATAACCATCGCGGGCATACACACTTCAAAGCCCAAAGTTTCATCGCAATCGGATGAACGGTGTGGCAGCGCATAAAATATGAAACAAAAATCATGTATAAGATGTATATAATATAATATAAAATTTTCATGGCATATATTGTATCATTATATGATTTCCGTTAAACGTTTTTATTTATTTCAACATAACTTCTTAAAGCACACCGTCTATTTAATTCAATATAATGACTGCGTAACAAGAATTAGTTATTGTTTATTTGCATTGATACATACGAGTACATGACTTAATAAAATAAAATAAAATTTACGTAAATTTTATTTAATTTCCACCTTACTTTTTTTGTTTAAAACACATGAAGGTCGGTAAAAATTACGGGATTGTCTAAATTCTTGATAAACCAGTTCCATTTTAGAAAATAACAAAAATAATTTTTATTCAAACTATTATCCCAATTTGACGGATATCGTAAAGCCGCTTCAGGAACCATTTATCGGATAACAACACTCATGCAAGTCACCCAAGTCACCCCAAGTCACTCCAAGTCACCCCAAGTCACCCCAAGTTTGCAACGGATGATTTATTAGGGACCTTGCCTGGATTTATGAGTGAGGTTTGTCTAGGTGTTCATAACGGGCCGAATCGAGAGAGACTGGATACGGTAGACATAATCTAGACCTTTCCAGCCAGACTCTCTCGACTCATCGCCTTGCACCGCAGTGGAAGGGATAGACTCATACATTTGTCATGCCTGGACACACTGACACCCAGATTCCTGCCCATTCCTCATACATTTTACTTTCATCCTCTCCTTCCTTTCCCTAAAAAACCCTCCACATGGCATCCCCAGAGATGACATAAGCCCGGGGCCTTCTGTAAGGAGCTATAGTAAAATAAGTATCCTAGATACTTTATAGTTTTCTAAATTTCCTTCGTAATCAGATCCAATTTTGAAAATATCACTCAAACTCAAAGGCAATTTGAGCTCATCGAACCAGAGTTACGCAGGGCGCACAGACAACAGAAATTAGTGTTTTGATTTTAAATTAATATATTTTGTAGTTATATATAGATTAATAATTAATAATTAGGGGGGCGGGAATGGGTACCGCCACCCCGGGAACCATTTATTGGATAACCAACACCTTTGCCATAGGTCACCCCACGTGGTTCGCTACGTTTTGTGACTTAGCAGGGGTGCCCGGGTTCACGGGATTCATTGTCTAGGTCTTGGCGGCGGATGATCTAGACACACTGAACCCCAGATTCCTACCCAACCCTCATACATTTTTCCTTCCCAGAACTTCCTCTCCTTTCTTTCCATAAAAATACCCTCCACACAGCATCCCCAAAGATGACATAGGCCTTGAGGGAAATTATTAGTTTAATTATTAGGCCTCCTGTGTGGACCTAATGTAAAAAAAAAAAGTTAAAAAATTAATATATTTTTAGTGACATTGCTACTTACAACATGCTACTTACAATTTTATGTAGATAAATCTAAAAAAAAGACGTAAATAAATTTATACCTACCCTTATCCTCCATATTCACTCCTCACCTTCTGCGTGGCGGGCCGGATTGGGAGATGCTGGTTGAGGGAGACCCTTTACAACCGGCTACCGCTGTCCGGGCCGCTCGGTAGTACAGGGGCCCGACCCTCAGGCTCACGACTGAGGGTGGGCTGCCCCATCAACGAGTGCAAAAACCCCGCCGTTGCTGTTGTGCCGGTTCGTGACCGGAGGGGACCCAGCAGCAGCGTTTGGGGCGCATTGGGCGACCTCTCCAGCCGGACTCTCCCGGCCCATCGCCTTGCACCGCAGTGGGTGGGATGGATTCATACGTCTATCACTCCTGGACACTCTGATCCCCAGCTTCCTACCCACCCCTCATACCTTTTCCTTCCCAGACCTCCTTATCCCCTCATATTTACTTTTTCTTTCTTTATAATTATAAAATCATGAACAACACAACGAATACAACTAATATCTTGACAGCGGCGAGTAGAAGGCGTCCCCGGTGCGGGCCTAAACTGTTGGTAAATTTTGCCAACATTCGCGGCCTGCACACAAATTTAAACCATGTACATCACCACCTTCTATCAATGCGTCCTAACCTTCTTTTCCTCTCTGAAACACAGATAGCTGAGCCTCCAGATGCCTCCTATCTGGACTGCCCGGGCTACGCCCTCGTTGGCAAGTTCAGACCCAAAGGAGGTGTCTGTCTCTATAGCCGATCTGACGTCAACTGTGTGCGTCTGTTGAATCTGGAAAAACCCAGATTCGACGTAATGTGGGTGCGCGTCAATCTTGCCAGTACGGCAAGATTCTACGCGTGTTTATACCGCTCACCGAACCTTAGCGAATCAGACACATCCGAGCTATTCAAACATTTGAGCGAGACTATTGATGACCTCTTGCCCCGCTACCCTTCGGCTGAGTTTGTGGTTCTGGGGGACTTCAACGTTCATAACGAACCATGGTTGAAGTTCTCAGGACCAACAGACTCAGCTGGCCGACAGGCGGAATCCTTTGCCCTTTGCCACGGATTGGAGCAGATGGTTCAGGAGCCTACAAGGGTTCCTGATGTCCAGACTCACCGCTCCAATCTGTTAGACCTATTTTTAACCACTGTGCCACACGGTTACAAGATTGAGGTCACAGCGCCTTTAGGATCGTCCGACCACTGCCTGGTGACGACCTCAATCCCTGTCAACTTCAGACCGCCAAAAGAAAGGCTGAAGAGAAAAGTGTGGCACTATAGGTCAGCAGACTGGTTCGGTCTGCGGGCTCATTTCAATGCTTTCCCGTGGTCAGCTGTCTGTTTTCGGACTTCGGATCCCTCAAGATGTGCCCAGGAAATTGGTGAAGTCATTACATCCGCGATGGATGGCTTCATTCAATCCACTGTTAAAGAAACTGGTGTGGGCTCAAAGCCGTGGTTCAGTCGACAATGCTCCGAAGCAGTTCGGCGAAAAAACGCGGCTTACCGAGCCTACAACACATCTAGAACCTCCGAAAACAGAGCAGCATATAACAAATTGGCAAAGGAAAGCAAGAAGATCATAAATAGGTCAAAGTTCGAGCACGACCTGCAGATCAGCAAAAAGCTGGCTGCATGCCCGCATGGCAGCAGAGCCTTCTGGTCGCTTGCGGGCTCAATAGGTCGCAATTTCTGCAAATCCAGTCTGCCACCTCTTACCAGACCTGATGGCTCACTAGCAAATACCGCCACCGAAAAGGCTAACCTATTAGGAAAAATGTTTGCGGATAACTCAACCCTCGATGATCGGGGTGCAGTCCCGACGTCGGTCCCTCACTGCGGTTTCTATATGAAAAAGCTGAGGATCCGGCATCGGGATGTGCTCCAGGTTTTACGAGGGCTTGATGTTAATAAAGCTAGTGGGCCTGACGGAATCCCCGCCCTGGTATTGCGGAGGTGCGCTGCAGAAATAGCTCCGATTTTGACAAAGCTTTTCAAAATGTCCCTGAATTCTGGCTCTGTACCCTCTGGTTGGAAAAAAGCGGTCATCCATCCTATTCCAAAGAAGGGTGACCGCTCCAACCCGGCCAACTACCGTCCCATAGCGATCACGTCAGTTCTATCCAAGGTGATGGAACGTGTGATCAACGACAAACTGCTCACATACCTCGAGAAGAACAAAATTATTAACGACCGTCAATACGGATTCCGGCGGAACCGCTCGTGCGGTGATCTTCTCGCGTATGTGACGCATGTTTGGGGGCGGTGCCTGGAACGTTTCGGTGAGACCCAAACGGTTGCGCTGGACATTTCCAAGGCCTTTGACCGGGTTTGGCACCGAGGACTTGTCAACAAACTGCCTTCTTACGGACTTCCCGCATCCTTGTGCAGGTGGATTGCCGACTTTTTGAGGGAGAGGTCGATTCAGACGGTTGCTGACGGTTTCACCTCTTCCTCGCATTCGATAAACGCTGGCGTCCCACAGGGATCGGTTCTGTCTCCGACTTTGTTTCTGTTGCACATCAATGACCTTTTGACATGTGCACCAATTCATTGTTACGCGGATGACAGTACAGTCCATGCTAGCTTTTTGTTTGACAAGCCCCCAAAGGGTGCACAAATTCCAATGGCTCGGAGGGCTTTGAAGCAAAGAATGGACGCTTACCTCGAGAGTGTTTTCTCTTGGGGTAAGAATAATCTCGTCGAATTCAATGTATCAAAGACCCAATCATGTCTGATTACGTCTAAAAGGGATCGAAATGACTATCTAGTCTCCTTCAACGGTAGCATTCTTCCGAACAGGTCTTCCATTGATATGCTCGGTGTAACTCTAAGTGACCAGCTCAGATATGGGGGCTCCATCGAGGCCAGAGTTAAGTTAGCCTCTCAGAAACTGGGCGTACTGTACAGGGCCCGCAGATACTTTAATAGTACACAACTGCTAACCCTGTACAAATCGCAAGTGCGCCCCACGGTTGAATTTGGCAGCCACCTCTGGTCTGGAGCCCCAAAGTACCTGAAAAACACCCTCGACTCTGTGCAGAAACGGGCGGTCCGTTTGATAGATTCTCCCGTCTTAACAAACGGATTGCAATCTTTAGAGCACAGGCGTCGGGTAGGAATGCTTTCCTTGTTCTACCGGTATTTCAATGGAAGATGCTCCGAGGAACTAGCCTCATTGATCCCCTCGGCACCGGTGCATAGTCGGGAAACACGCCAAACGCTCGCCCAACATATGTACACGGTTGACATTTGTCACATGAGAACGGGACGCTTCTACGACTCGTTCTTGTGTTCAACAGCTCGGCTGTGGAACGATTTGCCGGCCTCTGTGTTTCCTCCTTCCTATAACATGGGTCTCTTCAAGACCCACGTTCACTCCTTCCTCTCCTCAAAAAGACCCTCCTCACAGCATCTTCAAAGATGACATAGGCCCTGAGGGAAATTATTTTCCTCAGGGCCTCCTGTGTGGAGTTAATGTAAAAAAAAAATATTCGCAAAAAAAATATCAAAGGAAATAGGTTGAATTGGATAAATAATTTCTTTCAAAACAGAGCATCCATAAGTCTTCAACTTGAAAGCAAAAAAAAAAAAACAGAAACTTCAAACAATAAAGAATAAATTGGCGTAAAAAATGTCTTCTGATTTGACGCCAAGCATAACGTCGATAACTTGGGTTTGGAAAATAACAAATCCATTAAGCGTCAATTATTGACAAGGCGTCAAAAAGCCTGCCAAATATTCCCGTTCATTCCCCATAAGTCAGTATGGAGTCATAACGTAATACGATTATCTCTTTTTCGGGAACAGATTATTTTATAAAGGGGAATCGAAAACAATAATGTTTTCCAAGCCAGTAGTAAAGCACGATTGAATTCTGCGAAAAATCACCCATATATAAAAGTGTCCTAACTAAATTCAAAGTAATAAATTCTAACAGTTATTTGAATTTAAATCTTTCTACGATTGCTTTTTCATTTGTTTGTGAAGAATTCATTTAACAATTCTGTCGTACATTTATGTCCAGAATAAGTCGAATGTTCTTGTAAGTATGTGAATGTGAATTAAAAGGGGTTCAGATATGAATCAGTCCAATACTGTTAATGTGTTTTTTTTTTGTGAGTTTGTCTATTTTTCTCCTCTAGTTTTGTATGATTATTCAAAGATTGATCGTTTTCTGCGGCACTTTGACGTTGAAATACCTTGTTCAAGTCTAGGCGCCACGCTGTTTGTGAGAAGTATAGGGAGTAAAGCAATGAAATCACCCTTTCGAAATAATTTTAGAATTAATCACAATACAATTATTCATATTGCGTCTTCGAGAAGTTTAAGAAGTGAACACAGAAATAAGGGTAAATTTTTCTTAGTAGATACTCTCATTGACGACCTGGTGAAAAACCACCTAATGGGAGACAATTCTAATTGAGGAAGATTCTGTGCGTGACTGGTACTAGTGCAGTTCCAGGCTACTCATGGAAATATAGAGAAATATGGCATGGAAACGTGCCGACTGTCGCCGTGCTACGACCAATAGCATACCCAAAGGGCTATGCGTTTGATTTGTGGGTTGCATTGGTGAACAATTTTAAAGCGAATCGCATTCGTAGATACAAATTATGGTTCAAGTCCCAATTTTTCCTTATAAAGTTAATTACAGTGTATTGAGGGTCTTTTTGAGGAGTTATGGAGTGAACACGTGAAGAGACCCATGTATATTTATTTATTTAAATAAACATATGTCTATTAGGGCTTGTACAAGTGGTTATTAGGGCTCGTATAAGTGGTTATATTGGTCTTTTAGGGCTTGTACACGTGGTTATATTGGTCTATTAGGGCTTGTACAATATATAAACATATGTCTATTAGGGCTTGTACAAGTGGTTATATTGGTCTATTAGGGCTTGTACAGGTTTGTTGCTAAGTGGTCTTTGACTGTCCAATTTTCCAATTATTTTGGTTATTTACACCACGAATTTTCAGTTTCAAAAATAGATATATTGACTCTATTGATAATACGGTCACTGCTCAGTTGTACATTCCGGATTTTTCTCGGAATGCAGATGATTTTCGGCAAAATAAATACAACAAATAATTAAAATAAAACAAAAATTAAATCAAGTAATCAAAAACCTAATTATGGCAAATAAAATACAATTTAAATAAAACAATCATTAACACAAGTAAGACTCCCTTATTTTAAATTCCACCAATTAAGATGTTGTGCAGTCAGCAACCATTCGTTGCAGAACTTCTTGAAGCACTGCAACGATGTCAATATTCGAATAGACAGTGGTATTTCATTCCAAAGTTTTGATGATGAATAGCTGTAACTACCCTCAAATTACTCGTTCTTCCTAGTAGTTTTATGTCTGGGGAGAACAAGTAATTGGTCCCTTTGGCGTGTACTGTGTGCTTGAGAGGGCAATCACTATTGTAATCTGTCAAACAGATAGACAGGAACCATTGAATTCATCATATTTTACATTTGACACATTACATTTGATGTAACTTCCGTCTGTCAATATATAACAATCTGTAATATATTTTAAAAAACTCCGTAAAAGTACGAAATTTTAATTTCCATAAGATAAATTTTGTAATCAAATATATATATCAGTCGTTTTTTAATTCAAAGTTAAGCACAACAAAGCCTTTTTTCTACCTTTTTTTATATTTCATCATATTTACAGAGTAGGTACTTATGTACGGAAATTAAAAATAAAATGAACTAGTCACCCAAAAATAATTTCTAGAGTTGACTCTAAACTAAGAAAAATAAAATTGTTTGGTAGCCTGTAGTATATAATTAAAAAAAAACGAACAAATAAAATCGCTTCATCCCAACTAGAAATCTTCTAATTTATAAAATATTAATTAGAAGTTTGTTTGGATATTTTGACCTCATTCCCAAAATTAGGTTCTGTATGAAAAATGCGCAATTTTTATTGACCTTTCTGTGGTCTGAGAATCTCTTCAACGTTACAAAATACACGGTGTTTGGAAACTAGTAGTACAAGCGGAAAACTAGTATTGTTTGATATCACATAACATTTAGTCGATTTTGTAGTTTTATTTATTTTGGTTTGCGCTATAAGGCATCTTTTCGGGTATATCGTGTTAGATTCCAAATTTGAAAAAAAATCGGTCCCTTAGGTTAATATCATGTCAATAAGCGTAGAACCGTTTTTTTATATTTAATTTCTGCACATTCCAGAGTGGGAGACACTATCACTATCGCCCTGACGAAAGACCACCAAACAGAGTTAAAACGTTGCTTCATATGGCATTAGCCTAGTAATTTTTCACATTCCTCTTCTCATCTCCTTCCTCAGTTTCATAACATACCCCAAACGGGTATGCCGTAGTCTTACTGACTCCATACATATGGTATAAGTTGGGATTCTTGTTCGGTATGCAAGTATATACATTTTTTAAATTCGTTAATTTTTTTATAATAAACCACTTTTTTACCCCTTGAGCTAATGTAAAAAAAACTGCATCCTACTGCGGTGAAAGGTAAAGGTTAGAGAGAGCCCTTAGAGACAGGTCAAGAGGTCTCCCCCGACCAGTTTCTCCTGATTCGCCACGCAAACGGGCAAACGCACAGCCAAGACAAACCTCACCCCATCAATCCGGGCACCCCTGCCAAATCACGAAACGTAGCGCACAACTTGAGACGACCTATGTTAGGTGTGTATGTCGTGCCTCATAAATTGTACATTTTTGCATGAATTTTACAAAAAATACGCACCAACATTACAACCTTCATTGAGTTCTATCTAATGGAGCCAATATGCTATTTTTAAGGCTTTTGCTTTAACAAGTTTGGAATTACTTCCATCCCCATACATTATTCAGATGTTCCCGGAATAAAACAGAACCAATCCCAACTTTGGGGTTGATTCAACCCTCTGGACGCATCGGCAGCAGGTGCCTTTGTTAAAAAACCACCCTTAATTTCATCCCCTCGATGTGGGACGTTCTATTTTTTATTGGCTGAGCGGTTAATAAAGTATTTTTTAACTGTCTTTGAATGAATTAATTAGTTTAATAACTTTTAGGTTGGCACTATTTTTTTTTAACATAAAATCAACCCCTTTAGAAAAAGCCAAGGGAAAACATTATTTTTTTATCAACAAAAGTTAGAAAAAAATGATACGAAGTTCTTCTTTGGCATGTTTTTAAAAAGTTTTTATCCATGTTTTAAAGCTTCCTACCGCAAGATGGAATTAACGTTACCAATACAAAATAGTAGCACTGACCTTGAAAGTAATTTTATATCCCAATTGACGAAACAGTTTTTCTAACATTTCGTATATTTCTATTCTCTAATATTGATCCAGATTTATTTAGAGTGTTAGAGAAATTTAAATATAACAATGGCGTGATAAAAATTGGTGTGGTTGCTTTATTGGCGTGGTTGTTATATTGGCGTGGGTCATGGATTTGGGTTAAAAATTATTTTCCTCAGGGCCTCCTATGCGGAGCGAATGTGATATAAATTGGAACATTGATGTGATTAAAAGAAAGATGTAATTATTACTTTGTTTATTTAACATGTGATTATTTAGTTGGCGTGATTAATAATCCGACGCGATTGCTACGGTGGTGTGATTAACACATTGACCGTTTTGTTACATTAATGTGATTATTAGAAATCGGATTATATGCACTAACAAAGTGCCAAAATATGAATGCAAATATGCACTAAAAAAGGCCGAAATATGCACTAAAAACCCTTGACATGCCCAAAATATGCACAATACAAAATCAAAAAACCATTTTTATTTTTATATATTTTAATTAAAGACGGTACAAAACAGCGAAATATTCTTAAAATTATGCGTAGTTTTTGTGACCATAGTATTATTAGTATTTTTCCAAATTTTTGGTCGCAAATTTGTGACGTTTGTCACCCAGTATTAATTTTGTACGCCGAAAACAACCTCCTTATGAGCAATTGTCGTCATTTGTCAAAATTAATTTGGCATACTTCTGGAGATTTTATTTTTATTAATTTTTAAAAGAAAGACAAACATTCCTGGGTTACGAATAACCCGACAAAATTTTTAAATCTCCTACTACCACCACACTAAGCGGAAGAAGTTGCTTGTGTTGTGATGGAGCACTTAGCCAGCCGAGGAATCAAACACGGAACGCCTGGGTGGGACCCAAACGCGATGTTCACTCAACCACTGACCGGTCAATCACAGATACCTGTTTCTCATGTCTTGAAGACACTTTTTACGAATCTTTTCTAATATTGAATTTCTTAGGAAGGGCGTTAGTGAGTACAATCATTGTTTCCAGTATTTCTATTGATTTAAATAGAGGCAGATTTTTTTTTCTAATTTTTTATGGCATCTGGTAACTTCTGGAAATGTGTTGAGATGAGGGCGATATTCTTTGGATGCGTAATCAAATGCTAGCTTGCTTGACTGAATTGCAAAGGCCTCAGAACCGTCAAATTTACCAGCGAAATATGCACGATTTGGAAAAAAAGCTAAAATATGCATTAACGCCGTAATTAGAGAGTTATATGAATTTGCATTTTTTTTTTTTTTTTTACATTAACTCCACACAGGAGGCCCTGAGGAAAATAATTTCCCTCAGGGCCTATGTCATCTTTGAAGATGCTGTGAGGAGGGTCTTTTTGAGGAGAGGAAGGAGTGAACGTGGGTCTTGAAGAGACCCATGTTATAGGAAGGAGGAAACACAGAGGCCGGCAAATCGTTCCACAGCCGAGCTGTTGAACACAAGAACGAGTCGTAGAAGCGTCCCGTTCTCATGTGACAAATGTCAACCGTGTACATATGTTGGGCGAGCGTTTGGCGTGTTTCCCGACTATGCACCGGTGCCGAGGGGATCAATGAGGCTAGTTCCTCGGAGCATCTTCCATTGAAATACCGGTAGAACAAGGAAAGCATTCCTACCCGACGCCTGTGCTCTAAAGATTGCAATCCGTTTGTTAAGACGGGAGAATCTATCAAACGGACCGCCCGTTTCTGCACAGAGTCGAGGGTGTTTTTCAGGTACTTTGGGGCTCCAGACCAGAGGTGGCTGCCAAATTCAACCGTGGGGCGCACTTGCGATTTGTACAGGGTTAGCAGTTGTGTACTATTAAAGTATCTGCGGGCCCTGTACAGTACGCCCAGTTTCTGAGAGGCTAACTTAACTCTGGCCTCGATGGAGCCCCCATATCTGAGCTGGTCACTTAGAGTTACACCGAGCATATCAATGGAAGACCTGTTCGGAAGAATGCTACCGTTGAAGGAGACTAGATAGTCATTTCGATCCCTTTTAGACGTAATCAGACATGATTGGGTCTTTGATACATTGAATTCGACGAGATTATTCTTACCCCAAGAGAAAACACTCTCGAGGTAAGCGTCCATTCTTTGCTTCAAAGCCCTCCGAGCCATTGGAATTTGTGCACCCTTTGGGGGCTTGTCAAACAAAAAGCTATCATGGACTGTACTGTCATCCGCGTAACAATGAATTGGTGCACATGTCAAAAGGTCATTGATGTGCAACAGAAACAAAGTCGGAGACAGAACCGATCCCTGTGGGACGCCAGCGTTTATCGAATGCGAGGAAGAGGTGAAACCGTCAGCAACCGTCTGAATCGACCTCTCCCTCAAAAAGTCGGCAATCCTCCTGCACAAGGATGCGGGAAGTCCGTAAGAAGGCAGTTTGTTGACAAGTCCTCGGTGCCAAACCCGGTCAAAGGCCTTGGAAATGTCCAGCGCAACCGTTTGGGTCTCACCGAAACGTTCCAGGCACCGCCCCCAAACATGCGTCACATACGCGAGAAGATCACCGCACGAGCGGTTCCGCCGGAATCCGTATTGACGGTCGTTAATAATTTTGTTCTTCTCGAGGTATGTGAGCAGTTTGTCGTTGATCACACGTTCCATCACCTTGGATAGAACTGATGTGATCGCTATGGGACGGTAGTTGGCCGGGTTGGAGCGGTCACCCTTCTTTGGAATAGGATGGATGACCGCTTTTTTCCAACCAGAGGGTACAGAGCCAGAATTCAGGGACATTTTGTCATATGCAAATATGCAAATATGCAAATGCATATAATCCGATGTCTAGTGATTATGGTGCGTCTTTTCAGTTTGCAAAAAAGTTTTTAGCAAATTGATACCTACAACCTAATTTTTTTCGCTTGATCACCGCACCCTTGTTGCTAACGTTACATTGCCAGAAAAATAGCACAATAATATTTCAATCTTTTACAGAACCAAATTCTTTAAGCAACAGGTTTCCTTTTACAAACCTATCATCAAAGGCCACATGAAGGAATTTCATTCGTTTTCAATAAATACCAAGCGGGTTTTATTTCAGTGTGTGAATGCTTTTATTCGAATGTTTATTGCCGAAATGCTTTTACATTCTATGAAGTTTATTTTTCTTATGTCAATCAACTTTCTTAGATTTATATTATAAGGATTCCAAGTATATACAAAGCCAACAATATTTACAGTGTATTTTTGTGGTTTCGTTTACTTTGAGAAGTATAAATACTTTTTATTAAAATAATATTTTAGTATGAATGGATGTTAGCTATTTTCTCAATTTTTTGTTTATTTTTTTAATATTTTCGTAAGTATTTGAAATTCGCATTGTTCAACTTATCGAATAGCCTTGGTAGAGGGTAGTCGAGGGGTAAGGCACTCGTCTAGCAATCCGGAGGACGCGGATTTAAAACAAGGTTGTTTTCTTTTACGAACAATAGATCTCTGATGATCGGGAATTGAATGATACTCAGGTTCGTCAGGTTACGATTCATGTTTATTAAGGACACATTTACAATTTGTATTTAACTGGGCTTAACATCCATTTTAATGGATGTTTCGTGTTTATATGTCGATCGAATATCATCCCGACCCGATCGACCCGATCGACCCGAACGCGCGACAGTTGTGTATCATACCGTACAATGTTACTGACCTCTGTTAAGATACATTAAAGCTACCTAATAATAATAATAATAATTGGACAATTTGTAGAGCGCCGTTTTTGTGAGATATCACCTCAAGGGCGCTGGCGCACACTAACGACATTAGTTAAGATATATTGAAACGAAACTCCATGCGTATTTATAAACACCACAGGCTATTTGGATCATAGACCGGTTCTTACATGATATAAGAACGGGTCGATTCTATGACACGTTATTTTTTTTGACAGCTCAGCTGTGGAACGACTTGCCACCTCTTTGTTTCCTTTCATTTTTTAAATTTTTCTTTATTCATTGTATATTTTGTTACAATTGAGGATTTTTCGACCACCATGCTAGGCACAGCCCTTGTTATGGTGGTCGATTTTCTGTACAGTATATTAACATAATATGCAATATAAGGAATGTGAGAGAATATAAAAAATATAAAAAATAATATAATATTAAAGAATATAAAAGAATGTAGAAGAATGTAAATGACCTTAGAGTAATATAAAAGAGTATGGAAGAATAATTAGAATATAAAATAATATGTAAAGTACAGAACATAAAAAGCATTTACCTGAAAGAATATAAAAATGATGTAAATCATAAATTATATGAAATCAGAGTAAGTAGTACAGAGCAAGCAAAAAGAAAGGATTATAATTATGATGAAAATCTATATGTGCGTGGTTATATTGGAAGGTATTTTATTTTACATCAATGTTTGTACTAATATAACTTAGAATTCATGTTTCGAATCCAGCAAATTACACTGGACACCGGAATGGATTATTATTGTTGCGTTTTTTCAGCTGGTGGCACTGGACAGTGAGTACATGGAGCATGTACTCAGTGCCCAGTGAATAGAACATAGTGGTACCAAACAGTTTTTCTTACCGCAAGGGTCTCTGCAAGACCCAGGAGCCCTCCGTACTTTCCTCTATAAGACCATCCACAAAACATCTCCAAACATAGCAATAATTTTCTCTATGTCTGCCTCGAAGGCCTCAATTATAATATGGAAATCAATACTGAAGTTCTTAGATTAAATCTCCAATTTATCAAAAACAAAATGCTTGTCTTATTTAAAAAATTAAATATATGTATTACCTTCAAACACAATGCGTCGTTGGCTGGCGCATTTCTATACGAATTCCGTCAAAAATACTTCATCGATTTTTACGGATTCCTTTCAGCGGCTATGTCGGGATTCACGCTCTGTGACATCTCAGGAATTCCAATTCCACTCACTTTTCATATTTATTAAAAGTTTTCTGGACTAGTTAGACTACCCGTAATTACTTGGGAGTGTAATAATATGATGTCATATTTTTAGATATTATACAATACCTATCTTAGGCTGTAACAAGTAACAAGAAGATATTTACATCTGAACTTTTTAGCAATCTTAAAACTTTACGAATCCATTAACATACCTGCCAATTTATTTACAAAATAAAAATACATTTCTAAAACAGAAATGGTTTAATTAATATCACATCAATGAACACAAGCACTCCAAAAGAAACAAACGATTTATTACAGTATGTGTTTGGTTTTGAAATAGATGGTTGGCAGGAGTGTCACTAAAAGATAAAATTAAAAGTTCACGCATTCGTGGTAGCTTGGGTGTCACGGACATAAACAATAAGCTAGAGGAACGATAGTTGAGATGGTATGGTCACATAAAACTGAGACCACCAGAACACACAGTGAAGCAGACCAAAGAGCTCCTGGATGACTCAATGCTCCAAAATTCTAAGTAGAAACGGCCTGGAAGAGAGCGATACCCAGAGCCGAAGAAGCTACAACCTGAGAATGAGGAGAGCCGACCCCAACAGCCTACCTAGGCAATGAGTTGGGACAGTGCAAGGAAGAAGAAGAAGTGTTTGGTTTTGAAATGAGAATAAGCTTAATTCCTTCCGAGATGTCATTTATCAAGTTCCTTTCTCTGCCTAACCAACACTTTGCTTGAAAAGTATTGGAAAATGGGAAAAAAAATATAGTGAAAATTTGAGTGATATGCTTTGAAAAATGAAGGATTGGAAGCAAGTTGTTGATAGTTTTCGTATACTTAATCGCATTTTTAAGTAAAAAGAAGAAATTTGACCATCATGGAAGAAACTTAAATTGATTTATACTCATTATTTTTGTTGTGACGAAATTACCCGAGGCATCGAACTATTATAACTACCTTGAAATTGTGGTGTGTGCTCCTTCGCAAGTGTTTTGTCATATCTTTTCGTCGCATACCTTGTTTTTCCTACACATATTATCACCCAATTACAGCAAACACACTTTCGTCTCGTGTCCTTTTTAGTATTTACAGACAATTTTAATTTCACCTGAAGCTGTAATTTGTTTTTCAGTTTTGGAAGCAACATTATCAGTGTATTAATTTCATACTTGATTACCGAGTAAGTCCTCCATCAGAACTATTATTTTATGCCTTAAAATGATGTGATGTACAATAACATTTAATACATATTATATCGAAGGATGTTTGTTTGGAAAGTGTTAACCGATATTTTTGATTACCCTCGAATGTTCACGGCTCCGTCCTTATGCTCGAACGACTATTCTAACAAAGCAATCAGTCAAATAGCACCATACTAACAACATACAAAAAATATAAGATTATTAATAAAAATAATAATGGTAATTGGTCTTAAATATTAACATTCGTGTATTCAGAATTCCAGAAGTATAGGGTAATTATGACTTTTTCGCAGTTTGATTCGAAAGAAATCCTCTTTTTTGTATTTTGGGAGTATGAACTATAAAATCAATAGTAAATTGTTATCTATTATTTTTTTACTCTTATAAGTTGTTTAAACTACTGATAATAATGCAAACAAGATATTTTTTAACATTAATATCACGCAGGTGGTCCTGAGGAAAATAATTTCCCTTTCCCTCAGGGCCAATCATCTTTCAAAATGCTGTGTGGAGGGTCTTTTTGGGAAAAATAAGGAGAAAGGGGTCAGTGTGTCAAGGAGTGACGGACGTATGAATCCATCCCTCTCAGTGTGGTGAACGCAAGGCAATGGGTGGAGAAAAACCAGTTGGAGAAGTCAAAGGGTCTTTCCAAACCAGTCTCTCACGGTCCGGCCCACTCCGCAGCTGATGGGCAGGCGCAACCCAAAATAATCACGATATAAAAAAATCAAGCATAAATATTTATCAAAAACATTTAAATTAAATACGAAAGAACGAAATAAGTAAAATAATACAGTTTTGACGAAACATATTGTACCGGTCTTTAAAAAAGGTTCTACCCCTTTCATTTAACCAACTCTAAAGGCAAACATCAAATTGGGACAAATAACTGGATTACCTTATATTAGTGTTCCGTATATATCAGGCCCCTAACATCTCAGCATATATGAGACTCCTCAGGTCGGGATGGGCTGGGCATGTACAGAGAATGCCGGACACACGCGTCCCAAAAAGAATTATGACTGGACACCCCGGTGGAAAGAGAAAAGTGGGAAGACCCAGACCGAGGTGGGAAGACGAGGTAAGAGGGGATGCGGCATGGCTTCTCCAGGTAACAAACTGGAAGTCAGCTGCTGAGAACAGGAGGTGTTGGAGGCGAATGTTGCGGGAGGCCAAAGCTCGATATGGGCTGAAGAAGAAGTGTTCTGTGCATTGAACATTTGGAGGCCACGAACTAGAATTGATGACGAGCGAATGTGGTTCTCATAAATGAACTCTGTCTCAGACGTCTTTAAGAATATATAAAAAATAAATTAATAAAATATTTTTTTTTTAAATTATGGTGATTTTTACAATGACGTTGATAAGTTCTTAAGAAGTCCCCGTGTTCGCAAGTTAGTCCCGTCAAGTACTCAACTGCCAAGACATCTCCAGTCCGAAGTTTTGTCACTTTCCAACAAAACGATGTCTCGCCGGCCACAAGAGTTAGCCGGAATGAAGCGGAAAACAAGAAGACGAAGTATGGAAGTTTGGGTGTTTGTTGGAAGAAAGGGTGAGAGCAGGGGTGAACGTACCATGTCGTGTTCAGAAATTTAAGTTACTAGCGTATAAGTTAATCGCTGGAACTGTACGAAATAAAAGATAACGGTAGCAAAAAAAAAATTGTATCACTGATCGAAGAACCGGGGATGCAATTTTTTAGCCGTAAATTTTTATAAGTGACCTATAAAAGGGAAATGGTAGGGTAGGTTTATGTGAGTTATGATGTGATGAATTATCATATGAGGAAGTATCGTTGAATAAAATTACTATGGGAATTCAGACGCTGAGATCTCATAGTCCGATTAGACGTGGAACCGTTTTTATAATGTTTGTCTAGTCTGTAGTTAGAAGTAAGATTGTAGAAATGTATTGAAATTTATACAGCGCTCTTGAGGTGATTTTTCACAAAAACGGAGCTATATAAGTCATCCAAATATTATTATTATCACTGGGAAACACATTAGAATACTCGTTTCCAATGAAAAAAGGTAGCTACCGATAGTATGAAAAAAAAAATAGTCAAAGAAAATATTGTTAATTCTGAAATTTACATATGAAATGTAAACAGTTGGAGAACTTTCCCCATGACCTTTAAATATTTCTTCTTTGTTGGATTTGCCTAACAACGTCTTCTAGTTGTAACTTATTAACACAATCACCGCATTCATTTCGTGCATATTTGATTATTGTCCTATTGGACATTCATTTGTCCAATCGGACGTTCATTTTGTATAATTGGACATTGCCTATGCAAGGGAATAAATAATAAATCGATATATACGTAGGCAAAATACTCTTACCAAAAGCATTATCTATGAAAATTTTACTGACAAGTCATTTAAAGAAAACAACAAGTAGACTCTGTTCATAATGATTTTAAAAAGCCTTTAAAATATGGTTTCCCATAAAATTCTTATTTGGAAATTAAGAAAGTTTTGTTTATTTACTTGGCAACAATTGACCTGGTTTATCTTACTGATGGACAATTGGACTTTGTTTTGCCTAATTAGACAATAATAATTTGTCCATTCATTTATCCAATTGGACCTTCGCTTTGTCCAATTGGACCTTCGCTTTGTCCAATTGGAACTTCGCTTTGTCCAATTGGACCTTCGCTTTGTCCAATTGGACATTCGTTTTGTCCAATGTGGGCGTTCTTTTTCTCTAGTTAAACATTTATTTGTCCTATTGGAAGTTCCATTCGTTTGTCCAATTGGACGTTTATCTATCCAATTGGACATTCGTTTATCCAAATGGTCAAGTCCAATTGGACGATCTTTTATCTAATTGGACATTCATTTGTGCAATTGGACATTTATAAGTTAAAAGACGCCAAATCCTCTGCTGACTCAATTTAAAGGATATCATTCTTGATTTCAGAGAGCATTTTTAAATTTGTAGCGGATCATCGCTAGACCACGCAGGCTCTCTCTGTCGTTCTAAATCTGTGATTTCTGTAATAATATTGGTGTACAATTATTTTATGGAGCCTATATGAAAAATATAACAATTAATATGTTGCGATGATACCGATGAAATGTAATCAATGTTTGTACATTATTAGCTAATTCTATTGACAATATGCCATTCACCATTTACTTATTGGAATCATTGACAATTTACTTTTACAAATTGACAAATTCGAAAATTTACGTGACTTTCTGGACGTCCCTCAATTCACACTGCTGAAAACGTATTATTTGCGATTAGATGTAGTTCTTGTCGGTTTTGTCACCCTGGTAAATTCCTACTACACAGTGGGGAAGAGTGGGATTTTGCCCTAAAAGTGATCTGCTCTACAGCCTTAAAAAGTTAACAATTTTCACATAACGAGAAATATTATAAAAAGCTTAGACTTCTTTTCATAATTTTATGTCCCCGGAATGGTTATGAAAGAAAATGTTCAAATATTTTGATTTGCAAAACATTCGGTTTATGAACATCAGATTTAAAAATAACGCTAACAAAAAACCAGATTTACGTGAAGAATAACAAAAAGCCAAAGTAGGAATCTATACATACGTTCATAAATCCTTTGGGAGGAGCCATGTTTTTTTCGTCAAGTTTACATAAACTTACCACCAGTCCAGTTAATGGAAAATGAGAATTAATTCAAGTTAAACATAAAAGCCTCTCTCGGAACTTTCAGAGGAGAAATTATAAAGAAAGATGAAAATTTCATTGAAGTGAGAATTTTTTTCAACGATGTTGAAAAATTCAACGTAGAATCCCCAGAGGAGAGACTTCACTTTGAAAGACTAAAAGAAATAATTCATTAATGATTATTTTAGAAGAAGAAATAATTCATTAATGATTATTTTAGAAGAAGAAATAATGCATTAATGATTATTTTAGAAGAAGAAATAATTCATTTATGATTATTTTAGAAGAAGAAATAATTCATTAATGATTATTTTTTCAAACCATGTAGTCATTTAATCCTCAAATAAAAGACTGTCCACACAGCATACCAAAGCCGTTTTTTTGGAAAAAATCACCCCAAGAGCGCTTTACAAATAAATATAGAAATATAAAAGAAATAATGAAGGTAAACATTAAAACCGTTAAGTTAAAATCACTGATCAATAAAACTACAAAAGTTATATCAAAAAAACAAATCGATCCAATTAAATAATAAACTAAGGGAACAAGATAAAAAATGTGCAAACATGAAAATACGATGAACCAATGAATTTTCTCATTCTCATTAAATAATCTGGACTTCTCCAAATGTTTCTAGAAGGAGAATGGAAGTAATAAGATAATTAAGTATGCTTTCATAAATTATAAAATTCCAAGTAAAATGTCAGCAGAAACTTAACAAAAATTGCACGACAGCATTTTCCATTAGTCTTAATTGCATTTAGAATAGATAACTTCGGAATCTATTTTATGGTTCCCTGCACTCATAATTCTTTACGGATTTTGAATAATTCGTTAATGAAGTTGGTTTTTAGGTGGCTGTTTTCCAAATAACCACTGGAGCGATTTAGGTTCAAATCTGGACCGCTTTTACTTTTCTGCCATTGACATCGGTCCAAAATTGGACAACAATTAACGAACCTACAAACATGAGATAGACGGCGAAATGTAGGTGAATTCATTAGCTTTAAACCTCAGTAAACAGTTTGTGTTTCCGTATTAATATTTTTTGGAATGATCGTAATTAAATCGAATGGTCAAATAATAATAATAATCTATTTCCACATGAAAGTCTCACTAAAAATAATTATACTTGTTTTTCTTCTTATTTATTTATATATTCCAGGTACTCTATTAACTGTACATGCGAGTATGTGAAACGCGTGATTGTATTAATTGAACATATATGAAATGTAAACTCTTCTTCCATCCACAAGCAAATGCTATTAATGGAAGACCAGTATGAATTAATATGTACCATTCTTAAGTTAATAAAAAAAATTTAAAAAAAACGAACACCTAATACTCGAATGGATAACAACTAAAGGAGCCAGTAAACCATTAAAATAAAGTTTTATTGCCCATCGCCTGAAAATTGTATTTGAACACTTTTGTAACACAAAAAATATGCTTCCATAATTCCAAACTTGTTCAAACTTAAAACAAAAATTGCAATTTTTTTATTAATATTGAACGCGTTCGAAATTATGTCAGGTTTGGTAGGGCGTATGTGGCAAAAGGAGACGCACGTAATATACATACATATAACTACAGAAAATACAAAGTGTTTGTTTTGAGAATACGTTATTATTTCAATAACCGTACGCAACAAATGTAAAAATGCAGAGATTCGCAAAGAAGACTATCGTAAGGATTCGCGAGTATATTATAGGGATACTATACCAATTTGAACAACTTTCCTTTAATTATGTAAATACTTGTAAAAGCCTTCAAAGGCTTGAATTAATAAATTATTAAATAATATGAACCGTATAACCGTACTTAGTTACATAAAACCTCAATCCTTACCTGCTTAGATAATAATATTGACTTTGTAAGACGTAGTACTATTTTATTCCCTTTGTCATAGATACGTACATGTATTAAAAAATAAACCTTGTTTGTACATCAATATTAATTATAAGGATGTATTTCGAACACATGATAGGTTTCAATAGAGAGTGGAGGGTCCTAACTTGACCTTATTTGAATAATAAGGCTTCTCAGACCCTCGAAGCCTTCCTTCGAATCCTTATTCTAAATCCAAGGTTCATTGTATACAGCTACCATCTAAAAAGATTCGCTTTTACGCAATAAATTATTTTTTATGTTACATAGGTCTCAAGAGTATCCAAAAAAAATATGTAAATAAATCCGAGAAAGTCTTAATATATAAGGCACATGAAAAGAGAACTACGTAGGATACATAATTATATTCGTATGTAAATATATCTATTTTTAAATGATGATCACAATGAAAATGCAGGAGTTTTAACCCATTACCTACATGATTTTTTTTATTTATTTTTATAAACTTGGATCATCATTATTACAACCCGGTAGTAAAGACTTAAAGGAGAGCCCAAAATCAGTTTTAGAATTTTCCGCCCGCCCACCACCCTCTCTGATGCCTAAACGCAACCCTTGGAGTTAACCCCCTTAAGCAAAATGTATCTCAATTATGGGTAAAATGCAATCAACTGTATGATTTACATTGATAATATAAAATAAATAATTGCCTTTATTTATAATTCTATTATATGCGAGTTTTGGGTTCGTAATATTTGGAAGCGATTATTTCGGGCTCTATAGGACCAAACAAACTGAAATTTAGGATTCTTAAAAAAAATATAGTCTATAGGCTAATTAATCGCAAAATCTCCAAAACTAACAATCGTTAAAAAATCATTAATTCCATGGGCATTATGCGATGCTTGATCTTAGTCGTTAAAGCATTTATATCGGGCTCTCTGGGGTTATACCAACTGAAATATTGGATTCTTAATAAAAGTGAGCGTCTGAAGAGAAACCGAACAAAAAATTAAAAAAAAATAACATTCATGAAAAAAATCATTAATTCCTATTTTAAATGCCGTTTTCTCCGTCTTTACGGGGTCGAACAAACTGAAATTTTGAATACTTAATAAAAATGATGATCTGAAGGTCGCAAAATCTCCAAAAAGTAAGACATAATTTGGAGATTCATTAACTCCAACTGCACGTTCATAGATCAATTTGGTCAAAATAAACGTTCATTCTCGGTTAATGTCATATTAGGGAAATTGATCTTACAATTGGAAGTAAGTTTTGTCCAATTAGACGTGCATTTGTCCATTTGGACGATTCTGTAGAATTCGACATTCAAATAAATTAGTCCATTTGGACATTTATCTGTACAATTTGACTTTCATGTGAATTAGTCCATTTGGACATGCATTTGTCCATTTGGACATTCATCTGTACAATTCGACATTCATTTGAATTAGTCCATTTGGACAATAATTTGTCCAATTGGACATTAATTTTGTACAATAGTTGTGTAATTAATGAATGTTGTGTAATCAACTGAAATTATGATTTTCTTATTAAAAATTATTGGTTAGAAGAGTAAGCAATCACAAAATGTCAAAAAAGTAACATTCGTGAAAAATATACTTCTTTAGAGTAATGCGAGATTTGGGTTCATAATATTTGGAAGCGGTTATTTCGGGCTCTATAGGACCAAACTAACTGAAATTTTGGATTCTTAATAAAAAATTTAGTTTATAGGCTAATTAATTGTAAAATCTCAAAAAAACTAACAATCCTAAAAAAATCATTAATTCCATATGCGATGCCTTGATCTTAGTCGTTAAATCAGTTATCTCGTGCTCTCTGAGGTTAAACCAACTGAAATATTGGATTCTTAATAAAAGTGATGGTCTGAAGAGAAACCCATCTCAAAATGTATAAAAACTAACATTCGTGAAAAATTCATCAATTCCTTGGGCATTATGCGAAGCTTGGGTCTTTAAAAGCAGTTATCTCGTGGTTTATGGGGCCGAATCAACTGAAATTTTGGATGCATATTTACGATGACAGTCTGGAGAGCAACCAAACACAAAATCTCAAAAAATTAACAGTCGTGGAAAAGTTGGCGTTTACATGGGTATAAGGCGAGGCTTGGTTTCTGCCTTTTATTAATGCCGTAATCTCCGGCTATATGGGCGTGAACAAACTGTTAATTTGGATTCTGGTCTGAAGGCTAATATATCGTGCAATCACAAAAAAGTGAAGCAGAATTTGGAGATTCATTTAGTCTAATTGCACGTTCATAGAACAATTTGGTCAAAATTAACGTACATTTTTGGTTAATGTCATATATTGGGCATACTGATCTTTCAATCTTTTTTCCGTTTTGTCCAATCAGACAAGCATTTGTCCATTTGGACATTTATCTGTACAATTTGACTTTCATAAGAATTTGTCCATTTGTACATGCTTTTGTCCATTTGTACATGCATTTGTCTATTTGGACATTCATCTGTACAATTGGACATTTGGACATTCATTTGACCCAGTCCATTTGGACTTTAATTTGTCCGATTGGACATTAGTTTTGTCCAATAGTGGTGTTATTTATGAATGTTGTGTAATCAACTGAAATTATGTTTTTCTATCAAAAATAGGTAAGGTGTTTTTCTATCAAAAATAGGTTTGAAGAGTAAAAAATCACAAAATGTCAAAAAAGTATCATTCGCTACGACTTTTTTAAAAGCTATTATCTTGGGGTATATGCTGCCGTTTGAATTCCAATTTTGAATATCTATTAATCTATTAGTTTTATTGAACTTTTGGATTTTTTATAATTTGTTTCCAATCTTAAGTTGAGGGGTAATTGGTTAAACCATTTGACTCCAAAATATTTATAAAATTGTTGGGCTATGGTGGTATTACAACGCGGGATAGTTATGGAGCCAAGAATACTTGGTCTTTTGCTGTTTGAAGTAGATATTTAGCTACTGTTGTTGAAACAATCATTGTGCATTTGTAAAAGTATAATTTTTTTATAAATAATGTGTAGTGAAGGGACTGTAAATTTCTCAAATAATCTTATGGTGGGGAAATCATATGGTTTTTTTAAATTATTTTTATTAATATTCTTTGGATGATTTCTAAAGGTAAGACAGAAGTTTTGAATGCACCACCCCAGCCAACAATTCCATATTGTTATACAGATTGAATCAGTGAAAAATAGATGATTCCTAATAGTTTAAAATTTAATATGTTTGGATTCTATGAAAAATGTACAATAATTTTCTTACTCTTTCTACTGTTGCATTGATCTGTAGTTTCCATTTTATGTTACTATCTATAATTACACCGAGGTATTTTACATTAGTTTTAACAGTGAGTACAGAGCAGTCAGGTTTAAATGAATTTAAATTTCTATTACAATTATGTTTTTGTATATATATACTAATATTTAAATTTTCAGGGAATGCTTGTTTATTAACGGTGAACGGTATTACAAAGGTTTTTTCGGTATTATTATTTCCGTATTATTATTTCTTTACACTGGTACACACGCATGATGTACACGCGGGAACTGATATATATATAATATTATTCTGAATATTATATGAGTAAGGAGTATTTCCGTAAATATTGTAGGGGATACGGGAATACTTAATGTGCATATAATAAGAAACCTTTACCGAAGGGATTTTATATATAACATACGAAGCTATACTGAAGAAAAATCGTCTCAAGGTCTTCTTGGATGTTCTAGCATTGTTCAGTCTTCAGTGTTCAGTCGATATGCTTACATCAAAATGGACTCCGTAGAGTAATATTATCGAATGTTACTTTGAATTTTTGGTAGGAATTATATTAATTTTTGGAGTGTTATCCACAATTTACCATTAGTAATTGTGTTGGGGCTTTTCAAGAAGAATTGGTCCTTGAAACTGTTTATTACTACTATTTCCATGTTCACAATTTATTTTACTTCTAGGACTCACGACCAACTATCTAGGAATCGAATCTGAGAGCTCGAGCTCTCGTTGTACTTGCTGGGTGAATGTCCTCTAACTGCCCGACATCTGTCGGAACTTGACAATAAGCTCTAAGCCTACCGAGATGTCAAAAACAATTGAAACTACACTTTTCGAAACTACCGTTGGAGCCAACAAAAAGTTGTCCACAGAAGCAAAGCTAGCAGTCCACAATGGAGTACTGGTGCCTACCCTGACGTATGGTAGTGAAGCATGGAACTGGCAGAGAAAGGATGAAAGTAGACTGAATGCTGTAGAAATGAGATCCCTGAGGCGTATGTGTGATAAAACCATGTATGATCGTGTGAGGAATGTGGAGATCCGAAAAGAATGCAAGGCTGATGTGAGCGTAATAAGTAAAGGGACGCTTAGATGGTTTGGGCATGTTGAGCAAATGAATGAATAAAGGAATGTAAAGAGAACTTATGACGCGAATGTGAATGGTAGAAGAAGCCGAGGACGCCCAAGGAAGACATGGCACGATCAAGTAAATCAGATACTTGAGTCGGGCCATGTCAAGAGTCAGAATAATAGAAGAGTATGTAGATAAGATGTATGTATGTGAATGAGGCAAGGGGTGTGTGCCAAGACCGAGTTGTTTGGCGGTCCGTCCTCTCTGCCTACCCCTGCGGAGAAACGGCGTGATGGTTTGTTAATAAGTTAGTTAGTCGAAAGTTAAGATTTTTTTTTCATATTAGTCCACACTTGACACCCCATGGAAAATAATTTCCATAAAGGCCTATGTCATATTTGGTGATGCTGAGTGGAGGGTGTTTTTAGGAAAGGAATAAGAGGCATTTTTTGGAAGGAAAAATGTACGTAGTATAAGTAGGAATAGAGAGGTCAATGTGTCCAAGAGTTACGGAATAATGAATCCATCCTTCACTGGGGTGAAAGGCGATGTCCCAAGAGAATCCTGCTGGACAGATCAAAAGGTCTCCCTTAACCAGTCTCTCTCGATCCGGTCCGCTATGCGTTGGTGGGAGGAAAAACCTCACACCATGAACTCGGACACACCGCTGCTCACCAAAGTAACGAACCGCTTGTGACCTATGGCAGAGGTGTTTTTTTTTTTTTTTTATTACAGAAAAACAGATTTTTTTTCATGTTAACAATATACCTGCAAAGCTACTGCAAGTAGCTTGTCTGCAGGAAAACAGTGTGAACAAAACATTGTACAATTTAAATGTCTCAAGTATAATACAATAAGAAAAAAAATTGCAATTTAATAAAATACATAATAAAAACATAAATAAGTATTAAAAATAATAGAATACTAAGTCTAAGAGGTACAGTCATTCAATACAGAAAATCTGATTCCAATAGCCATGTTTTTAACAATAGCGCAAATTTAGGTGTCGAGTAACATTTTTTCAAATCATATGGCAGCATATTAAATATAAGTGGTACAATGTATTCAAAAGTTCTCTGGCCATGTTTATTAGAAAATCTAGGTACTATCAACCCTTCATTTTGTGTAAGCCTAGTATTGTACACGTGATCCACCATTGTTTTGTATGGGCTATCTAAGATATGTTGCATACAAATTTTATGCCAAAAAAGAGCTCTAATAGGTAAAACATTTATGGATTTATACATTATTGTGATATTTTGCCGCTGGTCATACAAGTAATTTGACCATGGCGTTTTGAATTGACTGTACATGTTGGATGTTTGTCTTACATGAGTGCCCCCAAGAAGTTATACCATATCTCACATTAGATTCAGCCAGGGACAAATATATTAATTTCATTGTTTTGATGGGCACATAATATTTAAGTTTATACAGTTTGCCTACGATCGCTCGAAGGCGCTTACATAGCTTAACAATATGTATATCCCATTTCATATTACAATCCACCGTTACCCCTAAGTAGACATACTCTTTGACAAGGTCAATACTTCCACAGGCACAGGGTTGTATACAATTATTATGTATGCAGTCAAAGTTATGCGATACTATTGAAGGTGTGATTGTATATCTGGCATGAGGCGATTTTATGTGCATTAATTTTGTTTTTTGTGCATTTATAACTAATCCATAGTCGTGAGACCATTTTTGTAATAATATGAAATCCAGCTGTAGCATATTCATAGCCGTAAGCAGATCCCTATGTGAGATGACAAGTGCCGTGTCATCCGCATATACATAATGTTTGATAAAAGAAAAGACTTTCTTCATAAGAGAGACAAATATTATATAAAATGTTGGACCTAGGATAGAGCCCTGTGGCACCCCAGTAGACAATGTTTCCACTTTACTCAATTTTCCATTTATTTTGACCTGAATTTTACGATCACTAAGATAGTTCTTCAAAAGATCAAGAAAACGTCCTCGCACTCCTATCGCTTCTAAAACTTTAAGTAATTTTTTTGGATCAATAGTATCAAAAGCTTTCGAATTGTCTATATGTTGATTATACAATAAATATTTTCCAGGGCGGCGGTAACCATACCCGCCTCCCAAATGTAATTATTTCGTAAGAATTAGATTAGTTTTCTTAGAGTTTGGTTACGTTAAAGATATAAAATAAATACAGCAGTAAGATAATTACTAAAATATAGTGATATAATCTGAGAATATTGAATCTTAGGAAGTTGGTTCAGCTTAAATGTTTTGAACGGACCCAAGTAATTGGACCTGAGTTAGCGATAGTTAGTGGCGTTATTGCCTAAGGGACGGTACAATTTAAATGAATATGATCGGACCATGTGGCTGGGAAACGTACTGTTAATGCAATATGGTAAATAACTTGAGGCTAATCAAAAGCTAACCCAGAGGTACCAGTAAATCTTAATATTTTTTGTATTTGAAAGCTAACCCACAGGTACCAGTGATTCTTAATATTTTTGTTTTTGAAAGCTAACCCAGAGGTACCAGTAATTCTTAATATTTATGTTTTTGAAATCTAACCCAGAGGTACCAATAATTCTTAATATTTTTGTTTACATTAGCTCCACACAGCTGAGGAAAAAACCCTCAGGGCCTACCGGTACGTTTAGTCAAGTACGTCCAGTAACAACGTTATTATTTATTTTCCAGTTTTTTTTTCATGAAACCTAGCTTGTGTTTTCTGTGTTTTAATTGCGACCGGAAAAATTGTATACAATTCTGGTAGTAGTGTGTCCCTTGTCCAAAATTAGTATTCATTGCATGAATTAATATTTGTCAGTATATAGTTCTGATTGTTCTATTTGTTTTTGTGTGAAGTTGTCAGAATTTTTTTTGTGGTACCTCATATGATCGCCCTTGCCTGTACGATGTAATGATAGGGGAACTACATTATAGCGACCCGGCGTGGCGTATTGTAACGGGATGAGGTAAGGGTGATAGGACGGGATTTATTAATGCGGATCTTGAAGAGTCCCGGAGAAAAAAACACTCGTGGTATATTTTTGTTTATTTCTTCAGAAATGTGCAAATTAACACACGTTCATGTTATTATACCAATATCAATTTAAAATTACATTAAAAAAAACTACTTTTATTCTTAATGAAGATAACATTAGCGAAACTCAAACAGAAATCTGAAACAGAAAAAGATCGGGTCGCATCTGGGACTCGAACCCAGGACCTTCGACTTTCAGAGCAGATACCCTAACCGGAAAAGCCGAAGGTCCTGGGTTCGAGTCCCAGATGTGACCCGATCTTTTTCTGGCTTTTCTGTTTCTGATTTAGATTGAGTTTCGCTAATATTGTTTTCATTTATTGAAATGTTATCATTTGAGGTTTTAGCTAAAGTTAAAAATATATATATTCATCCTAGACTTGCAGAAAAGTCAATAGATGTCGCATATTAAATAAAATGGACGATTTATCCTGACACTATCTAGATGGCATTTAGTTCGAGTCGAATCTTGCCATCATACATAAAGATAGCAGCCAATAAAATATGCGTTATGAAAATGAAGATAATGTTGGTAGATCTCAGTCGAAGTATTATACAGTTTAGTATGACCGAATCGGATACGGACACATTAGCGCAGAGATTAGAGCATCTGCCTGAAAAGCCGAAGGCCCTGGGTTCAAGTCCCAGAGGTGACCCGATCTTTTTCTGTTTCAGATTTAGATTGTGTTTCGCTAATATTGTCTTTATTAATTAAAATGTTATAATTTGAGATTTACCCATTAAGTTAAAAATAAAAATAAATATCAACCTTTTTAATTGTGGTCTGGAAAGTTCTGGATTTCAATCCACCGTATTACCAGGTAAAAGTCAAATTTTAAAGTACAGTTTCATTTAAATTTCTACGTTCACAAGGCTAAAAAACATCCATCGATTAACTTAATTTCCCAGAAATTTCTCGTCTTTGTGCTTTTGTTTCATAATCACGCTACAACTTTTAATGACTCTATTTTAAATATTCGTAATTATAAAGTTAAGAAATTTTTTTCAAACTTTTCGGTGAGAACCTTTCTCTCTGTAAACATTATGTAATTATTTGGTCCAGAAGAAAAACAGCATTAATAGGAATTTAAACATTAAAAAAAAAATGAAAACGCAATAAGTATCAAAAAACTAAGATTAAAATATTTAAAAAATCAAAATAACACAAAAATAAATTATTTATTAAAATTAATAACAATAAGATTTCTAGCTAGTTGAACACTCGAGGTATAATAATAACGAACATAAATAAATGATGGAAAAGTTGTAACTCTACAACTACCAATGATAACAACGCACAATAAGAATAAGTATTAATTTGTTAAAAAACACAGTGGAATAGTGGTAAGCCCTTTGCACTTATGCTTAGAAAAATATTTAACTACATTTTGACAAAACAAATATTTCACCAAAAATATCACAAATAAAATTAACCTAAGACTATCATTAGTGGACTAATTAGACAAAAGAAAAACAATAAAAGGTTCTCAGTCGAGGTATGATACAGTTAAATATGACCGAAACGGATAGGGGCACATTAGCTCAGTGGTTAGAGCAGAAGCTCCGAAAGCCGATGGTCTAACGCTCATATGTGACCCGATATTTTTCTGATTTTTCTGTTTCGCTAATATCAAATTAATTTGTTAATTATTTAATTAATTAAAAAATGTGTAAATAACTTAAAATGATGAAACCCATATAAGTAATCCACAATACCATTACAATACGAGTATAACTATATTACATTATAAATGTTACTTTATAACCACGTTATCAAATTATGTTTTAAAATATAATGTAAAGGTATCGTACTATCAAAACTCGTTCCAGACCGGACTCTCAGAAACGCTATGGCGTTAGGCCACCAATCGAAACGTCGTCGGTTGCTTGAAATATATTTACTTATATTTATTGACCAGATCTCTACAGCCCGGTACTTCATCACTCCTTTCTCCTTCCCCACTTCTTTCAATTTCACAACATTATCCGTATGGTAATAATAGAATTTCAATCTCTTTAAGGTGTTGGAAGTTTCGTGCTAAACATCATAAAAAACAATAGAGACCTCTTATTATTAGGTTTACTGGAAACTAGTGGTTGTACTGGTGTCTGAAAACTAGTGGTACAAGCGGGAAATTGGTAAATCTTTGTCAAATTTTGATTTCATATATTTCATATATTCATTAATTTATAAAATTATAGGACATACTGGGTACGGTTAGTACCCTTCCTGTCTAGTGTTATTTGAGGTTATGTGAAATTGATTTCGCCCCATGTTTATGTCTCCAGATTCTAATATCTGTCGCAAAGATAATAAAATGGAACATATCACTTTTCGATGCAATGAAGGCAAAGCCCTGCGGAAGTTGACTAGATACTAGATCATTTATGCAAGCCATCGCACAATAATTCACAATGAGCCATTAATACTAAATGTGTCACCAATACTGTCTGTCTCTACAAACTTTGCGGTTAACAGTATTTGTCAAATTTTGAGTTTTCGATTTTGTAGTATTACTTTTTGTGTATGAGTTTTGTATCGAATTAAGTAAGAAGCTGTTAATATCTCATTGTGTAAAGTGCGTCGAAAAGTAGTCCAAGCTCCAAAAGTTTTTTTAACCATTTAGTAAAGCCGAAACAAAGTTTAAAAAAAAATCGAAATGCTCTGATTGAAACTGACTTCATACAATGGATGTACATATTTGTGAAGTCGTGAGTTATCTACATAATATTTTGAATCGTATTATTGATAGGGTATTCATAATGCAATTAAAACATCCCTTAATCTACCACCAGGGGCAGTTTCCTGACTTAGACAGACTTGAATTGTTTGAACTAAAGCCTTCTTACGAAGCCTCCAGGACCAAGGATGGGAGATCCAATTAGCAGGCGTGTAGGGATAAAACCCTTCGGAATATATACGAATATTATTACTAAGCGAAGCATGTTCGCAGATGGGTACACCATTTAATCAATAGTGAATAATATTATTATTTTGGGTTTCACGGTTCATATTCAGTGAAGGGCACCAGTAAAAAAAAAACTGAGTTTGAAGTAAATAGTTTACATGGTTTAATGGTATGTGAATTTTTAGTAACAAATGAAAGGAAATGTTCTTGCACAGGCATATTTAAAAGCTTTTTAGTTCACGATTTTTTACTTTTTTCGTATGGTGGGGGGATAGAGAGGGACATTTAGGTCTGCAAGCCAATGGTCGCTTTTAATATTCTCATATCAATTCAATAAACGTACGTTTCCTATCACAATAATGCTGCAGCTCTTTCTTACACAATACTAATGGCGAGACAAAAAAAGAGACACACAATGCACGTACGTAGTTTCCTCCGAAGGAAAAAATAATACTTTGGAGGAAGCAGACTGTGGTGTTTGCAACACTGCCTCTTACTCTATGTTAGATGGGCGGGCTTTACCGCCGAGCAACGTCCCGAACGTTGACGGAGTTGCGACCCGAGGTGACGTCAAAAGTCAGAATTACACCGAGTAAGTGTGATTCTAAATGTAAATGAAAACAGAAAGAAACATGTGGTGGACCATCCACACTAGATACTGATCCATGCACACTGTTAGTTAATTTGAAGCCGTGCTGAATGCTATAACTATATACAACTCCGACATGTTAGCATTAACGTTAACAGAGTTTGCGGAGACCTATTGACCACGGAGGCCGTCAAATATTTACTAGAGCCCAATACAAACAACAATCAAATTAGTTGTTGTTCCACAACACTCCCAGTCTAAATATTAACGGGAATTGCTCGCAATTTCACGATACGCAAAATCAGCACCCCAAACTTAAGCGTATTATGCCTTAAGTAACCAAAATTCAGTGGTCAAAGTACGCATTGAATTATTTTCACATGATAATCAAATGATAAATATGTCAGAAAGGGTTAAACAGAGAATTAATATAAGGGTAAATAGAGTTTACTTGGCAAAGATGGCGTCTAACTATTGAGGCTGTATCTTGGGCTAAATTTAGGATAAAACTGTAATGGGATTTTTGAAGCTGAAAGTACTTATTAAGTGTAAGTTATATTCATGTTCTGTTATTATATCATTACTGGTTCACTACGTTTGGACACTTAATAAGGGTGCTTTGGTTTATCAGGTGAGATGTGTTCAGGACTTCAGTCCTCCGAAACATGGCTTAAGGAACTATCAGAAAAATAACTGACTAGTATTTTGTATTTAAAAACATATCATTAAAGGCTAGTTGCTTAATGAAACTGAAATAATCTCAGAACTTAAAAAGAACTTTCATGGAACATGAAATTTACTTCTAATATTTGATGAATTGTTCTCCATGCCCTTTTTCAAACATGCTTCGGGCAGGAAAGTACCATAATATATATTTATTATTCTGTATCAACAGCTCCCAGTAGGAACCACAATCATTCGAACTCTGGCTGGAAAAAAGATAATATCAAACATGGCCACCACCTTGAATCAGAACCATCATCAATTAATATTCATCAATTAATATTAGAGTCCCGAGTAAGAAAACTAGGGACAAGTCATTGTTTCATGTCGAAATTGCTTCAACTAGTCTCAGGCAAAATTCTTTCTTATTGAGAACTTGCAATCATTATAACAAAAAATGTATCGATGCTGATATCTTGTCGTGTACTTTAAGCTCTTTCAAACATATAGTTAATGGAGCTTTATAATAATTAATTCATTACTAAATACTCGTAGATTAATTCATTGTAACCAAACTAAAAAATTGATACCATACTTTTTCATGTATTTTTTGTATTTAAAATTTTAAAATAATGTAATACGTATATGTCTATATGCGTACAATATATTTACAATTTTCTTTTTTGTGAATAGGTACTATCATTAAACTTTTATTTTACAAAGTGCTAAAAAACAAAATATTTAATAATTATTGACTTTTTTATTTATGATGTGAACATTTGTTATTGGATTGTAACTTAACTATTATACTCTATTGTTTTCTTTAATGCATGTAAAGTTATTAATCTGTAAATGTTCCTAATAAAATAAAATAAAATAAAATAAAAAGAACCGGATCGTAATAAAAAAAATTCAGACAGGTGAAATGGCAATTGATCGAGTTAAAACAAGACTCATGCAAAAGAAATCTATTTGTTTTCCCTAAACAAATAACTTAAATGAGTCTTACGTAAAAAAGGTATAAAAAGAGTACTTTTCGTTATTTTGTTATTCAATTAGCAATAAAAACCGTAAAATAACGCCGCTATCAATTATTAAAATTCAATTGATGGCTTTCTATCAATTATTATATGGCCTTGGGTTGTTACTAGCATAAATTATTAATATACGAATAATTCTACTTGATCACTCATGACAAAAAGTCAGATCAATTGATTGAATTTTAATAAATTGACCGAAAGGAACACAATTTGGGAGGCGAGTTTGGTTACCGCCGCTCCGGGAACCATTTATCCATAGGTCACCCCATGTGGTCCGCTCCGTTTGATGACTAATCAGGGGTTCCCGGATTCAGTTTAGTATATTGCTCCTGAACCAAATCTCCTCCGAGATTGATATATTTGACGTCGGTGAGGAGAGATTCAAAAGGAAAATTCTTTCTATTCTGGAAAGAGTCTCTCCACATTGACTAAATCAACACCTGTAATTGTGTAAGAAATCAATAAAAAAATTTATATATTATTATATTATTTTTTTTATTACGCACCAGACTTTTTTTCCTATGGGAAAAACTAAACCCTTTCACACACTTTTCCATATAAATGATCATCTAGTAAATCCACGCTATGTAAGTGTATTATATAAGTATAATTAATACAAAACAATACAAGAACAACATGTTAATCTACCAAACTATTAAATGGTAATATAATTCACCGACTCCAGATATTTTCGTATCAGAGGGTTCGGCTCGGTGGAACTCCTATTTTGACCGATAAATCCTACTGATACCTCAATAAAAATATTTAAAAAATCTTTCGTAATCCTACATGTATTTAAAATGACTGATTTTTGCATTTGTATATACAAATTCTTTGACAAGCCTAAATGCTTAATGAGAGAGCTAGGTATAATGCCAGTAGCCGAAATAACAAATGGTAATATTTTTATAGTCTGAGAAAACCAAATTCTTTTAATTTTATTTCCTAAATCTGTATTTATTACTTTCATATTTTTTCAGAAACAGATTTTTCAATATTACAGGAATTTGGAATAACTACACCAATGATATAAGTTATTTTTTTAATTTTGTCATGTAAAACTATATCGGGTCTATTGTGACTAATTGGTCTGTCTGTTAGTATAGTTTTATCATAGTAAATTTTAAAGAAATTATTTTCTAAAAATGAATTTGGTTCGTATTCATAATATGGTACTATATTATGACAGTCAATCAACTTATATTTAATTACCAAACTTTGATGAATTATTTTTAAAACCTGATTGTGCGTAAATGTGTACTCAGACGGAGCTAATATAGAACATCGCGATATAATATTTTCTATAGTTTCCGGGAAAGCCATACATTTTCTACATGATTTGTATCTTTGATTATATGCTTCCTATAATTTTTGGTATTAATGATTCTATCTTGAATAGCAAGCATAAATCCTTCTTTTTCTGCGCTCAACTCTCCAATACTCAACCATTTCTTTGACGAAAGTTTGTCAACATACGTTTGATTAAGATAATTGAAGTGTTTTGCGTGAATAATTTTATTTGACCAGGAATCTAATAATTCCTGGTTGGCATTTATAAAAGTGTTGACATTCTCGTCATATAAATTTAAAGGTGAAATATTTCTGTCTGCCTTGCAAATTATTTTATGCAGCTCTGAGCTATTAGCTTTTCTATGGAAAAATTTTCTAAACATTTCTACCTGATTATGTTTCAAAGAAGTTATTTTGACTATACCTCTACCTCCTAAATTTCTAGGTAAATTAATTCGTTCTATAGCTGAATTTGGATGAAGACAATTAAACTTTGTAGTTCTAATTAATCGTTCTAAGCTATCTAAATCTGTATTGGACCATTTAATTATACCAAATGAGTACGTTAATAGAGGTATTGCCCAACTATTTATTGCCTTTACTAAATTTTTAGTGGATAGATTGCATTTTAAAATTTTTCTTTTTCTTGTTTGAAATTTAGTCCTAATATCATTTTTAATACTAGTATGATCTAATATATTCGATTGCGGGTATCCTAAGTATTTATAAACCTCATCCCCTTTCATACTTTTAATTTTGAAATTTCTAAATATACTCTCGTTTCCATCTACAATTTTACCTCTCTATATGGATCGTTCTACATTTATCTAAACCAAAAGTCATTTTAATATCATCTGAAAAAATTTTAACTACCTTAATCATTTTCTCTAAATTTGATTCAGAATTCAAAAATAATTTTATATCATCCATATATAATATATGCGAAATTGTACTACTCTCTCCTATATTTCCCTCAATTTTTATTCCAAACTTGCTTTTTATTATCATTTTAGATAGAGGATTTAATGCTAAGCAAAACCAAAGAGGACTCAACGAGTCTCCTTGAAAAATTCCTCTTTTTATTAAATGCCCGGTACTACACTATTTTCTTACCTTTTAAATTGATAAATAAATCTGTATTCCAAAAAGACATAATATTTTCCAAAAAGCTTATAATCATTGGATTAATTTTATATATATTTAATACTTTGATAAGCCACGAGTGCGGGACACTATCGAAAGACTTTTGGTAATCTATATAGCAAGTATGCAAATTACGTTTTTTATTTTATATCTGTTTTAGAATTATATATATATTTTTTTTTACGCACCAAAAAAAATAATTTTAATCCTACATGTACTTAAAATGACGGATTTTTTGCATTTTTATATACAAATTCTTTGTCAAATAATTTGCCTAAATTTTTAATGAGAGAGCTAGGTATAATGCCAGTAGCCGAAATAACCAATAGTTATATTTTTATAGTCTGAGAATGCAAAATTCTTTATTATCGGGTGAGATGTGTTCGGGAATTCAATCCCCCATATCTTGGCTTAAGGAACTATCAGAAAAATAACTGACTAGTATTTTGTATTTAAAACATCGTCATAGAAGATACTGAAAAAACTCCTACACAAACCTTAAAGTTGAACCATAGAGGTCGCTGAAAACGTAGTTTGCCTCGGCACAGGATTTCATGTGGGAAAATAGGGTGGCGAGTGTGGGCACCGCCGCCCCGGGAATCATATTTTATATAACCAACACCCCTGCCATAGGTCGCCTCAAGTGGTTCGCTACTATTGGTGACTAAGCAAGGGTGCCCGTTTTTATGGAGTGTGGTTTGTCTAAGTCTTGGCGGCGGATGCGTTTGCCCACCTTACGCGTGGAGGGGCCAGATCGGGATAAATTGGTTGAGGGATATCTAACCAACATATCTCTAGCCAGACTATCTCGACCCATCGTCTTGTACCGTAGTGGGAGGGATGGATTCATACTTTGACACTTGGACACACAGATCTATCCCTCTTACATTTTTCCATCCTTTCTTTCCCTAAAAAAACCATCCACACAGCAACCCCAAAGATGAAGTAGGCCCTGGGGGGAGTTATTTTCCTCAGGGCTTCCTGCGTGGAGCGAATGTAAAAAAATAATCTCCCGGTGGGGAGAACTAAGAAAAACCAATAATATTTTTATATTACATACAATCTCAAAAAATTACTGACTTTTTTCGTTGTTTGTTTTTGGGGTGTTATGCCGTGTTGTGCTACCTCCTTCTTTAGCCGACGTTTCGGACAGCGTTGCAGTGTCCATCATCAGGGCAGATCCGGCAGATCCGACGATGTGCAATTGTCGTATCTGTATTATGTAACTGCAACGCTGTCCGAAACGTCGGCTAAAGAAGGAGGTAGCGCAACACGGCATAACACCCCAAAAACAAACAACGAAAATGCTTTTGGCCGTGAAAATCTAAAAACGTATCTAATCAATGACTTGTTTGACACACCCGTCCACATTATCTTCAGTAGTCCTAATGTACACTACATCACTGCTAAAGTAATTAGCTCACTGATGAATATATCCACGAATACTTTGTGACATGAATATTATATTTAAAACCCAATCATCTAGCTATAAAGTAACTTTACGTAACAAGCAACAATTTACTAAAAGCGTACCATTTTTCTTCATGTTATTCCACTTTTCCCCGACAGTGAAATATTAAGAAAGTGGAATTTGAGACCTTAACACCCCTTTGACGCGCGTTTGCTGCACATGCTGGTTTCCTGGAAGTTTCCCACCTATGCAATTCTGAACTAAATGACGTTGAATGAAGATGGATCTATCGTAAAGAGCTTATCGGAATACCCGTTCCAGGGGGAGTTATTTGTGGTAGCTTTGAGGGGTGGTAAGGTTTGTTTAAGCTTCCAAAGAGAGTTAAACTGCTACAGTCAATTGTTGAGTTGATGCAGTTCTGTTAAAGCAATTTGTAGTTAGTATATTTTAAACAGAGACACATTCAAATTACAGGATTCTCTCACTGTAAAATGGTAATACAATTAATAAGTAATTTCGTACGTATACCAACAAATTATTCTTACATTTTCCCGCCAATAAACATTGAAACACTGTTAATTTGTTCGTAAGAACTTAAGTCCCGTTTTTACGAATAAAATGATCGTATTTTAGAATAACATTTTTCTCCGTGTACAAGAAAGCAGGCTATTCTCGAACATTCTACAACATGCCAGAATGTTCCGGGATGTTCTAGAATGTTGAGGAATGCTCTCGAATTTTCTGGACCGTTCTAGAAATTTCTCGCCCTTCAGGTAAAAACAGGAACCTTCTTCGTGGATAGGGAATAGAGGGCTACCACACTATATAACTCCCTTGATCGTTCCGGGACTTGTTTCTGAGTTTTAGCGGCACGCACATTGTGCACTTTCTTTTATAATTTATGTTTTGATTATAATTACACTATTTTTAGATACTGCTCCCGTCAAAAATTTTGCATATTTTTTCAGAGGCTAAAAATATTTCCGCTTTGCAATAAAATCCAAATAAATGGAATATTTGTTAACATATCCGAAAACTAAAAACTGTTTTCGAAAGGTGATGAAATAAGCTTTCAAATTTTAATATTAAAAATAATCATATATTTTGTAAATATAAAAATTTTGGATGAAATCTTGAAAAAGGCTCACTTTACGTTTTTCTAACTAAAATTACTGATAATGAAAAAAAAATAAAACGCACACATATTTCAACAGACAAATGAATTATAAACTTTACTGTCACCTCACTTTTTGTCGTTACATGTAAAAAAAATCTGAAAAAATTCACAAAGTTTCATTTTTTTTTTTTCAAATTGCGATAGAAACTTTGGTTTCATAAAGGTGTACATTTTAATTTATTTGTAGATAACTTTTAGTTTTGAATTCTCTTTCGTTAGATCGTTTAGATCATACTTCTCACTATGATAGTAAGGGAGTTCCGTTTAGATCATACTTATCACTATGATAGGAAGGGAGACACAACGATTTCTGTGGGACCCATGTGAGCTGGGACAAATATGGTCTCCTGTGATTAAACGGGTGTAGTATAAAATATTATAATTATAACATACTTACAATAAATCATTGTCTACTTTCTACCTTCAATTTATTTATAGCGTATATAATACATGTAACTATAGTATTATTTTCGTTGTTTGTTTTTGGAGTGTTATGCCGTGTTGTGCTATACCTCCTTCAGGACAGATCCGGCAGATACATCGACGGATCTGCCGGATCTGCCCTGATGATGGACACTGCAACGCTGTCCGAAACGTCGGCTAAAGAAGGAGGCAGCACAACACGGCATCACACCCCAAAAACAAACAACGAAAATGCTTTTGGCCGTGAAAATCTAAAAACATATCTATAGTATTATTAATTACTTTTAAATATTTTCAATAAAATACCGTACACTCCGCTTCTAACCACAAGAAAATGCTTCCTCGGAAAGAGTAGTTTTAAAATATTTGAACGTGAAAAAAAACATTAACGAAAATTTACGATAATATGTTATTAGGTTAGTTTAAAACGGGTTAGGTTAGGTTGAGGTTAAATTAGGGTTTAAAAAAGATCATCGTATTAATATTACAACACGTATGCTGAGATTATAAAAGGTTATATTTGCTTCCACCTGCGAAATTATCAAATATAATTCCCGAAATCTTTCAGCGTAACATTAAATCAAATAAGTAGGTGTATAATAGGTGCTAATTTACATACATTAACTTATCCTCACAGCCTAAGTCTTGCCGGGAATAACAGCACAGTATTTATGAGTTTTAAACTAAGCGAAACAAGAGTGCAAACACGACATTATTCATAAGGAAACTGGCGACTCGTAAATTGTAGGAAGGCGCTCATCTTTCATACAGCCTATGTGGGGTTGTGATAATATTTACCTGGTTGAATTATAAACAGACTGATAAATTGATTCAAATAATGGCTTTCGTAAACAAGGATTTTACCCACTCAGATTTTGGGCATATATTTTGTCAGGAGGTCAAGAAATGAAATCCAATAAACAAACTGATAAATTGCTGTGAATCTGCTAGAGATGTGTGTGGAATAAGTACGCAAGGTAGGAAGAAAGGTGATGCTTGGTGGGATGACGAGATCAAAGCACTGGTCTCAGAGAAGAAGAAAGCATGGTTGTGTTAGTGCTTCTAGTAAAGAAAGAGACCGAGCGAAAGAAGTATATAAGAGATGCAAGAAAAGAGTAAGTGTTGGAGTGAAAGAACGAAAGAAACGCCTGGAAGAGGAAGAGGGAATTAAAATGACTAACCACTTCCAAGAAAATATTAAACTGTTTTGGAAGGAGGTCAAAAGATCCCGGAGTGGTACAGACAACGGAAGCATGAAAGTGATAAAATCAAAAGATGGAAAAATGTTGACGAATGAGGAAGAACTAAAAGAAATATGGATGAAATATTTTGAGGAAGTCTTCGAAAGCGACCCGGGTGACGGTGATTCCGGTAGCGAATCAGGTACGAACGACGACGGAGTGAATGTTACCAGAATCAGCATGGATGAAATAAAAAGTTCGATTAAATGTATGAAGAATGGTAAGGCTGTTGGGTTCGACAATATCGCTGCCGAATACTTTAAAGGTGATAGCCGGATAATTCTCACATGGTTGTGCAAACTTTTTAACCATTGTTTAGAGGAGGGTTACACACCATTAGATTGGAGAAGGGCTGTAATCATGCCGTTATACAAAGGTAAAGGGTCGCGCATGGAATGTGGGAATCATAGGGCTATTAGCCTGCTCAGTTCAGTCGGCAAGCTGTATGGTAGAATATTGATTGAAAGGGTAAGAATGAAAACCAAAGATAAAATATGGGATGTGCAAGGTGCTTTTATGAGTGGACGGGGGTGCATGGACCAGATTTTCTCATTGCGGATGCTCACTGAGAAGTTTCTGGCAAAAAACCAGAAACTTTTCTGTGCTTTTGTAGATCTACAAAAAGCATACGACCGCGTCGACAGGAAAAAGCTATGGAAGGTGTTGTCCAAGTATGGAGTGAATACAAATCTCATACAGGCAATCGCGTCTCTGTATGAGGGAAGCGTTGCATGCATTAGGGTAAACGGTGGTTTTACGGGGTGGTTTGACATCATAAAACAACTTGAGTCGGGCCATGTCAAGAGTCAGAATAATAGAAGAGCATGTATGATAAGATGTATGAATGTGAATGAGGCGAGGAGTGTGTGCCAAGACCGAGTTGTTTGGCGGTCCGAGCTCTCTGCCTACCCCTGCGGGGAAACGGCGTGATGGTTAGTTAGTTTAGTTAGTTTTTGGAAATTAAGAAAATTGCTCAGAAAATTAGATATCAGAAAACTTAACTTAAACTTAAAACGACTATTTTAGCTTCGTATGTTTTACAGGTCGCGCTTTTGATATATTTAGAAATATTTCCTGTACCATTTATCCGATTGCGATAAAAAATTAATAATTTGTTGTGGACATGCCCGTAAAGGTTTCTATGTAACAATATTTCTATATTGGTGAGTTCTGGAGTTCTTGATGAGTGTAATTTATGAAGTTTAGCGGCAGGAAAAAAGGCAAGTGGGGAGGGGAATCCGAAAGGGGTGGAGGGCAATGAAGGAGGGATGTGTGGGAGGGGGGAAGAAGGAGTGGGGACAAGGAAGGGGGGACGAGAGAAGGGGAAGGCGGACAAGATGGAAGGGGAATTCGTGAGGAGTTAGCTAAGATTCGCGGGAGGGGGAAGGAGATGGGAATCAGGGAGGAACAGAGGGGAACGAAGGAGGGCTGGTTCGCGAGAGGGAGGATGAGTCAGGGGGAAGAAGTTGAAGGGGTATTCGTGAGTATATTATAAATGTACCTCACATTTTTGTGGTTTAAGAAAAAAAAATATTAATATAATTTCCCAAAGTATAAATTTTCTTTTTTTCAAATTGCGGTATATATTTTTTTATCGTGTGTAGTAAACTTTCAGGTATACAAAACGTGGTCCTTTTTTCTTTTTAAAATCGTTAAGATCACTATTTCGAACCATGATACTAAGGGAGACACCACGATTACTATGAGACAGGAAAATATATTTAAATTATTTTATGAATTGTTAAATAGGTTATGTTTTAATTTTTAACACTAGCTTAATGTCAATGAAATTCACAGAAAAAAAAACAAGTATATAAAATCATATATTGTACGTAAATATATTTTAAAAGCATAAAATATAATATTATATTCAATATACCTAATACGTGAAACAAATATAATATAAAAGAGAAATCTCTCACGCGATTAGCATTCCTGAATAGATATTTATGTCATTTCCCAAAAAGTTTTTGTCAACTTGTGCGGATCGCCTGACAACTTTTTTGACGACTTTTCCGACCAACATTTGACAGGTTGTGTTTGACCATCTGTTGGAAAACTATCCGCCAGAGGGAGTTTAGGCTGAAAACTTTCTCGAATAAATTTTAATGAATTTCGAATGGGTCGCTACATTATTCGAAAGTCTAAAATCTACTATTTATGACATTATAATATTATGTAATAGGGAATATTTTATGACGACAGTTTAAAATTTGGTAGTACCTATTTGCATGTTGAAACGGTTTTTGAAATTTTTTTGTGAGTTATGATTAATGTTTTACAGATATTACAGAAATAATCCAATACATACTTCTAAAAGTCACGATACTAAAAGGACGGAGTGATCTCGGGCTCTCTGGGGCCAAACCAACTGAAATATTGGATTCTTAATAAAAGTGATGGTCTGAAGAGAAACCCAACACAAAATGTATAAAAAGTAGCATTCGTGAAAAATCATCATCCATGGGCATTATGCGATGGTTGGGCTCGGTCTTTAAAAGTAGTTATCTCGTGCTTTATGGGGCCGAATCAACTGAAATTGTGGATACTTATTTTAGATGATAGTCTGGAGAGCAACCAAACACAAAATCTCCAAAAAGTAACAATCGTGTAAAAATTGGCGTTTTCATGGGAATAAGGCAAGGCTTGGGTTCGGCCTTTTTTAAATGCCGTTTTCTCCGTCTCTATGGGCTCGAAGAAACTGAAAATTTGGATTATTAATAAAAATGTAGAACTGAAGGCGAATCAATTGCAAAATCTTAGATTAGAAAAGTAAGACTGTTTTGGAGATTCATTGAGTCAAATTGCACGTTTATAGGTCAATTTGGTGAAAACATACGTACATTTTTGGTTAATGTCATATTGGGCAAACTGATCTACCAATTGGATGTATGTTTAGTCAGATCAGACGTGATCAGAAATCTTTAAAAAAGTATCAATTGCTAGGACATTTTGATAAGCTATTATCTCGGTCTCAATGCTGCCGTTCGAATTCAAATTTTTAATGCTTATTTAAGATGATGGTCTGAAAACAATCCAACACAAAATCTCAAAAAGAGACGATCGTGGAAAATTTTGCGTTTTCATGGGCACAAGGCGAGGCTTTTGTTCGGCATTTTTTTAATGCCGGAATCTCTCGCCCCTATAGGCGCGAAAATACTGAAAATTTGAATTCTTATGAAATATGATGGTCTGAAGGCCAATAAATCGTAATATCTCAAAACAGTAACTTTCGTGAAAAATACTCTTCTATGGGAATAATGCGAGTCCTGGGTTCGGTTTAAAATGCCCGAACCCAGGACAGTTCTTTTTCGCTCTTTGGTGCGAAACCAACTAAAATTATGGATTGTTATTAAAAATAATATTCTGAAGTGAAACTCATCAACAAATCCATAAAAAAATTACGAAAAAATCTAAAATTATCCAAATTTTCAGTTTGTTCACCCCCATAGAGCCGAAGATTACGGCATTTAAAAAAGGCCGAACAAAAGCCTCAGACCATCATCTTAAATAAGCATTCATAATTTGAATTCGAACGGCAGTATAGAGCCCGAGATAATAAATTTTAAAAAGTCCTAGCAATTGATACTTTTTTGAGATTTTGTGATTGTTTGCTCTTCAAACCCATCAAATTTATAAAAAGAAAATCATAATTTCACTTGATCACACAACAACATACATTAATTACAAAACTATTGGACAAAATTAATGTCCAATTGGACAAATGTATGTCCAAATGGACTAATTCACACGAATGTCAAATTGTACAGATGAATGTCCAAATAGACAAATGAATGTCCAAATGGACTAATTGATATGTTAGTCGATTTGTATAGACGAACGTCCAAATGGACAAAGGTATGTCCAAATGGACTAATTCATATGAAAGTCGAATTGTACAGATCAATGTCCAAATGGACAAACACATGTCCGATTGGACAAAACGGACATCCAATTGGAAGATCATTTTGCCCATTAACCAAGAAAGTACGTTTATATATAATATATAGTTTAGTACTTTCTTGGTTAATGGGCAAAATGATCTTCCAATTGGATGTCCGTTTTGTCCAATCGGACATGTGTTTTGTCCAGGACATTGATCTGTACAATTCGACTTTCATATGAATTAGTCAATTTGGACATACCTTTGTCCATTTGGACGTTCATCTATTATTTTTTTTGACCAAATTGACCTATGAAAGTGCAAATTGGACTCAATGAATCTCTAAATTCTGTCCTCCTTTTTGGAGAATTTGCGATTGACTGACCTTCAGAACATTATTTTTATTAAGAATCGAAATTTTAAGTTTGTTCGAGCCCATAGAGATGGAGAAAATATCATTTAAAAAAGGCCGAACACAAACCTCGCCTTATACCCCCTCGAAAATGCCAGTTTTTATATGATTGTTATTTTTTTGAGATTTTGTGTTTGGATGCTCTCCAAACTGTCATCTTAAATATATATCCGAAATTTCAGTTGATTCGGCCCTATAAATCACCAGATTACTGCTTTTAAAGACCGATCCGATCTTTCACGAATGGTACTTTTCTGAAATTTTCCACAATTGTTACTTTTTGGCGATTTTGTACTTAGTTGCTCTTCAGAACATCATCTAAAATATGTAAACAAAATTTTAGTTGATAGCCCCATAAATTTCGAGATACTGCCTTCAAAGAATAACAATAAGCGTCGCGTAATGCCCATGGAATTAATTGATGATTTTTTTTCCATTTTTTTATAGATTTGGTGATGAGTTTCACTTTTCCAAATTTTCGTGGGTTTGGCCCCAAAGAGCCCAAAAAAACCTATTAACTTTGTAAAGTCCGAACCCAGGACTCGCATTATTCTCATAGAAGTGTATTTATCACGGAAGTTACTTTTTTGAGATTTTATGATTTATTGGCCTTCAGACCATCATATTTCATAAGAATCCAAATTATTAGTTTTTTCGCGACTCTAGAGCCGAAGATTACGGCAATAAAAAAAGGCCGAACAAAAGCCTCGCCTTATGCCCATGAAAAAGCAAAAATTTTATACGATTGTTAATTTTTGGAGAATTTGTGTTTGGTTGCTTTCAGACCATCAATTTAAATAAGCATTAAAAATTCGAATTCGAACGGCAGCATTGAGCCCGAGGTAATTAAGCTTATAAAATTGTCCTAGAAAGTAATTATTTTTTAAGATTTTGTGATTGTTTACTCTTCAAATCCATCATTTTTAATTAAAAAATCATTATTATAGTTGATGACACAACTATTGGACAAAATTATTGTCCAATTGAATAAATTAAAGTTTAAATGGACTAATTCAAATTAATGTTCAATTGTACATAAGAATGTCCAAATTGACAAATTCATTCATATACAAATGGACACATTTATATGAATATCCAATTGTACAGATGAATGTCCAAATGGACAAATGCATGTCCAAATGGACTTATTCATATGAAAGCCGAGTTGAACAGATGAATCTCCAAATGGACAAATGCATGTCCGATTGGACAAAACGCTTCAGTAAAGCGAAACCGGTCGGTAAAGTAAATTAATAAATATCGTGGTTTTAAAACAAAAAAGTGTTTTATTTTTATTTTTATTTTCATGTTGCCTTTTAAATGGAAGGTGGGATAGGAAGCATATGTGGGAATTTTGAGAAGTAACTGGTCAAATCGACAAGTTATATGATATCGGATCGTTAGACTTTTCGTTTTTAGTTAGGTTTTTCGCGCACGGTTGCTCTTGTTAGGCGTGTCGAGAGACTGGTTAAGTGAGACATTTGACGACTCCGGCAGGAGACTCTCGGAACATTGCCTTGCACCACATTGGAGGAATAGATGCACACTAGTGTGGGCCGATTTTTTTTCTTCAGAATTCCTTCTGATGCTAGTGATGAAAAGTTGTCTATGGACAACGGTCAGTGACATACTGAATTTTGGGCGTAACGATTTGCAGTAGCCGTGCGGCGGTGAAGCGACCATAGGGGGGGGGGCTGGTATGCGCGGTAAAAACCAAATTTCGTACCATCGCAGGTTGATCTAATCCTGGATACAGAATATGTATCTCAAACATCAAAAAAATATCCTAAGGCTCCACCTGCCCTTTGAAGTTTGAGAAAATATCGAAATATTCCTGTTTCCAATTTTTTTTTTTTAAATATTCTGGAAGAGTTTAATGGTGTTCATTTGTGAGAACTAGTGTAATGAAGTATGTCGGTTCGGTAGATGTAACTAACATCAATTATTTTTGTAGTAATATGGGACTAAAGCACGTCCGCCCGCAGTCCCCGACCCCTCCCGCAATAAGGGCACCGCGCAATACTGGCCGTGCTGTATTTGCGTTGGTTGACCAACTGCTCTCGAGGGGAGAGGTCACAAAAGTAAATGAAGAGAAACATAGAAGATCTTACCAAATTAAATGAACAGGTGTTTGAAGAGGCTTTAGAATTTGTAGAAACTGTATCATTGTCTTCCGCCTCAACATCAAAATCATCTTCTCCGGTCGCAAAATCAAGTAGATTACTTAAGACTAATATCACAGCCTTTCCCACAACCAGCAAATCTCCGTCTTTAACAGTTCTCTCCAAGATCTGTGACAGGTTCGGGATATCGGATCGAGCTGGTGCAGCAATCGCTTCTGCCGTCTTAAATGATTTCAACATAACCATGCAGGATAATACAAATAAAGTTATAGACAAAAATAGACTGCGTCGCGCACGTCTGCGTACCAGATTTGCACTCATGAAAGCAAAGACTTGGCATAAAGTAAGTGGATTATTTTTTGATAGTCGAAAGGACAAGACTTTAGTAAATATAAAAAAGGACATAAATATTATATCAGCACAGTGGTTGAAGAATACGTATCGTTAAGCGTGGAACCAGGCTCTCATTCCTTGACGCACATTACCCCTAAGTCTGAAATGCCTTCTTCATTGCAACGAGCTGCTTTTACGCCATTTGGTTATTAAATTAGATGGTACAACCACTGGGGCTCGTGGTTTTTCCGGCCACTTAGGTTCGAATCTTCATAATTGCCATAATTTGCCGGTGCAATCTTTTTCAAAAATTGAAGTGGACTATTCGATAGACGTCATGTTTTCGGTTTTAAGCACCGATCAAAAATACTTGCTTGATATTTTCAAAGCAGTTTCCAGGGGACGTTATCATTCTGATATTGCCAGAAGAAACCCAGGAGTGATGTCGCAAGCACGGAGGCTTACCACAGTGAGTCGTATCCTACGACTGCAGGTATGTTGGATGCCCAACGCCATCACAAATTTTGGTCATATTCGCTACGTTTATCATGAGGGCATACATTCCGATGTGGTTTGACATAAAACTACATGGATCATGCAAAGATGGTGCGAGGCATTCTTTTAATAATCCTGTGATACAGCGAAACGCTTACTACGCTCATCCTGAAAATTCACTAATAATAATAATAATAATATTTGGCTAATTTATATAGCGCCGTTTTCGTGAAAAATCACCTCAAGGGCGCTGTACAAATAAACTAAGATTTATAATTATAACTAGGACTTGCATCTAAGACTTATAGCTAGTGACTTACGACTAAGACTTATAACTACTGACATAACTAGTGACTTACATTATTACATATTTACACCTGTGACTTAAAGTTAGAGATTTACAACTAACATAGGTACTTATATTTAAAATCACGTGTTTTGGTTTTTGCCAGGGTTGTCACTGATAACAGTGATAACATTAAAAACCACATAACAAACAAAACTCTGTAAGTATAGGCACAAACAGGTAACGTAGAAGTATTTTACACATACATATTAAATTATACATTCTACACATTATATACATATTATATATTACATACACTTTTTAATATTTTTTAGCGCCAGAAGAAGAAGGAAGTTCTTATATAATACATTACCATTTTTGACACGGTTGTAAAAATTAACTTAATGGGTTAGCTAGATTTATAGGTAAGTTTGAATTCGTGGACATCGGCAATTATTAGAATATAATTAAACAATAAAAATTTTTAAAAAATAGGAATGTTTCAATAGAATGACGAATTTATGGAAATGAGTGCCTGAAGAGATGAGTTTTTAGTTTTGATCTGAATTCTGTTGGGCTTGTTATGCATCTCAATTCCATAGGAAGTTTGTTCCAAGCTTCAGGGCCCGATACTCCGAATGCACGATCACCAAACTTAGTGTTCGGATTTCGCTTAGGTTCTTTTAACCTTCCAATTGCAGATGTTGTCGCTGATCTAAGAGTTGACTGCCTTAGACCAAAATTTTCTGGAATGCAAAGTTCAGAGATATAGGTTGGAGCCATTTCATTGACAGCTTTAAACACCATCCAGCAAAGCTTGTACTGGATCCTTTCAGGACACTTCAGCCAGTGAAGATTTCGGAGGTGTTCCGAAATGTGCGAAAACTTGGGTACCCCAGTGATAAGCCGTGCTGCGGCGTTGAACACTGATTGCAGTTTATCAGTTTGACATTTAGGAAGACTTGCGTAGATGCCATTGCAGTAATCAAGACGTGATATTACATATGAGTTCACAAGAAGCTTGGTTGCCTCTGTTGAAAGGTTCCTACGAACTGACTTAAGTTGTCTTAGGTAGAAGAACCCCGTGCTAACGGTCCTATTCACCTGACTTTTTAGCGAAAGGTCTGAATCCAGGTAAACTCCTAGAAGTTTGACAGTTGTTTTCGCAATTACGTCGCTGCCGGAAATGGCAATTGGTGAGTTATCTATTAAATTTTGACGTCTATTCGTGGCTGCCCACAGAAACTCGGTCTTTGAAGGATTAAGCTTCAGTTTGTTTGAGGACATCCAGAGACTGATTGCTTCTAGACACTCAGTTATGCGAATTTTAAGGCCGGTGATCTCACTCGGTGAGCAGTAAAAGTAGACTTGCTGATCGTCAGCATAACAGTGAGATAGGAGACCAAATGACTCGATAATTTTTGCGACATCATTTGTGAAGAGAATGAAAAGAAGTGGACCCAAAACGGATCCCTGAGGTACCCCTGATGAGAGTTTTGTGAAGTTAGACTGTTTATTTCCAACCTTCACTGCTTGTGAGCGATTAGATAGATAGGATAGTAGCCATTTTTTAACGATCGAATGTAAACCAAATGTTTCATCGAGTCTCTTAATGAGAAAGTCGTGATCAATGGTGTCAAATGCGGCACTCATATCTAAAAGTGAAATAAGTGCTAACTTACCTGACTCTATGGCAAGGGTTATGTCTGATAGGACACGAAGTAATCCGGTTTCTGTGGAATGGAACCTCCTATATGCCGATTGATAATTGGAAAATAAATTGTTCTGGTTTAAGTGGGAGGTTATTTGAGAAGCAGCAATCTTTTCAAGTAGTTTTGCTATGAAAGGCAGATTTGACACAGGTCGATAATTACTCGAGTTATCGGCATCAAGCTGTGTTTTTTTATAATTGGGGTAACTACTGCAGACTTAAGTGGTTCCGGGAAGTCACCTGTGCCTAGAGACTTATTAAACACGTGAACCAGGAAGGGGGCTAACACGTTGCAACATTTCTTGAGAAGCCACGTTGGGATAGGGTCAAGAACACATTGTTTATTTGGCGAACTTAGAATTAACTTTCCTACTTCTTCTAGCGTTGTTATATTAAAAGACGACAGTGTCCCTTTGGAATTAGCTGTAAATATTGTTAAATACACTGTTATCAATGATAACCGATGAATCGCCTGCCATCAAAGAGCTTGGAATAAGGCTTTTATTGAAAGCTATAGAGTTATCCCGGACGGAACACCGAACATTTAAAGTACCGAAATTGAATTTTAATGCACAATCCTATATTGATATGATATCTTGGCAAGATACGCCAATCACATATCCTCCCATTTTGGAAAATGTCACGAGAGAAGAATTAGAGGAAATTAACCTAACTTCAGAAGTCCGCTACATTTTGGTCAAATTTGACAGTTCCCCTGTCACACACAAGCGGTAGAACGTTGTGTGAAGGTTGTGACTGAAGCATCTTCGAAAGTGTGTGGCAAGAAGAATAGGGAAGGCCTTATCTCCAAAACCATAAACTCCAGAAAAAATATGCCAAAAATTGAAACAAAGCGTGATTTCATACCATAATAATTGACCATATTTAATTCTTCATAATTGGTGTAATAATTATGACTGTAATTCTTAATGTTATAAAGCTTTTAAAAGTAAATAAATTGTTTCTGTGAATATTGTAATTGTAACTCTTTCCTTACCTAACAACTTTTGGAATAATTCACAAAAAATGTTTTTTACTCATTTTTCGATCGCTTGGTGGAACCTTAGAATGATAATATAATTTATTTTTTAAATTTTTTTATTAACATTAAAGACCTAAGACAACTTTTTATCGGTAGCGCTTATGGAAATAAGACAATTTTTTTTTCGCCGTACTGTTGCGGCCCACCCTAATGCACACGTCAATCACTCCATATTCCTATACACCCCTCATTTTTTTTTTTTTTTAATTTGTTTATTTAATTCTAAAAGGTTTTTTTTACAATAAATACACAATTTTTACATTTTATACAGTGGTAAAATAGTGGATAAGAATAGCGTTTCCTCACCATACCTTTTTCTTTCCCAAAACTTCCTCTCCTTCCTTTCCTAAAAATACATCCACGGCATTCCGAAATATAGATTCAGAGGGGAATTATTTTCCTTAAGGCCTTTTGTGTGGCGCTCCAGGCAGGTAAATTATTATATTTTGTGGAGTCATAAAAAAAATTGGAAGATATTGAAAAACATAAATATGGTAATATTTTAAAAAGTATGTTTTTGAAGAAATTTTGTTAAAATTCCCAGAATTGATGTTATAAAGTTGCCCAGGAACGTACCCAAAGTGTACTGAAGTTTCGACATGCTTTCAGTAAAAATACTGTAATATTATAATGAGAAGAAGCAATTATTTCCCATCCATGTTAAAAATAGATCGTGCTTTGATCAAACTTTGCGATGAAACATTGTTTATGGAACCAACTTTATACTCAAAACTTTATTAATTAATGTACTATTTGACGTTGACGAAGTTACAGCAGCGCTTAAAAATAGACCATACAAAGCTCTTATCGACAAAAATTAAAAGTTTTAACCAAATGAAACAAATACTTAGGTTTAAACCACTTTATTTCTATTTATATTTGTCGACCGGTTTCGATTGCACTCAATCTTCATCAGGACAATAAAATATAAAATAAATCACAATACATAGAAACAATATCAGGTAAATAAAGTAGAGGAAGAAAGCATTATATGGGAGAGGGAGAGAACATCATAGACTGGTTGGTGGGGGGGTAGGGGGCGGGGTAAAGGAAGGGTGGGGGTTACATAAGGAGTAAGGGAACAACTTTAAAATCGGACTGTTGGTTAATTCTAGCTGTTTGTTTAAAATTTGGCAATTCTTTTTATTAATTTTGAAATTTATAAAGCTTCTGAAAGTTTTTATAGTGAATTTTGCACAAGTGTTCCTGCTGCTGATGTGACTGTGGCTTCCTAATTTAGGATAGGTTATGTGGCTGTAGGGAAGTGCAAAAGAAATAAGAGGAAGAAGAGGGTTAGGACGAGCCGTACTACTGTTACTAAATAGTGAATAAATAAAGATATTAAAATTTATATTTTTATTATTAACTTTTTAACTTAAAGAGTTAAACCTCAAATTATATATTTTAATTAATGAAGATAATATTAGCGAAAGTCAATCGAACATCCGAAACAGAAAAATCAGAAAAAGATACGGATACATCTGGGACTCGAACCCAGGACCTCTGGCAATCCGGGCCAATATAAATGCGAATGCCAAAAAATATGCGATAAGAAAAAATGAAAATAATGTTGGCGGTTCTCAGTCGAAGTATGATACAGTTAAAAATGACCGAATCGGATAGGAATACGTTGGCGCAGTGGATAGCGCGTTGGCCCGGATTGCCAGAGGTCCTGGGTTCGAGTCCCAGATGTATCCGTATCTTTTTCTGATTTTTCTGTTTCGGATTTTCGATTGACTTTCGCTAATATTATCTTCATTCATAAAAATAAATAAAGATATTTTGTTTTTTTTTTAGATGCTATTTGCGAGTGGTCTCTTGATTAAAAATAACTCCTTCACAACAAAACACTGACATTCTTACTAATAATAAAAACACTCCAGTGATTTAGATACACTTTGAATAAGTTTTGTTACTAATAAAAGAAAGTCTGACTGTGCTCCGAATGAGCTGGCAACGTCGCAATTCGGCAGACTGATACATGAAAATCCTATGTTGAAAAAGTGAAGTTATTTCAGGCATATTTTTTTAAATTGTGAATTTAAAAAAGGATGCTATAAAAGTATTCTTTTTTTAATAGAATAAATGTCTTATGCGTTTGTACGTAATTATAAATCCAAAAAATCAACGTACATATTGCGCAAGCAATGAATCCAAAACGTCAATATTTATTCGGTTATTTTCTTGGAATTGTTATTATATTTGGTTATAATTTTTGTTGTATAAACAAGATATAAAAGAGAAGTAACCATTTTCTTGAAGAATCTCTAAATAAAACAACTTTGTTTTATAAATTTTATATTCTTTTTTGCGAAATTTCGACGTTGGAGTAAAATGGTTTGAATTATATTTTCCTTGTTTGGTATTAAATTATTCCAATTATTACTCGACTTACTTTGACCAGTGATTCCTGACATTATTTTAAGTAAAAAATGTTAATAAATTTTTTGTCTCCGGTGACATTTTTGAAGTTTTTTTCTACAAAAACATAAAAATCAGTAGCTATTGGGAAGTTAGGGGCGGTGTGAAGGGTTGGTTGGTTATTTGGCTTAAAGACCAGTGACGACATGTGGATGTTTTTTTTTCTTTGATTTTGAAAAAAAAAATTTTGAAAAAAAAAAATATCTCATAAAAAAAAATCACCGGAGACAAAAATTTCATTTACATTTTTTACTCCAAATAATGTCAGGAATCACTGGTTAAAGTAACTCAAGTACGATGCGTAACTCAGATACAAAATATCTAAAAGGTATTTTATGAGTTTTTAAACTGGTTAAAAGGAAAAAAAGTATTTAATTGCACATTAAAAATATCGTGGAAGTATTCCAAAATGTTAAGAAATATCAAATTTATACATTTGACAAAATTTAAACTACCCTCTTCCGCTGTATAACATACAAACTTTTTTTAGCTGTTAAATATCATTTCAATGAATTTTAGTTTATTAGACGGTTTGTGCATACAATGTTGTTATTCAATTGTATAAAATTTACACCACGTTTATTAGTAAGGTAGTTTGTCTTTATTTAGACTAGAAATTCTTACAATTGGGAACGAGTGAGTAGGACAGCCTGGTCGCCAACGTCCTCTCTATTATGTTAATTAAATTAATTTAATTTTAATAATTATATCAAGTAATATATAACTGATCAGCCACTGTCACACAATAATAAATAAGATAAACGTTTATATCAATTATTCACAATACGTCACAAAATAACTTCACAAAGTTTCTTATCATATTGATGAGATATAAAATTACGTTATGAATTTGTAATACCATTAATTAGGAGCATCAGCGCGTTTCTATTAAAAAATGTTTCGCGTTACAATCACGTCTGTACTTGAGAAAGTACAGAGACAGCACGTTTATTAACGTATATTATTTTTGAAAGTACCAGTACGTGACGGGATCACGTAAATTTCAAAAATGTGAGATAATTGCGTAATTTTTTTAATGTATGTTTTTATGCCCTTGACAACTTACTTGTTTTTTGCAAAATGATACATTTTTAACCACTGTAGCGGCAGAGCAATTAAAATATTTTTTCTCGTAAAGACTAAAGGAAATTTTTCCGCCCACATTAAAAAAATCATACCTCCGAATTTAAATATGGAGATATACAAACTGATTATAGTTCTATGTAGCCAATGAATTCCCCTCACTTTTGTCTATTATCACATATTTGTAGGATTTATAAAAAAAATATAATTAAATCTTTAACCTTAAAACATTTACAAGAATCTAGAGAATATTTATTTTGTTATATTTTGAATGTACAATATATTATATAGTCCTTTTCCGCCGACATTAAAAAAATTATACCTCCGAATTTGAATATGAAGACATACAAACTGATTATAGTTCTATGTAGCCAATGAATTCCCCTCACTTTTGTCTATTATCACATATTTGTAGGATTTATAAAAAAAATATAATTAAATCTTTAACCTTAAAACATTTACAAGAATCTAGAGAATATTTATTTTGTTATTTTTTGAATGTACAATATATTATATAGTCCTTTTCCGCCGACATTAAAAAAATTATACCTCCGAATTTGAATATGAAGACATACAAACTGATTATAGTTCTATGTAGCCAATGAATTCCCCTCACTTTTGTCTGTTATCACATATTTGTAGGATTTATAAAAAAAATATAATGAAATCTTTAACCTTAAAACATTTTTAAAGAATCTAGAGAATATTTATTTTGCTCTATTTTGAATGTACACTATAGACGATTTAATAATAAAAAAAATTGAAATTTTGCCACATTTTAGCAAGAAAGCAATCCGAGGTTTTCAAAATAGTGCCATAATGTGGCAAAAAGCGCTCGAGTGGTTTTAAACGATTGATAAAAATGATATTAATATGTGTGTAGAGTTTTTTTTTATATCCATCCTATGTAGTTTCTCCAGGTTAACTACATACTATATTCAGAGAAATTTTTTGTTCTCTGCAATGTAATAAAATTTTACATAATGGAGAAAGATGAAATTATTCTAGTTTCATTTTCATTATTGTGTTAATCGGTAAAAATAAATCACGTGACGGGTTATTGTAAATAAAAATGGTATAAATATTTTTGATAAATTTGTGACGCGCTCTTTCACCGATAATATAAGAATGTTTGTAAGTAACGAAACGACAAGTTAGAAATAAATTGTGAGATATTATTTTATTGCAAAGCGAAAAAAAATAGTATGCCCTGTCTTGTGTCCTATTCAATGAGGATCAACGCAAAACCATCTGTAAATAAAATTCTTGATTGAAGGACTTTTTTTAAAGTCAATTGTAACTAATTTTAAATAACTAATTTTTAAATAACATAATATCAAATCTGGACATTTTCATTTGCGAGCTTTATACTCCGTATTTAATCGATAATATTAATAAATAAAATAATAGATCACATGCAAACTAATTTAATTGGTTATTAATAAGCTTCTGCAAGTTATTTTCTTATTAATTATTGTTTCAGTTATTTAAAAAAAAAAAATGAAGTTCTACGAATTAAACACAAAAACAATTTATAAGTTAAGTAACTTTTCTGTTTGTGTTTATATAATTCTGTTTTGAATTTTATTTAGTTTATGTACAAACTGTATTTTTATTGTAATCTAATATAATGGTTTTTGTTCTTGTTTTACGTAATAATTATTTTTTGTTAATTCGGTTCGTTTCTGAACACAAGGAGGAAATCCAAAATATTTGAAGTATTTATGGTATAATGAATAATTTAACTTTTATTTTCCCAAAGATTAATAAACACATTATCTTTTTATTGTAAATAACAGTATGTAGGTCGACAAAAAGAGTTTGTGTTTTTAATTTGGGAGATATTTGCTACTTTCTAACAATTCGATTGTAATGTTGCCATAGTCCCTGGCAGTTAAATTCTTGTGCAGAAAACTCACCGATCCTTAAAATCTATTTTTTGCTAAATGAGTACATAAAGTATACGCATCAGTGAAAACTTTTTAAGGAGTGGCAGAGCACGAAGAAAAGGGCATCCGTGGTAAAACAGTTAACGGATTTCAAACATAAGTTTAGCAAAAAAAAGGGAAAAACCATAGACATATGAATATTCATAGACGAGAAAATAAAACAGAGGGGGGTAAACACCTACTGTAGCGGGATGAGTTGACTGTAATGATATGCGATTCGTTAATAATTCAATCTGACAGTACATAGGCATCTCGCATTATAATATCACCAATTAGTTCTTTAAAGTAAAATCTGCTTTTGAATGAATAGACCTTTTTACATGGGAGCGCAAATTGTTCGCCCGGTTTGAACAAACTTGCGTAATCCATATACAGCGAAGAAAGGTTCGCTTGTTTTGAGAGTCGAATATTTTGTTGCCGTATTTAGTTAAGGGATCGAAATGACAATCTAGTCTCCTTCAACGGTAGCATTCTTCCAAACAGGTCCTCCATTGATATGCTCGGTGTAACTCTAAGTGACCAGCTCAGGTACGGGGGCTCCATCGAGGCCAGAGTTAAGTTGGCCTCTCAGAAACTGGGCGTACTGTACAGGGCCCGCAGATACTTTAATTGTACACAACTGCTAACCCTGTACAAATCGCAAGTGCGCCCCACTGTTGAATTTGGCAGCCATCTCTGGTCTGGAGCCCCGATGTACCTGAAAAACACCCTCGACTCTGTGCAGAAACGGGCGGTCCGCTTGATAGATTCTCCTGTCTTAACAAACGGATTGCAATCTTTAGAGCACAGGCGTCGGGTGGGAATGCTATCCTTGTTCTACCGGTATTTCAATGGAAGATGCTCCGAGGAGCTAGCGTCATTGATCCCCTCGGCACCGGTGCATAGTCGGGAAACACGCCAAACGCGCGCCCAACATATGTACACAGTTGACATTTGTCACATGAGAACGGGACGCTTCTACGACTCGTTTTTGTGTTCAACAGCTCGGCTGTGGAACGATTTGCCGGCCTCTGTGTTTCCTCCTTCCTATAACATGGGTCTCTTCAAGACCCACGTTCACTCCTTCCTCTCCTCAAAAAGACCCTCCTCACAGCATCTTCAAAGATGACATAGGCCCTGAGGGAAATTATTTTCCTCAGAGCCTCTTGTGTGGATTAATATAAAAAAAAAATAAAAAAAAGACACTTTCACAAATGTTTCTTAATTTACTTACCCCAGCAAACGGCAATGCCGCGTGTTTCTGTGTGTAATAAAACTGATCACATTATATGATGTGAATAAGCTTAAAATAAAGACAAATAATGCCTACCTATGGAATGTAATACGGCAATTGGGTTTATACTCTTTTTCGATGACGTCACATTTTATAGATTCACGTTAAGCTATGTCAGCCCAGTCGGTACCATGGAACCCGTGTTAACGAGGGGGAAATAATACGCTTTTATCACTTAGAGCAGGTCTATGCATAATATATCTATGGGTAAAACATTTTATCTGCTTCAATCTGGATGACTTACTTAGGTTGAATTATTTGGAACATTTTTATTGTCAAGTTTGATGAACATGTTCAGACATAACCGACGATGCTATTAGTATAATTAAATAAATATCTTTACAAGAGTACCATCTGCTTTTAACGTTTTAGAGCCAGTGATACTATAGAAACCCGTAGAACAAATGGAAACTGTTGAATCTATATTAGGGATTAAGTTTTGGTCTCTAACAATTAGAGGCTAGTGTCCATCAACGGTTTACCGATCTCCGAACCCTCTTATTGTCATCTCATTGGGGTATGTTCTGGAGCTTAAGGCAGTGGGAAGAAGAAAGAGATGGGGAAGAGGTAAGTGGGGAATCACCTGGTTATTCGGATGTCACCAACATATAAAACCATATCAAGCAAAGTTTCAATGTAGAATTATGGCGATACTGGGGATAGATAAATATTCTTTTGAGGGCTTCAAGAGTCTGAAGCTTGTTGACATAGACTTGTGATTTCAAAAAACCTCATAAAAAGAAGTCTAGAATGGTTAAATCGGGTAATCTTGCCGGCTAGTGCAACTCTCTAAACTTTGGTGATTTGCACTGGCCGGTGTCAATGAAAAAAACCATTCTCCGTGTTTTTGGGTAAAGCGATTCGTGTCTTATTGACCTGTATTTTGTATCTGTTTACTTCACAAATATCGTAGCAGAATTGTCTTTTGCCGCCATTTGCAAAAATTATGGCATTTTTCCGATATGGTAATGACTTTTGCACCACCCTGTACAAACTACTGAGTTTTCATATTTTACCATTTTTCAGTTTTTTTCTCATATTTCAGACATTTTTAGAAGAAATCAAAGCTTTTACCGTATAATATTCACCTGGTCGTAATTAATCATCTAACTTGTCAAATGGTTATTATAGTGATATCAAAAGCCTTAATCGAAACACGGCAACCTGCTTTTATACTATTATTTAAGGAAATACAATTATTTTGGCGTTAATATTTTTCATGGAATTCGTTCAAAGTGAGATTTATAATGAAGATTTTTAAGCGGTAAATGAGATTTTTAGATATGAACGATAATATTATTTAAACTAGCAGTGAAAAACCCGCTCTGCGGGTTTTTGCTGCTAGGCCCTGCGGGCGGCTTTTCGTTCTGCTTCGCCCAGTTTAAGTGTTGGTGACTATTTATAAAGCATCACCCTTTTGCAAAACTAACTACTATTATTAACATTGAATACCGTGAATAATGAGAGGAACATAAATCTTCTTAATAATGAATAAAAGCGAAAAATGTTTCCTCTTCTTCATACATTTTTCCTTAAATATAGTATTAAAGATGGCGCCACTTTCGTTTGCAAAACGCGTATGGGCGAGATCTAAGTGTGTATATTACGGCAGCAGCTCCGTGGAAAAATGCACGTTCACGGACGGCTCAGAACGGTGTCCATACAGTGTGGCGTGGAGATTTACTCGGAGTCGGGAACCGTACGGGCATTATCGTATTAATATATTCCGATGATTGTGATATAATTACTGTATTTTGTAAAAAATAACGTCTATCCGATTTTGAAGGCGGGTATAGGGACTGCCGCCCCGCGAACCATTATTTGATAATAACACATTACATTCATCCCACAAAGGACTTATTTAAAGACTTTAAAATACTTAATATACAATCCCTATATGTAAAATTCATTTCTTGCTATTTTAAATTCAAATTTATTAAAAAATATGTCTTTGAATCAAAATATAATACAAGATATTCCAACCAATGCAACTATATAATTCCAGTAACAAAAACCTCAATGGCCCAGTCACAGTTTAACTTTCTTGCTCCAAAATTCTTCAATAACTTAACAATTGAAATAAAGACAATAACCAAATATCATACTTTCAGGAAGACGCTTGGAGACTTTTTGATGAGTGAATGTGATAGAATTAGAAGCCTGTTTATATAATCTAATGCTAATGTACTTTTTTTCTCCTTTCTATTTTCTACATTTTATTATAATTTTTCCAATATTTAACATGATTTATACTAATTCCATGTTTACACTAGACTTCATATTTCATACAATGTAACTATACTATATTGGTCACCATGATACAGGCAGCCGCCTAGTATGGTGATTTAATATATCAACTTTATGTAAATGTCACAATTATGTAACATGTATTATATAAATAAATAAATAAATAAATAAACACCTCTGCCATAGGTCACTCCACGCGGTTTGTCTAGTCATGCGTCTGCCGACCTGCTGCGTGGCGGGCCAGATTGCGGAGCAATTACGATAAAAAAAAGTTTATGACAACAAATATATATTCGGATTTATTTGGAAAGTTACTTACACAATATAGATACCAGCGATCAAACCCTAGTAGGTAAAGGTACGAGTATTTTGAAAAATTTTCTTGATTTTACAGCCAAGTAAAAAACAAATTTTCTTGATTTTACAGCCAACTACAAAAAAAAGTCTTGATTTTACAGCCAAATTCAAAACAATTTTTCTTGATTTTACAACTAAGTACAAAACAATTTTTCTTGATTTTACAGCCAAGTTCAAAACAAATTTTCTTCATTTTACAACTAATTACAAAACAATTTTTCTTGATTTTATAGCCATGTACAAAACAATTTTTCTTGATTTTGCAGTCAAGTATAAAACAGATTTTCTTTTAACTTTAACTCTTTGCTCTAGACAAACGTAAAAATACAACTATTTTATCAACGTTTAATAATAATATTTAAAATAATATTTGAATAATTTATAGAGCGCCATATTTGTGAGAAATCACTTCAAGGGCGCTTTGTATTCGAATATAATCATAACATAACCATAAGAACAAGATGAAACGTAAGAGGTAAAGGTTAGAACACGTAAAAATATAGAAGATATTTTAGACCAAATGAAACAATTACTAGTTTTAAACCACTTTATTTTTATTTATGTTTGTCGACCGGTTTCTTCAGGACATCTTCATCAGGACAATAAAATATAAACTAAATCATAATACAGAGAAACAATGTAAGGTAAACAAAGTAGAGAGAGAAAGCAATATATGGGAGAGGGAGAGAACATCATAGACTGGTTGGTGGTGGGGTAGGGGGCGGGGTAAAGGAAGGGTGGGGGTTACATAAGGAAAGTAAAGCAACAACTTTAAAATAGGACTGTTGGTTAGTTCTAGCTGTTTGTTTAAAATTTGACAGTTATTTTAATTTGATTTTGGAATTTATAAAGCTTCTAAATTAGATATTTTAGATGTACAATTTACATATTGGGCATAAATAGATCTGTAGGAAGTGTGTGAAATGGCCTCGCACGCAACCTTTACATTTCCGGAGTCCGGATATCCGACGGGAAAAGGGTTTTAAAAATCGAAAGCTTCCGGTACGATTCACAGCATAATAGAACTGGAACAAAGTGAAATATAGAACTCAGGCCACGGGAATATTCTGTCAGAAGGACAGAAAATTTCCACTGTGCAATAAAAACCAAATAATTTAAATACTTCTGGATGTATCAGAAAACTTAAAACTTTTTTTGTTCTTAGGTTAAGAAATACCTACGCTTTCAGATGTTAATTAACAGCAAAAACATATAATTTTTGAAATATTACATTTTTTAATGCAAACAAAAAATGTTTTTAAAATAGCTAATTTTACGGTTTTTCTAATTAAAGTTTCATAAAAAAAATATTTAATAGAATCAAATTGCGGTCGGAAACTTTGTTTTCATAAAGGACAGCATAAAATTTTTTCTGTACTTAATTTCTTAGTTTAAAATATAAAGCGTGATGTTTTCTCTTTCTAACACCGTTTAGATCATATTTCTCACAATGACAGTAAGGGAGATGCAACGATCTATGCGAACGAACTAATATCCAGAAGGGTTAAATAAATAATGTGAAGAAATATTTTGCAAGTTTTTATAGATAAGACACGATTGCACACAAAAAATGTTTTATAATGATATTTTGTTTTCAAAGAAAAAGATGAGTCCGTCTCTTTTTCTAATTTTTGTGTTCCAAATTTTCGATTAAGAGTCGCTGATTTTGTATTCAATTAACGATATTATTGGCAGCTGCTACCTTTATTATTGGAAAAAACTATTTAAATAATGTATTTGTTACCTAGATATTTTCTCGGAAAAATATATCCAATTTTATTTTTATGGAACACCTTATTATTATATATTTTGACTTTTTATAAAAGTCTAAATAAATATTCATTTTTTTATAAGAAAAACTCTCTCTTTTTAACTTTTGTAGGTTATTCCCATCAATATAATATATCATTGAAGAAGAAGATAACAATTATAATAAAAAAAAAATAAATATGAAAATTAAAAAGAAACGGAAAAATAATAAAAGATAATGGTCGCAACTGGGATTGTTTTTTTTTTTTTTTTTGTTTTTTCAACTGTCCCAATTGCGACCATTATCTTTTTTTTATTTTACTGTATCTTATTCATTTTCATATTTTATAAAATTAGATTATTATTTTTATCTTCTTCTTAAATTAAAAAATTAAATTTAGCGATACAAATTATGTTGTTTCAATGATGGAGAGTAGACAAGGTTTGAACCCACAATGCCTGTGTAGAGCCTGACTAGTTAAGTCCTTCCATCAATGAACAAACGACGTTTTTCGCTTACAACGATATAATAGCATAGTTTTTTTTTTTTAGACTTTCAAGTAATACAGGAGCATAAATGTTGTTAATGATGAAACAGTGACAGAATTTTGGTTTCATAAAATTAAGTATTTCAGAATATTTTTGAAGCGGTAATTCTTTTGTTTGATTTTTTTTTGTGAGCTGTTGAATTACATGACGATCTTAATCTTTAATTTATTCTTACTTGCGATATTAGGTAAGAGAAATTTTATCTCTAGATCTTTATTCCTTTTAAAAGAGCATAAAACTTGTAAAAAATGGTTTAAAAATAAACTCTGGTGAAGTCGCATTTTTAATCTTCTACAGAGTGCATCTTCTCAGAGCATTTCGAATCTTCTCTTTTGAAATACACTATAGATTTCCTCTAATGAATTGACTTAGGGGCATCACAAAACGAGATATAAAACATCTTGAAGCTTAAAGGCGGTATAACTAACCCTTACGGCATTTTTTATTCCCTTGTGAACTTGGAAGTGAACTTAAAAGTCAACAGGGGGTTTTTAATTAAATCCAGAAGAGCTAGATGGTTTGGGTCTCGGCTATTCAGGAAAGAGCTTTCAAGTTTATGACGAAAAGGTTCCGCTTTAAAATTACAAGATATTGTAAACAGCCTTTTTAATGTATCTATTATCTTAATTAAATGACCCTGGGCTGTTTTGTTACGGAGATTAAAGATAAAGTAATTTTTAATACTTTTAAATATTATTTCCTGGTAATACTAAAACAATTAACGGTTGTTTTGTGTTCTGCTTAAGTGTTCCAGGAGATATCCATCGCAGTAAAATGAATAACTGTATAAAAACTTATCGAAAGGGGTAACCTCCGATGATTTAATATCGATTTCCCGAGCACGGTTGAACTTTTGACAGCCGAACCGATATTTACATGGAATAAATAAAAAATCGACATGCCAATGACGGATCGCCTTATGGATTTACATTCTTGAACGTAAAATGCTAAAAAAACTACAATGATTGCTAAATAAAATGGCCGCTTTTTTCAACCGACTGTCGGATTCATGTGTTGACTGTGCTCACAAATATTGTCACTGATCATAGACAATGAATTTTGTCAATAACGTATTGACATACGGCCTTACTAAAAAAAACACTCCGCGGCCGTTAAACGGTGTTTTACATGTGGCAACGCTGGAAATTTTACTTGTAAATTGGAGTTTTCATAATAATCCGCTAGGTGGTGTGATTGATGCGCCTGCGCATTGCCGAAAATATAACCGCGTACGCTAACACTACGGAAAAAAGTCGGTCGCGGATGTTTGTCTGATTAAGAGGCTAGACTTTTAACCACACGCGGAACACCCGCGTCTGTCATTCTGTCCCGCTCACAATAAGCTCAGTCACACTTACAATACATGCGAATGCGAAATGTGCGAATGAGACAACGCTCAAATTTACCTACAGAAATCGCTCGAAAAGGGGTTTATGGAGAATACACTTTTCTACACCGAAACATTCACGAAATTGAAATTTTAAAAAATATATATTTTTTAGAAAGAAGAAGCTACGTCGGTAGCTTTTTATAATTTTATAATTCTTTATGAGAGTTGAGTTAGCAGCACTTTTACCTGAAATAATATTTTTTAATAAATCGTACATGTTTGACAGTGAATGTTTTCGTCAATACGAAACGCATCGAAAATTCGAAAACATACCGACATAGTTTTCACCCTCTAAAAGGCAGTATAAAAAAAATATATTCATTTTGTGCAATTTTTGATGTAGAAAAGTGTTTTTTCCCGAGCGTCCTTTTTGTATGGGCCGAAAAGCGAAGTCTATCATCTTAATATGATCTTTTAGTTAATGATTTCAATCTTTATGACTAATTCGCACTTATATTCATGTATTCAATATATTTGCTATTAATTTGTGTTGTTTTTTGTTAGTTTAAGTCAAATTGTGGCACTAAAATCGGGTGTTCTAAATTAAGCTGTCAGAAAATGGTTCATAGGTTATGTTCAGAAATAATTTGCATTTTAAGATCTTTATTTTATTATAAATTCTTGAAAGTGATGTTTTTTGGTGACTAAAATGTCTAATACATATTTTAGTAAACTTATCAAAGAAATTAATGCCTTAAGATGTGCAAGCAATGTATTCAAACGTGAGTTTTTTTATTGTAAATTTTTGGATATGAAAAGCGAATTTCAAGATGTTTTTATATTTTTTTATTGTTTGAAGGAGTAAAAAGTGAGGTGACAGATTTATTTTAAAATCATTAAATAAAAGGATTGTGTTTTTTGAATTTTGAATTTTTCCAAATATTTCAATGTTTTAATAGAAAGTGTTTGGGGTAAGTTAGTTTTTTTTCCAACTTGATGTTTGAATCTTAAAATACTACAGTTTTTAAACATTTAAGTATATTTTAGATATGAAAATCTTAAAGGTAATTAAATTTTGGTTCTAAAATGGTATTTGTTTTTACGACATCTCAAAAAATAATAAATATATAGGACATTAAAAAAAAAATTCGTAATTCCTTGAAAATTACAAATGGAACAAATATATACAACAGATAAACTACCCTCCTTGGCTGTGTAAGCAATGTACATATCTTTCCATGAACAATTTTTTGTCAGTTCTTAATTAGTAAGGATTCTTCATACATGGTTGTTTGACCACTGTACAAATTTTTCAGAAAGTTTATTAGTAAGGCTGGTAAAATGGCGACGTTGTCAGATCAAAACCATATATTTTGTTTAGTAAGAATTTGAAAAACGAAATGTACAGACTTAACACAACGTGCTACAGAAACACAGTTTAACGGCCGCGGAGTGTTTTTTTTTTAGTAAGGCTGATAGTGTTTTACAGGTACCGTGCTAGACCTTGTGGCCCCTAGCAGGAGTTTTATCGACAATATCGGTTGTACGTTATAAAAACCGATTACATCCTATTAAATAAATACACTGCAACAATGAGATACAATCGAGTACATATTTTATATAAAAAAATCACAGTGTCTCTCTGCGTTTCAAACATGTATTACTTTAGAAAAACATAGTTAAATCTGTATATTTGAGTACCTCTTTCTTAAAAACCCCATAATTCCGTGTTACCATCTGCGTTAAAAGTTTTAAAGAGAAAAACTTTCACTTTGATTCGGAACGAAGGAGTCAAACGTAAGACGATTTAAAGAATTATTCTAGGTTTTTTTCCGTACGATCCTACATCTCTTGAAAGTTATTTTCCAACTTATATCACCTTTTGGATTCGAACTCCCAGAACTTGATAAGTTATTTATTTTCTTAGCTCACGTTATTCAGATTGAAAGAAAATTTTAAATTCTGTATCGACGTTATTATTTTTTTTATGTTTTTGATTGTTTTTATTAAATTTAATAAGTGGAACACTTATAGAAAAAAATACTGTGGTGCAGTAATGTATACGTACTATAGACTGTTGTATATATATTTTCTTATATTCTTAAAGGCAATTTAAAAAAATTATTCATTTCGTGCAATTTTCGAAGTAGAAATGTGGTGTTTCCCAGGCGTCCTTTTTGTATGGGCCGAAATGCGAAGTCTATCGTCTTAAGCTTGTTTTTATTACGATACTTATTAATGTTATTGTAATTATTGTTATGAAATATGTAATAGAATGGAAAGATAATTTTCTTTTTAGGTAAATAAAACATTTAATACAAATTATGCCAAACTCCTTCGCGAAGGTTACGTTTGATTCCCCGGCTTTTAAACGGTGTAATATAGAACTTTTTTCTTCAATTGAAAAACACTTTCGCTTAACAGAACTCATTGTGTCAAGCGGTTGCCACAACAGATGATAAACAATGACTGTGATTTACACATGCTAATAAGGATAGTTGTTAAGCTACGTAAATTGCCCAATTGGACGTACGTTTTATCCAGATGGACGTTCGTTTGTCCAGGTGGACATTCGTTTGTCCAATTGGACGTTCATTTTGTCCAGTCTGACATGCAATTGATTGTACAATTGTTGCCAATTGTACAATTGGAAGTTCGTTTGTCCAATTGGACATTCGTTTGTCCAATTGGACGTTCGTTTTGTCCAGTCTGACTTGCATTGATTGTACAATTGGACGTTCGTTTTGTCCAGATAGAAGTTCGTTTGTCCAATAGGATGTTTGTTTTATCCAGATGGACGATCGTTTGTCCAATTGGACGTTCGTTTTGTCCAGTCTGACTTGCAATTGATTTTACAATTGTTGCCAATTGTCCAATTGGAAGTTCGTTTGTCCAATTGGACGTTCGTTTGTCCAATTGGACGTTCGTTTTGTCCAGTCTGACTTGCATTGATTGTACTATTGTTGCCAATTGTCCAATTGGACGTTCGTTTTGTCCAGATAGAAGTTCGTTTGTCCAATAGGACGTTAAATACAAATTATGCCAAACTCCTTCGCGAGGGTTACGTTTGATTCCCCGGCTTTTAAACGGTGTAATATAGAACTTTTTTCTTCAATTGAAAAACACTTTCGCTTAACAGAACTCATTGTGTCAAGCGGTTGTCACAACAGATAATAAACACTGACTGTGATTTACACATGCTAATAAGGATAGTTGTTAAGCTACGTAAATTGTCCAATTGGACGTACGTTTTATCCAGATGGACGTTCGTTTGTCCAGGTGGACATTCGTTTGTCCAATTGGACGTTCATTTTGTCCAGTCTGACATGCAATTGATTGTACAATTGTTGCCAATTGTCTAATTGGAAGTTCGTTTGTCCAATTGGACATTCGTTTGTCCAATTGGACGTTCGTTTTGTCCAGTCTGACTTACATTGATTGTACAATTGGACGTTCGTTTTTTGTCCAGATAGAAGTTCGTTTGTCCAATAGGACGTTTGTTTTATCCAGATGGACGTTCGTTTGTCCAGGTGGACATTCGTTTGTCCAATTGGACGTTCGTTTTGTCCAGTCTGACTTGCAATTGATTTTACAATTTGTTGCCAATTGTCCAATTGGACGTTCGTTTTGTCCAGATAGAAGTTCGTTTGTTCAATAGGACGTTCGTTTTGTCAATTCTAACATTCATTTTTTTGTGGACTCTTACGCAGAATCAGTCTTAAGTTAAAAGCTGCCTTTTTAAGTATATGTACGAAATTACGTATACCAACAAATTATCATTACATTTTCCCGCCAATAAACATTGAAACCTTGTTAATTTGTTCGTAAGAACTTCAGTCCCGTTTTTACTATTAAAATGATCGTTTTTTCGAATAATATTTTTCTCCGTGTATGGAGAAAAAGGTATTCCAGAGGTATTGCGTTTAGAAATTAGAACTGCAATAGACTGGGATAATGAAATACTATAAAGCTGTGTCCCCATAGCACACTCGATCGATAACGATTGATAGGATAACTATCGGTAACTTCTAATCGTTCCCTAGGACAACTGCACATCGCTAACGTACAAACCACAGTTGATGTAGAATATGTAAAATAAAATGGTCGTGGAAATTAAGGAATCTTAACCCGACTAAGACAAGGGGAAGGAAAAGTATGATGAATTACGTCACAAAGAAAGTACTTAATTCTTTCAACCATGCATCGTTGACGTTAACAAGCCCCCTTCCACTTATGACGTCCTAACTTCTCTGAAAATTTTGAAACAAAAAAAAGTTGACTATCATCTCAATTCGTGCTTGGGGTAAAGCCAACCTGGTCAGTTTCAATGTTTCAAAAACCCCCAAAAAACAATAGCGTCTGATTTCAGCGATGGGGGAGATCAATGACTGTCTGGTGCATTTTGACGGAAACACCCTCTCCAACAAAAACTACATTGAAATGCTTGCCTCTCCAACAAAAACTACATTAAAATGCTTGCCTCTCCAACAAAAACTGCATTGAAATGCTTGCCTCTACAACAAAAACTACATTGAAATGCTTGCCTCTACAACAAAAACTACATTGAAATGCTTGCCTCTACAACAAAAACTACATTGAAATGCTTGCCTCTACAACAAAAACTACATTGAAATGCTTGCCTCTACAACAAAAACTACATTGAAATGCTTGCCTCTCAAACAAAAACTACATTTAAATGCTTGCCTCTCCAACAAAAACTGCATTGAAATGCTTGCCTCTCCAATAAAAAATACATTGAAATGCTTGCCTCTCCAACAAAAACTACATTGAAATGCTTGCCTCTCCAATAAAAACTACATTGAAATGCTTGGAGTACCTACATATATCAGACCGGCTTAAGTATCAGGGATCCATACAAGTCAATGTAATTCTGGCTTTCAAGAAACTAGGCCTCTTGTATAGATAGCAGATTCTCCAATACTGACTAGCTGCTTTCACTTTACAAATCTCAAGTTCGACCAATAATATAACTTGGGATCGTTCTTTTGGAACAATACATGACAAATCCACGTATTTCTGTGCAAACGAGAGCGGTCCGTCCGATTGAAAATCCATCTCTAATGCACAGACGCAATGTAGACATGTCTGTTCTGCAGGTATTGTAATGGAGCACGCTCTAAAGTACAAGCAGCATTGATCCCACCTGTATGAAATTCGACTGACACGAGCGGAACACCTGTTCACAGTTGAGCTTGGCTTCATGAGATCGGGTCGATTCTTCGACTCGTTTTTTATAAGTCGGCTCTTAAATGGAACAAGCTACCAGCATCTGTATTTCCTCCTTCACATAATCCGCGACCATTCCTCATAGCCACTACCTCATTAGGAATATATAAATAATAAATTTTAATAAAAACATAAAGCATAATTCTTAATGTATATACACCTATTACGTTTTATTTCTCTTTATTTTTTTTGTTATATCTTTTGTTTTTTAGCATCTCTACTTAATGAAATATGAACCATAAAAAATGCATCCTCTAAACATTTTTAACTGCATCATTAACACTTACTCACTTCTTATTTGTCAGAAATTGAATGTAGGTCAGAATTTAACATAAGATTTTGAAAAATAGTTTGACATTATAAAGATAGATGGCAGGCTTCTCCCATCCCCTCCATCGAAACTGAAATTAATATATTGTTTGTCGAGTAATAAATATTGGAGACATTCAAACAATAGGTTTACTATGTGTCCAAAAAGCAAAATTACCCGCTTTTCAGCAAAAATAATGTTCGGTGAATACGTAGTTACCTGTCTGTAAGAGAAATTGTGGCTTTTGTCTGTTAGTAAATAGATAAATACATAATATTAAATCGATTCGAATCGTATTGAACTAATTTACAAAATAATGAATTTAACTGAGTTCGACGTTTTCCCAGCGATGGTAATTACACAATGAGAAACAGGAGGCAGCTCGCCGCCCTAACTAGACACGAGACTGACGGGAGTATAATTAATTAAGGTCAGACTGCCGGAGATGGAGGTCAGGGTAAAACATTTTATAAGGTGCAATTAGCATTAAGGGTGGTGGAATATTACGGTTTATTTATTAAAGAGATGGTGTTGTAATTTTGATGTTATCGTTGTATACATGTTGTTATTTTAAAAACAGACTCAATTTTTAATTTCATTTACACTATATTTTTGGTTGCAGTTGTCTTTTTGTGTGAATGCCCCACAAAACCCAACTGCCCCCTTCTTGAGCCATTGAGACGATGCATTTCTAATTGGGGTATGCAGTGAGGCTAAAGGTAGTGGGGAAGATGAAGGAGATGGGGAAGTACCTGGCTCTTTAGATCTGGACACCAAACACAGCTAGAGCCATTTCATGCAACTTTTCAATTCTGAATCGTGGTCTTATACCAGGGCAAAACTTAGAGTATATTTCACTCTGGAACGTGCCGCAAATGTGCTGTATATTATAAAATTTTGAAATAAATAAATTAATCACATAAATTTTATTTGCGCAAGCCCCACTGCTCGACCACGGAGGCCGTCAATAAAAAGATAACAAAAATTGAGGGGTTCCAATGGCCCTCAAGAGATCCTGGGTTCGATTTCCAGTTGGGACGGTTACTTTTCTTATTTTTCTGTGTCTTGTTCTTTTTAATATTTTCGTCTAGATTTATTAGTATTATCTTGTTCTTTATTAAATAAAAATTAATAAATATTTAATATTCATTTAGACTTACAGAAAAACTTGACAGGTGTCCCGTATAAATAAATTCGTTAATATTTATCCGAGACACTATCTAGGTTCCAAATCAATTATTTATAACTGGGTGATCATTTAAAAAGTTAACAGCCAAAAATACGGTAAAAATAGACGAAGATAATTTTGCAAATCAGATTTTAAATATGAGATCAATAAAAAAGACTTAAGCATAAGTTATAATGGCCGAGTTGGTTAAGGCGCTTGTCCCGGTAAGACAAGAGATTCTGAGAATAGTTCCAATTGAGAACATTAGTTTTTTTTTCTGTCCCTTGGTCTTTTCATTTTTTAGTTTATATTTATTAGTACTAACTTCTTCTTCAATGATATATTTCATTTAAAATAAAACAATAACTATATAAACACCACTTTCATAATTATACTAAAAGTGGTGTTTACAAAGTTAATGTTTTATTTTAAATTATAATGTCACATCACAAAGTAACTGCTTCATATGAACAAATATATTTCATTTATGGCTTTAAACTTCAAAAATTATAATAACGATCGTTATTCCAATAAATTGATTATAATATTGTTTATATAGTTGGGCATTAATATCAAGCAAACGGTGACCGGTCTACTCAGTGGAAACTTTTTAAGTGTATGAATATTGAGTACAAACTTTTCATCGGATGTTAATTCCTCACATGATAATTCATCATGTCTCGAAGCGTCGAAAACTGATAATTGGGGTTTTTAACCTTAGGTTAGGTTAGTTTAGGTTAGGTTAGATTAGGTTAGGTTAGGTTGGGTTAGATTAGGTTAGGTTAGATTAGGTGTGGGGGGGGAGGATAGGTTAATGTGAGTTATTATGTGATGAATTATCATGTGAGGAAGTATCGTGTCTGAATAAATTTACTATGGGAATTCAGACGCTGAGATGCCATAGTCCTATTAGACACGGAACCCACGCAAATACAATGGCAACTTCAAGTTGCATGTACCTCAAATTAATTTAAAGTACTAGCTGATACCCGGCATGCATTGCAATGCCAATTAAATAAATAAATTGTTTCTCCCTTCGTATCATTTCCCATTCGTCCCCGTTCCCCCTCCCCTCTCCCGCTCTCCCCTTTCTCTCCCCCAACCCTCCCTCACGCCTTCCGCTTCCACCTTCTTCGCCTTAATTCCTTAATTCCTTAATTCCCATCCAACCCTTCTGTTTTCTCTGCTGCTTAACTCCATAAGATACACCCATTTTTCCAACGACTCGCGTGACCTCTTTCATTTTTTTATTGCAAATTTCATAATGCCAGAGCTCACCAGTATACATATATAGAAATATTCACGGGCATATTCACAACAATTCAAACAAATTTAATATCGATCGGATGAAATTAGTAGTATGGGAAATAATTTCATAGTGCCAGAGCTACAACCTACAACCATCCCGGATCGCGCACATCATATTCCCAAAGTTTCGGATGATGAAAAGATGAAAGGTATAGCTGCGCATAAAATACGAACACAAACAAACAAGCATTAATTTTTATATATTAGATTAATAAAAACTTATGTACTTAAATTTCGCCGTCCAATTTGGCCTTGTGAACTAAAAATGAAAAATAAATCGATTTTTATTCGAAAAATGCATCCCTTATTCTCGAAAGGTCGACATTTATTCCAGAAGAAGGCCTTAATGCATTATGCAAACATGACCGCAATTATGCTAAGGTCAGAACAAAACGGAAAAGAATGCAATGGCGCTTAATGACGTCATGCATTAAACATCAGATGCGGTAGACTTTAGAACTATGGATGGGGGGCGTTACTAAGGGAATCTTGAGGCGTTGCGGAATTTAATAGTAGTTATAAAAATATATTAATTTAATTTAATTACATTGTTACTTGTTGTTGATCCTTCTCGGTTTCGCTTTCGAGCTACAAAGAACTAGGATTGTTATTCTTCTTTTTGAAAATCGGAGTATATTAATACGATAATGCCCGTACGGTTCAAATTATGGAACGACTCCGAGTAAATCTCCACGCCACACTGCATGGACACCGAGCCGTCCGTGAACGTGCATTTTTCCACGGAGCTGCTGCCGTAATATACACACTTAGATATCGCCCATACGCGTTTTGCAAACGGAAGTGGCGCCATCTATATCTAATACTATATTTAAGAAAAAAAGTATGAAGAAGAGGAAACATTTTTCGCTTTTATTCAATATTAAGAAGATTTATGTTCCTCTCATTTTTCACGGTATTAATGTAAGAATATCTACTATTATATATCTACCTATTAAATATAAGTATTCTGTAGTTTAATGTTAATAATAGTAGTTAGTTTTGCAAAAGGGTGATGCTTTATAAATAGCCACCAACACTTAAAATGGGCGAAGCAGAACGAAAAGCCGCCCGCAGGGCATAGCAACAAAAACCCGCGGAGCGGGTTTTTCACTGCTAGTTGAATTCTAATGTTGGGGCCGCATCTGCGCCTATCGTCACGAAGCTTCGCGTAAACGTGTTCTTTTAATTTGAAAAAAAGAATACGTTTACGCGAAGCTTCGTAACGATAGACGCAGATGCTGCCCCAGCATAAGGAACATACAATGTTGTATCTTTTTTTGCCGATATTTTCGTCGACTGAATGGGTACGTTAAGGGTGTAGAAACTAGGTAGATACCAACCGTTATTTAGAAGCGTGGTCCAACGCGCATGCATTTTTATGACACGTGTTTTAAAGCTAAATTGCTTATTGTCGGAATTCGGGTGGGAAGTGAAAATAGTTCGTTGTCCTAGATATTACAGTTCAAAGTAAATAACGCCAGAGCTCAACATGAGAACCAAATCTGTTCTAAAGCTGAATTTCTCGAACGGAAATCTGTGGCGGAAACAAAATTTCAAAATTTTAAATATCGGAAATAAAGTTTCAAGAAACCGACTGCACGACAACACATAGAATAAACGATTGAGCTAAATGGCTATCAGAAGTGTCTCTTTTAGTTCGGTTCACGTGTTACTTTCCAGTCCAAAGAGCATGAGTTCTGTCCTAACAAACACATAGCCGATAAAACTATTTATTTTTAGTTATGGTGGAAAATATCACAACCTTAAAGTTACGCGCGTGCTTGAAGTTTCTTTCCGTGTTAAGAAAACTTTTTTGGGTTTTTGTTGTTTTATTATTTTTTTCCGAATTTCTTGTAAAAAAAATACAGGGTGTGACCCTTCAAGAGAGTTGTACTACCCATATACACTGGAGAGCTGTAAACCCTGAGAAAAAGAACCACAAAAAGAAAATAATAATTTACAAAATTCGAAAAATAAATAGATATTTAAGAGTACGTATTTTGTTCATAATCTGTTTCTCTCATCATTGTAAACTTATGTATCACTTAAATGTAAAAGCCTTTTATGGCGTTTAAATAAATAAATATCTGAGTCAGAAAAATCGAGAGAGGAAATTTAGGAATACTTTAGTACGGATAAAACACTGCCCGGTTAAAGTCCGTTAATTCAGGTGACGGTGAGTAGAAGACGTGGTTGCGAAAGACCTTAGATATTTGAAATAAAGGGAGATAACGACAAGATAACGACCAAAGTCGACGGACTATCAAAGCTTCCATAAAGCCTCACACAAGCCCCAATTGGTGACGTTGTGATCTCACTGACTCAGAGACGGTTAGGAGCGGTTGAGGCTCTTTCGCGATATTCACTTTGGTATATATATATTTTTTAAGCAAGTGAACATGTTTTCCTATGTGAACTCAAACGTATACCTACTTGAACGGTTCGCATCTCCTCTGTGTAAAATATTGTTCGATTGTGTCGAAAACTTATAAAAGTGTTAATCGTGAGCTAGTGAGTTTATTGGGAAGTTAGAACCAGCGGAAGCGTAAAGTCGGCTTTCGGTCTTCCCAGTTTCCTTCCGCTTTGCGGGTACCAATTTTTGTCCCCAACAATAACATTACTTTTGTGGTCGTATAATCATGGTAGTGGCTTGTTTGATTTGACCTAACTGTCCCATCTACTTCATTCCAGTGAATAACAACTTTTAAACGCTTTGGGGCACAAAGAAGAGGAGTCGTTTTGTCCCCGTTTTACTTTGTTATCTCTCTTATTGTTTGACAGATGGTTGGTCTTTATATTTTTTTCTAAACCGGGCTGAATTTTTAACCCTTCGTCCTGGGTCCATTGTCCCACATATTTAATAATTAAAGTTCTAATTTTTTTAATAAACTGGCTTCTTTTTACCATTCTTTTGTTACGGACTAAAATTGAGATAAAAATTATATTTCTCTAAGGACTATATTTAATATAGAGAATTTCTCTAAGGACTACATAGGACTACATTAAATACAGAGAAGAAGAGTGTGTAGCGGATAAAAATAATGTAACTTAGAAATACTAGAATTATTGTATTGTATGTGTTTGTGTAAAAGATATGTGTGTTGCATTAATAAAAAACAAAAGCATGAATGTGTATTTCAAATATTATAAATGAAACGCTTGTGATGAAACATGAGATAAAATTTATTATTTTAAAATTACAACAAGCTTATTTGAATTAATGTTAAGAGAACTCAATAACGGTATCTGATACATCTCAGGGGGTGCATTTTCTTTAAGATACCAAATGCTGTTACAAAGCTACTTATAGTGCCACAAGTTGAATATTAGTTTAATGAATTTAGTGAGGTCATAAAATGAAATAAGGGAGCCACCATTAATTTAAACCGATAATTTAAAATAAATCTAAAATTAACATTAACATCACTCCGCCATCCGTCTGCCTGAGGCATGTTCCACTGAGAGGCTCCAAGTCCTCCAAGTACAAACTGGTGAGAGCTGGCTCGTTCCCGAGTTTGCAAATGCTCTCTGGTCACATGGTACGCACTAGTGATGTACATCTACATGGAAATAGGGATGAGTAATCCAAACTGCTGCAAGTGGAAATGCGACGTGGAAGAGTTTCGTGATGTATAACTCTGACCATTCATTGCTTAAATTTTTAATGAAGAGCTGAGTTTCATCATCATTATGAAATTTTCATCAAATGGGATACTGATTTCTTTTTAAAAATTCGATTGAGATTCGCTAATATTGTCTTCAGTGATTAAAAATTTCAATTCGAGGTTTTGAAGTTCATTAATATTTTTTTTAAACTAAAAGCACAATATTCAAATAACTAAATTTGTTGAATGACAAAGATAAACCGCTGCTCATCTTGCTGTTATCGAATTCCGAGGTAGCACATTGAAAATGGCTTTCACCAACCACCGATTTATAATTTTTCTGTCACACCGTTAAGTAATTGCCTAAATGCCAGCCGTCACAAATGACGCGCAGGAGTATTTATTGGGGGTAATTTGTCATTTTTTTTTCTAAGTGAATGAAAAAAACTAGGGGTTTAAAATGATTCCATGATCAATGGTGATAGTAATATTTTAGGAGAAATTAATGCCTACCTACGAAATTATTTCATTTCACTTGGTTGTATTCGCGAAATGGCAAAAATGAGAAATAAGCAAAAATGGTATCCGTATGAAGGATTTTAAATTTGATATTAAGAGGAAAGAGAAATTTGGACAATAGATATTTTACAAAACTATTGCTGTCACTGTCAGCAGCACTGACAACTGATAATAACAGGCTGATAATAACTTAATAAAATTATCACAGTCCAGGTTTTGTATTCCCCATTTCTCTTGACGTTTTTACGTTCAGTTTTAAAAAAAAACAAATTATCTGGTTTGTGTACTGAACGTCTGTTGATGGCTTTAAAACCAGGCATTTTTAAGGATTTTTGGAGGGTTCTAACTCAAAAAAATTCAAAACGTACCGACACGATAGTGTTATGTTGATTGTAGTTCGATATTTATATTATACTAGCTGTCCCGGCGTGCGTTGCAATGCAACTTAAATAAAGAAATCTTTCTGCGTCTCCTTTTCCATTCGTCCCCGTCTCCTTCCCCTCTCGCGTTACACTTTCACCTTCCCTTTCCTCTCTCCTGCTGTCCCCCTTCTCGGGACCCCCCCTTATGCTGTCCTTTTCCACATTTTCCGCCTTCCCCCGTTCCTCGTCACCCCTCCCACGAATCCCCCTCACGCTTTCCCCTTCCACCTTTTCCGCGTTCCTCCTCCCTCGACGACCCTACCACGAACCCCCCATCTTAATTTCTCTCCGCACCGCTTGGCAGGCTTGAGAGGGAAAGGAATCCCGGAGGTGCGGAGAGAAATTAAGATGAAATTTGCATAAAATTTTTGAAATTGGTCAAACGCGATTTATTTGAAAAATCGGTGTATTTTATAGAGTTTAGAGGCAGGGAAAAAGGCAGGGAAGCCCTCCTGCCTTTTTCCCTGCCGCTAAACTCCGCAGGAAGCAGAATAACGAGCCCTACAGCTCGTTATTCTGCTATTCGGGACGAAGACAAATCCAACAAATCGAAGATCATAAAAATCGGTCCCGCCCTTCTTGAGTTATAAATGGTGTAACAAACCCGACTATGTTTTATATACTTCACGACAATTTAATGTAGGTAGACATAGGAATGAAGTATGCCCCGTACCTGAGTTATTAAGATTAAAAAATATTAGCATTAGTATGTGGGTTTTTTTTTTACATGCAAAATGATGCCCACTTGAAGTAAAAATAATAACAGTAATTCGGGGTCAACCCTCAAACAGCGAAACCTGCCTATTTCTAAAGTAATGTTATATTTTTTTAATTCAATTTTAAATTCCATAAAAAGTACTGCATGGTGTTTTGTAAGGATTATCCTTGTTTTATGGGGTCAAATAAACAAAGGACAAAAAATGAGGGTGGATTTCGGTCCTGAAGGGTCAATATTTGGATTTAGGGTCGACTTAAGTGCTGCCGGCTCTTGACAAGTTGAATGTTTTAAAGTGATTTTGGTGACATGATGCTCACAGGCCTCATTAAAGTCACTTGAATAAGCTTAGAGCAAAAAATTGATTCATTATTTTAGTTGAAATAAGTTTACTTTTGGTTTGTAACGTGATAAAAAGTGAAAGATTCGAAAGTGTCTAGCAATTTATTATAATTCGGCCGGTTTCATACAAAACGAAGTTTTGAATTTAAATCCAAAATACCAAACCAAACTGAAAAATTATTTTTATAATAAAAAGGTATGTCAAATATCTATCTCGGATAAGAGCAATCTTTAATATATAATTTAAAGCAAAAATAAATACAGTAGTTCTTGTCTGAGATACAAAACTAATTTTTCAGTTTGGTTGGGTATTTTCGCCTCAAATCCAAAACTACAGTAATTCCTGACATAATTTTGAGTGAAAAATATAAGTAAAATTTTGGTATCCGGTGAATTTTTTTATTCAACAAATAAAATATATATCAGCAGGTATTTATTTGACAGTCGTTATTTACATCATATTTAAAGTGATAGTGGAAATAATATTGCTGTAATTTCCAAAAATGTATTCTACGAGTAGATACTATTTTCATTTTTCCTACGGAGTACTGAGGCTGAAGGGGAGGGGGAGGGAGTTAAACCCACTAGATCCCCCTGCCCCTCCTCTTATATATGCCCTTGATTGTCACGCTTGTTGCAAAATCTCGCTCTAATGATAATTTGTAACGAGGGTTAAAGTAGTGGCTGTGTTCAGCTCATTGATTTTATATTTTTTTTAAATATCCCACTGTGTAACAGTACGTACCTGCAGAATTTTAACCACCGGTTTCTGTGCATAATTGTAGTAAAAAATGTAAAAGTCTTTTTTTCTGCCGGATGATATAGGGTAGCAGCGGGTCATGTTATAAGCACTCCGTCTCCTTCCAGCCGCGTGGTAACACCTGATCCCGTCTCTACGTGTAGGTTTTAGATCAGTGGCGATGTTTGAGAGAAAAAATGTTTTTGGTTTTAATGAAAAAAAATATATCATCGGACAGCAACTATACATTTTTTACTCCAAGTACTGTTAGGAATCTCTTGTTATAATGCTTTGGGTACATCCTATTACCCTTGTGTAGCTTAGAATATGCAGAAAATACAGTATGGTGAAAATGACATAAAAACGAATTTGCGCCACCTATAATATTTAATTTACGACACATTTTGTAAATTAATACTCTTACCATCGCCCTGGTGAAAGACCTCAGAATCGAATCGTTTTTGAAAATGGCTTTAACAGTGTTTGGTGACAAGACTTTAAGTCTCATTGACCAGCGGCTGAGAATTAAAGTTCCAAAATGCTTGCAACTGTACGGGGAGGTTCTAATGAGAAAGATCGATTATTCCCCGTATCAAATTTTTTTTAATTAAAAATTTGATATCGATTTATTTCTTTCAAAACTTGCTTTAATATTTATAACGACATTAAAGTAAGCAATAAAAGTACTCAAAACCTATGATGATAAGTTATTAAATATCGTGTATTTTTTAATCACAAGTATTTATGGATTTTCAATAATGTGTAAACAAAATAAGTTGGCCCGGATTGCCAGAGGTTCTGGGTTCGAGTCCCAGATGTATCCGTATCTTTTTCTGATTTTTCTGTTTCGGATTTTCGATTGACTTTCGCTAATATTATCTTCATTAATTAAAATATATAAAATAAGTGTGTTAAAAAAATCGGAAATATTTTAGTTTTGTAAGACCTTAAATAAACAGAAAAACTGAGGTATTTTCGTCACAAAACATGTTCTCGGATTTATTTGTTAATGTTTTTAATTGTACAGAAAGTAAAATTCTGAAAAGTGTCTTTAATAGATTATGTATTAATTTATTTTGCTGTATGATTATATGATTTGAAATTTGTGTTACATAATACAATATGTCATTTGAAAATTTACAAATCTACCAACGACTAACGGTACAACCTTAGTATATTAAAAATGTTGTAAGTTTTTCAAAATTTAAAAAGTGCGAATGTCCAGATAAAATAATAATCTTTCAAAATCAATTAATGTTTTTTTTGTAAAAAAGAGTCAATACGTAGAGAATTTCATTTTAAAGGGTCAAATTTCCGGTATTGTCTGGTTGTACCCTCTTAATAGCCAGAAACGTCCTAACTTTCTTCTTCCCCATCAATAGGTCTCAATGCGTTTGTTCCGCTAATACAAGAGATCCTGGGTTCGATTTGCTGATCGTCAGTTGCGACCATTGCCTTTTTATTTTTATTGTTCTGCTTCTTGTTTTGTTTAGATTTATTAGTATTGTTTCCTTCTTCAGTGATTGATTATTTATTTTTTTATTTAGCTTTATTTATTTAACTACTATAATTACTTACAAGATCGTTTACCTAAAACAAGTATTTATAAATTACATTAGTGCGTTTAAAATTATTGAACACAATAATGATGGAAATAATAACAATTTTTTATTTAAATCTAGTATACTGCTTAGTGTAGATAGCAAATAAAATCAATTTATTGTAAATAATTACATTAAGAATTTATGAATTTATTTTGGACCACTTTAAATTTTCATTAAACATCACCGGTTTCAGAAGAACCTATCCTTCGTCAGGAGAATATTAATACTAACAGAAGTTAAAAAAAATTGACAGGTCAGTAATTTTATTTGATTAATTTGTGTTATTTCGCAACTAATTAATAAAAAATAAAATTTAGTATATTTGCGCACCTTCCAGAGTGGAAGACACTCTCACTATCGCCCTGGTGTAAGACCACCATTCAGAATTGAAACGCTGCTTGCAATGGTTTTGACCGCGACCATATCTGTATAGCCAGTTTGGAGGCAAGTGCGGATCTCCTATGTTGAGGAGAAAATGTTGGGCCTCACATTGACAAAGGGAGATTTCAGTGTGTCGATACCTCCGCGTGCTGTAGGTCGGAATAATATACGCTGGAGGATAATTGTTGATGATGTATTTACAATATTTAAATTATGCACTATTTACAAATGTGAGAGTATTTACAATCGTAGTAATATTATTCCGACACGAGGACTGCTGACTGTACCCACGGCCCATTGCGGAATGAATGCTGCTCGCGTAAGATCGACTAACTCGACTTGGCTTGCTCGAGCCCTTATATAGGCCGAGCCTGGCCGGTACGTGATGAAATGCGAGCATGCTGGAACATTCCCGAAATTTCGGCGCAGCGCTATGTGTCGCGTATTGCAGATTCCACACCTTTCTAGCATGTTGCGAATAAGGTAGGTGCAGCGTGCGACGTAGATACCTATATAGGTATGTCCTATCCAAGTAGGTAGCGAATGCAGTGCGAAGATAGTTCGCTATACCAGGAACTTCCCCACCTTCATCTCTCCCATCTCCTTCCCCTCCTTACTACTTCCAGCCTAACAACATACCCTGTTTGAGGATGCCATAGTCTCACTGGCTCCAGGGGGGAGCAGTTGGAACTCGTAAAAATATTGGGTGGTATTCATATTAAAAACAAAAAAAATAATACAATAGAGAGTTCATAAACGATTTATCATTATTATTTGGGAGAATGATATTTTAGTTCGTGTAACGTGTATTAGAAACATTAAATGAAATCAATCGCCAAAAGGTAGGGATGTCAACGTTTATTTTCATGTCTGAATGAAAAAAAAAATGCTCCTTAATATTAAACCTCTTCGAATTGTCATCCCAGTTTCCCAGTAATAATACAGAGTTATTTTCGCGATACAATCAGCAGGATTGAAATTTATTTACACCATTTTTATCGACAATAAGGATTTATTCTTATTATATTACAAGCATGGTTGATTTTTATATTTTTCTGGGAATTTCGGCTTTAACTTTTGAAAAAGCAAATGATTCTATTGTGATTTTTTTATTGACATCGTACTGGGAGCATATGGGTTACTTTTATGTTGAGAGTAATTCAGTGGAAGGAGAAAACATTACGTTAAATGTTATATAATATGTAGTAGGAAAAATTACGTATGTTGTTGATCGGATATGATTGTAGATTATCAAGCCAAAAAGTTTTTTTGGGGGTGTTATGCCGTATTGCGCTTAGACAACGTTTCGGACAGCGTTACAGTGTCCATCATCAGGTCAGATGTGTAATTAGGTAACCAAAACAAATTTCTTTCTTTATGAGGTATTGCAACTCATGCTGGGTACTTGCTAGTTTACCAATAAAAATAGAAAATTGATGTACCATAATGCAAAATATTAGTCTTCTAACATAAATTTGAAGTGTTTGATGAATCTATAATATAAAAATTAATGTTTGTTTGTTTGGTCGTACCTTATGCGCGGCTATACCGTTCATCCGATTGCGATGAAACTTTTGGAATATGATGTGCGCGTACCCGGGATGGTTGTAGGATAGTGAGCTCTGTCGTTGTGAAATTATTTCCTATACTTTAAAATTTCATCCAATACTTCTATATCTTTACTGGTGAGCTCTGGCATTATTAAATTTGCAAAAAAAATTAAATAGGTCTAGCGAGTTGTCGGAAAAATGGGTGTATTTTATAGAGTTAGGCAGCAGGGAAAACAGGATGGGAGGAAGGGGGAATTAAGGAGGGGGGATTCTCGGGAGAGGAGACCAGGGAGAGGAGAAGGTGAAGAATGTGGAAGCGGAATTCGGAATAAGGGGGGGGGGGGTCGCGAGAAAGGGGTGAGCGGTAGAGGGGAGGGGGAACGTGGGAAGGGGAAAAGGTAATGCGGAAACGAAGACGAATGGGAAATGACACATGGGAGAAACAATTTATTTATTTAATTAGCATTTCAACTCATGCCGGGTATCAGCTAGTACAATATAAATAACTATAATATTTACGAGTCTAGCCTAGTACAGAGCAAATATTTCACAAATGTAAAGTTCTGTGACATTTGCTTTATTAGTAAAGTACCTAAATAATTACAGACATTGAGAAATTAATACTAAAGTTTAGGAATTTATTGTCATCTCTACAATATCCGAATATTAACTTAACCGCAGTGAAATTTGTCAATTAAAACTAGGCCGAGGCAAACCGCGTTACCAAATTGATTGTATTTTAGACCTTAACCAGCAGTTTCGGGTTTCTCCAGAAAACCAGGGATGAAAACATTTAAGAAGACGGGTTACTTTACTTCTTGGAAAAACATTACCCATTTAAATTATCCTGTTTTTGCGAAATATTACTAAATAACGCTTTGCCAAATTATAAAGTGACATAACACTACATTTTTTTGTTTGAATTATGCAATTCACCCCAAAAAGCGTATTTTGTGCCATTAAAGTTAAGATGGAGGCTATAAATTTGATGATAATCATGGCAGTGTTGCACACCGAATCGATAGTACACTTTGCCCTTGAAATGCTCATTATCGTAAATTTTCTCCACTCTACCATACCGTTGATATCGATTTGTAAACGAATGGAGTTGTCTTTCGTCTTTATAATGGTGTACAATTTAATATCGTCCGCAAATAACAAAAAAACTTTTAAAGTGTATTAACATAGCTATGTCATTTATAAACAAAGAAAATAATAGTGGTCCCAAATTAGACCCCCGAGGTACCCCCCAATTGGTGACGTAGAGTTTCAACCAAGTATCGTATTCTGTTAGACAAATAATTATGGAAGAACAAAATTAGCCTGTGATGATGATTGTTATAAATTTGATGACAATCTACAATGGGAGAGGACAAATCAAATAGTGAATTCATTCAAGTACCTTGTTACGGGGTTTCTCTGGTCGCCAATTGTCAGCTCCAGCTACCCCAAAACAAGCCCCAAAGCCAGCTCAAACGGGAGCAAAGGGCACCCTCAATCTCAGGCGTGGGTTGCAACAGCATGCTTCCAGAACTCTTTCCTCCTCGATCACCTGGGGAACCAATACTCTACGAGATTCTCCTGCCGGAGCAGATTGACAACAAGATATGTTTAAATAGATTCATATATTGACAATTCAGAACACAGTATACAGGTTATTTCAGTACAGGGCTATACAAGAATGCATGTTACACAAACCTAGCTAAAGTGTTTATACCTCGTGATCTCTGCATCGAAACTCTCTGAGTTATGGTTTTACGCGGGACCCTATCGTATTTTTACAGACACATTGAAAGAAAGGGAAATCTGGTGTTCAGCTTACATGTGTGGGGGCGAAGGCTTCCGCTTCCAGCACGTTCGACAGTCTTCCTGGGGTCCGCGAACCATTATAACACCGATGTTTGACAAAACCGATTCTACATTCCAATGCGGACTAATAGTAACATCGTGGCTTAGAAATCAATTCGGCTCATTTTGCGGGAGCCCGAAACAGAGCGTGATTCTCGACCATGTTTACGTGCGTCTCAGCCAGAGAGCAACCTTCAACTCTCTGTGCGTCCGTCCGAGGCAGAGAGCAACTTTCAACTCTGTGTGCGTCCGTCCGAGGCAGAGAGCAACTTTCAACTGGCCGGTCGGGACGCCGCGGGGAGTAGGAGAGGGGAAGTAGGGGATGCAGGAAACGGTGGGGAACGGGAACGCTGTGGCAAGTCTCAACCGGGCGCGGCGATTGTTGTTATGTATATTCTACCAGCTATAGGGCGTTCCATAACACTTCCCCCCGCGCTTGGAAAAAAAGCGACGTGGCAATGGAGCTGTAGGAAAAAAAAAATCCTCTTATGCTTCCATCGGGGATTTGAGAGGTTCGTTGCTTGAGAGTTGCCTAGCTAGAACATACAGTTTAGGTCACAATGTTTGTAGGGAAAGGGTAGGGGTACATACAATGTTTGGAAAAGACAACTTTGGGAAAAGTACATGGTGTAGAACAACATACAAGGATATGCAATTGAAAAACAACAATACATGGTTATGCAATTGAAAAAACAACAGTACATGGTTATGCAATTGAAAAAACAACAGTACATAGTTATGCAATTGAAAAACAACAATACATTTGTACAAGAGCAGAGAAAAAAATGTGACTCTAAGGTTTCATTGGTCTGGGAGCTAAGTTTGCGAAGCGTGGATTTGTTTGGTTTCGGAGAATTTCGAAGAAAAGGACGTGATTTCACAGATTCTAAGGATTACATTATCACTGCAATCAGACCCATTTGAGATAACACTCAGGAGTACACTTAGGCCTTAGAAAACACTTGATTTTGTCGAAGACGTTGAAGTTCACGAAATGGAGACTGTGGTTGCTGTGTCGCGACTATGGTTACAGAGGTCATTGAAGAGAAGAGTCCAGTATCTGCAGGCATGCCAGTACGAATCCTAAGTGTTATTATGGTACACACGGATCGTATATAATAGTTATTGAAGCATAATGTAGCTCAAGGTAACTTGTATTGGTACGCATTCAGCGAATACTGGAGGGTCAAGGTAATAATGGTTTACACAAGACGATATTTGCGTAACTGCAAGACAGGCAAGAGACGACAAAGTTGGCATTGATAGCAAGAGTAAGAACAAACCTAGGAGCTAGCGTGCCCAAAAGGTAGTTCAGAGTGTCATAATGTATAGTGGGACAACTCAGCTTGCTGTGGCATGACAAAACAACATACATATGGGCGGTATGGTTTGTGCTTTCAGAAACAAATGCGTAGAAAATGGCAGCAGGAGGGACCCTGTAACCACAACGCGTGCTGTCAGGAAGTGAAACTCAGCTTGGCTGTTGGTGATGACATCCGCCTGGGCTTCTTTTTAAATCCGGGAGAAATTATTATTAGAGCAAAATTCTTGAAGTTTACCTGCCTAGGGACCAATGAAGAAAAGGTTTGGAGAGAAACAAAATGTGTCCAAATAAAGAAATAAACGAGGTTTTAACCAACCGACCCAGAGAGTAACGAAGAGAGAGATTCCTAACTAAATTGTGATTACATGAACATTATCCTTTACCAGGATGGCTTGGCGCTTGCCGAGTGACAATATGTCTTGGTTAAAAAACAACCGGCCCTCTATGGCCTATGTTAACATGAGATGGTAACATTTTCGTAGAATTTCAAAGAACAAGACAAGGAATCGTGAACTAGTCACGGCAAAGGGAAACCAATTCATGACTAAAGGTTGTCAACAGGAGACAGACGGTACGCCAAGTGCATATCGTACATATCCAACATTCATGAATGTGTTTCGTAGAATTGAGAAGAGAGAAAAACAAAAAATGGTGAGACGTATGCAGAGATTGAGGGGGAAAACCTGTAGATAACCGGACAATTACCTATTCGAACTCCAAGTGAGGGCGAAATATGGTCAACGACTGATTTTTCACTTCATAACATAAGTCTGAGAACATGGGGGATGGGAGGGAGGAGTGGAGAAAGGAGACGAGTTACGAAATTTGCTAGAGACTGGACTAATTTCCAATTCAAACTCTATGTGAGGATGAAACATAATCAACCAGCAGATTTCCTGACTCTTTACATTTTAAAAAGGGATGAGGAGAAATTTGAATACACCTTATATCCAAGAGGCTAATCTTTCGCGTGTATTGGGCAAAAGATTAGGAGTCATTTTAAAAACTTCTACATGATTGTGAGAAAAGACAGACCCTCGCTCCAATTTCACAAACCTGGGGGTTTTCTTATTCGTTCCCCAGACAACGAGTTAGGTGGTTTTGTGCTCAATCGATTAACTCCCACAGCACTATGCCCCATAGTTAGCAGTGAAGCTACTAACTAGTCCTTTTGGGATAGTAGATATTCCTGGGCTTCTTTCCTTTTTGCAAAGAAGTAAAAAAACAGGAAGTCCACGGGCATTGGCGTTGAATAACAACAAAGGGTTGTGGACTACATCTCGTAGATCGCACACAAAGGGTTTGATATTATTTCGTTCGCACGATTCATGGTAAGTATTTTGACGTCTCCACGTATAGTGTACAAAATATGCAAATACATGCAAGATATAACTCAATTATAGACAGAAGTCAAAGAGTTTATACAATGCCTCTTAAAGAAGATGGCAAAGCCGATATTATGTCGTTCGCACGAATCGCGGTAAGTATTTTAACGTCTCCACGTCTCGTGTGCAAGGGTTGTACACAATTATACATAAAACGGTACTCATGACAAATAAATGACACACGACCAAAACAGATTATACAAAACGGTACTCATGACAAATAAATGACACACGACCAAAACAGATTATACAAAACGGTACTCATGACAAATATGTCACACGACCAACTCAATAACATTTAGCTATGAGCAAAAGTGATTATGACGAACTTCTCGTATCGCGGCAGGTATTCTAAGGATCCCTCCTATAATGGTGGATGTTCTAAGGATCTCTCCTATAATGTAACATGGTTACGTTTAAATACAACACAATAAACGTTAACAATGGTCGTTTTGACACAATTTATAAAGATTTGTTAGATTAACTAACTCCGTAGCTCAAGAGCGTACGATAGAATAACAAGGAGGTAAGCAATTTATGTTACTTCATATGTTATAAGGGCGGGGTGATGACAGGGTACATTCCTGTTTACACCATGTGACAACAACGAGAACGGACTTATAGTTTTACACACTCTTTGTTGTGGCAACCTACAGTGAGGAAGACCAAGGAAAGGGACCAAATATGGTTTTACATACCCTTTGTGCAGTTGCAAACCTACCAGGTTATGGCGGAACTGGAGATGAGTGCCGATGTTTGTAAAACGATGATTAAACAAAACATTGATGATTTACGTTAAACTGTAGTTATTTATGTACGGAAATCAAGGTTGCCGTTATTAACCTTTTCCGAAGGGGTTGACGCATGTAATACAAGACATACATGTTATAATAGTAGAGAAAAGACAAATCGAGGACTTCTTATAACAACGAAAGACCGAGTATTTGGTTTTACGTACTTTAGTTGAAATGAGCCCATGAGGATTTGCATAAGGGTGGAAAGACCAATTTAAAGGTTTTTCCTTTATTTATATACATATGATTTCAAAATGGACGTGTCAAAATCTAATTTGTTAGCAAAGAGCTCGGGTAGGACGCCATCAATTTTTAAGAAAAATTGAAAACTACTATGCACAAGGAATGTGATTATGTGAGTAACCACTTATCTTTACCATGATAGGTAAAAATATGGAGCGTGTTAAAATGGTTAACTAGTCCTGGTTCGTGATTTAACACTTTGGAGTTTACCAAATCCGATTTTAGAACGACGCTCCAGTACTTGCAGAACATAATTTTCATGGAAAAAGAAAAAGTTGAAGAGATTCCTTCCGATATGATGAAAAACAACAAACAAAAATGGTGAAAATTACAATATTGCATGACATAGCAAAGCGTGCCATGGCATGAACGTTGCGTAGTGTGAGGGATTGAGAGGCAATGATTGGGTTCATGACTTCCCAAACATTGTGACTCGAAGGGTGTCTCTGCTCTAAAGTGATCAATTTTAGAACAGGTGAGAAAAGAGAAAAAAAATAAATAAAAGGACGTGTGAAACAAAATTACGGTGGTTGCCAATTCAAGAACATGAACGGGAGCAAACTACACCGTGGAGTGTACATAAATTTACAAAAGTGATTTTTTAAACAATATTCGTTTTATCAACGAAAGGGTGGACATGTAATTGACACTTTACACGCCAGCCATTGCAAGACTTGATGTGCTTACAAAAGGTTGTGGTGATACACACTGGATTATTTTAAGTTTGCTGAGATGGTGGGGGCAGTTTTACTTGACTCCTCACTTCCAGACTTTACAATATCCTTAATATGGTAATTACCAATGTGTTTACCAGACGAGTCAGACAGGGAGTACACTAGATCTGATATTTTTCTTAGAACTTTGGCCTTCACGAAACGTGGTGCCAGCTTGGCAGAGAAATACATGGCTCCTTGGGAAAGTGTGTTGTTCTTTCTCCAAACTATGTCTCCTGTATTGAAGGTGACATGTTTCCTACGTAGGTTATATCTGTCCGCACTCTTTTGATGAGCCAGGAGCAGAGCATCAGTGACTTCACTGTAAATGGCCGACAGTTCTTCCAGACGGTGGGCATAGTCCGCGGTGGGGTTGTTTGTGGTGGCGATTGACGTCGGAAAGTTAGTGTCCCTATGTAGAGAGCCATGGACAACTTGTTCCATGCCGTGTTTTAAGAAGAAAGGTGTGTAGCCAGTGGCCAGATTGACAGTGTTGTTCATAGCAGCCTGAATTTTATCTAGGTTTTTACACCAAGTACGTTGATCTTTATCAACTAGAATAGCCAGAGCTGTGTTGATTGTCTGGTTATAACGTTCGACAGTGTTATTTTGGGGAGTGTACAAGGTATTATAATAAATGTCCTTGATTCCGTATTTGGCAAGAAATTCTTTGAATTCCTGGGCAATAAACTGTTTTCCGTTATCAACAATTACGGTCCTGGGTGTTCCGTAAGGTATAAAGATGTGTTTTTCCAGAAGTTTGATGATGGCGAACGCGTTGGCTCTTTTTAAAGGGAAGATCCAACAGAATTTAGTGAAAACATCCACTACACTAAGTATGTGCATGTGTCCGGCATAACTTCGAGGAAAAGGTCCGACGAGGTCCATTGACAATGACTGTAAGGGTCTGTCGGCACGTTTGGGATTACCCATTAGGCCGGCAGGTGCTGCCGTGCTATGTTTATAAGCTTTGCAAATTTCACATTTAGAGATGTAATTGCGAACTTGCTTAAAGAGACCAGGCCAGTAATACTTCAAGGAAATCTTTTTATACGTCTTGAAATTTCCTGGGTGTATGGAGTCGGGAGCACTATGATTGTCAATAATTATTTGTTCTCTACCTTCGAGGGGAATGACAAGCTTCCACGAGTAATCTTCGAGGATGGATAGTGGTACCTTGCAATTACGGTATAGCTGTCCTTCTTTTATGATAAAATTAGGAAACTTTTGTTGATTATTTTTACAACCTTCAAAGATTTTCAAGTACCATTCATCTTTTGTAGATGGGGGGGGGGCAATTGTGTCAACATTTAATGAGGCCAGTTCAATTCTTGAAAGAGCGTCAGGGACAATATTGTCCGCGCCTTTACGGTGAACAACATCAAAATTGTACTGAGACAAACGGGAGGCCCAACGAGCGAGTCTACCGGAGGGATTGCTTAACGAGATCAACCATTTCAAACTACTATGGTCTGTGACTACCGTCTATGTAACCGCGGAAATGGTGAACAGAATCCAATACAGCCAATAACTCTTTTTCGGTAATGCCGTAGTTTTTCTCGTTTTTATTTAATGTACGGGAAAAATACGCTACGGGGTGTTCGTCGTCAGGGAACTCTTGAGTAAGGACTCCACCGATTCCTACATTGGAGGCATCCGTGTGGAGGGTAAAAGAGAGTGCGAAATCCGGGCAATTCAGAACGGGAGCTTTTTGAAGAGCATTTTTTAAAGTTGTAAACGCTTCTTCCGCTTCAACAGACCAACGGAAATTGCTGACACCTTTACGGATGCTGGTAATTTTATTTAAGGGGGCTGCAATAGTGGAAAAGTCTTTGATGAATCTCCTGTAATAACCTGCAAGTCCAAGGAAACCTTTGACTTCCTTCGCGTTTTTGGGTCGGGGAAAGTTTGCCATGGCTTCCACCTTAGCCGGGTCTGTTCTTAGACCTTTTTCGTCGACAATGAATCCCAAATAACGTAGACGAGACTTACAGAATTCTGACTTCTTCAAGTTGATGGTTAAACCAGCGAACTTGAGTTGTTGAAAAACCTTCTCCAGCATTAATAGGTGTTTTTCAAAGGTATCGCTGACGATGATAAGGTCGTCAAGGTAACAAAACAGGCTGTTATCGACTTCAGGACCGAAAAGTTTGTCCATCAGTCTTTGCAACTCGGCGGGGCTGTTCTTTAGACCAAAGGGTAATCTTTTAAAATGGAACATTCCCCTACCGGGTACAACGAAAGCAGTTTTTTCGCACGATTCTGCGTCCAAGGGTATTTGCCAAAAAGCTTTGCTTAGATCAACAGAGGAGATGAACTTGGCATTACGCAGCTTGTCTAAGGTTGCGTGGACGTAAGGTAAGGGGTACGCGTCGGCTTCCGTGCAAGAGTTTAAACGTCTACTGTCGAGACAGAAACGTGCAGAGCCGTCTTTTTTAGAAACCAAAAGGGTTGGGTTGGTCCATGCACTTCTGCTGGGAACCACCACACCCATTTTTAACATTTCATCAAGTTCATTTTCTAGAAGTTTAAGTTTTTGGGGGGCTAAGTTGTAATAACGTTGCTTTATGGGTGGGCCATTGGTTTTAATATGGTGTTCCACCAAATTTGTCAAACCTAATCCACATTTTTCGAAAGATATTGATTCGAATTTGTTGACCATTTCCTTTAGTTGGAGAGCTTGGTCCGTGCTTAAATTTTCGTGAGGTATTATTGTGCGGATTTCACTAATTTGAGCAGCAGTGGAGGTTTCGCCAGAGGTATTAAATACTTGGGGAGCAACGTTAAAAGCCTTCCAGAAGTCAACGCCAAGGATGAAATTCTGGGATATGGAGGGCACTATTAGAAAATTGATTGTAACTATTTTATCGTTACAATTAATTGGTAGGGCAAGGGCACCGATGACTTGCTGGGAAACATTATCCGCAGTCGTCAGGTGTGTCGATTGGGGCGAAATTCTAAAATCACTGTTAACAAACGGCAGGTGAGCATTGTTGCCCAGGCAGCTGACAGATGCACCACTATCAAGTAAACCGGAAAAGGGTACATTGTTAACAGAGAAAAAAGCATAGGGTATCCCATCTTTAGCTTGTTTGCAACAAACCGAAGAAACATTTAAGGTCTGGTTAAAATATTTAATGTGTGATAACCAATCAGTCCATTCTTTAGACCTTGGTTCAGAATGGGTGCCTGAGAGGTTATTATTTAGTTTTTTGGCCTCTTCATGTAGAAATTTGGTGGGGGCTTGGAGAAGTCCACCTGAGGTCTAACATCGCTTGGGTTTTGTAACCTTTCAGTGTTGTGCCTTGATTTTTTGAAAATGTTGCGCAGTTCGTCGCGCGGAGGAGAGCGGTCCCTAGAGTGATGCCTCTTGAAAGTTCGGGGTTCCTTGGATTCCAACAGCCTCGCCTGCTTGAAACAAGTAGTGGCCAGATGGCCCACTTTTTTGCAAAAAGAGCACACTTTTTTGTTGTCAAATTCTGGCTTCAAACCAGACGAGCGGCTTGGCACCACTATATTATTAGGCATATTCTTTATGTTTTTTCTGTCCTGGTACGATTCCAGAAGGAGACAGACTTCGTTTAATTGGGCCAGGGATGCAATTTTTTGTGAGGTAATGATGTTCTCGTATTTGCTTAAAAGGCCATCAGTTATGACTGGTAATAGTTCAGCTTCCGAAACAGGCTGTGAAAGTTTGATGTTAATGGATTCAGCCCTTTCTATGAATGATGCCACGGGTTCATTTACTAGCTGTTTGATAGATAGTAAAGATAATTTGATCCGGTGCTGGGCCTCCGTCTTTCCGAAGCTGGAGATTAGGGCAGATCTGAGTTTATTCCAGTCCTTGCATTTAGTTTTTTGAATGCGGTGCCAGGGTATTAATTCTGGGGAGATGAGTTCTATAAAGTTTTTCCGTAGAATCTCGAATGGGATATTTTTAATTGTAGCCGTTTCTTCAATACGGTCTATGAAATCCAGCACATCGGAGACGCCATTATATTTGACTTTCCAGGGTGATAAATCGTAAGTTTTATCTTGTGTCAAGGTGGGTGTGACGTCCTGTTTTATCAATACTTGCGGCATAGGTTCTTTGTTAGGGGCAAGATTATCCAACATTTGCGTGGCTGAACACGAATTATTTTCGCTTGCGGGAGCGAGGTTTACTCTCCTAATGTACTTTTTGTTGAATAAAAGTGCATATGCTTTTAATGTAGATTTGGATTTGCTTGATGGCGAGAGTCCTCTATCCTTTAAAGCAGTTTGTAGGAGTGCCTTGGATAAGCTGTGCACGTTGGGAATTATGCCCAGGTTGGATGACGCAATAGCTTGGTTATTATCCATTGTGAGTTTCCCGGGTGGTGAAAAAAAATTTGGCCAGGGGTTTCCTTTAGAAAACGCAAAATTAATTTTTGTGAGGCACTTTTCACTTGGTAATCACTAGTTGGCACTTCCAAAATAGTTATAGAAAAACTGTGTTTCACACTACAATTTAGTATACATGATACCAAAATTCT